>CM026088.1:10757789-11501122 GCA_014839685.1 Anableps anableps
CATAGTTTGTTTTATATGGCCCTATTGTGGATCTGCTTGAGTTTAATGAGAGTTGGTAGTTAATGAAAACCGAAGATGCTTCATTCTGTCCAAGTGAATACAAAGTTGTTGGGGCGGGTTTTTTGTTTGTTTTTTTTCATACAGCACATAAAAACGTAGTTCCTAAATAGTTCAAATTTGGTCTTTTCAGCTCTAAGATAATACATTTGACGTAGAAATAGCAAGGTGTCCGAAACATCCGTGATAATTATTAAAATAGCAATACACACCATATGCCCAGAATCTAATACAGTTGACATTTTATTTTTATTTTATTTTTTTTTACACTATTTTAAATATTTATGCGATTTATTTTATGTTTAAATTACATTTTTAGGTGGGGGTTTTTTTGTTGTTTTTTTTTTGGTTTTTTTTGCATTGTCTAGTTTTAAAAACACATTACTGCCCCCTCGTGGCTTATTCGTGTCATAGCACCATTAAGAAGTATTTCTGTATTATGTGTTTCAGCACTCATCCCAAAACATCAGCCTTTTTAGTCAATCTTGTAATTGCAATTTTTTTGAAAACTGCTTACCCAACAGACTCCATTACAAAAAAAAAAAGTATAAAATTAGAAAGTTTTTAAGCGTTTTTCATTCTTTTTGCTGTTGAGAGGCCCAGCTCCTCTCTAATGACCTTTATTATTCATGTCTGATTATTATGGAAGCACAGAGCAGGGAGCCGTCTTTTCCAGCCCGTCAGTAATGAGGTCAGATGAAGGTCTCGCTGCGGCCTCACCTGCAGCGTGACCAGTAAACACTTTTAATTGGCTGGGCTGGTTATAATCTGCAGATTATTGTGCACATATCCATTGTCCTTGTTACTGTTGGAGGAATGATTTCGTAAATCAACAACCGGCAAAGTTGACTAAATGGCTTCCACCCAGAGTGAGCTGAAGGTAAACAGACATTAATTAAATCATAATGTATGCAATCGTTTGATTTCATGGGTTGCATTAATGTCTAATTAGATAATTGGAGTTCTAATCACTGAGGATTTATCAGTGAATGAAACTTAAAAGGGATGCAGGTGGACTCTTATAATCAGGGCTCTTGATTCCTGAGTAGGAACAGTTTTTTACTGATCAGGTGTGTGTAGCTGGACAGAAGTGCTGAAAGTGATCTCCATGGTCCAAACTCATTCACTTCCATACATGAATAATGAGCTGACGTGTGCGTCCGTTGATCTGGTCCTCCTAACATGGCATCAACCAATCTGTGTGCATCCAGGGTTGTTGCCACCGGCGCCCGGCGGAGGTATGGTGATGCTTCAAATGACCGCGTCTCCCTGCCAGCAGCCCCGGGCCCCCTCCCCCTGCCAGAGGAAGCAGTCCAACCACAAACACTCGGGTCCCGAGCAGCAGCGCGGCCGCAGGCCTGCTGAGCTCCCCCAGACTCCTGATAACTCCCAGGTACAAACACTGCCCAACTGCAACCATCAGGGGAAAAAAACTACACATCACCTTTAAAACCTTTCCTCAAGTTTTGACGACGTCCAATTAGCCCATTGGCTCGGAATCTGATTCATCAGCTGCAGTGTTCCAACAATTCCCGATTGTAAGTCTGTGCTGCTTAGGACAACCTGCTGTATGTCTGCAAGTTAAGACGGTGTCGAGAAAGCAATTTAAAAGCTAATTTAGTTTGGTTGCGTGAGTGTGACAGTGATTTGAGAATTGTCGCCTTGAGCCAGACTTGGTCTCTCCCGCCGTCGTGGGCAGGTTAAATGTCGCCGTAAATAGGCTGCGCAAATGAAGCCGGCGCTGCTGAAACCTGAAAATGAGGAGAAAATAGTCCTTAGCGCTGGGGTGTAATGGTACATTAGTGGGACTAATGTGGATGAAATGGTACATTAAAGCAACCACTTGAACATCACAATGACTTTGTAAAAGTAGTTGGAGTAGTTGTTGTTTTTTTTTTGTTTGTTTTTTGTTTTTTTTTTTAATGAAAGTGTTTGTGTTTTTCTCTGCTTCCTGCTCCTGCACCGCCGGTGTGTTGTGTGTAGAGCAGCCTGCCTTCGTCTCCGGCGCTCACTCCCTCGCCCTGCCAGCCGCCCCACATCAAGGGCCTCTCCTCAGGCGTCTCCCCCATCCCCGTCCTGTCCCATCATCCGCCGCTCCCTACGGCCTTCATCCACAGTGGACAAGGTCCGGAACGCTCATTTCGAAACCTCTTGTACAATTTCTGCTCGGAATTAGTGCAACACGCGTGTTTTTTGTGTTGCTCTGACTTTCAGGTGAAGCACATTACTCTCTACTGGGTCAGCCTCTGCAGTACAAACCCTCCATCAGACCTCCGCTGCTGCACACTGCACACATGGTAACCAAACACCAGGTAAAAGCATCCGCGTACCACATAAAAGTCCCCGTATTTATCTCCGTCTTTAAGCCTAACCGTTGTTCTCCACCTCATCAGGGTCCTCTGGGAGTTTGGCGTAGCGGTCATGGGAGGAAATCCAGCAGAAAACCTCTATCTTCAGACCTCAGTGTACGTGGAGAGGAGATTTCAGATTGAACAGCTTGGGGTTTTTTTTTTTGTTGCAGTATATTTTGTGGCACTCTTGACTAGGATATGTGAAGTTTTTAAATCATCTTTCATTGCTGGAAAAAGTTTTACAAATGCTACCAATACAAGGATGAATGTTTTTGTTTATTTTGTTTTTTAAATCCACGGTGGAGAATGTGTGATGCTGTGACTCCGTTTCTCCTCGAAAGACTCCAGGGAACATTGTGATCATGAAAAATCTGGTGGACTCTGCTTGAAAACCGAAATTCTGAATCAGGATGATGTTCCACACAATATATGAACAAAAGACCCACAGCATCACAAGTCCACCACCGTACAGGATGAATTGGGCAAGAATGCCAGACAAAATTTCTCCCTTGAATGCAAACAAAAAGTCATGGATTACAAATTAGAAGTTCCGTTGAATTTAAAATTAAGGTATAAATTCAGAAAAACACCGTTCTAATGTATTTTCTTGAATTGTACTCGTTCTGCCATTTTAATTTTATTAGAAATCAATATATTCTTAACTTGGAATATTTTATTTTAATAAGATGCATTCATTCTATAGCTTTTTTTTTTTTTTTTTTTCCACCTTGTTTCTGAGGGTCCCAATAAATCCAGAGCTGTGTATCTTACAGCATCTTTTAGCTGGTTTGCACAAATTTCCCAACAAGCAGCATTTATTTTCTGACGGGAGCCATCAGGCCGATTAAAAAACCAGCTGCTTTGATGCCAATTTAGCAGATTAAGTGAAGGAGCATCACTTTTCTTGTCAGATTATGCTTGCTGTGCTCCTTCGTTGTGGAAAAAGCGTCTGTTGGTGAATGAATGTAAGCAGAATAAATTACAGACGAGGCAGAACTCATACCTGCCAGTGGAACCTGCAGCCCCGGCAGTATTTTTCTGACAGAAATGTGCTGATTTCAATCATTCAGCTGTATTATTATTTATTTATTTATTTTTGCACTTTGCTGAAATTTCTCCTTTTATGAAGGTGATCCTGTCAACAATTCCTACCTTTCTTGGGGGGGGGGAACCGACCTCTCAGTTTCACTTTTTTAAAAGAATATAAGAAGAATAAAAATCTAAGACGCATCCAGCTCAAAGCCTTAAAGCTGACAGCAGCAATTTATCTAAACCTCCCCAATGGTCCAGCTCTGATTCTTCTCTTCACCCATGACGGTTGTTTTATTTACCAGCTGCAGCGCTCACTGTGCTGTTGTGTGTGTCCGCAGTGAGCAGTCAGACCCTGGAAATGACACGTCCTCCAGCGGGGATCGGCCGCACAGACTCCCACCGGCTCTGTGAAGGAGGGGTGGCGAATTGATCCAGCGGCTGTCTGACCATCTCGACGCCAGCAGAGGCGCTCCCGGTGGACATCTGGCTTTTCATCACACCCCATCTTTGCCAAACACGCCACCTTAAAAACTGAGAACTAGCACCGGATTCAAAGGGTGGGAGCGGCGTGACTCAGACAAGGCCAGCTCATTGCTGCTAGGATCTTCGTTGCACCTTTAAGGCTCCAACATGAACCTCTGCTGCCTCAGTCCAGACCGTCTCTCAGATACTGTCCAAATCAAAGTATCAGATGTTTGAATTGTGAACATTCAGTTTTATTTCAGTTTTTTTTTTTTAGCTTCTTTTTCTTCCTGGCAGATAGATTTGTACGGAGTTCAACAAATCTACCTTTTTGTTCTAAAACCTTTTCTTAGAGGATTTATTTGCCAGCTCATGTGTCTCTTGTGATAGCAGGTGTAGGACTGTGACAGCACCACAAAGAGCAAGGCAACACGATAGATTTTTTTTTTTTTTTTTGACTTTTTTTAAAAATAAAATGATTGAATTTTGTTAAAAGTTATAAAACTAGCTTTTATCTACAGTTGGATACATAACGCTCCCCAGTAACATCTGTACAATGTGAAAACACTGAATAATAGAGACTACCTGAATTATTTAAAGAACCGTCTAACACAGTGAATGTTCCATTTGCACTGAAGTAATCAAAGTGAAAGATTTGATTCGTATCAAAGCCTGGGTTTGTTTTTGGTTTTTTCCTTTAATGACCCTCCCTCCCATACCTGTTTGTTGCACTCGCCAGGCCACTTTGTTTTATATGATTAAATTAAAATTGTTTATATGCACAATTAAAATGCAAATCGAGTGTCACTCTTGGCTTAATTTGTGAAACGAGGGTTTTTTTTTTTTAATCCCCTGGTTTGACTTTAATAAATGTTGGCACCACACATATTGACACTTTTAGTCAGGTTATTAAACTTTTTTTTTTTTTTTCCCTTAAGTGTGTGATTGGGAACAGACAATGCAGTTGCCTTGAGGTTCCTCTGCTTGGCAGCTTTATTTGGTTTGGCTGATAAAAATAAAGTCAAGGCACGAAATGAACCTTTTGGGTGTGGAGCCACCTAGTGGACAAATGGTGCTCCTACAGCAGCACTGTTTTCCTCGGAGTGAAAATGAAACTAAACAAGCTTACTTAGATGTGAGTGGTTATAGCAACGCTCGGCGTCCTAAGCGTGGCTGGCGAAAAGGCGGCAAGCGCGGACTGTGATGTTTGCTGGACTCCATGACTACAGTTATGGCGGAGAACAGCAGGACTGTGGTCGTGTCCGGTGTGCCCAAAGAGCTGGAGCTCAGCAGGATGGTCGACAAGTTGATTATTCACTTCCAGAGCCGCAGGAGGAGTCACGGAGGGGACGTGAAGGATGTGAAATACCCCACGAACATGGACGGAGTAGCCTTCGTGACTTTTTACTATGCTGCAGGTAAAGTAGCTGCTGTTTGTGGAGCGAAATCTTTGTATAAATGGTTGGGGGGGGGAACCTTTTTTAGGAGAGTAGTTCCGTATTTTGAATGCATAATGACGTTGACTATCATAGCTCTTCACTCTTAAGTTCACGTTTCACCACGGAACTGTTGAAAGTAGAAAATAAAAGGCTCCTCGCTTTCCTCATGTCAATTTCGCCGCCATATTCAAAAAGCTATGCATTCCAGTCCTGTTTAGCTGTGCTCTGCTGTGATACTGAGTCATTAGCAGCTGCAGGATATTCCTCAATATTAGTAAAGTGAAAATTATCTTATCCAAAACTGATTTCTACAAACAATTGCGGGTTTATTCAGGCAATGTCTCCCGCCCAGGGCGGCAGTTTGTAAGGGTGTCCCAGATGCGTTCACTGTTATACTTCGAGTGGTATTTCTTGAACTAGATCATTCACGGAACCCGTATTCTGTTTGTAGAAACACTAAATTAAACCTGTCTCATCATTTTTAGCATCAGGACAACCTCAGACTGAGATGGGCATGAAAAATGCAACATATTAGGTGCATATTAGAGCAATGATTTTCTACTCATGATCTCCTGTCCTGCATGTTTCACACACCTGAGTTAAATAAATGGGGGATTTTGCAGTCTTCTGCAGCACTTTATGTGCTGAGGTAATGCAATCATTTGATTCAGGTGTGCTGGATCTGGGCAACATCTAAAAGTGAAGGACGTTGGGCCCTGAGAAACAAGGTTGAAAACTTCTGGCCTGGACTGTAATTCAGTTTAATTATATAGCACCAGTTCACAACACCTGCCTTCTCAAGACACTTTACAAAAAAGGTCAATTCAATGCAATCATACATACATTTCAACTGATCCTAGTTATCAAACAATGCAGTCATGTTCAGTTTATTATTTAAATTTGTTAAAACGGTTTTCTGTCTAAGGAAACCCAGAAGATTGCATCAACTTGAAGCATTCCCTCCTGGATGAGCATGTAGCGACAGTGGAGAGGGAAACTCCCCTTTAACAGGAAGAAACCTCCAGCAGAACCAGAACCAGCCTCAGTGTGAGCAGCCATCTGCCACGACTAACTGGGGCTTTGAGAATACAGAGTATACACACAAAAAGGGACAGAAGCACTGATCTAAAAGTACTTTCTATGTTAGAGAACAGTAAACAATCAATGGCAGTAGTAGCTGCTTTAGTAGCTTTTGAAGAGTATAGGATGCACACAGTTATTGGGTGTGGGGGGGTCAGTGGAGTTAGGATTTGTCGAATCGTGACGCATTATATTTTTTAGTCTTGGTGGAGACCTCAGGAGATTGGTTGAAACTCTTGGCAGATGCAGAGCGGGTGGTGAGAAAGGAGCAGCACACCATGATGGATGAGGAGTTTACTCAAGACTACGTTCTCACTGTGTTTCCCTTCAGCACTGATGTATGCATGGTTTGGATTTATTTCGCATCGATTTCAAAATAGAAATTTATTTTATGTTTTATCCTGAACACATGAGATCCTGAGTCAGATCTGTTCCTCTGCCGCAGGTGTTTCTGTACGTGGCCAGAGCTACGGTGGACCTCTCAGTTTTCGGCAGCGATCAGACCTCTCTGATCAAAAGTCTTCAATCAGTTCACAGATCCATCCGCTTCCAAGCTTCGCCCCTGCAGAGGAAGGCCTCCGTAGAGGGTCCCTTCTCCGCCATCCGGGCTCTCAGAGAGGACCTCGTCCGCAGGGCCAGCAGTCTCAGACCCTCGTCTCAAACTGCAGGTGTCAAACCCAGATCAAGCTCTCCGTATCCCGGACTAGCGCCCGAGAAAAGCCTAACAAGCTGCAGAGGTACTAAAGCTAAGAGGGAAGCAGCAATCTCCAGCATCTTATCAAAGTCACCGCAAAGCACTGCTGAAGCAAAAGGAGTCCAAAGCCTGATCTCAAAAGATAAAACACCAAAAGCCTCCTTGAGGCAGAACGTCTCTAATGAGAGTTTGGCTGGAGGGAGCTTCAGACGGGTCGATGGGGAGGAAGTAAGAACACGATTCGTCTCCTCATCAGGGCTCACATGGCTCCCTTTGGAGGAGACATTCACCAAACAGCAAAGAGATGATGGCCGTTCACAACAGCCCAGCAGGTCAGACAATATCCCTGCAGCCCAGAGCACCGCTAATTACTGGAAGGATTCCGGCAGCCCAATGAGGGACAGGAAGTTTCCTCAGAGTGACCTGAGAAAAGGCTCAGTTCTCTCAACAAGAAATGCAGAGGCTTCTGAGGCCATTTTGGTTGACTTATACACATTTAAATACGTTGAAAAATTTCACAAGATGGAGTTAAATAGGTGCTTGAAGGGTGTTAACATATCTCCCCAGAAAATAGAAGGAAATGCAGTGATGCAAATATTGTTGACTGAGAAGCAACCCTCTGGGGCTTCCTCAAGAAGACTCAAAGATGTTTTGAAAAACCTGGAGACTTGTATGGAATTTTGGCAGTCTGAGCTTAGAGTTCACAAGGTCTTTTACAACAAAGATAAGTTGTCTGATAAGCAGAAACTGATTCAGATCTGCAACAAAGTGACCTCCATATACAGTTGTGTTATGTATGTGTTGGAGGATTCTTGCATTAAAGTAATCGGCCCCTCAGTAATCAGCCACCTGTTCTGTCAGGAGCTGAAGGCCTGTATAGAAAGGTACACAACTGTGAATCCCGTTATACGTAAAATCTGGAGATAAAATCACCGAGAGGACCACAAGGGGGAGCTGTTGTGCCTGACAAAACCTTTTTCCTGCACAGAACTTAGCATGTAGACTCCTGTTTTTACTACAAATGTGACAAAACCAAAATAAATAATGTATTGTTTTAGTTAATTTTAGTTTTAATTCTAAAATCCCTATTTGTGTTTTGCATAAATTATTTTAAAGTAAATCCAGTTTTAATTGATTGCTACACATCTTTATTACATGAGACAAATTTCTAATTAAAACCCAAAAAGTGACAGATGCCAACCTGTCTGATGTAATCAAATCACTTATCTGCATGGGTTCAACTTTCTCCAGGAAACTGTGTTAAAGTTCAAGAAATGCTGTGCAGTCATGCAGCATTTTGATTGGTCTGTCACAAACAATAAAACAGACTGACATCTGTGGTTGTAATTTAACAACAAATTCACTGGGATATGAGATCATCACTGGACAGCAGGGGGCAGTGCAACACACCACCCCACATGGTGAACGACCCCCCTTCTCTGCAGGTGCCACGGCTCAACCCAACCAAGCAGTTCTTGGAGGCTGGGTTTGGCGAGCAGGGTGCCGATTGGAAGACAGATGATGTCAGATGGATGTCCTATCATATCCCCTTCTCTGCTTACACACACACACGGAGCACTGCAGCCCATCTGATGAGAGTGGACGTTCTGTAAAGTGATGTGTTGAGGCTGCTTTCATTATTTCAGGGTGCTATTATTCAGATGGGTCCGCTCAGCAGCAGGGATAATTGATTCATTATGTTAAAATAAGCCACGCTGCCGTAATGAACACACACAAACATGATCCCCACAGACAGACTCACTCTGACCGGTTACCATAGGAACCTGAGAGGGGAGGTTGCAGATCTGCAGCATCGAGCGTCGTTAAGGGATGCTCTTGAACACAATGGAGGCATCCATGACGGCGGCAGAGTTCTATCTCCAGGAGAAGAACCCTTCATCAAAGAGTTGAGCTGTCTCTCATCACCCAAATGTCTCTGGCGTCCCTTTGGAAGCACGTCTTGAACCATTTCCTATTATCTGCTGGAGGAAGGAGGGTCAACAAGCAGGAAGCATTTATTTTTCACCTCAAATGTCCCTCAAACTCACTTTTATGCTCTCCCCTCATTATACACACACAGTGTAATTCACCTGCATCATTCTTGAAGGTATTTAGGATGCACGACTTTCACGATGGAGGTCAAAAACACCATCAGGCCCCCCAAAAAGGGAGACATGAGTGATTCTCAAGGATGCTTTCACTAAGGCTGAGTTCTCCTGGGGATCAAAGCTATAATTGGACTGGGGGTGCACTCCTGAACCCTCTCACCTCTGGGTCTGTCGCTGTTTGATGTTAGAGTCGACGTTTCCTATTAGGAAGTCGGTCAGCCAAAGAAAATACATGCAAAGTGGGCCCAAATTAGATTCTTAGATTTGTTGGGGGGTCTATCAGATAGTTTCAGAACATCAAACACATTTTAGCGTCAGACACTGACAATCGGAGTAAATACAAAATGTAGTTTTCAAATGATTTTATTTATTTATAGAAAATAAATAATTATAGATGTCAAGCAATGACTCTTTTATATTGCTGCTGAATTTGGAGCCTAACATTCATTCACTGTTCTTTGTTAAATGAATTCTTGGCTTTGAGCAGACCACTCCAAACCATTATTTAGTTCTTTTTTTTTATCAGACTTTCAAAGGTGGATTTACTTTGGTGTATAACCACTTTTGATCTTAAGGGCATGATCTGATGCCTAGACATTCTCCTTCAGGATTGTTTGCTAGAGAGAAAACAGTTCCCTCTATTATGGCAAGACATCCAGCATCCATCCATCCTGAAGCAGCAAGGTAGTCCCAGACCATCACACTACCACCGCCATGGTGAACAGTTGGTATGATGTTCTTTTTGTGTCATGCTGTTAGTTTTACACCTTCCAAAAAGTTCCACTTTTGTCTCATCAGGTCACAGATTATGCTCCCAAAGGTCTTGTTTGCCAGAAGTAACACAGGCCGCTGTGTTCATTTTGGTTTCCATGTGGCTCTTGGTATTTTTTTTAGCCTACTTCCTGCTGCCAGACAGGTTTTGTGATTTCTTGATTCTATAGATCTGGTCTGGACAAGACTTGTGAAGTTAAATTCAGCTTTTGTGTTTCATCACAATTAATTCATCATTTAAGAAGGAGGGGGTTGGTTTTGATACATTTTCACAACCTTTATATTATAAAAGTAGAATAGAAAGAGGGAAAAGAAAATCCAATCAAACAACAGCAGGTGCAAACAGCCTCAAGGACACACTGGTCTGCTGTGTCTTAGCCATTCATGACCTGATTGGTACCCTTACCATCTGACTAGTGTTGTGTTCAGGCACATACATCTTGGAGGTCAGAGGTGAGACAGGGGAGCGGTAAACCTCCACATCCTTCCTTCCCTACAGTGACGAATGAGACTGCCGGTGACGGATAACCTTCTGCAGGCAGTGTGTGCATGCACATTGCAGTCACAAATTAAGTCTTAATGATTCTCTTTACAGATCATCACCCTGTCGGGAAGGAGGAAAGATATGAGTTGTAACCGCACCACCACCACCCACCCATGGAGCTATGCTCTGCGTAAATGTTTCCTTGGGTATTAGAGAGCTTTGATGGAAGACCACAGTTGGTGAAATTGAGGGCAACAGACCAAGAAAATGGTTTGTGTGTGGTAGAAAGGGCGAATAGGATTTAATTTGTCACGATATATGACCCAAGAATCACACTCGTTATGTTATTGAAACTTTTTAACCAAAGCATTAACCATCTCTGATGATAGTTCTTGAGTTTTGCTTTAAAGGGACAAATATTTCTTTTAACATTTTTTAAAAATAATTGTCTATTCATTTAATATTTTGATCCAAAACATGGATGATGCTCTCACAGAGGAGAAGTAAACGTTAATCATTGCTGGAGAAAGCAACGTTATCTTCATTTAAAACATACTCGACTTACAAAGTGAAAACAGTACAGATAAAATAATTCAGTTTGGATATAAATAAGGTCGTGTGAACAGATGAATGCACAAACAACACCAAACTGCCTCTTCCAGGCTAACATTTGTTTACGCTAAACTACACACCTCAGCAATCTTTTCACCCATGTTAGAGCTGAGCTAAAAGCAGTCATTTTAACGTCCAGCCAGACATGATTTATTGCTACATTTCCTAGTAGCCAGAAATAGCATTCTTGTCCCCACACCGAGACCTGAAAGCTTAATTTCAAAAAATTAAGCCAAAATACAGTGGACCAAGGCCTATTCGTGGTCCGTGGATTAATGTATTCACATAATTTTCTGTGGAATATTAGTGTGGGGGGGAAATCCAGGGAAGGGGTGGCATATCTAAAATATTCAAAAGAAAAAGCAGCTTGATGCTACTTGACACACTATTAGCTGGTGCTTGAAAAGTAGTCAATCCAGGAGCGCCATTTATTTTCCTTGGCGCTGATTGGCTGTACCCCCAAGAGCAGAAAACTTTTAGCTTCTTTGGTAGTGCTAATTATAAATATTAATTATCAAATATTAATGCATATGTAGGTGCTGTATATTTGGTGTTTGAACAATTAAAATAGGCAGTTATTAGCATTTTTAGAGGAGTCTCAAACATTCGCGGATTTCAGCTATTTGTGGACGGCAGTCACCCTTTTGCCCCTGCCAATAACGGGGCAAAAGGGTGACTGCTAAGAACTAAAGATGCTAGTTATGATTGAGTTGAATAATTTTGATTTGCAGTAGTCATTAAAAGTGTAGTTTTGCGTTTAATGTGGAAATACCACATTTAATGTTGGTCAGCATGAATAGCTTTGGCTGCAACTGTGTTTTGTATTGTTGAATTCAGGTTTTTGTCAAACTAGCTTTCCTAAGCTAGCATCTATTAATGCTAAGCTAAATACATCAACAGTTGTGTTTTGAACTGTAAAGTCAACTTTTACTGTCTAACAGACATGGAAACCCAACTAACCCCCCATATATATATATATATATATATATATATATATATATATATATATATATATATATATATGTGTGTATATATATATATATATATATATATATATATATATATATATATATATATACACACAAATACATACATATATATATATATATATATATATATATATATATATATATATATATATATATATATATATATAGCACAGACACAGGAGAAAAGTTTGAAAGGCTTATCGAGTTTATTATGCAATAGGAGAAGTCTTCTAGGTTTATGGTGGAGGTCCAGGTCAGCACTGAGAAGAAGAGGTAAGTGGTTATTGTGTGATATTGGAATTGATGAATAATGCAAATTATTGATGTGGAGAGAGATATTCTTATTAGTGGCCACCGTGTGAGTGTTCCTAGGAAAGGTGAGTAATAAACCACAGTCTTAGGTTGGCAGATGGTGGTGAATGGCAGCAGGTTATTGTTTGTTTGTTTCTCTCCAGAGAAGGAAATCATGAAAATATTGGAGGTTGGACAGGCAGATGAATGAGCGGTGGTGTCGAAGGAATCCAACAGATTGTAACAGCAGTGAAACCAGAGGACCAATGAGGAAATTCGCAGACTTAGTCTTGAAGAGTTCTCCAATAACTGCAGGGATGAAGAAGCAAAGCACAGAAAGCCAGAAACTTAGCATCAATGGCAGAATGGGTTGCTACAAGAAGAAAACTATAAAAGTAAGTGCCTAAATTTCAAGGAGAGCTATGACAGAATGAAGGTAGATCTGATTACCATCCATGAGAGCAAAACAATCTGGCATCTGCCTCAGGGCGTCAGCTCCTCTTTAAGTTCCTCCTGATTGGGCTTGATGAGCTGCAGCTGTGAGAGCACACCTGTCAGTCACACCCTGCAGTGACAGAAGGTGAGGAGAAACACACACACACCAATCTGCACATACACCTCTGTGGATATACCCTTTATTATCCCCATTAATCTCAGAGGCAGCCAGTTTGTATATTTGTTTACAGATTTAAAATAAATAATTTCACAGGAAGAGAAAGAAAAGGCAAAATCAGTACAGTGTTTTCAGTACTCGTAGCATCTTAGGATCTTTTGTGAGAACTAGGTCATCAAAGTTTACATGTCTACATTTTTTTTATTTTAAGTCTTAAACATGAAATTGCTAGTTTTTCTTTTCTGATTCTCGTTCTGGTTTTAATTTCCTAATCTGAGATGGATTGTTTTTATGAAATAGAATAGGTTACTACTTAAAAGTGTCCTCAAAAATATGTGCTCACCCTCCTGTTAAAATGCTGAATTTCTGTGTTGATTTAAATTGAACATTTTCCTCTTTTAGTGCAACATTTATCCTGACCCTTTAACCCCTGAGATTTGATCTCCTAAACTTTGTGGCAACTTGTTTGAGTCAGCTGGGTTTCTTTGCCAACTGCTGGGCAATAATATAATCTCCACACCCACCTTCACATGTGATGTGTTCGTGGTTTTGAAGCGTACGGGGGAACATTTGTCACTAACAAAAAGGTTCTACGTTGCACTGAAGCAAAATTACTGCCCGTGATCTCCTCTGCATTCCTTCCTCGCATTTGAACTCCCCATCTGCTCTGTCTCGCTCAGCCATTCCAGAAAGCCTCAGTATAATTATCAGTCTCTCCTCTGACCATTTCAAGAAGCTTACAGTTAGTGGGGTGTGAAGAAGATACGTGATTGCTTGTTAAACCTTGACACCGCAGGCTGCAGTGCTCAACATACAGAAGCAACATTTAGAGCACTCCATTTAGAGCAGTAATTTTACACTCATTTCAGGACAGGACAGTAGAAACTCACACTGGCAGGTTGTTGGTAGGTATTTTAAAAAAAAAAACTGTTAAAAAAGCCAAACTATCCTTTCTCTCTTATGACATTTGATTAATATATGGGCTGAAACCATTAATTGGATTAATCGTGATGAATCAATTATTGAAATAATTGTCAACTAATTTAGTAATTGATTAATCATTAACTGGAGCAAACAGACTCAAAAAAAAGGCAATTTGCTGAAAAACAACACACTCAGAGCAGATATTAAGCCAAAACTGCACAAAAAATATATACGTTTTGCATTTAAGATAAAAAAACAAACCTTCTCCTATTAAAGCACCTTTTGCTATCAAATGATTAATCAGTTAATTGAAAAAACAGTCAACAGACTAGTCAATTAGAAAGGGGTGAGCTTTTCACATATTAATATGAGAAGTATATTTTTTGCGGCAGATGCATCCTTTGCTTCAAATAATCAAGCGTGCACTAAAGGAATGCAGTTATTGCATTTTAGGCAATAAAATTATTATTTTGTTGCTTAAAAAGGACTTAAATGATTTGTTTGTTTTTATCTTTTTGTATTTCTAATATTGTATGAAAAAGCTTAAGTGTTTAACTAAAAAATCAGTAGTTTGAATAATTGATAATTAAAATAATTGCTAGTTCCAGCCCGAATTGTTACTTCAGTTACGATGGGAGCAATCAGGCTTCCAAGAAGTTGCTAAATCACCAAAACGCTGGAGCCAACTTGACCTCAATATGACTCCAACTGAAAAGGAAACTTGTTTTCTATCAGTTGTCTTGATATGTTTCAGAATATTCCGTGGTGCTCTGTGGGGAAAGCTTCTCATCTCCCAGCTCTATTTTCTGATGAAAAATAGCAAATGTCCAAGAGAGGCACATTTTGCAGGTGGGACTGCAGGGCATCATATGATTAGTAGGTAGCTAGATTGTTGAAGGCACTCTGGCTTATTTTAAAGCGTACATGGATGTGTCCAGGGGGTCCAAACAGTCCCCAAATAGACCAGATAATTCAGATTTATGTGAAAGCACCTGTATGATTTAATGGCCGTGACATTTTTAAAATTGAAGCCACCACAGGACTGGCACCAGTGCCTCCATCTTGTATTATGTCTATCACTCATGCTGCACTGAGCATGATAGGCCCTGGGGGTGATGATAAAAAATGTGACATTATGAAGGGTCACAGCATGTAATTGTGATGGTGAATCAAATTATAATGCATTAAAAGACGCAATCAATCAAGCCCAAAAGAAGAGAAAAAGGAGAGTGTTCCCATTAATAACAGCAGAAATAAGAGTCCAGGAAAAACATTTTATAATTAAAAGATTTACATAACTATCCAACAAGGAGATTACATAAATGGATCCCTGTATAATTCATTAGTGTGAATTCCTCAGCTTCTGCCATCCACACAGTCTTATCTAACATTTTCAGGTTAGCTGAGGTCAATTTGTTAAAGAAGAAGGGACACGTGGAAGAGAGAAACAGATAACCTATCAGAAAGGATGTGACTGTAGAGCATCTGCGACCCACTGAGCCAAGAAAGGAGTAGCATGTTTGCATATGGACATGAATGAAAGCTTTGTAAAATGGGAGAAGTAAAAAAAATAAAAATAAAAAATAAAAAAAATTATAGTCTACCTCAGAAAGCCATTCATGGAGATCCAGCAATCTATATCTATGTTTTATCTTTGCAGAGTCGCTTGGTTTATAGTTACAATATCATAGGCTATTTAAAGAGGTCATATAGCGAACTGCTATAAACTTTTTCATCTGAATAAATACTGTAGATATGCGTTTCCTATTTGTCTCAACCTTTAATACGTGGTCCTCATTAGCTGGAATGTAACGTTTTGGAGAAGTGTGCCTCTTTGTGAGATCTTCTGTAATTAGGCCTTTAAAAGCTGCATTTAGTAATTGGTCAGGTCCCTTTTGTACCATATTAAAATTTGTTTGATGATCTAAAGCATTGAATTGCTGTTAGGGTGTTAGTCGCATCTTTTGAAAAAACTGCAGACTGCAGCCAAAGTGAGCAAAATGTTCAATAACATGTGACTGAAGACTCTCTGCGCCACTCGGACGACCCGTTTCGGTTTACACTACGGCATCACAGTCCTGCCAAAAACCATGAGGAGCATATTAATCAGATTTCAGCTGAATATCTGGCCAGTTCAGATGAATCAGAAAAGTTATCACCGTCAACCGACAAATATGTCCACTAAACACAGAGAGCAAGCGCAGTTTTGTGACAAGACCTTACAGATGGGTGGAGGGAGCGTGATTTACCGCTTGCCATGCTGCGTTCACAGCCCCGTGAATACATGGAAATGCCTGCTATCAGAGCTATGTGCTCTCTCAATGAATAAATACGCTGTTGCGATCGCTTAATATGCTCCTCAGGGTTTTTGGCAGGAATATGAAACCATATCACATGATCACAAAGAGAGGATAGTCTGCAAAGGTAAAATGAAATGCTCTGCAGTTTAATGACTTTCAAATGTAGTATAAGTTAAAGCTATGGTGAGGCAGCAAATGATACCTGCAGTCAGATACTTTGCAAACTTACTTTACTTTAAGGACCTCTGTACAAGATGTCGTGATATCTACTGGCAAAAATTATGACCTGCGGGCAAATTTACTGCTTATTCCCTCCTTTCTCCCTCCTTTTAGTCCCAAACTGCCAAATGCATCCTCCACCTACATTTTACGCATATAAACTAGCCTCCTATCCTCCTTGGATCAGCTGAAAAAAGGGCCTGCTGCAAGTAAGCTAAATTTTTAAGGAATGACAGAACTTTTAATCCCTCCAAAAAGCTAAAAGAATAATGTGCACATCTTATTAAATTAATAACAGAGTCCAGAGTAATCTAATGATATAATCTATTTAGGATTAAAGGTTAAAATGCAACAAGATATCAATGTTATGGTATGCATGCAGAGTTAGCAAAAATATCTGTATTTCCACACAGTTTTAAGATGTAAAACACTTTTTTTTTAGCATATGCACATGTAAAAGTGTTTTTACTTTGACCCATCTGTGCAGAAAATCAAAGCATCTTGCCTTTCATTCAAAAACTACTTAGACAAAATGTCTCCTCATCTCAAAACCATTAAAAACCCAAACTCCCAAGAGGCAGACCGCATTCATACTACCTAACCTTAAACAGAGAGAGCACCCTGATTTGATTAGGCCTACTCTAGTTTTTAAAGTCTCCTGGAAATGTCAGCAAAATCATCAAAGCGTTCCTTTGCTTTATAAAGCCAACATCAAAGACATTCTCTGCATACTGCGCCCTCCATATTATTGGCTCACGGCTAAAACGTCTACATCTGCACAACATTATTAGTTTTATGGGGCTGTTATAAGTGGAGACAGACTGAAAACAGCAGAGACAAGTGACATTTCCCCTCGCAGCTCCACCCGGAGCCCACCAACTCTCTGCTGCATTTGCAAATATACATTGGATGTTCTCTCTATGATATCACACCCCTCGTGCAAGGGATTCCTGTTTGTTTAGACTCCCGCCTTTCATCTTGAATCACATTTGGTTTTTCCTCCTTTGTTTACATACAAAGGCATTCTGCATTTTTCCTATTTTCATTTGTACAACTTTTTGAAAACTATTAATCATTTTCTTTCAAATTTACAGTTTTGCACTACTTTGTGTTGATTTATTGCATAAAATCCCCGAAAGTAAATTAAAGTTTGAAGTTGCAACGTGACTACTTCACTACTTTTCACAATCACAGGAAATAAAACATTGATTCAGATAATTATGAACTTGATTTTGGGAGTGAGTCATTTCCCAGATCTTTCAGAAAAACAAAAGACTTAAACCCCCATGCAGCTGCAGACCACTGGACTTGGACAAGCCATGAATGTTGAGGCTTATCAGTGTGCTCCTAAATGGCACATTATGCCATCAGTCGTGCTGGACCAAATATGGGTCACCCAACAAAATAATGACCTGAAGCATTCTAGCAGAACAGCCAAAGAATGGAGGTGGAAAAAAGACGATTCACATCCGTCACTCACCGGGTGAGAGTGCAGACCTGAATGCAGTATAGAAATGCCGTGCCTGCAGCTGAAAACAGTCAGTTCATGCCAGATGCTTCTCCAGCCTTGCTCTACTGGCCGAGTTCTGCAAACAAATCAAAGAAAACCCAACAAATTGTCCCTGAAGCAGAGTATAGAACAGTTTAAAGAAGCTATTTCAAACCCAAAAAGCTACATAACTATGCGAACATTGACATATTAGTTTTTAAAACTGTTTTAAAATTGAAAATCGTGGTACTATGACATGGAATAAAACAAGAATAATGTTTGTCTCACTATTTTTTGACTATAATAATCTTCCAGCTCCACCACTGTTCTGCATCAGTGTACCAGAGTGTGTTCACTGTTATAATGTACAAACCAAACTGCCTATCATATTGATCTCATGTGGCACATCCTCATTAAAACAATGTGATGCAAGGCAGTGCTACGTCCTCATGTCTAACCTTGGTTTCATGTCTTGACTACACCTCCACCCACCCGTTCCGTTCACAGCAGGCCACACAGTCCTCAGGGCGCCTCAGCAGATCAAAGAAATGTTGGCCTGAACCCCTGCCTAGAGAAAACCTCTAAATCCCACCAACAACATCCCTGTGCCTCTAAGTAAACCCACAACACATCCTTTTTGAACAACTAGGAAGCCCCAGCAGGGGTTTCCTGCAATGGGTTGCATAGCAAATCACAACCCTGCTTATTCTCATCTCGAATGTCCCTCTCAACATTAATGGCATCTCAAAATTCTCCTTGGAGAGTTTCCATATTCATAGAGAGACACTCACCCTCACAGATGTCGACAAAATAACACCTCCCTTTACACCCGTCCTCCTCCTCAGCCACCATATCATCTTTATTTGGACAGCTTCACAATTTGACTTACTTACTTGACCCTGACAATGTCTGCTGCTGATTTCCAGGGAGGAGACTGAACAGCGGATAAGCTCTAGATTTCTACAGAGTGTCACCATAGTAATAAGGGAAAGGAGGGGTTCTGATATAAAAGAAAGCTTTACATTGAGGGGTTATAACATTATGGCAGCTCTTACCCATCTGGGTACTCCAGACCTTGGCCAGACCTTTAAAAGTCTGCTTAGGTACCTGACTCCAAGCTTTATGAGAACCTTAAAGGATGTTGAAGTTGCTTGATAGGACCTCCATGGATTGGGCTTGTATGTTCAGCACACCCAACAGAGGCTCAAATGAATATAGTGGCCAATTCAAAACATCATACATCTTGTGTCCATTGAGCCTTTATTTGATTGTCTTAGTGGTGCAGCTAAACAGACCTCACTTCCATCAAAGAATACAGTTTAACTGAAATGGAAAGTCAAATGAATAAATAATGGTTTAGCATCTAATTGCCCCTGTAGATTTATCTTCTGATCTGACTGTACATATGGTAGAAAAAAGATTAATCATCAGATCCACCACCCATAACCCCACCTTTTGTGGATGCCTTAGATATCTGTGGAGGTGGTGTGAGCTGAGCTGTATGGTTGCCTGGATGGTCAAAATAGCTGTAGAACAATATGAGTAGAGAACACAGGGAACATGTGGCCATATAATGGCTGATGTGTTAAACATCTATTTCTTACTTGAAAGGCGCCCACCTTTAATTTGTACATAATTGTACACCTACAGAGGAAAAATGGATCATGTGACAGTCAGTCCACCAAACATGTAATCACTAAGCTGCAATTTAGCACATTCAGCAGTGTAGCTGCTACATAACAATGGAAACTATTGCTGAACAGGTTCAGAGCTCAGTCTTAACTTGCATGTAAGTGTTACACCAGTAAAAGTAATTTCTAATGGTAATATACAATAATATACCCCTAATGCAGTGAAAGAAGCTTTATGTATGTGGAAAATACTGTAAAGGTAAGCTTATAAGGAAGATTCAGGAATTTCTAAAGTGGGTTTCATTTTCATGTGGTATAATTCAAGATTAGCTGGTCAAGGTGGATTGACCACCCCTCCTCCTGGTACAAGAGTGGTCAAGACCAAAGTAGATTCCCAAAACAAACAACAACAAAAAATCTTTAAAAAACTCATAGTTATTTATGCTGACACTCTTATGAATCTTGAAACTTCCATGTTGGGATTGGGTGGTTATTTACACAGAAGCAGAAAATGAATTTCATAGGAAATCGAGATCGGAGGCAGTGCGCCACCAATTACTTTCCTGTGTGAAACACATACTTAGAATGAAACATGTAAAGCTTATCCAGTCAGAGTAGTTGTCTGATATAAAAGTAAAGCAGTTTTTTTTTTCATATCAACTGATAGCTCAAGCAGGGAGTAAATAGACAGAACACAAATTCCAGCGATTTACGATGAGCAAAAAATTTAGCAGGTAAAAAACAGCTTTCTTTCACCAATCAATGGCTGTGGCAGCTTTGTTTTTTTTCTGTGTCCGAGCTAAATGAAGGAGTGAACATTCGACATCTGATGACGCCTGAGGCTTTTAACTTACCGTCAATCTACTACGTGTTCATCAATACCTTAAAGTGACTTGTTAGGGCCAAATGACAATCTTGTTGTGAGAAAAGTAACTTCAAAGTTTGAGTGTTGAGACAGATTGTGTCTTTAGAATAACAATTACTCTTATGCAGATAAAGCCTAACAAGTAAAACACTGACTATGTGGAGAAAAGTGAGACTTGCACAATCAATGTATGGCTCTCCAATTATTTATCCTTTGGGATAAATAAAGTATTTTTGAAGTTAATTTGAATTTAATATAAAGTATTTTGATGACATCGTTGTTTAGACAAATGGGAGAGCTAAGGCCCTTGAGCATCAGAGTAATAATGCTGTTCAGAACTGGAGCAGAAATTACATGTATCTGAAGGATGCCAGAATTTCAGTGTTAGTAAACTGCTTTTTTTTTTTTTTTTTTTTTTTTTTTTTTTTTTTTTTTTTTTTTTTTTTTTTTTAACAAGTGATCATCCCCCATGGTGCTGAATTACAGGACACCTTTTGGCTGCATTCTCTGCTTCTCTCTTTTTTCCCATCATTCATTTTTACATATTTCTCAGCTTTAGACATAGAAATTAATATTCATGAACCCAATACAAAACATTATGAAATATGTCCTTTAAAGATTTTGAATACTTCTTTACCAGGGGTCCCAAAAAATGTGGCAGGTATAGTAGAAAGCTCAGGCTACATAGATAAAGTCTGTCTAGAGCAGAGGTTGAATAGAAACACACTATTGTGTTTCTGGCTGTCATCTGCCACTTACATATAGGTCCACTACATATGGGCCAGAGAGATGGCCTGGTTATTGTCTATATATAGCTGGAAGTCAGTTTTGGAGTGCGAGACTAGTTTCTTTTCAAATGTTTTTTTCTCTAAATGTCTCACTTCTTTATTATATTAATACTCTCTAGCCTTATTACTACAGCCAATGTGATTAGTTCTCCTGGGGCTTATTTTCTCTATGTATAATTCTTGTTTCTTTCACACAAATTCAAATTGAAGAGATAAAATCTTTTCAGGCACTTCTTTGCATAATCAATAGTAATATTCTTTCTTGGATAAGAACTAATTGTCTTTGTTCGTAATGCAATTTGAGGCAAAACTCCCTCAAGAAAATTGGAAACACACAGCCCTGGTTATGCATTTAGTAATAAAATTAGCAGCTTCCCGTGATTAACAGCTGAGGACTTTCAATAGAGCAGCCCGAGGGCACATCATGTCATCTTATAGCCGTGTAAAATCTCATTCGAACTTCACAGTCATGTCAACATTGCCATCTCTCAATGGTAATTAACATTTAATGCCTTTTAATGAGACTGTAATTGATGCTGCTTTATCTTTTGATTTAGTATTTGAGATCGCCGAGCAAATGTCCATCTCTGCTACACATACAGAGTGATTTCTCATTATAGGGATAAATAGCTTGACAGCATCAGTGGCTGTTTGGAAGCTGTCACCTTCATCTCCACCTCACACATCCTAACACATGCTGGCTCATCTCGGGATGGCTCTGTCACGCAATTCAAGTGATAGGAAAGACTGTGGTGGGTCTTGCGCAATTAAAAAAGCCACATCCTCGCACAGCAGTCGCACGTTTCCGAGGATCACAAGAAATGAAGAAACCACTGGTTCAGTTTGCAGACAAGATGGGAGCAATCTACAGTTAGGAGGTTCATTTTGACAGAAATCTGTGGGTAAAATGATTAGTTACCTATATCTTCTCAAAGACAAACTTCTGGCACAAAGGAGATAGTCTAAAAAGGGACAATGTATTCATTTTTATCATGCTCTGCTTTCCTACTAATTAAAGTTTGTAGAACAGGAGGCTGCCACTGAGAGAAGAATAGTAAGTTACCGATATCCACATGAAGCCATAGCTGTCTGGTTGTTTATGTTTCTACCTAACACAGCATGCCACACTTTGTGTTTCTCAGAAATACAATCAGATTACAACCAGTGACTGAACAGTGATGTCAGGCATTGCTGTGATGCCAGCATTTTTGTTGAGAGTAAAAATCTGGAGACACTTCTTTCCCCTATTGAACAGAAAGCTGCTAATGAGTGTTTAAACCCCAGAATTAAGTAAGTAAGTTAAGAAAACCTTGACGAAACCTCTAGAGATTACCAAAAATAAAACCCCTTAAAAGTCCATGGTGCAGTCCCCTGGGACAAAGACCTTTTTGACTGAAAGCTTTTTGAGAGATGCATCACGGCATGTCCAGTCAGTAGCCAGGCCCAGGTTAGGGTTTACCTTGGATGATAGGAGCTAGAGACCAAGGGCAAGACCAGTTAATGGAAACAGTAGGGCGAGTTGACTCGTTGTTCTTCTAACCTTCTCTAGATATCCTTGGACATTATTTTGTATTACTACTTCAGTTTAGCCTCATATTGTCTCTTTTCAACCCCATGAACCCACTATTTATATGGAGTGCTACATCATCTTTTATATAGCCCCTTTCACAAAATAGTTTTAACAAGAAGCAAAGATGAGCCTCTCAAAGCTGCCTCTGACCTTTCATAAATCACTGATCAAGAAGGCAAAGTTAGTTTTCACAAATCAAGCCAGTTTCGTAGAACCAGAGAAGATATGGGGAGGAATCTAGCAGTAACAATATAGAACGTTGCTCCAAAAAAATCAGTGTTTATCTTCTTTTTCAAAAGCTTAAACACAATGGTCAAGCTACTGAAGGAACTACTTTTAGCTTAAGTTGAGTGATCTGCTTTATTTCGGATCACTTTACCACAGTCTATTTATGTCAAGAAATTATGAGCTTGACCCTCAGAACTGCAGTGTGTTTTTACCTAAAACTCACTGACCAGCTGGTTGCAGAGACCATCAGTTAACACTACTTTAAACCCTCGAGCCATGAAGCTGGGTAACAGCTACATGAGCTTGCCATTATGATGCTGTGACTTTCAGAGGCATAAGCCCTTATGTCTTTTCCACAAAACTTTGCTTGGGGGTTTGTTTTACGAGTTTTACATCATCAAGATTTAAAGCTTATGATTCCCTTGGAGCTACACCACAGAACCATCCAATCAATAGTGTAAAAAGTGGTGTGTACTGGGCCAGATTGTTTCTGCTTGAACAGTTAGCCACAAAGCAACTGCATATAGAAATCATTGACATTTAACATGGTGTGTAGTAATTGGCCTATTAAGTAGCGGCAAAATCCCTGGACTAGGTCGGTATGGAACAAAAAGCACATTAGTTCTCTAATGTGGAGTTAAAAGTAAGATAATTCTCCTTTGGAGGGCTACAACCTAACTAACATATAAGCTAGCAATTGTGTGTGTGTGTGTGTTATGTGTATTTAAATGAGAATGGCTATAGTCAACAAAATATATTTATTTCAGTTGAATGATTTGATAAACTCAAATATTCCTTCGTTGTGTCATGGATCTGACAGACACAATTATTTTCCCAACAATTACTTTATGCTAATGAAGACATCATTTCATGCACCATTAATCCACAAACTTGAACACAAAAATACACAGAATACAAACTTCCCTGAAGGAACAGGTAATTCCTGGAATGATTCATCCTCCACACTGTAAGAAATACACACACACACCCACACACACACACATATACATATGAACGGACTGACTGAACACATTCATTGCCTCATTACATCAGTGTGTGTATCCATGCCTGATTGGACATAATGACTGAAGGGAGACACTCGACAGATTTCCTGTACTCTCTGTGTGGATGTGTATGTGATACTTACCCTGGCTGCCCTTCACCACACTCTGGTGAGGATATTAAGCTAATTGCTTATTAAAAGAAGATGTCATGTGTTAGTAAGTCAAAAATGGGGGAGGATGGGTAGTCAAAGCTTGTTTGGATTCGTTACGAAGTTCCAGTCCGTTAAAACAGCGTCACACAAGAGAAATCCCAGAAAGAAACAATGACTCTTTTTATCCTTCTGGAAACTTTATTAGGTGAACAGAAAAGTCCAGTTAGCCATCTACCTGTAAGATGATGAAACATTCTGGCTTCAGTGCTCCATACTTTTTACATGATGTAATATTTAGTGATAGCAGATGACTCACAGCCTTTGGCCCAAATGTGAACCCCTGTAAAACACCCAGCATTAGAAATATTACAGGAGAACTGAAGGATAAGTTACACCAGAAACAGCTGAGTTTAGTTGAGGCAGTTACCAAAGTGTTATAATTTTACTGAATATAAGGGTCTATCTGGGAAACTTGAAGAACATATTAAATATTGTGGCTCATTAAGAAATTAGATCAAAATAGAAAATTATAAAATGTCTTAGGCGTTAGTTGTAATGTTGGAGATCTCCAAAAGAGTTTAACAGCTTTATAAAACAGGCCATAATACTGTCCAGTCCATATGGACATTTGAGGTACCTGAAAGTGCCCTAAAATCACTCCCTGGGGTACTATAGGGATACCTACAGGGTATTTAAAGGGTACTTATGAGATACTATAGTAGCTACTTACCAGGGTACTTTTGGGATGCATACAGAGCACTTATGAGGTCATCACATAGTACTCACTGAGGTACTTATAAGAAGTCCTACAGTTGTAAATACAATCTGTTGATGAGTTAGTAATTGGGGCACATACAATATGCCTACAGGGCAATTTACTTATGGGATATTTATTAAGAAACAGACAGGACACCTGGGGGTCTTTATGTAGTTTTTACAAGGTTTTTACATTGTATTTTGAGGGCCCTAACCGGGGTAAAAGGTTTCTGTTAGGCACTTTTCAAGCACAGACAAGACACATACAGGTATAATAAGAGGGTACCTATGGGGTAATTGGCAGGGTATTTATGGTAATGCTGTGGGTAATTTACAGGGTACTTAGGAGATAGGTCCCTTTTGGGTTTTCATGGGATACCTACAGTGGTACAAACTGGGCACTTACAAGGTAATTGCAGAGTACTTTCAAAGTATTTGTTGTGTGCCATTGAAAACGTACAGTGGTACTTACAGAATACAGTGGGATTCTCACTGCGTTACTTGTTGGATCCGATGTAATTGAGTATATTTGAGAAATTCACTGGGGTACCCACAGAATACCCCAGTGATAGGTAGGTGTTACTTTTAGTTTTCAAGAGTTAATATGCCCATTGTAGTCTTGTTTTATAATGATGTAAATTTTAAATATAATTGATTGGTAGTGTGATCTTTTATATTTCAGTGCTTTCAAGTGCAAGTCAGATCTTAAATAATAAAAATGACATAAACAAGCCAGATTTTGCTTTTAAAATACAATATTTAGATTAGTTTGAGATTTGTAAAATTCAATAGGCCTTAATCATGAAATAAAAAGATATTCTTTAAACTCAGTTTTGTTTTTATAGTATCCTCCAGCTCGAATACTTTGTTCTATTTTTGCAACCCTAATGGTATACAAGTCCAGGTTTAAAAATACCGAAAGAAAAGACTCCTCAAAATACTCACTAGGTACCATGTAAGTAACCCCACAGGTATAAATATGTATTGTTGCCAAATATACTGATTAGAATCATCTTTTTTCCAACATCATCAAGGTGCATCCACTGGAGTGACCAAAACCAGATGGACGTATGCCGCACGAAATTAGGAGCTAAACTCCAATCAGCCCAAGGATTTGGATTTATCTCTTGTGATAGAAAGGAATAAATTTCAGTTTAAGATTTGGTAGTTTGCACGCTAAATGAACCTCATTGTGAAAATGTAGATTATTTTTCCCACAAGCTCATCAACACTCACATTCGCATGTCATTAAGGGTCAGTCGCAGCTCAGCTGGTGTGAAATAACATCTCCTTGTCCTAAAGTTGGAACACTTTCAGACTGAGACCCCATGCTGCTGTCAGCCGGAGATCACAGCTCAGCACTGAGAGCTGAGGTTACTAAGAGAGGTCAACAAAAATAGGAGGAAATTTTATTTTGCACAGATATTAAAGATTTTTTGTAAGCATTATCACTAAAGACAGAGCTTTAAAAGAGTCTGATTTATGGATGTCAACATTTTTCTTCAAGTTTACCATCTGACTACCATATTTATGAGTACTATCATCATGGTTGCTAAATCACACTATGTTTTGCCTTTCCCCCCTGAACTCTTCAAAGTGTGCCCTTAATTTCCCGGTCATGGTGACTAAACATGGAAGAAACCTGTATTAAACTAAAACAGGAGGACTTGTGCTGTGTTTGCCCCAGCAGTAAATGTCAATGCTCCACTGATTGAATGCACGGAGACATGAGATAACTGTGGGGCAGTGCTCTGTCTCGGGTAGAGACAGCCCAGACGCAGTGACCTACACCGTCGCACACCTCAAGCACTCCTGACCTGCTGGAGAAAACCAATCTCACCTCAAACGTCGGTCAAATTGTTTTCCTTGTTGCTCACTCGTTACCCTTTTAGGTAAATCATAATTTGGCGAACGGTTAGAATGACTCCCAAACATTTCTGGAAAAATTTGCAACAGGGCGGTAAATCCCTCCAAATGAGAATTCTGAGAACTTTACACAAACCACAAGACTGTTGTTCACCGGTGCATGAGCCAAATCTGGAATGCTCCTGGTATCAGATAGTAGTAGACGCCAGCTTGGGCTTATTAAATGGAAACTACAGTATTGCTTCACTCAGATATCTACTGAATGAATACTACTGATGATTTATAGCAGGTAAAATAATATTGTGCTTTTTTAATGGCAGCAGCTATTGTTTTTACAAACTAGGGCTACAAGAGATAAGCCAAAGAAAATACAGCACGTTGACTCTTGTTGACAGCTTTGTGCAGTAAAACATTCATAAATGGAGCTGCTCGATTTCATAATCTACGACCATTTGTTTATTTAGATTTTAATGTTGTGTGTGTTAATTAAAAAATGCAAAACATAAATATTGTTTCTTACTTCGGAGTTTGATCAGTGAAAATACACTTAGGCTTCTATTTTAATGATCTTATCACATTCGGAACTAATCAAAATTTGTCACTGTTCAGGGGAGAGTTTGTATTACAACCTGCCATGTATTTTATTAGGATGGTGTGGAATAGAAAAGCATTTTAACACATGAATATGCTTTGATCTAAGCTATTCCATTGTACCTCTGGCTGTATTTTTAGCTTGTTGTCCTGTTGAAAGATGAACCTCCTCCCCAGTCTCAAGTCCTTTGCAGCCTCTAACAGGTTTTCTACCAGTATTGCCCAGTATTTCTACTAGTAAGCTCCATCCATCTTCTCAACTCTGACCAACCTTTCTGTCCTTGTGCAGGAAAATGATGCTTCCTCCACCATTTTTCAGTGTGTTTAAGGTGATAGTTTCCCACCACATAGAGCTATTTGTATTTAGCTTAAAAGAACTGCAATTTTGGTTGAGTTTTATTTGGTGACATAAGAGTTTTTGGGGCTAAATAAAAATGCACACCACATTTTTTAGATTTCGTTTATTAAAAAAAAGGTGTTGAAAAGCATGCCTCATTTTCCTTCCTCAGCTAGCTATTACTTTCTGTTGATTTATTTAATAAAATCCAAGTAAATCCACTGAATTTTGCAGCTGTGATGTGACAAAATGTGTTCAGTGGAGCTGAATACTTTTGGAGGGCACTGTAGGGGGCAGGCAGTGAAGATGGTAAACAGACTGACATCAGTAGAAGAAATTCTGATGCTCATTCCTTTCAACACTATAACAATACATAACATTCGTTTCAATTTGCCAGTTCCTGTAAAAAAGACCTAAAAAGATAAAAGTCTGCGTTGCCCTCATGGAAATCTGCAAAATCTGCTGGACATTGACAGCTGCATGTGACCAGAAACAGGTGGTACCCTCATTTCTATTTTGGGAGTACAGTATTTGGACAAGCGTTTTTTTGTCAGCCAACTCTATTAACAGAGGGACCTAGTTTGTTCGACATGTCCTTTGCTTTAGTTGCCGTCGGTTTCTACTGCCAGGCGTCATATTGGACAGATAAAACAAGCTTTTAAATTGTAAAAACTACTGTTTTTCAACCCAAGCAGGTAAAATCTCTGCAACCTTCTGATTCTGACAGAATTTTAATGAGGTCAAATGCATATGGTATGGAGACTGCAGCCAAGAAGCACAGCTACAGTGTGTAAAGTCCCCCCACCAACCCCCCACTCCTTTCCCTTCCCTCGTCCCTTCTCTCCTGGCAGTGTTGTGGCCTGGAGGCAAAGCTCCCACACAACAGACGGGACTCCCACTTCACAGCCTGCAGGGTGGAGCTGTCTCACTGCATAAACTGCTGCCAGCAACACGGAGAGTCAAATCACTGTCGCAGAGGGGAGTGCCGATGCAGAACGCCGCTGTTTTCCCATTTCTGTGGAAATTAGCGATGATTTTGTGTTTAGGAAACAATAGCTTGAAGGCAGGGAGATCAGCAGGGTTCCTGTTCACACTTGGGAAAAGACAATGAAATGTGAACATGGCGCATGCAGTCTCATTTGGAAATCTAGGTTTAACGCAGTCTTTTTTCTTTTCTTTTTTTTCTTTCACCTAATTGTTCTCTTTGGCTATGCTATGATGAGAACATGTATTACTCACAGATAAAGAGGGAAATCCTCCATAGAAATGTGACATCCAATGGAAACTAGTAACACCTACTGTAGGTTCACTGAGTTCATTGTATGTTTGTAGCAGAGAGCATTTGAACAATTTTCTTTCAGGTAAATTGCATAAAACAAACTTTGCACTGTGCAAAAGCCACTGGTTTTATACAAACATTAATGTTAGGCTTTTAATAGTTTTATTTGAACTTGGTTTTTCATTAAAAACACTTTAGTGTGACATTTACTGTACAATTCAATCCAAAACAAACATCTTACTTAGGAGAAAACATTTAAAATATAAAAAAGCTAATTGCAAGGACCAAATCGGTGTGCACACTCATTAATTAATAGTAGAATAAAACATCTTTGGATTAATTTTCATCTTTAAGTCTTCCTTGGTAGGAGTCTTGACTTGGTCATCTTTGCCCACTAAGCATTACAAAAGTTGTCCAAATGCAACACATTGGGAGGACATATCTTGTCCACAGCCCAGTTCATAAGACTTCACAGATTTTCTCTCTGAGCCATTTCTGGCCTTTGGCTTTGCCTTTCCAAAACATTATCTTCTGGTAAAGCCATCCTATTGGATTTGAACGTATGCTTGGATTCACTGTGGTGTTGGAAAATAAAATGGCTCGTCATCTTAATTTTTTTAGCAGACGCCTGAAGGTTTTGGGTTCAAACTGACTGGTGTTTGGAACTACCCACCTTGACGGAAAAAGGAAAAACAGTTTCATTTCAAAAAAGTAACCCCAGATCATGATGCTGCTACCATCATGCTTTACTGCAGATATGCCTTACTGCAGGTATGATATTCTTTTACTTATGCTCTGCTGTTTTTTGGTTTGAAAAATTGGATTTGTAATCTGCTTTTGCCAATAGGGAGGCTATTGATCTTCTCCTATAATATCATTTCACTTAGAGTCCCAGAAGTTTGTGACGGAAGGACAGAATTTTCTTTCTGTGGCATCACTCCCACTCTTACAACTAATTATATTTACCAGTCCACCCAACTGTCCGCTTGCCACTGAAGCCTGTGTGACGTAAATTTCTCCATCTATATCTGCCCACTTAGGTCTGCTAGGATTCTCCAGGGATGTTTGTGTGCAGCTCAAATTTTTGTGACCATGGTAACAGTGTGCCGATAGTGACAATAAAACTGCATTTGGTGCCAAACACACAGCTGATTAAATCCTAGGCAAAACAAAATAAATGTTTGAGGGTTTTTTTATTTACATATTTGAGAGCTGTTGCTTTATTTTACCTTTTGGATTATTTTTTTCTCTGCCTCATAAGGTCTTGTTTCTCACATTTTCAGTTCTTTAAGTGTTTAATTATTGCTCAGACTATAGATATAACCAAAGTTAAGTAAGAAATGATTGCCTTGTAGCCATTTCTTGACTTCTGAAGACCAACCAACATCTGCCTTGTTTGATTTGCCTGTTCTCTTGTCTCAGCCATTTTGAAGAGCGACTAACGGAAATGGACGTCTGTATCAGAAATTCAGTAAAGCAGTTATGCAACAGACCCTGAACCTTTCTGTTTGTTGTGTTAGGTCTTAAAAACGGAATAAAATGTATTCATTGACATTGCCTGATTGGTTGAAGGATGAAGTGACAAAGGGTGGGAAAGTTTGTGAAGTTACTAATCAACCACAACCTCAAAATCCAATATGGCTGTCCAATAAAACGCTGTGATAGCTGCAGTAATAAACTCTTTAGTTGGACCTGATGTCCCTTCCAGATGAACCAGTGGTACCTTAACCACAATTTGTGAAATCTTGAGGTTCTTATAGTAACCTTTTTATGTATTATTTCTGAACTATTTATCATATGGGTTGCTGGTTCAAACCTCCACTCAGTCCATCTCAGTCACTTGGTGTTGTGTCTTTGGGCGAGAGACTTCACTTCACCCATTTTGCCTGCTGCTGGTGGTCAGAGAGCCCAGTGGCACCCGGTGACTTCTATCAGTCTGCCCCAGGGCAGCTGTGGCTTACCACTATCAGTGTATGAATGGGTGAATAACTGATTGTAGTGTAAAGCGCTTTGGAGTCCTCTGACTTGATAAAGCGCTCTACAATTATAGGCTATTTGCAATTTTACCAAATATATTTTCACATATAACCAGGTTGGTTTGGGTAGATATTTCCTCTTAAAGCTGCAGTATGTAACTTTTACAAAAATATGTTTTTTGATTATTTCTTAAAACTGTCTCTATGTCATGACTGTATAGTATGAGACATAATCTATGTAAAGATCGAGCTCCTCCACCTCCTCTCTGAGCTACTATTGCTGTCAAAAGAAATGCACCACTCCCGACCTAAAACGACCAATCAGAGCCAGGAGGAAGGTCTTAGCGCTGTCAATCACTGTAGTGTACGGGCTGCTAAATGTGCTAATAGTGGAAAAACAACTTACTGTTCTAGGAAGACTGTTTATCCACCATCATCAGTGGCCATGCTAACTAACCTTAGCATTACTGGCAACATAGCCTAGCGTAGCAGAGAGCAAGGGGGAGTGTGTGAGTGGGTGCATACATGAGGGTGATTGACAGTGCTAAGACCCTCCTCATGGGTCTGATTGGTTGTTTCTGACTTAGTGACGTATTTCTGCACTTAGTACGAGGAGTACTGGGAGAAGGCAGAGTTTGATTTTTTCACAGATTATCTGTCTTATACTGTCACGATATAATAATTTTAACAAATATGTAAAAAACATACTTTTTATAAAAACTTACATACTGCAGCTTTAATTAATTAAATCATCATTGAAAAATTATGAGAATATTTACTCGTTTCGTCTTTGTTATTAAAAATTTTGAATGATCTAAAGCATTAAAGCGTATCAAAAAGAGGGGAAAAGGAAGTATATAGATTTTTTTTTGTCCTTTAATTATTGTAATCGCTTGGGGTCCCCCAAGCCTGCAGACGGCACTAAGCAGCCGTAAAGTTCGTTCATGCATAATGCTAGGTTCCAGTTGTACTCGGAACTGGGAAATTCCGATTTCCCAGTCGAAAAAAATCAACTGGAACGCTCCCCAAATCGGATTTCCCACTGGGAAACTGGGAACAACTCCAACTATCCCCCAGTTACGACTTGTAAGGCGGACTTCGCGTTTCAATTGGGCATCAACAGTAGAAGGATATGACTTTTACAAGACACGCGAGAGTGCGTGTTACATGTGCCTGCAACTCTAAACTGGACACATTAAATGTGGCGTTTGCTTATGGAAAGTAAAGCTTAAAACAATGTTTGTAAGAGGTATTGCAAACATTGTTTATGGGCGTCGCCATGTTGAAATTCTGACGTCAAACCCCGTTCCAGGTGCCCACTTCCCAGGTAACAGGAACGCAGCATAAGGCTGCTTTTTGAGAACTATCTGAAAATGTTTCAGCCATCACAATGAACAGAAATAAACATTTAATGAATGTATATAATAGGTTACCTTATTGAGATTCATCTGAATATTATCAGGATGTTTTATTAGTTAAATTGTGGGTCTTGTGTGAACCAAATGGGGGCGCCCTCCCAGCGGACTGCAGTGTGGAGGCAGCCGGCTGGAGGAGGAGGAGGAGGAGGAGGAGGAGGAAGAGAGCCGCCGCTATTGGCTCCTGCCTCCTTATAAATACAGCCAAATGGCATTTACCGGCACAGAGCAGGCGGATATAGTAGAGGATCAGGACACAGGGACAGAGACAGCGACGCCAAACTGGGAGTCACCCGCTGTACCCCTCAATAGTCAGGATTGGACTCGCTTTTGTAACTGGTCGATCAATGAAGGAGAGACGGTCGTGTCAGAAGTCCTCTCTGAAATCCGGCATGGATCCCAGTCAGAGTGTGAAGTGTAAGATCGTGGTGGTGGGGGACAGCCAGTGTGGGAAGACAGCGTTGCTTCACGTGTTCGCCAAGGACTGCTTCCCTGAGGTAAGACCCAGCTGCATGAGTGACCCCCATTTAACACCACTCTAAAGAAAAAAAACTAAGTTATTGCATTGTGTGTTGCATGAATATAGTTTGTTAGGCTGACTTTAAAAAAAAAATATTAGTAAATGACTGGTTTTTTTTTAAGTCTAAAGCCCAGCAGGCGTCCTCTCAAACATCCCCTCTCTCTGCGTGTTTCTTCCCCCACTCTCCAGAGCTACGTCCCCACTGTGTTTGAAAACTACACGGCCAGTTTTGAGATCGACACGCAGAGGATCGAGCTGAGCTTGTGGGACACCTCAGGTAACCAACATCAGCCACTTTTGGTTTTGTCTCTGAGGACGTGTCCCAACATGCAGGGGGCCTTGGACAAACCGTGCTCTTTATCTACCCAACCAAACGGCTGCTTGGATTAATGGGAAAGCTGGTGTATTTTCAGTTGTTGACATGGAGTGGTTACTGGCATCAGAGTCTACCCAGATTTTAACAATTTACAGTTTCAAAACACGTTCTTTCTGTAAGTTAAAGATGTCAGAGGACGTGCTGGAGTGACTAAGATTTTATTCTATGGAGCATGGAGTGAAGGAAATGCCCTCACCTGTTGCTGCCCACTGCTGGTCAGCTGGCTGAAAGAAGGCTACAACACATTTCATTTTCCTAAAAGGAAAAAAAAAGTATTTTAACTGTTTGGAAAAAAATTTTGATTCCTGAAAAACACCCGTTTAGACAGTAGCAGTTGTCACATGAGTGTTGCCTTGGGTAAGCCCCACCCCACCCCCTTCTCCCTAATCTCAGCAGCAAGCGTTTGGAGCTGTCAATTCCCCATCGACTACATATGCATAAAAGCAGGGGAGGACTTGTTCAGGGCACAACTGAAAGATGGTTAATATTGCAATATGAGGTCTCCCCCTTTCTAATGTTGCCCTGAGCAACTGCCAATATGACCTCCCCCCCCAAATAACACTTAAGCATTTGAAGCAAATTTAATAACTACATTTATTAAAATGGTAAACAATGGGTGACACAATCTGATGGTTAGCTAGCTGTGCAGCGAGCCCAACTAAATAAGATTATTAATATCATCTTGTTATATTTTTGTTTGTGTGGTAAATGGTTTCAGATGTCCTTAAACACAAAAATCTTTCTGTTGGGCTGGGATTTGGCTCTGAGTTGGGCCTTTCCACCTCTTTCTCCACAATGCTGATCAACTGCCTGAAAGAAGGCATTAGGGAAAATCTCAGCTTCTTAGGAATCCTTGCAGACAGGAAAAGTTTGAAAATGAAAAGGTCCCTCATCCATCTCTCTTATTAAGGTAATGTGCTACAGAGTAGCTAGCCGAGCTAAATAACCCACTAACATCAGATTGTTAGGCTTCCAGTGATCCACTTAAAAGATCAAAACACTAATTTAATATTCTGCACAATAAGCAAAAAACAACCAATCATTTTAATTACTTCATACTTTCACTTAAATCCATGTATAAAACTCAAAATAAGTTTGACTGTAAAAAGGAATGTTTGCAGCAGTAAGAATAATTGTTTTTTAAATTATTTATTCAGTGGAAAGTTCATTCCAGCTACTAAATTGATAATCCATGTTTATTTAAATGTTCCATTGTAAAGCATAATTATACTTAAAATATCTATATAATCAGATCTAAGACTCTTGCATTGTTTATGAGAAATGCAATTATTCTGTGACCCATTTGAATTGATAAAGCTGTATTAGTTTTAAAAAGTCCTGAGATTTATTTTTTTATTATATAAACTACATCCTTCAGTAAAACTACCAGGCTATCACAATATGTACACAAATTTTAAATTGCATTTTAAAAAAAATAAATAAAAAAAATGAACTTGATCTAATTACTTTTATTTAAAATGGAATAAGTAACAATTATTCCTGCTCCTGATATGATACAGTTGAGATTAGCAAGGTAACGAGCCTGCTTATTTGCTCTGGCTGCTAGCTTGCAGTCGTCTGCTGAACATAAACGCAACTTTTAGTTTTAAAATAGAATTGCCTTAATAAGAATGAGAGCTGGTGCACCTTTTAGTTTCCATACAATAACTATCCATGTTGTTTCTGATCATAAATACTTTCAGACATTGGAATTTGTCTTTCTCTCTTTTTCTTAAGAGGAAATATTTCGTTGTTCCAACTCTTGTTTCTGGAAAGGACTTTAAACTTTAGCAATGGTGTGTTGGAAAACATAACTTCAAGGCACATCTAGATACTGGTAACACAAGTTGTCTTTGTGAGATTCTCACTGTATAATAAACTTGAGTAAAAACAAAAACATGGCATTATGCTGTTTAGACAGAAATGTATCAAATGTGTTCTCAACAGATGTGCCATTTGCAGTTTAGCAGCTGTAGTTTTAAAACAGTGAAGTGTGCTGGTTAAGTTTCCATGTCTTGACTGTTACCTTGGCATTCTTATGAGCGAATTGAAAGCATAGCAGCTGTTTTTAAGTCGGCTGACTGGTAGTGTGCAGCAACCCGAGGGAAATGTGGAGCTACACTTTGCCTCATATAGCTTGTCAGGCATCTGATACATGGCAGGAACTGTATGACGTTGGAGGGTTTTAGCAGTTTTGAAGCCATGGCTTTTTGAAACCTCTCCACCTTGAGGCCAGAGCCACCCTATGGCTCTGGCCCAGTCAGGAGTTGTTTGTACAATGTCAGATTAGAAGCTTACCTACCTCACCTTTTATCTACAGGGGAAACATCTGTGATAGTTTAATCCAAGGAAATTTCTGGAAGATTCCCAGCTGAGCCAAGCTAAATCATAAACTAAAAACATAAACCAAACAGCCCTCAAATTCATACATCTGGTGAACACACTCTGGAAATTCCTCCCACACTTCCCATTTTTTCTTTTTTTCTTTTTTTTTTTTTTTTTTTCATGCGAGTTGCACAACACATTCCCCCCCCTCTCCCCTTTCAACGTCCTTTTTATTTTCATGTATAGTTGAACTTTGTTTAGCGTCCAAAAACCAGCGGCTATGTCCCAACTTTGTGTGCTTTAAGCGTGTAAACAAAACGCTCTTTGCATCCATCAATGCCCGAGCAGAGAAAATGGGCAAAGCAGGGAGGTGTGATTGAGGGCGTATGTTGAAAGCGTCCAAGCATTTGGTCTGTGTGGGAGTGCTGGGCGGGGACAAGCCGGCAGCCAGCTGTTGCGGGTCTCTGAGCCTGGAATTCCAAAGCGATGTCTGAATAACTTTTGTGAATCCAGCTTGAAACGTTTTTCCTGGAAAGACGCAAAACCGAAAAGAAGTCGAACCGCAGACCCCGGACTGTACATCTGAGAAGCAAAAGCAGCATCTTAAAGTAGACTTTCTTGCTTTTCTTCCGTGTTTCTTTCTTTATAATATTCAAAAATGAAAGGGCAGCAGTCTGACTTTTATTTTGGACTAGAAGCCAGAAAATCAAGCTTGTGTGTGTGCGTGCTGTGGAAGTAAAAAGGTGAAGAAATGAGATCCATCCAGAGCAAGAGGTGTTTTGTGTGTGTGGGGTTTTTTTTTTTTTTTTTTTTTTTTTTATTATTATTACGCTGTTGGCCGGTTGCCCTGAGTCATTTCTCTTTTTCTCTCTGCTTCATAAAACAAGAGTGAAGTAGGAATGGGGGGGTTTGTTTCCTATTAAATCAGTGGCTTTTAGATTGAGCAAGATACCTCCACCCTGCCCCCTACATTCAGTCCTAACCCCCACCCAACACCAGTGCGCACACTTCCAGTGACCGATTGATGGAGCTTTCAGCTTGACTGGTCCCTTTGTAGAGACACCCATCGGCCACAGCCAATCCAATCGATCTCTTATCTCCTGAGGTGTGCTGGGAAGTGAGGCTGGGGGTGGGTTGGTGCTGTGCAGGGCCCCCAAATCATGCTCTCTGACAAAGCCCAGCATGCAGACACGAGGACAGTCATATAAACACACATCCACATGCGAAGATGGTCTTTGTTCTGTGCTGAGTGGCTTAATGAGCTGCCTGGAGTGTGTTTTAGTGTGAGTGTTTGGAAAGGGAGGTTGATGGGTGTAATTTGGGTCATTAAGGTAAATTCCTGCCAGTCTCCCCCCACCCAGCTTGTCTGAGCTAGCTTTTGCTTTCCATTCCCAGGGTGAGGTCTGCTGGGGCCTCGGCGGAGGCTTTGATGCCTCTCATTTCTTTCAGCGGCAGAGGAAGCGGTTTACATTGTCTATCTGCCTGCCAGTAGGTCTGAATGAGCAGCAGAGGTGTTTGAGATCTAAAGAGGATGAAACAGAGAGGGTAGACCGGTGGGTGGGGGACCTCGGAGGCCTGGCACCTGCATGCCTGAGGCCTGAATTTAGTCTATGAAGGAAAAATGATCAAAGGTAGTATCCCAGAACATTCTAAAACTCCCATAAAGAGTAAAAATTACCCATAACTGCTCAGTGTTTGGTTTAGAGAGTTTCTGAAAAAGACAACTTGACACACCTTGGAACAATTTGAGAATCTAGAAAACTGCAGGTGGCTACGATTACATTAGAGTAGGTGATTTTCTACTCAAATGAACTTTAAAAAAATTCTGTCTGGATCTGCCCTTCCCAGAGCGTAGTGAAAGTTACAATGGTTAGAATAGAGAGCACCAATCAGAATCATCAGCTTATCTCTGGTTTTGTAAAGGTTAATGCTGCCTGTATAGATTTTATAGCTTAGCATCATATATATATTTGCGATTAACCTGGTTCTAGCGGATGGTATTGCTAACCCTGTGTATTCCTACTGAGAACAGATCCTTACCTGAGCGGTTTGGTTTTCAAAACACTTAAAATTTGCAAAACCAGAGCATCTTGGGTGTATCCTGCTAGCCTTCCTATTACCTCCTGAAAGTTTTGTGCTTTCTTGCAGCCTGACTGGACTGCATCATGATATAGGAGAAAAAAACAAAACAAAAAAAAAAAAAAACACTTCACTGATACTGAAATGGCTAAAGTGAAGTAATTTGTACTCAGCAACCACTTGGATGTCCAGGAGTGCTGATGTCTGCTCTACCTAGTAGCACGTGACATTTCATTTACTGATCAAAAAAACCTTAGTGTCACTACCCAACCAGCCGGTCAACCCTTAGTTGATTGCAGTCATCAATCGATTCTGGTGCATCTCTAGCAGGGCTGCACAGTATCAGAAAAATGTGGAATTGCTATACTACTGATAAATATGGTACAATGTCTGTTACAATAAACCCATGTTTTCCCTTAATCTCTTCTTGGGTTTCCATTGTTAAAATTTCCACTTTGTGTAAAATAAACTTGTGGACAAATGGGTTTGGATACAATGTAGTACTTAAAGAAAATCCCAGTTGAACACAAAGTTGGCTAAGATTGCTAAGAAAATTTAAAACTGTTGTCAGGCTTAGAAGCCTGATAGGTGCATCTTTAATTATTATGGCTAATCATTTTTGTTTGAAATTCTTGCAATATACATCAATGCGATATGACTTGCGATAAACAAAAGTGTATTGCTCAGCCTTGTTTCCATCCTCTGCATTCACCAGCTAGTCAGTAGCTTGGCCTGTTGTCCCATTTGCTGAGTGTAATCAGGGGTGTTTTCTTTGAAAACAGCTGCTTGTTCCATCTGGTGAGAACAAACTGAGCAAGCACTTTATAGCTGCAGGCAGAAAAACCAAAAGAACCAGTTTTAAAAGGTGTGTACAATGTCGCTACATCTGAGGTGGAAGCACTTTGGTAAATATTTAGTGAATCTGTAACCACAAATGATGACTTGTGAACAGTTTTTGTGTGAAAGGTGTGCTGGGGGAAATGTGAAAATAAGATCCTGTTGTGTGTGTGTGTGTGTGTGTGTGTGTGTGTGTGTGTGTGTGTGTGTGTGTGTCCACTTTCTAATGCCGCCCTGGGCATCTGCCCATACGTCAAATATCAAAAACCACATCTGCTTGTGAATTAGTCGTGTGACTTATTGTATATATGACAATACTGAGGAAAGCAGCTTCAATATGCAGTCTATTACTAAATTGTTTCGATGCTAATTGACCTATGGAGGTTTAGTCTGAACTGCTTTTACAAATTAAATATTATTGATATGCTTTTGTTGGTGCACACCACCGGAAACGATTCGGAATTTGTGTTTTGGCGTTTTATTCCATATTTAGAGTAGTTCTCCACAGATAGAAAGTGTCTTCAGTTTAAAAGGCATCAGATGAACACAACAATGTATCTGGGATTTTACTGAAGACACAATAGTTAGACCTCGGTGTTTGTCAGCGTACCAAAAGGAGCCGAGCCTATTTCATAAATAGAAGGCAGAGGCTTCTAAAGTGGGGTGCATCTGTTGCCTGGACAGCTTAGTGTGGGACCATTTCTTGCCCCTGTTAAGCTCCCCGACTGCTTGCGCACGCTGCCACCTCCGCTCCTCTCGTCGGCCAGCATTGGTTCGACTCTCATATTTCTGGGCTCAGCGAATTGGAGCCGCATGTCTGGCATTCCTCAGACTGAAGGTTTCTACTTCCTCGTCTACAAAGAGCCTATTGTACCCAGCAGACCCCTGATCCTCAGCCAGTGAAGGAGAAGTGCCATGGATCACTAAAGCCCCACCTCGTTTCCAGGGGAGGGAGGGATTGAATCATGGTGCAATCTGGCTGACTGGTGATGTGATGGGGATAGTGTGTCAGCTGAAACCCTGGGATCCTGGGAGGGATTATTACACTTCCTGTCTTCTAATGTCATGGAAAGATTCTCTGTGTGATGTTACACCTGACATTAAAATCTGTGTCTGGTCTTCCTGCTGAGAACTTTGGATTCTTGGCTCTGTGTATCCTGCCGGTACAGTAATAAGAAACCCAGGACTTCCTTGCATGCCTTCCTTTTTATTTCTTTCTTGAAAGCACTTGTCACACTCGTGAAACATTCATATGTTGTTAATTTGGTGCGATGCCAGAATAAGATTAAGTTCAGCTAAGTCTGGTTTTGATACACCAGAAAACAGCCAGTCCTGTCAGAACTCCAATTTGCATTTTGTGACGGTAAAGAAGGTACCAATGTCAGAAGAGACAAATTAAACTAGGTCTACATGCAAAATATGTGGCGTAAACCCTATAGTGCAAATCACCCTAAACATACTATCTCTATGGTAATGTTTGGTGGAGGCAGCATCATGCTGTGGGGATTCTTTTTAGAAAAACCGGTCAGAGGTGATTGGAACATGGATGGAGCTAATTACGGAAAAATCCTGGAAGAAAACCTGTGGAGGCTTCAAACGGCTGAGAATTTAGAAATGGATTTTGTGGGTGAAACGTGACAAAATGTGGAAATTTTCACAGGGTGCCAACACTTTTGGAAGGCACTAAATGAAGTCAAATGTAGTGATGCCTCAACTGACTAAATTCTACACTGATGTTCCCTGGAAAGAATCATTAAAATCCTCCTCTCCTTGCTGTAACACCATATATCTAATCCTGCATTAGAACCATGTCTGTTCATATACTGAACACCTCAATGGCTGCATTTACAGCTGCAGATGTCTCCGTAACCACAGCAACCGCAGAAGGTATTGGCTGAGGTTACTCCACTTTAATTTGCTCCTTGTCCTTGGTCGTGTTGGTTAGCGAGGAGCTACGTGTTTGCACTCGTGCTTTGCTGCAGACGTACGAGTCCGTTGCTGTTTGTTTCCCCAGGTGTTCCGGAGGGCTTAATGCCTCTTCCAATCGCCCCCCCCCCCCCCGTCAGTTCTGCACAGCTATGTTAGCTATGTGCTAAAACAGCAGACTTGCTTCCAGACTGTCGGATGCATCTGGCTTATTTCACATCTGTATGTGAGATAAAGTGAGAATGTTCTTTGCTTTTATAACCAAAATAAATTCCTGAACTTTGAAAAAAGCCTCATCCAGAAGGTAATGCAAATCTGCGAGTTTAAATATTACAGTTTGAGTCCCCAACTTTTGATTAAAATTCCTTGCATTATAGATGGAGCCTCTTGTCCCAGCCACTGTGGAAAACAGTCGGCTCCTAATGAGGACCACAGTGGAAGTTTGGTCACCTAGCATCTGTTTTCTCTTGTGTGGTTGTGCACAACAGGATCACTTTGCTGTGAGAAAATCTTTAGGAGTGTGGAAAAGGACAGAGTGGGTGGGGGGTGTCCTCGTCACCCTACCAGAATTAGAGATCCTGTGGGAGAAAAATGACAGGAGCTAATTACACGACGGTCACCAGGTTGCAGAGTGTGCCGTCAGTGGGATCGGCTCCTATCTTTACAGCTGGCAGAAAAATGACCTCAAACTCGTCTGTGATGCAGCTCTGCATACTTTCACATTCCACCATGTTTTTCTGCTCATGTTGTGCTGTACTTAAAAAGGTTTATTAGGTAATTTGGGGTGTAACATCTAGACTTATTCACAGAAATGCATTCGGATGTATCAAGAGCTCACGCTCTGCACCTGGCTGCTTCAGCGTGCGAGTCCTCCTTGTAGCCTGACTGAAAATATTGAAATCGTTGTAAAATGTCAGCCGATTCCACACGTTACCCTTTGGTTAGAAGGTCTTTATTTTTCCACTCATTTGCTCAACAGTGAGAGGGGTGGGGGGGGATTCAAACAATGCAGTATGGTTCTGAATGTTAGTAATGTCAATGATAGCTGCTGAAGATATGAAGTTCTAGTTGGGCCATTTCAGGTTTCTAAAGGACTCTCATGAAGAAAAAATGGTATTTTAGTACAAAGTTACTGTACAGTACAGATCATGTTTGTAAATATGAATCATCTGTCAACCATTTTACCTGTTAACACTATTATTAAACATTTATTTTATCTCATTTTTTTTTTTTTCTTTTAAATCACAAATTTAACATTTATGCTTTCATTATACCAATAGAAGGAAAATAATTCATTAAATTAAAAATCCCAACCATACTGTCAGCTTTTGGGGTTTGTGAATGTCTTCATTTCACATCACAGGATAACAATTTTAGATTTTTTTTATTTATTTATTTATTTATTTATTTTTTTTTTTTTTTTTTTTTTTTAAAACGCCCTGCAGGCTAACTGTTAGCTGTTAGCTTGTTGTTCCCATTGCCAAAGCTAGCTTTTAGTATAGAAATTTTGTCAAATTCTCTATAGCAACTGAAGTATTATATTTGTATAACTGATGCAGAATAACTCACTTATGCTGGTGTTTGAGGGTTTTGCCTCACACTTTTCGCCATTGTTAAAGCATTTTAGCATCTGTAGTGTGCAAACTGTTCATTAGCCTTGTAGCAAACAGGCTAATGATGAACAATTTGGCAAATGTTTAATAAGAACAGGATTATTACTTCACTAGTTGTGTTTAATTTTTTTTTTTTTTTTTTTCTTTGTCCCCTTTTTTTTTTCTTTTTGTATGAACTTTTGTTCAAAAGTTAGCACAAAGGAGTTAGTGAAATGCTGAATAACTGGTTTGGGTACATTTATGATATCTTTCCCCCATTTCTATGAATTCATTAAATATAACTTAACAGCTTTTATGGTATACATAATGTCGGCCATTACGAAATTATTGCATGCATTAACATTTGCTAACTTTCAGGTTAGCTTCAAAAAAGATGTTAACAAGCCTAGTGGTTTAGATGGGATTTTATTTATTTTTTCCCCCACTTGGTCTTAAATCATTTGAAATATTGAAATGACTAATATGTTAAAGTAACTATATGTGTATAATATTTAGCAGTGATGATGATAAAGCCCCTAGTTAGCTAGAAATGTACAATTAAATGCAGGATATGTTCTTCAGGAAGTTCCAGTAAAGTTAACATGAATATAAATAAATCGGTTTAAAGTTAAAATGACGGTATTACAGTTCTGAAACCGTCCAGATTAAACACAAGAAGTGTGAGTAAAAATATAAGATGCATGTTTTTGCACACATCAGCCTGTGGCATGCTTTGTTTGAAAGGGCCAGGCATGAAAGCGTTGTTTGAAATGGTGTCATCCCTTATCTCCTTGTTTGGGTTAGGAACCCGAGCACTCCCAGAATGTAGACGTTTGCTTTTGTGTCTGTGACGGAGCATTCCTGCCTTTTCCTCCCAACAATATTCAGGGAGCACATCCCAGGAGAATCTTCAGTTACCAAAAACAAAATTCCCTGGATTCTTGGCAGCTTGCTGCCTGTGGTCATCTTTAGCTTGTCATGTGATCTTAACTTCACGCCACCCGCCCCCTCCCTCCCCTCTTTGCTCTTCCTCTCCAGAGATGTCAGTCTGTCTGAGAGATGGGCGTCTCCCTACACATGGTTCTAATTTAACAAAGACATTTCCTCACTGCAAAGTTCTCAGTTTCTGTACCTCCTTTTTTTTTTTTTTTTTTTTTTTCCTGGGAGTTATCTGGTACTCAGCACATTTTTCTACTAATGCACTATTTGTTTTTCTCCTTGTTGCTATGTAATATGGCTGAATTCCAGTTGCGTCATAGTAAAAAAATCAAGGTTTTATACACAGATTTTGCCCTCTTTATGCACTTTTCTGTAGATTTTGTTAAAGCCTTTAAATGTTCTATGGCCACAACATCTGAACTATTGTTCTCATTCTTAAAAAAAAAATCTTCTAGAAACAGCTAATTGAATTTGTGGTATCTGATTAAGAATTTCTGCTCATCGCAGTTTGAGAATACAGTCTGAAGTTTTGTGACGTCCTTTTTGTTTTAGGATCTCCGTACTACGACAACGTGAGGCCGCTGTCCTACCCAGATTCAGATGCGGTCCTCATCTGTTTCGACATCAGCCGTCCTGAAACCCTCGACAGCGTATTAAAAAAGGTATGTGGCTGCTTGCGAAATTCAACAGTTAAAAAACGGAATGCCTTTTAGTCTGGGTGTAATAAACCTGTCGTATGATAATATACATTTTTTAAAAAAGTAAGTAAATGTAATCTTGTCTTGTAAATTAGGCTGGCGTGAGATTTTTCCAAATAACCTGGAGTAAAAGTGACACCTTTTCAAGAAAATATCATTGCTGCTGCTGCTAAAATAATACTGCAATGATTGTTGCAGTTCTATTTATTTATAACTTGTGCTTATGTTTGTTTGGTTTTGCTCTGTAGGCTCAAGTGAAAGCAGATGTCCACAAAATTTAGTAGATTTTTTTTTTTTTTTTTTTTTTTTTTTTTTTAAGTTTAAAAATCTGTCTGACAAAGGTTTCTGACAAAACCCATTACTTGTCTAAAACCAAAAGTCTGTATTCAAGTTGTTTTTATTTGTAGCCACATCTGATGTCAAGATATGTGAGGTCCTTAGAGTGACTGAATCTAGAGATTCTCAAGTGTTGCTTAAACACCAGCAACTCATGAGGTTGCGTCGTGGTCAGCCTCTGACTCTTGTGCCTGCTGACTAGCATGTGTCCAGATGTGGAGAGAACCAGTTGTCTGGCTGGCAGATGGCTTTTCTCTCCCAGCAGGATGACCTTTGGGAAGCAACTTTGTCCGTTCTGGTCTGGCACAAAGCCAGTCACGGGTTTTTTTGTTTTTTTTTTTGTTTGTTTTTTTTTTTGTTTGTTTTCTAAAATTGTTAACATTACATGACAAAATTCAGACAGTTTGATGCTTCCCAGTCATCTGTGTGTTTCCACTGATGGCAAGCTCATTTTGAATAATTGAGGTCACGCGTCTAGGTCCGCCAGTGTTCCATGTCTTGTTTATTTAGCTTAAAGTAAGAATGTGGAATGTAATCCCCAACCCTGAGGGGCTGAAAACCGAAATGCACAACCTCAGTGCTAGTTTAGGGCAGCTATGGTGAAGATCTAAAAATCCAACTTAAATTTTCTTTCTTTAAAAAGAGCTCATATATATATATATATATATATATATATATATATATATATATATATATATATATATATATATATATATATATATATATATATATATATATATATATATATAATTTTTTTTTTTTTTTTTTTTAAACAATTTATGGGACATGTTTGTCAAACGTTGTACTTCAGTAAATTCTGTAAAGATTCGTTTTTACCAAGCATCTAGTTCAGTGACGTTTGCATAGACGCATTGTGTAAAACAACTTCCTCTTGTGTTAATGAACTTGATCCCCTGACCCTGTGGGCAGTCAGCCCTGAGGCACATTAGCCCCAGATTGCTACCCCAAGTAAAATGCCATTGATCACACAGCGTTTATTGTTCGGGAGGAAACATGGGGATTATTTGTAGTTCCATTCCAAGGTTCAAAGCATGTGGGGGGCTCCAGGAAGTGCCAGTTTTAACCTTTGTACCAGAGAGACCAGGTGACTGTGGAGCTTGAACTCATAGGATTTCTCTTCAGGATGTTCTGGCCTATATGAGCAAAGGTGTTTTTACACTTAAACTGACAACAGTCGCAGTTAAATCACCAGTCTTAAACTTAATCCTTTTGTGCTTTCTAGAAAGAGGCGACAGAGAAAATGGGACAAATGATGTGGGGGTGATTACTTAAACACTCAGGGATCTCAAAGTATTTGTCTTCCACAGTGGAAAGGGGAGATCCAGGAGTTTTGTCCCAACACGAAGATGCTGTTAGTTGGCTGCAAGTCGGACCTGCGCACTGATCTGGGCACCCTTGTGGAGCTGTCCAACCATCGACAAACCCCAGTTTCCTATGACCAGGTATTCAGCGTTTTTATTAATAAAAAAATGTTTTAAAAAGTGGATGCTGTATATGTGAATGACCTTTTCTGATTGTTCTTTTGCTAATTAAAACAAATCGCATTAAATGCACAGATTTCTGTTACCAGCGTTTGTGACAATTTTAGTGGAGGGGGTTTTTGTTTTTGTTTTTTGTTTTTTGTTTTTTAGGAACTAAAACATTTTCTGATTGTAACTATACAGGAGCTTTGAGAAGCCTGTCTGCTGAATTTGGTTGTTTAATAATATTGAAACCAGAGGTGACGTCACACAGTGCGAGAGTGACAGAGCAGTCTCTATTGCACAGCTCTGCATTTAGGATTTTCCCATTATTTGAAAAGACAGACTGTATGATTACAGATTTGATATTTTAAACTATGTTTAGTATCTTATACTAACAATTAGCGTGGTTAGCGTTGCTAACAAGTGACTTGTATTAGTCGTCTGTGAGTCTGACCTCTAAGCTTTTACATTCCTGGAGTAATCGTCTTTAAACCTTTTACCTTCCCAGGGCTCCAACATGGCCAAGCAGATCTCGGCACCTTACATCGAGTGCTCGGCTCAGCAGTCAGAAAACAGCGTCAGGGACATTTTCCACGTTGCCACGCTGGCCTGCATCAACAAAAACAGCAAAAATGTCAAACGAAGCAAGGCTGCGCGTGCTAACAAGAGGATTTCACACATGCCCAGTCGGCCTGACCTGGCAGCAGTCTCCACTGATCTCCGAAAGGACAAAGCCAAAAGTTGTTCAGTCATGTGACTTGTCAGACTGGGGGTGGGGGGGTGTCAGACTAAAGAAAATGAGGACGGCGCATTAGTGCAAGCAGGGAGCTTAGGGACAAAGCCTTGACCTGCATGCTAAAAACCCCCGTGTTTGTCTGGAAAGGGTTTTTTTTATAAGCTTCAATTCATATAAGTGTTACTGGAATATTCTGCACCAATGAGAACTCGTTGAGTAATTTTTGATGTAACCCCCTCCCCCCTCAACTCCCACCAGTCCCACCAGAGGAGGAAGCTATCAGTCAGCTGGCTATCAGTTCTGGGAGGAGACCCGCTTCCTCTGAGGACAAAGCGGATGCAGTCAAGGCTTTCCTCACCAACAGGAAATGAGCTGGAGGAGTGATGTCATTAAAAGATGGTCACATGTAAAGGGTTTTAGGACATGCAATCTTTTGAACGGGAGCCAAAGCCAGCTATGACGAGCTGTGGCCTATGAAGGTTTAAAAAAAAAATAAAAATTGTGCAGGTTCAAAGACTTCTTGCTCAGAAGGCTTTCACAGCAAACTCATCACTGTGGTTTGGAACTGATTCACTTTTACCTCTGCTCCCGTAACTGTCGGTGTGTGTGTGTGTGTGCAGAGGAGTCCCCTGTTTCTGATGATGTTGTTGGTTAAATGTGAAGTTGTTGGTGTGCAACTGCATCTTTGTTTTACTCTGATTCTGTTGATTTCATCCTCACTGTACCGCTAGTTGCATTGTCGCCTCAGCCAGTTCAGCAGTTTCTGAAGTAAGATTGAAGATTTTAAACGGAATATTTTAAATCTTCGAACCATAGGTTCACCACTATGTAGCAAGAGAAAACTGAAAGTATTGTGTAAAATCTCAACTTCCTGGAATTTAGCTTCACCTACAGGTTTTGCATATGGCTCTAGAAGGAGACTGGAAGTTGTTTATTTGGATTCAAAACATTGAAACATTTGACTCAGCATTTTCTTGAAGCTAGATATTGCTAATGGGTTCAAAATACCCATTACCAGCTTATTTGAACCTCAAGCTGTAACATTCAAATTGGAATTTCTTTGAAGATTTTATTTCAGGCTCAAATTTGAAAAAATTCCACTGTTAAGAAGTAGTAGTTTTAGGAATTAGATGTTCTGAACCATTCAGTCTTAACCCAAAGATGAGGACTGTTTCCAGACAGCGAAATTCTGTTAGCCCATTAGTCATTAAGCAAATTTGCTTTAATTCACTTATTAGCTAGTCTAATAATTCTCTATTGTAAGAGTTTACGTATGGCAGTGGAACCCCTTAAATGACAAAGTAATGGCTGCTGCAACTAACATGAGTCTGTCAAGATTAGCAGTTTGCTAGCATATGCAGTGTTTCATTAGTTAACACTCATCGTAAATTATTTTCGCAGTATCATTATATACTTGACCATCAATCAAAATAAAAAAAATTCTTGTCTGTGTATTTGAACCCAGAACTGCATCTTCCACATTGCCCATTGGCTTTTACTCAAAGCTCAAGTTCAGACCAAGGGCAAGAAACTACAGGACAAAGTGGAGGATGGGGTTGTAGCCCTATAGATGTGTTAAACCATCGAACCTTAACCCAAAAGTATAAAGATGAGCTGTCCAAGACTGGAGAAGTTTATTTCCAGAAAGAAAAAAAAAATTCATTAGCGTGTAAACCAATGTCTTAATTAGCTAACTTGTTAGCTATGATTGAATTTCAGCTAACTGTACATTTGCCAGAGGAATTCCTTTAAATGACATTATGCAAAGTAATGACTCTTGACTACAAGTGATAGGATTTTGGAGTGTTAGCTCCTTGCTAGCATCTGCCAACATTCATCAGTTAGCCCTTGTGTTTTGTTTTTTTCCTCTCTCTCTCTCTCTCTCTCTCTCTCTCTCTCTCTCTCTCTCTCTCTCTCTCTCTCTCTCTCTCTCTCTCTCTCTCTCTCTCTCTCCCCCCACCCTCCCAAATTTATTTTGCGATATGATTTTTCAGTTGACTGGACGAGGAAAGCTAGACTGTTTCTAGACGGTAACAACCTGTTAGCCTTTAAACTAATTAGCTAGTTAACTCGCTCATTAGTAAGGAGCCCATATCCACAACTCTCCATTGTAAGTGTATGGATTTGCCAGAGGGATAACGTTAAATCCAAAGTAATAGCTTCTGCATGTGACAGCCAAATCTGTCGGGATGTTAGCTGTTTAACACCTGCATTTGTTCATTTATTAGCCCTCACTTCACCATTCAAATTAATTTTGCAGTATCATTTTCTACTTGAATATGACTCATATAATTAGATCATTTATTTTTCTTTTGTCTGGATGGTGTGAATTATTTGGTTACTCATCTTTGGGTTTTATTCCCTCTGCAAATTATTTCAAAATGAAGTCATTTGTCAGTTTGGAAAAATGTATCTTGCAGTTGGCAAGAGGGGAAAATATTTGTGGGTATGACTCAAACAATGATGTAACTGTGCCGTTTAAGTAAATATAAATCATTGTTAGTCATTGATGCACTTTTTAATAGAAGTTAATGCCATACAACTTAGCTTTTTCACATCACAGTGCTGTCTCTTTCTGCAGCACTTTGCCGAAACTCTTATCCTCATATTCTAACCTGTCCTATCTGTGTACACTCATGTTTTCTTGAATGTTGTCACCTTCAAAATGTCTTTGCCAATGTTGTTGCCACGATATTTATTGAATTATATATTTTCCCTTTTAGAATAAATAAAATGACTTCAAATGATGTGTTCTGTTTATTTGGAAATAGCTGAAATGGTAAGATGACTCTGGCTTTGTTTGGAGGATGGGTAAAATTAATTTCCTAAGAGTCTATTATTAACTAAAAGTTTGGGAGTTAAAATGTAGAAATTGGAGTAATTATTTCCCATCTTTCTTGGGTAACAACTTCTTTTCAAATATAAAATGCATACAATTAATGTAAGATTAATTATAGTCTAACTCATGATGTTTAGTTTTGAAAGCATATTTCTAATAATAAACATCCCTAGTCTCTCACTGTACAGCTTCCAGTCATACTCCCAAAACAGAGCTGTTGGGTATCGTCTCCACTGCAGCTGCTTTGCAGTTTAACAGACATGAGGATGATAGTTGCAAGCAGTGTCATTCCCACTGGTAATAAATATAACACACAGTCAGAAACAACCAGTCAGAGCCAGGGAAGGGTTTTGGCACTGTCAATCACCCTCATGTACTCGCTCACACACTCCCTCTTGCTCTCTGCTACGCTACATCTGGTTCACCACAACATAACCTGCCATGAATGCTAAGGCTAGTCAGCATAGCTACTGATGACAGTGGATGAACACTTCCTGGAATGGCAAGTTGTTTTTTCACCATTAGAACCTTTAGTTGCGTGTACACCAGGATGATTGACGGCACTAAGACTTTCCTCTTGATCAGTTGTTTTCGGTGGGGAGTGGTGCAAAGTTACATTTTGCAGCTTTAAGTATTTTTACTATAACTTTTCACATTACAACCTCAAGCCTCAATGTTTTTTAGAGTGTAATAGACTCTAGTGTAATAGACAAAGTAGTGAATTTTGAAATAGGTAAAGTATGAATTTTTTTCCCCTTCCATTGTAGGTCTGGCTGTAGATTTAGGGTCGCTGACCTCCTGCCCTAGACTCAAGTCTTTTAGCAGCCTCCAACAGGTTTTCCTCCAGGATTGCCCTATATTTGTCCATCTCTGACCAGTCTCCCTATCCTTGCTCAAGAAAACCATCTCAACAGTGTTTTCCACCACACAGTATTTTGCATTCAGGTCAAAAAGCAAAAAGCAAACTTTTAGCTATGTACCTAAGGGCCCCTTTAGGTACATGTTTGCTGTGTCCTGGACATGGCTTGTACCAAACAGTTCCTAAAGCTTTCTTTTAACAATGAACTTGTCTAGAATTGTGGAGTTGTCCTGTCAGATGTCTATAAGGTACATTGATATTTCTTCTATATGTACGTAGAGAAGAGTGTTGCATAATGACAAAGTTATCATTGATATTCAGCTCATCTGTCAGTAGATTTGATGCTGAGGGAGACTAGTATATCTTTTTACTTTGGTATTTATTTCAGATAATTTTATACAAAACAAGCTGTTAAGAATTCTCAGTATTGCGAACTAAAAGGAAAAATAAAGGCCAAGCTGTGATTTTCTTCAATTCATGATAGAGTTAAATTAGCTGTACATCGTAAGATAACCAATGTAAAGCAAAGTGCTTGAATTTGTTTACACAGCGTTGCATTTTTCTTATTAGTGTTAACATAACCCTCTTCAGTCTGACAACTGTTTATTTTCAGAAAAACAAGCTGAACTTGAGTCCTTGATTGTTGAGACATCACAGTGAAAAGCAGGTTTTGTAGCATCTCCTTGGAACAAAAAGTTCTTTGAGTCAGACTGAATAGTCTTGTCTACTTATAAGGCTAAAGTATCACTAGAACCAGACAGTTTTGTACTAGCCTTGGTAAACTCCCGGGGGCCACCAAGCATGGAAACTGCTTTTGCTCACACAGCAGTCCTATAAATCACTCAGTGACTTCATCACATGCATAAGGACTAAGATGTATTAGCTTGTCAGTGGCAGGAAAACAGGTCTGTCAGGTGAAAAATAAACGTGAGTGATAAAAGACGCACAACTGTTCACCTTATGTGTGCAAGCATGAAGGATTTTTCAAGGTAATGTGCGCTAGATTGAGATTCTAGTCAGTTTTGCAAAGTTTTGCCTACTTTTCAAAGTGATGTCATTGCACTAAACTGGCCTTGGTACAAGGATTTTATTATTGTGAGAAATATGTTTTTATGTTTTTTGCTTCCAAATTAAAGCCTTTATGATATTTCTTGACTAAAGCTGCTGAAAAGAAGTCCATTAGCATAAATCTTTTGAAAGGTAATAAAGTATACTTTTCACCACTACAAAGTTTGGGTGAGGGTGAAGTAAGAACATCTGGCAGAGGGGACAGTTTAAGAGATCTTCAACTCACACCTCCAGGAGAGTGCAGAAACATGGAGTCTATATCGCAGGGGCAACAGACCTGGACTGAGGACATTGCCATGCATTTTGTGGATATCCTTAAGTTCCTCACATATCCTTTGTGAAAGAGTCTGAGTCTGAGTACTCTGGGAAGGGGTGTCCATTACCATGCCGGGGTACTTACCAAGTTCCCCAGTGGCAGAGTGCGAGAAGTGAACAAAATTTGTCTGGAGATGCTTGGGCTCTGGGCATTGTGGATGTGTGGTGGCTAACACCCCTCTTCAGTGACACATGGAGGACTAAGAAAACACCTGTGAACCACTACCTACGGAGGTCAGACTGTGTTCTAGTGTATTTACACTTCTCAACCTCCCTGGGAAAGCTCCTTCCTCTGTGTTGGAAAAGAGACTCCAATTGATTGTTTTACCTCAATTCAGAGTAAGTTTGGTAAATGAAAGTTTGGTTGTCTACCCTACACATGTTTTGTACATGTGAAGAAGGTTTACCTTTATGCCCCCTGAAGCGTTTTGTAGAGGGTAGCACAGGAGTTTGGGGTTCCGAGCTTCATGTTAGGATTATCTGGTTCTTGTATAAACAAGAGATAAAAATGAACCCTTGGCAAAAAGTTGGGGTTGTGCCCAGTGTTTGTTAGACTTTGTCTGGATTCCCCTTGGGTCTGTACAGTTTATGGATGTCAAAGCATACTCATGAAGAGGAGGGTATCATCTTGCATTTTTTTAGATGAAGTCAAAATATTCTCCATTTGGAGAAATGTCTAAAAAAAACCAGGAGACCTTGTGGTTTAAGAAAGGGTTGCACTTTTGTAAAGACACTTTGATTCCAACAGAACTATTTGCCATGCAGCCTATTTGCTTTCCTGTCTTTTCTAAAAATGTTTTATGCTATATATTTATACATAGACTTTTAATTTTTTTTTTTATGATTCTTGTAAAAAAAAAAAAAATAGCCATCCAACAATAAAGTCTTCAGTCTTGGCCTGATTTTATTAGTCTTTAACCTGATCCAGATACTGTAACAAGTAAGGAATGCTCCTAAAGTACAGTGCCTGAGCACAGTTCTAATCCCACAAACTCCCCATGGGTGGACCGGGCTGGCAGAAAATCAGTATATATCAACTCTGCAGTCCACCCTGTCCTGTTCTGTATATGTCCCATAACTCCTCATTTTACTCAGACATTTCGTATACATATGAGAGGGGGTGAAATGAGCTAATCCTCAGTCTGCAGATGTGCTGTGGGTAATTTCACTGTTCTTCTAAGGTTGTCCTTTAATGCTTTGCAGGTGTTTGGTGTGTTTTTCAGCAGCAGAGGCACCAAGGCTTTTTGGATGACTGTGTTGGAAGGTAAACTTACTCTGGTAAAGAAATATTTTTCTAGAATTGCTTCCTTGCCATTCTGCACACTACTCTGGTGGCAAATAACATCTTAGATCTAAGTTTTTGCTTTAATGATTGGTCAGAGAACTATGTTCTGGAGATAAAATATATTTCTTTTTTATCATATAGTTGGCATGGACTGGTCATCAGGATCAACGTACACCAAAGCAAAAAGGTCACCATGACAAAAGCTCCTTTAGCCCCAACAGACATTTGTACAAGATGTAATTACATCCCCCCTCATTCCTCATTGCTGACAGCCTTCAAAAAAAGGACAGGTCTCATTAACCTTTGACCTCCAAAACCTAATTAGCTCACATCTAGAATCAGTAGCCTGGGATTTACTGTCAAGATATTTATAGTTGTTTTAATTTTTATCCTCGGTATTCATTGCAGTATTGCTGTAATACTGACTGTGTGAGCAATTTCTGGTAAGATGGCAGAAGTTGCAGTAAAGCAGTTTATTTTGGGACTAATCATTCATAGTGAGCTGTATTTTTGAAGTAACTAGTTTGCAGTTTAGGTAATTGTCTATAGTAATAATCACTTAATTATGGATATGTCCCTGCAGAGCTCAGATATGTATGCACATGACTACCAGTTGTGCTGTTCGTTGCTTTACCTTCAATCAGGGGATGCTTGGCTTGTGGCTTCAGCAGGTATGTAAACATGAACCTGGATTATTCCTGGCATCAGGAGATTATTTTTTTCAACCGGTAACCAACAGACAAAAACTTACAGAAATCCCTGCAGGTGAATTTATTTTATATTGTGAGCTCAAAGCTCTGAGATGAGGAAAATCCCTACGCCTCTTGTCCTTGAACTAAGACTGTACACCAGAAAATACAAGTTGGCTTTTAAACTGATTTAAAGAACTGATAAGTGCAGCTGGATATGATTTGGGTATAAGAACTAACAAGTAAATGTAGTTACATCTTTTCTAACTCTTTCCATGATTTACCACATTCTCAACCTACCTACAGCTAAAAATATCACTTATAAATAGTTAAATACACAACTAATCAGCTCTACTAGAAAACACCAGATCAGTATTGAATTAAATTATGTTTTTACCTCTTCGTCCAAAGCAGTGGAGTTGAAACAGAAGCTAAATATGCTAGCATATGTAATCAGAATACATTTCTTTGGGTCATTTTCCAAATCTTTTAGAGATCCAGGTGTAACTATGGTTATTTTGTCCAATTCAAAGTGTAAAACTTGATAAGGTGACAGTTAAAGCAGATTTGACTTCCCCATACTTCAAGAGAGCTCAAAAATATCAAAGGTTACTGAGGATGTTTTTTTCAACTGGGGCTTTCAGAGCTCTCTGTCTACAAGCTTTGATAGAATTTAAAGGAAACATTTTGTGAAAAAAAATTTCTACCCTATAAATTTTTCATGAGAAAGATGTTTACTCTGTACTTTTTGTTTACTTTTTCTCAACTAACAAAACTTGGAGCTGTTATGCTAACTGTCCACACTTACTGCTAACATAGCCTCCACCTGATTTGGAAACTTTATTTTAGTGAGGAGGTTTTGTTGTTACTCTAACCAAAAATTCCTAATCTGTATTTCATAAAAATTTTATCTCTACTGAAAATGGACATTGTTTTTTTGTTTTTTTTAAGTAGTGATAGTAATATTAACAACTCTTAAAAAACCCAGTATAATGTTCCATAAAGAGGTTTGCAAAGTTCAGTTCGAGTTGCATGAAATGACTAAAATTAGCTGTTTATGCTCCTTTTTGCTTGACTCTACAACTACTCTCTTTCCCTGAGATTCTCCAAACTGAGGTTTGACTTAGACGTCTGTCTACATTGACTTCTCAGGCCTACCCAACACAACCCCCTTACTGTAGAATTGCGGATGTGTCATACTCTTTCCATTTCTCGGTAAATGGATTGAACAGGACTCCATTACAACCTACAACCAAGAGAATTGAAGAAAAAGGGGTTTACAAATGCACAATCATAGCATTTTGTGTAAGTTTAATACATCAAATTCCCATAAAATACATTGAAGTTTGTGTATGTGACATGATGTGAAACAGTAACTCTTGTGCAGCACTCTGTTTCTTCTGCCACAGCAATCATCTGCCTGGATAAATTTGTTATGGCATCACATAGCTGTTAGAATGGCAGTTTTAATGTTGTTTAATTTAAACTCCAAGTGTGAAACAGGGTGATACAGTCATGAGTCAGAGACGTACACAGTGGTGACATTTATGTGTGAGAAATGTGACAAGAAGCCACTCCCATCTGGAACTCGTGAAAAGGTTGAGTTTCATTGTGCTGCAGCCTTTGGCAGCTCATCCCCATAATATAGAAATGATTTGAAGAGAATCTAGTCTTTATTTTTCTTTGTTTTCACCTGCCTCCCTGTAATCTGACAAGTGACAAACTGGATGCTTTAGAGTGTGGCTGGAAGGCTCTTAACGCTTTTACGTTAAGCCGCTAAAATCACAAGTTTTAGTCATTTTGAAGGCTTATTTAATTTGTGAACCGAGTTATCCAAACAGCATTTTAAACCATTTCCTACATATACAGTTTTGATAAATAGTTTTAATATTAAGCCAAAGATTCTTTCGCCACTCTCCACTGCAAAGCAGAATAAATTTCCTAATCTGTCAGCAGTAACAGCTTTAGAGAGGGAAGGCATTATCCATCACCATCGTTCCAGGGCAACAAACTCTCTTTTTTCATCTTGTTTAAGAAATAATTTTTTTTTTTTTAAATGAACGGTTAAGGCAGAACCAGCAACTCCATGTAGCTTGAATGACGATCTATCAACAGCGTATTGCTTTTTGTGTGTACAATCCACTCTCCAATATTAGACTGGGTGAAACAGAGGCTGAGGTGGAAGTGAGTTCAGTTCAATGAATCAGAAGATTCTCACACTTTTTAGGGAGCAGAGTCTAAATCTGGTGAACCCTCTTCTTTCCTTCCTTCCCCCAGTCTTCCTGCATGACCAGCTGGGACGGACATATACTGGGAGTATAAGATCAATAGGTCTAAGCTGGTGGTTCATTGTTTCCTCCTCTATCCTCCTGCCTCAGACAATCAGTCATGCTCAGCTGTAATATACAGACAGACTCAATGTGAAACAATAAAGGATTTTTTTTCTTCTTTGGGAAAAAAACAGTTGGACTGAAGCCGAAGGTCTTGAGAAAAGAGGATGAAGAGAAGAACGTGTCCCCTGCGGCTCTGAGACCTCCAGACGGCTTGGTCTTAATGACAAGCTTTTAGTTCATTTTGAATATAAAACAGGCTTAATATGAAAATGCAAAACACAGCAGAGTAACAGTAGAGAACAATACTGTAGTCTTACCAATGTCATTTTTTATATGATAGATATGGCATTCTTCCCAGGGTGGTATGGCCTAGGGGGTACCACATGGCAAAAAAAAGAAAAGTTGAATATTTAGTTAAAACACAGTTTAAAAATCATGAAGCCTTTATCATATGTGTAAAACCAAAAAAAAATTCTCTTTAATTAAGAATATCTTAAATTGAGACAAGCATGAAAAGCATAATGTGTCAGGAGGATCTTAACCCGATTACAGTTGCTTATAAAATGACTTTGAGATTATATCAGTCATTGTTCGTGTTATCAGTTATTGTTTAAATCTATGTCAGTTGTGTGTGGGACAGCAGAAGGAGGGGCTCGCCCAGGATACCATGTATAGGAGAACCACCACGAAGTCTTACTCAGATAGTATGCTGTTTTTAAAGAAAAGCTGAGAAGTCACCTACAATCATCTACACTAACTGTAGTTCTTCTAAGCTTTCAATATCATGACCAAAACTGGATTCAAAAGCTTTTCAAAATAATTTATGGGCACCACTGGCAACAGCTTTAGTGATGCACTCTGAATTATTGTTACATCTTTTACGATTTTCTACTGGGTTTTCCTTGGATCAAAACTAATATTTGAAAGACTTTTTCACACTGGTTTGGATGCCAAATTAGGTGAGATCTCCTGGTGTATCTTTCATGATAAGCAAATATGCCAAAATGAGAGATGTTTACATGTAGGAGCAGCTGAGTGAGCCTGACAAATGAGAGGAACAAGACTCTGAATTCTCACAAACGCTGCAGATGTCGGGGAGGCTAATACAGATGGCATTAAAAGCAGGGGCAGATTTATTCATAGTGGAATCTATTCCACCCAGTGCGTCTAAAACAAATTATCCGAAAAGTGGAAATCTTTAACAGAGATTTGAGTAGCCCAGGGAGACAGTTCTTCCTTTTCGTCCTCCATCGAGCACTTATTAAACCTTTCTATCCTGAACCTTTCATGGCTGAAAGAAGCTGGAATCTGAACATCAGTGAGATTTTTCGCATAGAAATGGTAAACATCTTTCATGCATTTCCATACAGGACTTCATAAATTGTTCTAGGCCATTATACCTTATAGTTTATTATTATATCATTTTTGGGGGGAAATTTACTATGTACTTGGCTCCTTCCACTGCAACATTCATGCAATCCACCAGTCAGCTCATATTTCAACAAAACCGTAAACTTGTTGGTTCAGTGCCTCACTCCATTGGGTATTGTGTTTGGAGCAGGACTGTGAGAGCAGGAAAAAACCCTTTTCATTGCACTCCTTAGTGGAATTTTTCTGTGGTGAAAGTTCCTGACTCATGTTTTAATGGGTGCAGAGTTAGCCAACAAGATGAAGAGCGCCAAAGTTTTGCTTTGGATTCTGGCAAGAAGGGAGCTTGAACCTCAGAGAAAAACCTCTGTTTTCTTTACATTTTGGTGCTTTAGGGAAACTAAATTCCTTTTGTTTGTTTGATTATTTTCACCTTTCTTTTCCTTTCTGTTCTGGTTTGCCATATGGCCCTTCCTCACTGCAGGCCACATCCAGACCCCCGACCTCCAGCATATCTCCTCTCCTTTCCATCTGCTCCCTGCCTTGCTCTTGTTGTTTTGGGGCCTAATGTTGACTGATTTAACATATGTTTTAACATATCCGGAGAGTCCCAGTCGCCTGCTTCAGCTTGGGATACATCTGCTTAATAGCAAGCACATTGTGTAAAGATCTTCGGGAAACACGGATGAGTTCATTTTTGTGGTCTGTCAATGGTGAATAAGCTTGTCAGTTATCCTCCAACAGATGTGGTTAGAACCAAAAAGAGTTTATTTATACTTGTTGTTGTGCATAAATCCAATAGGCACTTACGATTATAAAGAGATTCTTTATTCAGCAAGATTTTCCTGTGTTTGACTTACGCAATGAGCTAAAACAAAATGTGACAGATTATTGAAATACATAATATATGTTAGGCTGATGTGGACAACTTACAACAACAAGATCTCTTTCTCATGAAAGAAATCCATAACTGTGTGAAGATTTTTCAGAATTTGTTGTGTTCAGTTAAGTATGTTTTGACTATGCTTTAAAATTGAGAATATGAGATTCCTAAAGTTTCTTTTGAGTCTGAAAAGGAGAAATATGATTCAATGTTTAAGCTTTGCTTTTACACAGTGAAGAGAGGGAGCTCCAGTTGGAGCTGCAGAAACAACACAGAAAAGACTCAGAATCACGGATGCAAATGTTGTCTATTGAAAATGCTAAGCTCTTTCATAATAGAGACATTTAGCCAAATTTAGTTAAAACAATCTACTTTTAAGCATGGTGGTGGAGGTCTCATTTTATGGACTTGTGATGGCAAAACATTACCAGCACACCCTGTAGGAATTATCCCCTTCAATAAAAGAAAAAACCAGCCCAACTTGGAACGATTATAAAAAATGCAGTGAAGTGAAACAAGTGAAGTGATGAAGCTGTGCTCTATTAGTGCTCAAATGTCCTAAAGCAGTGAATGCACCATCTGGAAAGGTACAGGTGTTGCGTTGATTAGGCTGATGAGCTGCACCTGTGGAGCTGCTGAGTGGAGGAATGTTATGGAGAAGACAAAGAAAACTACTTGGCCATCTACTAAAATGTTTCTGAACTGAAAACCGCGGAGTGGATTCTCCACTCAGCTGTTGGGGGAACCAGATGAAAAGTTGCTGCTATGGTGAAGAATCCACTGTGGAATTGCAGGTGAGCGAATTTGGCCAGTTTACTCTGACTACTGCTAAAGGGTTATATCCAAGTCAAGTAGCATTCCAGATAAAATGTTATATTTAGGGTTATGAGATGTGAAATTTAAAATGCAGCAATATTTCTCAGTAAGGTGTGAAGTCTGTGTGGACTGGTACGTTGATCTCAGTGCATGACTTCGTCTGGAGAAGAGGGTCTTCGCTATTAAGAATCGTGGATGTGAAGGTGAGTGTTTTACACTTAGCATTGTAGCTATGTTTGAGAGAGTGTGTGTGTGTGTGTGTGTAAAATATGAAAAAAAAGTCATGATGTCTTGTGATGACCCTCAAAGCATCTAAATAGCCATTTAACTCAATAGTCTGTCAACTTTTCAGGTACTGTGTAAAACGGAGACGTAACAATGTTAGCAAACATTTGGCTAACCAGTAGCTAACTATGCTACATTTTGCCTTTGCTTTAAAGCTTCATAAGGGCACTAAATTAAAAGGCTGTTTTCAAGTGAGTCAAGATGGCAAATTTTGCTAACTAAGCATGTATAGTTAGGTCGCTGCTATTAGTGTAGGTAGTTGATGTGAAAGCACATATTATCCACTATTCTCAATGCGCAGCTGGTGCTCCCATGGGCCTTTGACTCATCCTAAAGGCAGTCTTGTCCTTAAAGAAAAGTTTCTCCCAGCTGTCAGATATCTTCCCTTTCATGTGAATTTGCTTGTTTGTCATAATAAAATCAAATGAGATTTAAGAAAACTAAAATAATTTAAAACAGTTTGAGATTTGTTTGGACCGGGCCTTCGTTTTTCCTTAGAATACTGTGAAACGCTTGTCTCAGTCTTGTGATTCTATCGCATCAGCTGGATGTATCTGTATACCCCAGTTATTTTATTCCTTTCATCTATAATTGTATTGAACTAATTTTAGGACTCTTTGAGGACCAGATGACCAGATAATTTTAATGACAGTACTCATGAAGGTGCACTTTTTAAATTAAAAAAAAAAAAAAAAAAAAAAAAAAAAAAAGCTGCACCAAAGAAAACCATATAGTGGTTCAACATGTTTTGTTTTCTTCCTCTAAATGTGTAACAATGGTTATCACCTGTGAATGCTCAGATGAAGAAATTAATAAATGCAAATTTTGCACAGCAGGACCAAATTGTGTTGTATGACTCACAACCTCTTTCCCCTCATCTGACAGTCTTTTAACAGCAGTTTCTCCTCCAGGCTTTACCCTCATTAACCTCAGTCATCACTGCTTCCTGTCAGCCAGCCCCAGACTTGGCTCTGGCACTCACACTTGGGTCATAGCTAATCCAAATTCTACCCAATCTTAGTGAAATCTACACAGTGTGGTTTTATTGGTTGGTTAATTTACAGCAGCTCCATGAACTGAATGCAAAACATGAGAGAAACTAGAGCGCCACAAAAATTATTTCTCTTTATGTATGCGCGCGCGTGTGTGAAGGAGACTCAAAATGCGACTCCCCCTCCTGCTGAGTGTGCTTACATCTCCACTAACAAAAAAAAGCACCCAGGACTCCCACCTGCCCTGATTATCATGAATCAGCTCTGGATGAGTCTGACACCCCTCCCACTAACACCCCACCCCCCAACTGTGGCATTGATGCTATGATGAGCCAAAAACTCTTATCAGCTACCAGCCATGGTGGTGCATTTGTTTGGTAAATCTTAACTTCATTTGCATAGAAACTACTTAAAAGATAGTACTTGGAAACATTTACATTGTCTTCCAAAGAGTTGCATTTTCCTCTGGTGAAATCAAAGTTGTATGCTGTCTTGAAAATTAAGGAATTTTATTTCAGTGTTTTCCAAGTCTGGATAAAAATGGGACAGGAAAACAGTATGGAACCATACTTGTATTTCTAGACTTTATTCATTGTCCTATTTTTATGAAGTCGGTATGAGGTCAGCTATCTCTTGGTAAGAGTTCAAGATCTAAATTGTCTACATTAGGTCCGGGTCAGGTCACCTGTTCACAAATTGGCATCTCTCCTTGCCGTTATGTCTCGTTCTACGTCCATTTTGTAACATTGTATGAGATTTTGGAAAAAATTACCCATATTAAGCTTTTAAATGAGGGATCACACTATCAATTTGTCTGTCAAATCTTTGAGCATTGTCTAAATTCACAAATGGTTAGAACCCTAAAAGAATGAATTTTAAGTGTTTAAAAGTTGTTTGTATTGTCATCAATATTAGAATATTAGAATTCTTTGAGTCCTTAAGTTCCTACTGGTATTTAGCCATAGAGAAGATGACCTCTTTTGAAATCTTGGAGAGAATGTTTCTAGGGAGGGAAAAGAACAAATGGAGGGAAATTTCTTTGCTTCAGTGATCTTCCAGATGTATCCCTTAGACACCCGTTACTTTTCACTCAGCTCTCATTGGCACCTATGAGAGTGTTTAACTGGTGGCTTCAACAAGTCTGTCGTGAACATGCCCCAAAGTGAAACTACATTTTTGGTGTGCCCAGTAGTTTAGTTTTCATCATTTACCATCATACAAGGAATTAAGTTGGTGATTGAAGAATCCAAATTTGAGTTGACTGCGTAGACCCTGTATGTTTGCTCTTTTCACTTTGTCAGCAAAAAAACCCCATGTGGTCAAATCTTGACCCTTTATTGGACTATGAGCAACTACCCAAAAAGAAGTCAGCTTTTTAATAGGATTAACAGCACTGCTGAGAAACGATTAGGTATGATTTTTAGCTGTAAGAAATGACCAATGTAGTTGGGTTATTTTATGATGGGTAATAATGAGTACATGACATTAAGTTCTTTCCATTCCAGATTCCATTCTCAACTTATCACGTGATTTCTGCTTAAAATAGTCAATTATTGTCCTCCCAGCACATTTAAAAGCTTAAAGGTCAAATCAACATAAAATTACAAGTATCTTGCCTTCATAATATTGCAGTTCTGATGCTGCAACATCACCATGCACCCAAAATACTGGAGCAGCAACCTGTCAGTATTTTCCCTGACAACAGCAGAACCCAAACCCATTGAAGTTTGGTATTTAAAGTTCTGTCTTGCTTCCACGTCTGCTTTACTCAGTCAAGCCTTAGTTATTATTATTATTATATGGTTGTTCAGAACTTTTCCAAATATGTTAGTATTTGTAATTGCAGGCTGTTTCTTCAGATTGTCCTGCCGGTCTTTGAAAGATGGAGCAGCTATGCTTATTTTTCCTCTGTAAGAATGATGGTGGATATTCCCACATTTAAAAAAAAAAAACAAAAACAAAAAAAAAAAACTTAAATCCGTATTTGTTCTGCAATACATATTTAATTAATGAAGTTCCTTCTTTGGTACTCTGAGTGAGATGGAGAACAGGCACAGGGGAAGAGCTCAGAGTTCACGTGCATGGCTTATGTGAAATGCAGCCACTGCATGACATCAGTTGTCAACACTGCCTTCATGTTACTCGTGATGAACAAGAAGTGGGATTGGTGAGATGGGAACTCAAAAAGAAGAAAACGATAGAAAGTGAAGCAGCATCTGGATGCACTTTTCTGATTTTTAAAAAGGGTCAAGAAAAGTGTGATGTTTTCCAGAACAATAATTTATTCACGTGCAGGTAATAATTTGCATCACCACTTAAAACTCCGGATTTTGGTAAACCAGGCAAAAGAGCCAGTCTTTAAACAGTTCATCAAAAGGAACCAATCCATTAGATCAGGATACCTTTAATCAATCAAATCTCTAATCAGGGATTTTCAGAATGTGTTAACAGACTGTTTAAAAAATATCTTAGCAAATAAAGAATGACTATCACTTCACTTTATCAGAGATCCTTGAAATTAACCTGTCATGGCAAGCAAGATATGTAATCGAGCATGTGGAACAAACTGATGGCGCAGACTACTTAAACTAAGTAAAGGTCATTGTTGATGGCAAGCTGCACACAGAAAATCTTGAAAAACTTCTAGTATTTTTCCAGAGGGTTCATAAAGTGGCGCAGACTTGGCTTATCAGTTGCACGCAGCCTGCTTCTCTTTACCTATCAGACATCTCAGAGCAATGCCACAGATTGAGGACGGATCAGGTAGAAGTCACAGCAGCACTATTATTAGAAACCTCCTTGGAAACATTCACTAGAGAGCAGCTACCAGCATGCTGAGTTCAGAGTGCATGTTTTACCATAGCTTCCCCCAGACCCGATAAAATCAGTCTGCTGTGAAAGGATTTATTCATTTCAAGGTGAAATCACAAGAATGCCGCACTCTTTTTCTGAGTGAAAGTATACACCTCAGTCGATGCCATTGGTACAGAGACAAAAGTGTAAAAGCCACTGGGAGGGGAAAGAAACAAGGTTCTTCTTTTAAGTAGAGACACAAAGGAACGAAGCAGCAGCTTTTTGAAGCAGCAGCTCAACAGCAGTGAAGAGGGTATGTGTGAGAAAAGATTTCTTGACTTGAAAGCCAGTCAGATGGCTTTACAGCTTTTAAAACATAATTTATTTTGAACAAAAATCCTTGTCATTAAATGGTAGAAATATATGGAAGGTTTTAGCACTAGAACGCACTGAAAACACATTTGCTTTGAAACCTTCCATTTTATTTATGAGGGAACGAAGTTCTTAAACTGTGTAAAAGTGAGTCTGAGTACCGCCTAACACAGGAATCCTACACAGCTGCCAGTTTTCTCCCTAAAGTGCTCCACAGCCAAAAGCAATTAAATCTCAATGAGGTTACGAACAACTCAAAGTCCCCACGTGGTAGGGGCCCAAAAAGTAAACCTAAATTAATCGAGCGGGGTGTTGTACACTTACCTCCACTGCCAATCTCTCGGGATTTCCCTGGCCATCTGGAAAATTTTAAAATTCATCAGGCCGCATCATTTAATCAAGGCTTTTTTTTTTTTTTTTTTTTTTTTTTTTTTTTTTTTTTTTTTTTTTTTTTTTTTTTCTAAAACAAACATGAAATAATCATACCAAAACAAAAAAGTCTTCTAAGTGAAAAGTACATTTTTGGTCTCTTAGTACCAATTGATTAAATGTGGGCATTTAATCAATCTTAAATTTCCCAGGTTTTGTAGCAATAAAGCCCCTGATGCCTAGCTGGTGTTAAAGCCAGGAATTTGGGGGGAATGAGGATGCTATTTCCAGTATCTTCTGTTTATATAGCCTCTTGAAACAGACATGAAGCATTCTCAATCCTGGGAAACTCTAAGTCTCAATGGTGTCATTCTATACCCAGAATTTGTTTAAATTCGTACATTTCTTGTGACTGCACTCATTAAAATTTAAGTAGATATTTCTCTGTTCCATTTGTGGCTGCCAGCATTTTAATGGTGTTGTATTGTCACAGTAAAAAAGCCCCTGAAGAGCTTCTTGGTCTAGTGCCAGTAAAGTAGAAACGCATGAACATAAAGTAACCTGGTTTTATTAGCAAATATTCTTGTGGTTGAAGTGCTTTGGCAGGGCGTAATGCAAAGTAGTGCAGCAAACATAAGGTACCTGCAGACTATTTAAGTTTTTTTGTTTTTTTTTTTTTTAAAAGCTGCAGTCAGTATGGCTTTAGCTGGCAAAAATTAGCATTGGAAAAAGCCCCCACCACTTGTAAAATGTTTGTAGCAGCATTTTGGGCTGGGGAAAAAAGGGGTGAACGTGGTACAAACAATTTCTAACAATGGATGCTACAGTGGTTATTTCCAGGACACAATCAGGGTTGGTTTTGAAAATAAACAAATATAAAGAAAACAGCTCTTTTGACTGGCTCTTTGATAGCCAGTCAGAACCACAAGATCTGACTCCGTTTATAGAGCTTAAATCCCATCTCATCAGGTGGCAGCTTGAATTAACACCACCACCTACCTATGACAAAGTAGTTACAAAGTAGTTACAATAACTAAATGTAATTATTTACCTTGAACATGTAACACTACTATTACAGTTTAGAGTAACTTGTAATTATCAGTTTTTAAAGTGCAGTATTTGATTCTTCATGGGCTATTGTAATAAACAGCATAACCATATAAGCTCTTCATTTGTTCTATCTACAGTCCGACTCTTACCGATGGTCATGACCAAAACAATGAGATTCTGGATACAAATGGCCAAAATGAGCTTCCTGCAAAGGATAGCCTGACTCTGCCTCAAAGAGAGGGTGAGGAGCTACATCCTCAGGGGGAGCTCAAAGTGGAGCCACCGCTTCTCTGCACTGAAAGGAGTCCGTTGGGATGGCTCAGGCATCTGGTCAGGATGCTCCTTGGACACCTCTCTTTCTAGGTTTTCTACAAAGTGGGGAGTCTTCCCCGTCCCACTCGGGGGAGACCCTGGGAAAACCCAGAACTTGCTGGAAAGGAGTGTCTATCCCATCTGGCTTGGCAAGGCCTTGGGATCCCCCAGAATGAGTTGGAAGATGTTGATGGGGAGAAAGATGTCTGCGGTTTCATCCTGGACTTTTTACTCTAATTTTGGATACACTGACATATTCCATCTATCGTCTTCAATTTGACATATTTGCATTTCTTGCTGACTGAGCTTGAAGTACTTTTTTAAAATCTTATTTATTTTTATTGAACTTACAGTGACCAAAGAGTAAGTGGCAGTGTACAGAATGACACTTTCCATGTATCTTTACATGCAAAGATGCATCAACATCAGGATATATACAAGAATACAGCTTTTAAATATCTGTAGTGGTAAGCTCTATGAAAGGGCACAGAATGTTCTGGCTTTTAGATATCAAAACTAACTTAAAAACAGAATAGTTTTTGTTTGAGCTCAGAGGTGCTCTCTAGCTACGAAGTAAATGCATTTTATTAGAAACGCCTTAACACTATCCTCTAAAAACCAGTAGTTGCTTTTGTTTGCTCACATGTTGAAAATATTCCCTCAGAATACAAGCACTATAGTACACTGACACCTTCTTTACTTGTATCCTGGCAACACAAAAGCTCAGGCATATAGATAGAGAGCAATACCTTGGGTATTGTTTACTGAAAGAATTGATTCACTGTTTTGTGACTTAGCTGCTGTAGTCAAAGGCTTTTCCTTTTTGTATTTGTCGGAGATGCGTCACCAACTGATAAATGATGAGGATCTATTGACATGGACTACTTTGGTGATATTCAAGATGACAAAGATTTAAAACAAATATTTTCCAAAGTGCTCTGCCAAGGACAAATTTGTATTGCCTCACTGTTCTGTGTATAGAGAGGGGAGATATATATATATATATATATATATATATATATATATATATATATATATATATATATATATATATATATATATATATATATATATATATATATATATATATAAATAAAATTTATTTATTTCCCACGGGTCCAACTACATTTCTTTGTACACATGAAACCTACCAAAATGCTGCTCCTCAGGATAATTAATAATGGATCAAAGTGTACCATGTAACCCAGCAGCCATCCATGTTGGCTTTTCATTGATCCCTGTTGACATTGTGTACAAGAGGAGCACTGATTCATGACCTTGAGGTTGGGATCAAACAAAATAAAATCTCTTTCAGCTGCTCACTCTGTGGTGGACAGGGATGAATGGATTTTATTGGTTACATTTCAGCTGTAATTGATTCATGTCAACAACACAAAGAGTCTGACAAATGGGTGAAGACAAATTCCATCAGGTCACATTGGATGAGGAGGCTAATTTATTAGCTTAGGAGCCATTAATACACAGGGTAGGGTTGGAATAATTGAAATATCACAGTAAATGAGGCAAACATTCAAATTCAGGTTCACAACAAATTGAGTATTAAGAACTGGAAAAATAAACTGTTAAATTGGTAAAATAGGTTTTTGCACTTACAGTAGATAACATTTTCAGTCTTGCTCTAAAGGAGCTGAGAAATTTAAAGCATTGAAGCTAAATTTCAACTTGTGTAGATCTGTCTCCCATAATACTGATTAATCGTTTCTCTTATCACCTGAGAGGTCTCAATCATACCTGAGTAAATCTGAAATATATTTAATTCTAATTAAACTTGGGGCTTTATTTGCAAAATACTTAAATGTAGTCAGTATAGTGATTTAAGTGTGTGTATGTATATATATATATATATATATATATATATATATATATATATATATATATATATATATATATATATATATATATATATATATATATATATATATAGATCGGCTGGGTAGCTCAATGGGCAAGTCACCCGGGAGACCGGGGTTCGAATCCAGGCCGGGTCGCTTGGTTGAGATATCCAGTGTGGGTCCTTAGGCAAGATCCTTCGCGCTACTGCCTACCTCATGATGAGTGACAAAGGAATACACGCCATGCCGGCTCAGACGTCGCCCGGCCAAACAAGGTCTGCGTCAGGTGCTGGGGAACCAGGGCACCTTCACGAAAAATGGGTTACTGGAACAAGACGGAATTGGGAGAGAGGTGAAAACTTGGATCTGTTGGAATGCTACTACTCAAGTAACCCTAGTCAGAGGGGTTACATGCAAAGAATGTGGGAGGAATGGTTACTTCGACATCCCCATTCAACACTAACTGCCAAACAACTAGTAGCTCAGTGTTCCAACATCCGCAAACGGCAAATGCTGTCACAACTTGAGATAGACGAGGTACAACACAAATGCTACGGCAAGGGGGTGCCAGGACGCCAGGTCAGAGGGGAGTTAGCTTCAACTCCCCACCCGGAGATTGGGTATGCAGCCCCAATAATGAACGACCCATCACAGCTGAACGAGGCAGCAACTGACCTGAGAGGTAGGATCGTGGCCCGAATGAACACCAGGCAATCCCGATGCCAGTTACAACGGCTGAGTGAAGTACCATCAGAAAGTCTCATTGAAGATGTGAATGCAGCATTGACAACGATCCCTACCAACACCATAACGGAAACCAATGAGCTGGTGTACAACTCAGCATCAGTGATCCTTGAGATGCTCGGCTATAGGAGCAACCATGAGATCCAATACCCACCATGGAAAAGACGGTTAGAGGCTAAAATCAAGGTAACAAGGAGGGAAGTGAGCCAATTGTCAGCGCTCCAAAGAGGTGCAATCAAAAGACCGGTACCCAAGCGGTACAGCCAGATGCCCATATCTGAAGCGCTCGAAACTGCCAAACAAAGGCTCCAAGCCTTGGCCAGTCGCCTAAAGAGGTACACGAGAGAAAATGAAGCCAGGAGGATTAACCGGCTCTTCTCCACCCAACCAGCTAAAGTGTACTCTCAATGGCAGGGTAATAACAACAGAGCAGACCCACCAAGGCTGGAGACCCAACAGTACTGGAAAGGCATATGGGAAAGGGAGGTGACCCACAACAGCAATGCACAGTGGCTAATCTCTCTACGAGATGACCACAGCAACCTCCCTGAGCAAGCCCCAGTAACTATCACAGTGGCAGATGTCCAAGAAAGAGTCTCAGGTATGAAAAACTGGACAGCACCAGGTCCTGACATGATCCATGCCTACTGGCTAAAGAAACTCACTGCCCTCCATGAGCGACTGGCAGCTCAAATGAACTGCTACAAAATGGGACTCACCCTGAATGGTTAACTGAAGGGCGCACAATCCTGATCCAGAAGGATCCCTCAAAGGGTTCGGTCCCATCCAACTATCGGCCAATAACCTGTCTCTCTACAACATGGAAGCTCATGTCAGGCATCATAGCAGCTAAGATAAGTGGGCACATGGATAAATACACGAGTACAGCACAGAAGGGCATCGGCATAAATACCAGAGGAGCCAAACACCAACTCCTGGTAGACCAAACAGTCGCCCGAGACTGCAAAACCCGACACACCAACCTGTGCACGGCTTGGATTGATTACAAGAAAGCCTATGACTCAGTGCCACACACTTGGATCATTGAATGCTTAGAGATGTACAACATCAACAGGACTCTAAGAGCCTTCATTGCAGCCTCGATGGGGATGTGGAAAACCACCCTTGAAGCCAACTGCAAGCCAGTTGCACAAGTGTCCATCAAATGTGGCATATACCAAGGAGACGCTCTGTCCCCACTGCTGTTCTGCATAGGTCTGAACCCCCTCAGCCAAGTCATCAACAAGACTGGCTACGGATACCGACTCAAGAACGGAGCCACCATCAGTCACCTCCTCTACATGGATGACATCAAGCTGTACGCTAAGAGCAAACGAGACATCGACTCACTGATCCACACCACCAGGTTCTACAGCACTGACATTGGGATGTCATTCGGACTAGAGAAGTGTGGTCGGATGGTTACACAGAGAGGGAAGGTCATCCACACAGAAGGGGTCTCATTCCCAGAGGGAACAATAGCAGACATTGAGGACAGTTACAAGTACCTGGGAATACCACAAGCAAATGGCAGCCTCGATGAGGTCACAAGGAAAGGAGCCACGGCCAAATACCTCCAACGAGTAAGGCAAGTCCTGAGAAGCCAGCTCAATGGCAAGAACAAGATCCGTGCGATAAACAGCTATGCCTTGCCAGTAATCAGATACCCTGCAGGAATAATAAGCTGGCGAAAGGAAGAGATAAAGACCATGGATGTTAAAACTCGGAAACTACTAACCATGCATGGAGGGTTCCACCCTAAATCCAGCATCCTGAGACTATACGCGAGCCGTAAGGACGGAGGCAGAGGACTAGCGAGTGTGAGAGCCACTGTCCAGGATGAAACATCCAAGATCCATAAATACATCAAGGTCAAAGCCTCAACCGACGATGTGCTCAGCGAATCTCTCAAACAATGGGGACCAGAGGATGAGGTGCTGGAGGAACCATCATGGGAGGATAAGCCCCTACATGGGATGTACCACCGACAAATAACTGAAGTGGCTGATATCAGGAAATCCTACCAATGGCTGGAAAAAGCTGGACTCAAGGACAGCACAGAGGCACTCATCCTGGCTGCACAGGAACAGGCCCTAAACACCAGAGCGATAGAGGCACAGATCTACCACACCAGACAAGATCCAAGGTGTAGATTGTGCAAGGAGGCCCCTGAGACAGTCCAACACATAACAGCAGGGTGCAAGATGCTGGCAGGGAAAGCGTACATGGAACGTCATAACCAAGTGGCGGGCATAGTGTACAGAAACATCTGTGCAGGATATGGACTGGAAGCCCCGAGATCAAAGTGGGGCACACCCCCAAAGGTGGTGGAGAATGACCGAGCTAAGATCCTGTGGGACTTCCAGATCCAGACAGACAAAATGGTAATGGCGAACCAACCGGACATCGTGGTGGTGGATAAACAACAGAGGAAAGCCGTTGTGGTGGATGTAGCAATACCAAGCGATTGCAACATCAGGAAAAAGGAACACGAGAAACTGGAGAAATACCAGGGCCTCAGAGAGGAACTGGAGAAGGCCTGGAAGGTGAAGACCACAGTGGTGCCTGTGGTCATCGGGGCCCTCGGGGCAGTCACCCCCAAACTGGAGCAGTGGCTAAAACAGATCCCAGGAACAACGTCAGACATCTCAGTCCAGAAATGCGCAGTTCTCGGCACAGCCAAGATACTACGCAGAACCCTCAAGCTCCCAGGCCTCTGGTAGAGGACCCGAGCTCAGAGGTTGAGAAAGACCACCCGTGGAGGGTGAGAAGGGAATTTTTATATATAATTTTTTTTTTTTTTTTAATTTTAAAAAAAAAAAAAAAAAAAAAAATCATACTTTCCCATCTATTAACTGTAACCATGGACATGCTGACTGACAGTAAGGTATTGTCATGAGATGACACTAGGGCTGGGTATTGTTTAGAACCCCAAATTTCAATTTGATTTCTGTTCTTTTGAGTCACAACTCAATTTTGATTTAAATGCTTCTATTGATTTTCATAAGAACTACACATAATTTGAATCCCTGTAGATAATTTTAGGATATTAATTTTCTTGCCTGTTAAAACAGAAATGGTATACATTGACATAAAAATAAAATATCTGAAAATAAAACATTAGTACAATAACACTAGTGCTGAATATTGAGTACTGTATTAAAACTTAAAGTGCATATGAATGTAAATTCTTTTCTTGTGGAAACTGAGATAATTCACATTTTTGAATTATACTTAAGCATATTTGAACAATATTGTCATTCTGACCCACACTCCTCACCAGTAGGTGGTGGTAATATACATAATTGTTTGCCTACTGCCGATAAACTCAAGAAGATGACTAGTGTTAATGTGACACTGAGCTGATATAGGGTGGTGCTCCGAGCAGCCACGAGCACCGTGGCCACTCTGCTGAACTGACAAGTGTGCAAGGGGTGCCTGGGAGCAAAGGAATGGTGCCAGGTGCTCAAATAGTTCATCAAACTTGTTACGATCAGTGTCCTCCTTCCTTCCACAAGCAGAAAGTGCTGGAAAAGCAGGACATGGTACGATCAAGTATGAAATCTCAAACTTCCCTGAACAGTGAAGTTTGAGAGTGTGCATGGTTCTCAAAAGCATTGCTCAGCATGGAGTAAACCTGCTGCCTAGGGGGGAACTAATAGATTCACAGGGTTTTCCAAATCAATATTGAATTGGAAGTAAATGAAGTGCAGTGCGTTGATGAATTGATATTTTTGCCCACCCCTAGATGACACTAGGGGTGTGCAAAAAGTTGTCATCAGCATAAGTATGTTAGAATGTGTAATGGGATGAGCCAAGTAGCATGAAGAGATTCAATAAAAGTGGCCCAAGAATAGAATGTGATTCATGCTTACTGAGATTTAACTGTCAACAGGTTCAGAGCAGGTTTGGTGAAGTTTCTAATAAAGGTGGACTTTTGGCAAAATATTTCAGAACTGGCCCAATAATTGGTCTGCAGAGATTTTTCCCTCCTCTAAAAGGATGAAGCGTTTGGTTACAAGCAGGTGCTAGTTTAAGGTGACCATAGCTCAGCTATTTTTGAACAGCAATTATTACTTTTATCACCCACATTTTAAGCATAACATTTGGGAATACATCTATAGGGAAATTGTTAATATAGTTTGTAACCAGATAGCCTAAGAATAGAGCCTTGAAAGTTTCCAAGTGCCAAGAAATTTGATCTCATTAAAACACTGAGTGGCTGTGTTGGTACAGGACACGCACCGTGTGTCGAGGCTATAGTCCTCGTTGCGGTTGTTTTGGGTTCAATTCCCAGTCTGTCTGTTTGTGGCATATCATCCCCTTCTCTCTTCACCCTATTTCCTGTCAAATTACTGTTCAGTAAAGTGCAGTAAGATTCCAAAGAATCATTACTTTATTTAAAAAACAAACAAAAAAAAAAAAAAAAAAAAAAAAAAAAAACCTGTCAATTTAGATAAAAGTACATAGTGGGTGGCTGTATCAAAAGCTCTCTGTAAATCTGAATAGACGGCTCCAATGTCTGCCCCTATAAAGTGAAGTTTAACTTTTATTTTTTATTTTTTTTTTTTTTCCCAAAAGAAGTTGTGCTAATCATATTGATAAGAAAACTACAAAGGAGCTATAGAGGTGAGTTTTATTTAAGCTGAAATGTTGGACAGCCAACTACTGAGTATGTAAGCTTTTAATCTGTTTTTTTACTTTAATTTCATATCTTCCCAGTCTAGATCATATACTACCCCTGCATGCCAGTGTACAACTTTAAAAAAAAAAATTTTTTTATATCCATGTTGAGGCTGTTCCTGCAACTACTCTGCACTGGAAAACAAGCTTTTATCAGAATTATCTTAAGCATTTCTTAACTCATTGATTGTGTATAAAGTTGTTCAATGTTGCTTTGAGAGAGGATCCATAAGAGACCTTCTGCATTCCACTGGGGTCTCATTAGAGAACGGAATAGAGATTACGGGAATCATTGAGGTTGCTTTCTCCAATCAAATCTCCCAGCCTCTCCTGTATTAGATGACAGCACTTTGACCACATCCTGGTGGATTAACTGTAGAATATAATCCATAATTGCTAATAGAAAAAATAAACCGTGACATTTATTTTACGATGAGAGCATTTTCTTTGACACATGTAGATAAAATACATTTTCAGGGTGTTCTCCAAATGTTTCCTGCAGATGTTAAATGTATCTGAATTTTGCTGCAGAGATGTGTATGTGGCTTTGTATGAACTGAGCTGCTTTTAGATCTGTAACAGCTGGACGCAGGAAGTGCACCCCCACATCGTTGCTCCTATTCCGCTCCTCTCTTTCCTTGCGTCTTTCCTCTCAACCGGGTGTGACGCTGGTGGGGTTCAAAAGAGAAGCAGAGGAAGAAGTAAGGAAATACAAGTGATACTGGGAGCAAGAGGAGGGCTGAGCTCTCTAAACATCCTGGAAACCAGTTTCCTTTTAGGGTTCAGTTGACATCTGCCTTGCAATGTCAGATTTCAAAATATGGATGCACTTTGGGATGTGCTAAAGTATTCTTCTCACTGAGAGTGATTAAAAGAAATATATAGATGGTGTAAAACAATGCCTTTTTTTTTTTTTTTTTTTTTTTTTTTTTTTTTTTTTTTTTTTTTTTTATTGGTTATAAAAAATATCACTATTTTTAAAAAGAACTAATGAAACCCTGAGTATATATCCCAGTCAGAGCATGAAGTATTGATCAGGTGGGTTGAGTCTGAAGATAAAAGAATAATGCTACATGCTTAGATTTGACAGGCAGAACCCTGATCAATATTTGCTTTTCATTTCTTCAGCCTCACCTCTCTCCTTTTCATCTTTTTTTTTTTTTTTTTTTTTTTTTTTTTTAAAGTGAGAATTGAAGCTTTGGTTTGAAAGGTAATGGCTAGAACAGAATTTCCTTTTCAGTCACCGTACAATTAAAATAATTGGGGGGGAAAAAAACCCCCTAAAACCTGGCTTCATTAATGTAATTTTCTAAATCTCAAATTTGCACCTATTGAACAACAGGTTACTGATGGCACAGAGGGCTGCGAGGACGGACACTAGACAACCAGAAGAGTGAACAACTGGGACTGACAAAGAAGCAAGTATCAAGGTGGTTTGTTGGCTTTTTAAACACCATGCTGGACAAATTCAACCAATGAGACTGAAGGAGAATTTCAGTTGCAAAGGATTCAAACGACCCACAATCAACAAGCCGTTTAGAGTTGTTGTTAACATGCACCCGACTGATTAGAACAGAAATTCTAATCCCAACCATTATAATTCACACCTGACTTCAAAGTTCGTCCTGGATAATTGAACCACAGGCACCTGCTAAAACTCAGCTTTGTAAAATAATGCAGTTACAAGTTTAATCCATCACTAAACAAGGGGTGGCAGTTACATTTTCAGGTTGATTTGGGTAGATTTTCTTTTCTCAATAAAACAGAATTTAAAGCAATCTTTTTATTCACTCAGGTTACCTTTGTGAGAGACACAAATTCAAAAATGGATCAAATTTGTTAGCTTATTGCCTTTAAGACTGACAGTTTGAGTTGCACAGACACAAAACAGACTTTCTATTTTTAAGGTTATTACTTAATAAAAAAAAATCTCTGTATAATGTTACCAGCACACAAAATGTTAAAGTATGCCTTTTTTTACTTGAAGATGGCTTTAAGATTATGAAGTTAAAGCTTAGACTAGCATTTAATTGTGAACATTTAGAGCTATGTACAGCCTTAATGAGATGGTGTCTGCCTTATGTAACATTTTAATTCAGCTCTCCTTTTCTTATGTTGGTTAGAAGGTTGGTTAGAAGGTTCCTTGTCGGCTTGGTTGCTTTGATATCAGTCCAGCTTGATACGTTGGTTATTATCTCCTCAGTGTTCTTTCAACTGGCTTCCTACACACTGTGAAAGCCAGGGGATGGTATCAGGAGTCTATTTAGAGGCTTATAGCAAGCACAGTGGCAGTCAGATGCTGCTTTTAAGTGATTCCCGATGGAATGGCAGCAGGCAAACTTGCTGACATGTTGGAAAAGTGTGCTATAGCAAGGATGAATAAGGGAAATGTCACAACTTTGGCTGCCTTTGACACAATATAATCTGGAGTTAATATGGTGCAAGTCTGCAAGTCTGTGCAAGTACTGAGGTATCATTTATTACAGACTCAACTATATAAATTATAAAGCGCTTTTTTTTTTTTTTTTTTTTTTTTTCCTTCAGTTTATTTGCATCAAAAAATGATCATGACAGGTTCATATCCAATTTTATACCTCTTCCAGCTTTTATAGGTTACATATATAATAGCCTCAGAATAACCCAGTATTGTTCTTACTGTTCACAAATTACCTCCCTTCTTTAATGTTGACTGCCAGAGGTCATTCTAATGGAATCAGCAGTTATGAAGCGATGCAATAAGCTGGAGACTGCTTTGGACCATTGACCAGCATTGTTCTTACTCAGCACATAAAATATAATACTCTGTTCTCATAACCATGAAAGAAAATCAATGTTAATATCACATACACTTTAAGCAGCTGCTTACTTCACACTTCAGTTGCACAAGGCAGTGAAGTTTGTATTAATTTCATCACAGCTGCTTTTATTCAGGACACTAAGTTCCCTTCCTATCTTCTGTGATATTTTCATGGAGTTATACTGTCTCAATATATACTCTTTGGGACTGTAAAAATTAGTAACTCATTCAGCTCACAAGATGAGGCTATTTGTAACTTTTTGGGGTGCAAGAATGAGACAAGAGGTGATATTTTGGTGAAAACTAAGAATCCAGGTTAGATTTTTCTAAATACCTTTATTTTATTATTTATTTTTTTTTAGCTGAGGTGGTCCCAATTACAAAAAGTACTGAAAATCTTTTTTTACAAATTGAATACATTTGATGGATGAAATAATTCTTTACTCCCATGCCAGCTTGGAAGATACAAATCACTCAAATATTAACAACCCACAACGTTTTCGTAGTTATAGGGGGGGAAAAAATAGCTTAAAGCCACTATTAGTTCTGCTGTACCCACATTTCTAACACACAAAAGGTTCAGAAGTAACGGGGATCTATGCTTACTTTGGCAAGCAAAATTGGGTTGATGGCACCTGGATTGTGTTTTGAGACTTCGCCTCATTCAGAAATATTTTTCAATGTTAGTCTTGCAGGATCATGATTTGAATTTTTTTTTTTTTTTTTTTTTTTTTTTTTTTTTTTGGGGGGGGGCAAATTTTGTGCACAGACAACATTTCCAATATTGCAATGGATAGGCTTTTGTTTTTGTCATGGTTTTATATGGGGGCAACAGAAAAAAATAAAAACATACTCTTAGGAAAACTAATTTTGGACTTTGATATAGTTCATTAAATTGTATTGCATAGTATCGTATGTATGTATTATAGGGTATTGTATCAGTCTTTCTCCAGCTCTAAATTGTGATGCCACAATAGGGGTCTGCTTGTTGAGTAAAAGGTTCTGTTTTTCTTTTACTTAGTAAAATATCTAAATCCTTTATTTTTGTACAGGTCCCTTATCCAGTCGGGGTTAGTTAAAACTCTCTAAACTGCATTCCCTGTTTAGCTTCGATGCTGCATTGAAGACCAAATGTGTTGTATGTGTGTGTTTTTATTTATTTTTTTTCTCCCCAATTCTTGTGCACAGATTTGCTCTATATGTGCACACACAGTGTTCCAGTGGTGCTTTGTCTGTGATTTTGTTTACTGCAGGAGGAATTATATTATGTATTGCAACAATAAAAGTCTACAAGTAGCCAATGTGTGTATTTGAGGAAGACTCTCATACAACTGGAGCAAATTGGCTGAATTAAACCTGAAATCCTTAACACAAGTGACTCACTGACAGTGGCATAAACGCAAAAATCACTGCTCGCTGCTGTGGCTTCACTTTTGAGCCTAAGACAATTTTTCCACACTAGTAGAGACCCAGAAATGTCACATCTGGGATGGGGTTTATAGACGACTTATCTTTTCAAATTCTGAGGCTGAAGACTTCAGTGGTTGGGCGTTTTTCTTCCACTACAATATAGATTTGCTTGTCACATTGTGTAAACATGATGTGCTCCTCTCCTCGAACAGAGATGGGATGCGCACGTGGTCTTGTTTGCACTGTGCACACGTGGATACACACACACATGCACACTTTGTCCTCTAGTTGTTGCAGGCAATGTCACTGGAAGGACCCCAGGTGTTTGTGTACATGTTTTGTGTGTGTGTGAGAAGATGAACTGTTTTTTCTTCACGTGACACTAGATGACAGTGAAAAACATGTTTATGAATACATATTTTGATGCAATATATTTGTGTGAATAAACAGGGCAAGGAACGATGTTGGGGGCATTTTTAGACTCAAGGATTAGGAAACTGTCATGGTTGAGCAAAAATAGTAAAAAATAAAGAGCACATAGAAGCAAATGTGGAAAAATTGACAATTTTATCTTTTTTAAAAATCACGTTCAGCGCACCAGAGATGGCCTTATCTTGAGTCTCAGAATCAGATTTTTATTAGACTTGAATCATAAAAACAAAGACTTGAGGCTTTTAGACTTTTCTAAAGTGGTGCTTCAGGGCCGGTATCATGCATGCTTTTGACCTTTCCCTGGTTTAACACCAATTGAATCAAATGATGATTCAGTTTGGGACGGTGCCTATCTCTACAGTCATTGGGCAAGAGGCGTGGTACACTCTGGGCAGGTCACCAGTCGATCATAGGGAGTCACAGGATGGACAAGCATGCGCAGGAAACTAGAGAGTGGCAAATCAATGACTCCACTGAAGGAGTTACAAGCTTCAGTAGCTGAGATGGGAGAGACTCTGCATACAACAGCTGTTGCTGTTCTTCCCCAGTCAAAGCTTTATGGGAGAGAGGCAACGAAAAGGCCACTGTTGAAGAAAACTTTGATCAAGGCTCAACTAGAATTTATATCAAGTCACGTGGGAGACTACATGATCAAGTGGAAGAAAGTTGTTTGGTCTGATGGAGCGTTTTGGCTCTCAGACAAGACGCTGTTTTTGGCAGACAGTCCCTGCTGTGAAGCATGGTTGTGGCAGCGTGATGCTGTGGGGAGGCTTCTCAGCAGCAGGCCCTGGAAGGCTTGTATAGGTAAAATAAATGCAGCAAAATATGGGAAAATCCTGGAGGACAATTTGTTTCAGTCTGCAAGGGAACTATGCCTTTAGAGAACATTTATTTTCCAGCAAGACAACCTAAAGCTGCACAGAAGTGGTTTGAAGACAGCAAGGTGGATGTTCTGGAGTGGCCCAGTCAAAGCCTAGACCTCAGTCCCATAGAAAATTTGTGGCAGGACTTAACTGTCTGTTTGCCGCTGATCCCCACACAACCTGACAGAGATTGAACACTTTAGCAAGAAAGAATGGAGTAAAACTGCAGCACCCAGATGTGCGCCCAGACTGCCTGATTGACACCTCTCCACAGTGACTCCATGCTGTTATTGCAGCCAGAGATGCAGCTAGTAAATACTGACTCAAAGGGTAAAAATGCTATATAAAATAAGAAATTGCAGAAACAGTTGGGGTTTTTTTTGTAATTTTATTAAAGCCAAATTTTGTTGATCATGATTTATTTGTAAAAGCAATAAAAAGGGTAAAACATCCAAGCGGATGAATACTTTTTATTGGCACTGTAAAAGACCGTGACACAAACATTTGTTCGTGACAACTCAAAAATTCCCTCTGGAGGTCAATGATGTGAAGCCAATAAAGAAACCTCATTTGTATTTTGTCGGTGCTGTCATTTAAAATAACATCTGAACTGAACATGATCCTGTGTGCCTTCAGTCTTTCTGTTCATGATAAAAGCAAGCAGACTGATGCTTCTAGCTCTTTGTTGTACAGTTTCAGGCAGTCAAAAAGGAAATCAGCTTTTCTTGTTCCAGGCAAAGAGTAGTGGCTTAACAAAAGCAAGCTGCATATCTCTCAAATGCAGAATTGTCTGGATTAAATCGGAGAGCAGGGTTTGCTTTAGTGTGTGTGTGTGTGTGTGTGTGTGTGTGTGTGTGTGTGTGTGTCAGCCATAAGCACCTTTATGGATCCTGACATGGTGCATGTCAGCCAGTGTAACTGAGCCAGCAGATTGGCTGAGTCACTGACAGAACAGGTGCCGTGGACGAGTGTATCATCTTACACATTCACACATTAGGATGGCTTTTATTTCAAGAGTTGAGCATCTGCAGGTCTTTTATTATGGCTCTGCTGTATTATGTAAACGCAATATGTCAATGAAAAAAACAGATTCACTGCTCACAAAATTAAAGGGAACACTAAAATAACACATCCCAGATCTCAATTATTTTCATTGAAAAACTTAACACAGTGGAATTAAGAAAACACCACAAAAATGATCGTTAGTCAAAATTATTACACCATGGAGCTCTGGTTTTGGATTCACACTCAATATGAAAGTGGAAAATAACATGACAGGCTGACTCAACGTCAGTGAATATTCCTCAGGACGAGTCTAAATGAGGCTCAGTTGTATATGTGGCTGTATAACCTCCTGACAACGCCTGGGCATGCTCCTGATGAGACGGCAGATGTTCTGAGGAATCTCTTCCCAGACCTGGATTAGAGCATCAGTTAGCTCCTGAACAGTCTGTGGTGCGACATGGCGTTGGTGGATTGACCGAAACATGATGTCCCAGATGTGCTCAATTGGATTCAGGTTTGGGGAACAGGCAGGCCAGTCCATAACGTCAGTGCCCTCATCATGCAGGAACTGCTTACACACTTCAGCCAGATGAGGCCTAGGATTGTCATGCATAAGAAGGAAAGAATCCAGGGCCCACTGCACCAGCATATGGTCTCATAATGGGTCTGAGGATCTCATCCCAGTACCTTATGGCAGTCAGGGCACCTCTGGCTAGCACATGGAGGACTATGCAGCCATCCAAAGAAATGCCTCCCCACACCATGACTGACCCACCACCAAGCCGATCATGCTATGATGATGATGATGCTAGGATGTTACAGGCAGTATAACGTTCTCCACGGTGTCTCCAGACTCTGTCATGTCTGTCACATGTGTTCAGTGTGAACCTGCTTTCATCCGTGAAGAGCACAGGGCACCAATGGCGAATCTGCCAATTTTGGTGTTCCCAAGCAAACACCAATCATCCTGCACGGTGTTGGGCTGTAAGCACAGGCCCTATATGTGGACGTCAGGCCCTCATACCACCCTCATGGAGTGTTTCTGACAGTTTGAGTGCATTTTGTAGGGCCCTGGTAGTGGACCTCCTGTTCCTCCTTGCACAAAGGACGAGGTAGCGGTCCTGCTGCTGGGTTGTAGCCCTCCTACGGCCCCCTCCATGTCTCCTGGTGTACTGGCCTATCTCCTGGTACCTATTCCATGCTGTGGACGTTGTGCTGAGAGACACAGCAAATCTTCTTGCCACTGCTTGCACTGATGTTCCATCTTGAATTAGCTGCACTACTTGAGCAACTTCAGTGGGCTGTAAAACACGCCTCATGATGCCTCTATGTGTGACAGCATTGACAAAATGAAAGTGACTGAAAGTTCAACCAGAAAGGAAAGGATGAGAACAAAGAAATGATCTGTGGTCACCACCTGCAGAATCACTCTTTAATAGGGGTTGTCTTGCTAATTGCCTCTCATTTCCACCTGTTGTATATTCCATTTGCACAGCAGCAGGTGAAATTGATTCACAATAAGTGATCCTACCTAACTGGTGACACTGATTCCACAAAGGTGTGACTGATTTGGAGTTGCATTATTTAGGTGTTCCCTTTATTTTTTTTTTTTTTGAGCAGTGTATCTTTAATTGCCTTCATCTACAGAGGCTTCCAAGAGTTTTCACAGGAAGATAGTTTTTCAGTTTTTTTTTTTTTGTTTGTTTTTGTTTTTTTTTTTTAACAAAAAAAAAAAAATCCAAAAAAAAATCTAAGAACCACCTTTTCCTGTAGTTACCACTGCAAGTCCTCTGGGGTATGTCCACAGCAGCTTTGGAAATCTAAGGACCTGAAAGTTTTGCCCATTTGTGCTTGCAAAATACCTCAAGCACATTCAGATTAAATTGAAAGTTTCCAGGTTTCACCACAGATTTTCATCTAAATTGTATCTAGGTCTGGACTTGGACTGGACCTTTGTCCTTCTGGAAGTTGGATCTCCACCCTAGTCTCAAGTAGTTTGGCGCTTCTAACAGGTTTTTCCTTTGCCACCCATCTTGCACTCAACTTTGATTAGTTTACACCTCCCACCCGCCCCCCCCAAAGAAAAGCAGCCCTCCCCATCATGATGGTGCCACCACCAAATTATCTGGTGGGTATGTTGTTAGTTTTTAATAAATTACCATTTAGCATGTAGGGCAAAAATTACAATTTGGATCTCTCACTACCCATACTTGACAAACTGCACAGTAATTCTTCTGGCTTTCTTTCAACAAACGTTTTCTTGCTGCTTTTTGATTAAAGCCATATTTATTTGGTGCCTAACTAATAACTGCCCTGTCTGCAGATTTCTGCAGATTTGTGGACGGAGACCATTTCAAATATATTTTAAAATGGGTGCACACACTTATTTATTTATTTTTAAATAGTTGTGGGGAAAAAAAGTTTGAAAAATGGATATAAAGTATGCAAACTTGATAAACCTGACAGAAGTTGAGGAGGTGACAAAAATATTTCTTATGTATATACAGATACTGGAGGCCCAAGAACAAACCCTCAAGATATTCACATAATTTTAAAACCTAACTTGTGCTGATAATATTCTAGCTTTTAGCTGTTCTGTTTGCTCAACAATTCTGAAAATAGAGTTGGTGTTGAATTAAATATACTGGGGAAATGTTTTCTTGTAAAAATGTTGCACAGTTTATAATTCCTCCACTTGCTTGCTTTTATCTGCAAATCAAATGTAAAAAGCAATAGAAAAGCTGTCAGCATTGTCCCCTTGGGTAATACCATTACTTTTACTATTTGAAAGAAATTTAACTTTGTTCTTACATAGCAGTGTGGATGCACAACTTTTCCAGGGTGGATTGAAGACGGCTCTTTTTCGTGCGTACATGTGTATGAGTTTGAGAATGAATGCATGCTCAATCTGTAATAGTAGTCAGTCTTGCATTTTCACATAATTTCTCATCCATCAAATACTGTCAGCAAACGACACAAAGAAACTTATACTAATATAAGCCTCAGCATCCTCTGCAGCAACAAAGAATAACTCTCTACATTGTCTGCCTAATTATACAGGAGAAAATGATTCTTTGTCTTGTATTTAAACATTTGAAGGGAGTTCTAAGCTGCAGTGCTGAGCATATTTATAAACAAGAATTGGAAGTTTGGTTATTTCTATTTTCTGTGACAGTGCTACAGCTCAACATTTTCATACAAAGTCCACAAATGAAAAGCACACTACTACTGCATTTTTTTTTTCTGTTGGCTTGTATGTCAAAAACAGTGCATCTATCCAACAGTTTTGTCACTTTTGTTTTACAGATATTACATATTTAATCTGTTACCAAAGATACATAAACTGCTTCGACTGATTTCAACTGTGAATTCTTTAAGATGGAAAGATGTTCTGCCCTTTAATCACCCCTTCCTAATTCCTCAGTGTCTGATAGAGACTCCACAGTTCAATCAGTTTGTATTTCAATTTCTTTAATTTTGAGATGACTGCAAATCCCCACTGTGACTGTGATAGAGATAATTATAATTGCTCAAATTTAATCAGCATCTCAAATGACAGTTCTTTTCATGTAAACAAGAAGCAAGCAGGGTTCACCCTGCATGATGTTGAAAGATATTCGTCATATCAGCTGTTTGATCTTTTAACTGCCAGATTGGATGGATGGATGGATCTGATACCCTTAAATAAAATCCAGAAGTGGAGCTGGCAGCCTCCAGTTCTGAAGGCTGCCAGCTGCCTTCAGAAGTGGTCTACAGAGTCCTCCTGTGTTTAATTTTAACTCTGTATAAATTTCACTGCTATCTTAAAGGTAGATTTCTAAAGTGTATATGAAGAACTTGATTATTAACCATTTCTTGCAGCTTTGTATTGATAAATATCTTTACAGGTATATCTGTTCTGTATATCAGAGATATTATTGCAGTGAATTGTGGTGGCAGAGCATCTTGATCCCATGTCATAGTGACAAAATCAGAAATCAGTTCTTTGCTCTTTACTGCTAAATCAAACTTCTAAATTTTAGAACACATATTTGCTAAAATGAATGGGCTGACATATCGGTTTGACAAATTTTCTATTTTTGTCCAGGAATGTAGAAAAATTTCAACTATGATGCCACAGTTAGCGGGTTGCCTTAGCGTAGCCTGGGGGGGCGGGGGAGTGTGTGAGAGAGAGAGAGTGTGTGTGTGTGTGTATGAGTTTTTTTTTTTTTTTTTTTTTTTTTTTTTTTTTTTTTTTTTTTTTTTTAAATCAGACATGATGCAAAGTCTAACTTTAAACAAAAATACATAAAAACTCACCTTTTTTATTGTGAAATACATAATTTATTTCCTTCCCTCCTTCTTCCAAGATACTATTGAACAGATTGTGAATTATTTTATGTGCAAGAAAAAATTTGCAATTGTTCAACCTTTTTGTTTTCACTTTTGCAAAATATTGCTCACCTCCACCAGTAGCCTGTGAGCTATTTGAATGTAACCATCAGATAAATAAACAGCCAACCTCCTGTGACCCACAAAACAGTGACTGGGTAGTTGCAAAGGTGCCAGATGTGGACAGGTGTTGCCATGGCTGTTTTATTTCCCCCCTGAGCAGGTGGTTGAAGGGAGCATAGTGACAGGCCCCAGTAGGGACCGATACTGTTGATGCAAGTGGACAGTGTGTCACTGCAAGGCCCTGTAGTCTCTACAGCCTGCTGTCACATCCTGTGACACTCATGTCTGCAAAGCAGAGATGTCTTTGAGAGATAGTGAAAACAACATACACAGCACTTTTTCCACCCAGTACAGCTAAAGCCCAAAGTCAGAATGATACACCATGATTGATTATTTATTGTTTATTGTACCTTTAAAAGTATTCATGCCTCTTGAACCTCTCCACATTTTTTGATGTCACAGCTGCAAACCACAATGTATTTATTGGGATTTAATAGGACAGAGCAACACAGAGTAGTGCTGAATTATGAAATGGAAGAAAACGTGTATATGGTTGTCATATTTTTTGCAAAATACAAACATGTAAAGTGCAATATTCATTCATAACTGACTTTAATCTGATAGTCATGAATAAAATCCAGTACAACCATTGATCTATATATAGTCCACCTGTGTGTAATGTAACCTTAGTTTTATGTGATTTTCAACACTTCAATTGTCAAATTTTGACAGGTAATCATTTGGGGATGTATCTGCCAGTTTTCTATGTCTAAAGACTGACATTTTGCCCATTATTCCTTGCAGAATAGCTCAAGCTCAGTCAGACTGAATGGAGAGGGTCTATGAACATAAATTTTGAAGTCTTGCCTCAGATTATGAAATACATTTCAGTGTGGACTTTGCACCATTCTAACACATTTCATTTCATCTGAACCATTCTTCCTTTGGCTATATTTTCATGTTTTCTTGCTTTTTACGGTTCTCTATCTTCAACACAACTCTCTCCAACTTCCCTGTGCAGCATGATGATGCCACCATGTTTAGTCATGGGGATTGTGTGTTTGGGTGGCAATTTTGCATCAAGGCAAAAACGATTCAGTTTTGATATCATCTGACCAGAGCCTCTTCCACCATATTTTTGCTGTGTCTGTACAGCTTGGGGTAAACTTCAAACAGGGTTCTCTGGCTGCTTCTCCAGAGAAGCCAGATTTATTGAGTGAAATATCTTCTCCTGAATAGTGCTTTGTGAAATTGTCAAAATATGGAATTAGGCAAAGGAGGACTCTATTTACTATTTAAGTGACTTATGAAGGCAACTTCTAACACTTATTTCTGGTTGTGAAATTAAAGGAGGCTCAATACAAATTCAGAGCTCACAAAGGGCTGTGAATAGTTTTACATGACACTATATTTTGGCAGAAAAATGTCCAGGAAGTCACAAAACAAAACAATGAGGGTTTTTTTTTGTTTGTTTTTGTGTTTTTTTTTTTTTTTTTTTTTGTTTTTTTTTTTTTTTAATTTATAATTACTGCAAATTTTTTAACACTGTAATATTTGTTTAAACGAATGTTTTTTCCACATTTGGAGAAACCTATTCACTGTTATTCAATTCCTTTCAAAAAAATTACAGTAATGTTTACAGAGCAGCTTTTAAGCAGTAAGACTGAACATGTACAAAATGACACTGAATATTCATAACTAACTGGATTCATATGTGTATCGAAAAATGACAGTGGGTTTCACTCAAATGTAATATAATGCTTTTTAATTTATCATGCCTTCTTCGAATTCTGTCTGTGGATAAGAAAATGGCAAAGTCGCCTTGAGCGATTGATTGCTTTTTGGCTTCCCACTGATTTAATGAAACATGAGTTGCATTTCTCTCTCTCCCAGCCTCCTTTGTTTCCGCCCCTTTAAGGAGAAGTGTCGCAGGGAGCCAGAGATTAAATGAACAGTGGCATATTCCCCCAGGAAGCTGAAAATGATATCTCACTGAGCCGTTCTGCAGACTCTGTAAAGCCCTGATGGGGCCTCTTTTTCTCTTTAAATTAATTTAATCAGTTCAGATATAATTTGGGGAAACATGCTGGTTTATTGCACCACAAGAACCTGAAGCAGTCTCTTTTATGTTATTGGTTTATAAATTAATTAATGGTGTTTCCTGTATATTAAGGTAAGGTAAATTTGCGTATTTTAGCTGCTCCATTGTCACTCTTAACAAGAGTTACTCAAAGGCCTCAGGGTGTCACCATCGCACTATCAACAAGAAAGCTGCTGCTACTGTGTTAAGCAACATCTGAAATCAGCCTCAGAATGACAAACTCAGAGCCGACATGTTGGATATTGAACCAATCTGCACTAATTGGGTAGTTTAAAGCAATGAATCCCAGTGTTCATGCCACTGTCAGTCAACGGTTTCTGTAGGAGTGCATCAAGCAGGTGTGTTAAGGATGACAGTCTCTGGTTGCCATCCTCACTAATCAAGACATTATGGTTTAATGTCAGTGTTGCCTGAAGCTATTTGAGGCACTGCAATATGAGGAAGAGGCCAAGGAGCAATGCACAGCACTAATGAGGTCTGACAGAGAAAACTCATTTGGCAAGTGATAATGAACAAAACTGTTTTGTTGAATAAGATGCAAATGCATGGAAATAGAACTCATTTACTTGACAAAGTCATCATTCTTGCCAGTTAAATTTTAAACAAAACTCTTTCTGTCAATCTAGAATAGATGAACTCTTTGGATGTAAAAAAAAAAAAAAAAAAAAAAAAAAAACCTTTCTTTTTTTAAAGAAACTTACAGAAGTGAAATTAGGTGCGATTTAAGGACCTCACTAGCGAACACCTGGTATTTGAGCCTTGGTTGCAAGGGATGGCAGGGATCAATGCAAAAAAAGCTACGCTGTCACCTCCACTTGGGCCCACCACCTGCAATGAGTGATGTCACAGATGAGTAAAGTGTGAGTCAGGTGGCAAGTGAACAAGGAAACCAGTGCATGCCAATTCCTGGCATCACAATTGCTCTAGGGAGGTAGAATGTCATCCCACTAGTGGCAAAGAATCTAGAGCTGGTGTGTGAAATTAAGGGATACCAACTACCAGTTTGGGTATCTGGACTGTCCACTCCAGAGTTGTCCAGAGTAAGGGAAAACTAATGGGAGTGGGGATAATCAGTCACCAGCTTAACATCTTTTGAGTTTTCCTTGAGTGAGAGTCCTCAGCTTTAAGTTTCAAAAAAGAAAGCTTTGTCTGTTCATATGCCCAGAACAGGAGTTGAGATTAGTTTGCCTTCTTGGAGTCTCTAGAGGCTATCCTGGTAGGTTGCCATCCTACTATCCTTGTAGGATTCCTGGGGATTTCAATTCGCATGTGAGCAATGATGGAGTCAGTGGTAGACATTAGATGTCCAAAACAAACATTGCATTTAGGCAAAAGGTGATCTATAAGTGTACTTGGCACCAGATCATCTTGGGATAAAGGTTGAGTATGTCTATTGAGTTGACTGGTTTTGGTCCACCAAAATGAATGAGGATGAACTGGGAACAACTAGCAAGGGAACCTGTTCATGAAATCTTTGTTTTGTCCCAAGTTGTTGAAGGTTCTAGACATTGAGTTTTTCAACACTATTTTATGTTTTTATAGTCCAAGGAAGAGCTGTATTTCCAATCTGGGCATAAAGTTGACCTTGTTCCCAATGCAAGTTGAACTTCACATCATTACAGATCTTGTTTGTGGTGTTTATGGGTGTGGAAACAAGTGTTTCCCCTAGTTCTCAAATCTCAGGGACTCATGTATCCTTTTTTCAAATGATGTGGTTCTGTAGGTTGTGTTCTCTTCAGCGTGCACTTGAGGGTCTGCAGCTGGATCTGAAGTAGCCAGGAGGAGGATCAGCCCCTAAGTCTGAGACTATACTCAACTGGCCTTCGGGTGTAGGGTCAGTTTGTGCTTTGAGTCAACAGTTCAGATTATGCCGTCTCTTGTTCAAGGGTGTTGACTTCATCTGCAGTAATGCAGGCCCTGCCCCTGTTTGTTGCGAAGAGATGAACCAAAGATCAAAGCTCTTTATTTAAAAGACCAGACTTTGTCCAAGTATTGTGTAGCGTGAACTCTATATTCCTTCTGGATATTGAATCCCCATAAATGAGTGGAGGAGTATTGCCAGTATTGTCATGTCCTTCCAGGCTGGTTACCCCCAAGACTCAGATAATGGGGAGACAATAGACAATAGATGGCACTTGGTGAAAACAATAGAATACATTAAAAAAAAAAACCCTGAAAACTGGATACAAAAATGATGTATATTACGAGAACAAGCTTTCTATCATGACAGGGTAAACCATGAGGTGTTGAAATGGAGACTTAAAAATGGATTTGTTGTCATCTTTCTAGTTAAGATGAGGTCATCCACCTAAGACATCAATCAGCTTCTGCTGTGATATAAGCTTCCCATACCCTTTAAAAAAAAAGAGGAAAAATCAAAAATAAGAGCTCAGCAGCATGGAGAGGTCGTTACTGTCTTGTGCAAGGTCACAAAAATGCCACTGGGTAATTGAGTAAAGCCCGTCTGGTGGCAGCAAATCGGAAAAGAAGTGTCACCTCCATCTGTTGAGGGGATAGTGACTCAGAGCTATTTTATTTCTGTGCTGAGTTTAGTTAGCAGAGAACAGAGTCCTACTTTTTTCACCCTTTATTTTGGGCACTCAGCAAAAACACGTATGGCAACAGCAGGCGACATAAATGGAAGTTATCTGCTGTGAGGAATGGTGCGACCAGATGCAGCTGCTTCTCTCACTTACCCTCGTTGCCCTGCCAGGCTACAAAAGAAAGCACTCTCGCAGGAATCACAGTGCCTTGCTGTCGCACTAAGTGCATCTGCAGGAAAATGAATTCACGTTATTTGCTCGTTACCTGAAGGCACAGAACTGCTGATGGCAGGCCTTTCTACTCTGGTGGAGCCTTTCAATTCCATCAGTGCCTTGTCACAGCCAATCCAGCTGCTTCTTCTGATAGCTTTCTTTCATTTCTGTCTCTGCGCATCATAGGTGCTGGGTTTGTTTTCAAAAAGCCATTGGCTCTCGACTATCTGTTAGTCCCGCATGTCCTTGACCCTCATTTTCTACTGCAGATGTGTTGTGTACACATGTGAACAAGGTACTGGGGGTGACTTTGTGCTTATAGAATAATGGTTGGTCTGGGGTTTTTTTTTTTTTTTTTTTTTTTTTTTTTTTTTTTTTAGCTTTACTGAACTCTGGAAGAAAGCTGATGAGTTCTGGTTGGCTGGGAACAACTTCAGAGAGGATGAAGCAGCAGCTGAGTGAATTCCTACATTTGTGGCAACTATCTTTCAAGGTTTCTCAGATAATTGCACAGATTCCACACACAGTCACACATCCAGAAGCCTGGCTTGCTTTACTTGGAGGAGGGGAGGTATTCACTGTCTTCTTAATAAAGCAACTGTCTCCGGAGAAAAGAAAAATGGAAAGTGCCAGGTTTCTGTTTAATTTGCTGGGTGCCTGCTGGAGAGAATTCTTATCTATATTTTACAAAATAAAAGGTAGCATTTGCTAAATTATTATTTCAGTAGTTTATTTTGAGGAAACAATTATAAACTCATTTAAGGCCATCATGCAACAGTCAAAAGATCCCATTTAAAATTAGTACAATTGTGGCTAAAATGATTCAAAACCCACTGCAAATTAGGCTTATTGGCAAAATGTGCAAACATTGGATGAAAGGTTTTAGAAGGTCATGTAACAATTGCTTTAAAGTCTAGACTTTGACTAAATCTGAAAGGCAGCCAGAATTTCAAAACATTTAGATTTTTTTTTTATTATTTATTTATTTATTTTTAAACCCCTTTAAGGGAGACTTACTAATGTCCTCCAGATCATTAGTCTGGTTGCTTTGCGTTTAGGCTTAAGGTCACCTAATGATGGCCAGACATTCTCCTTCAGGTTGTTTTGGTAGAGAGCAGAATTCATGGTTCCTTAGATCACAGCCAGTCGTCCTGGTTTTAAAGCAGCCAAGCAGCCCACATCAGCCACCATCATATCTGATGTGTGGTGATGTTTTTCTAAATGCTGTACACACGTTCCAAAAGGGGTGTGTGTGTGTGTTTGTTTTTTTTTTTTTTTTGTTTGTTTTTGTTTTTTTTAAACCTTGGGTGCTCTGAGTAATTTTGGTAGGCCAGCCACTCCTAGGGTCATTCATCACTGGTTCATGTTTTCTCCAGTTGGTCATAATTGCTCTAACAGTGGTTCACTAGAGCACCAAAACCTTAGAAATGGTTTTGTAACCCTTTCCAGACTGATAATCTGAGATCTTTTAGCCTGGTGTTGACAGAGTTTTATATTTTTCTTCATGCTATTGCTCATACAGTAATGAAGCCTGGGCACAGCTACTTGAGCCAAATTTTCACTGCAAAAACAAAAAATCTTACCAAGTATTTTTGATCTAGTTTCTGGTGAAAATATATTTGTACACTTGAAATAAGACAAAACTAATTCTTGCTAGCTTGTTTTAAGTAAATAATTCCTTAATATTGAGGAAAAACTACTAGTTATAAGTGAAATAATCTGCCAGTGGAACAAGACATTTTCCCATTTTATAAGTTAAAATGTCTTGTTCCACTGGCAGATTATTTCACTTATAAATAGTAGTTTTTCATCAATATTAAGGAATTGACTTAAAACAAGCTCCAGTATCTTGCTGAAAAGTTACTTGTAAGTTAGTTTCGTCTTATTTCAAGTGTATTAAGATATTTGCCCTCGAAACTAGACCAAAAATACTTGGTAAGATATTGTTTTTGCAGTGTAGTTTTCCAAAAATGTGGTTAATTTATGATTTAACAAGCAAAACGATTACTTTTTTCACACAGTCAGGTTAGTTTTAAAAAAAGCTTTTTGTTAATGAAATTGTTTTGAAAACTGCTTTTTTTTTTTTTTTTTTTTTTTTTTTTTTTTTTTTTTTTTTTTTTAAATATATATTTTCTTAGGTTATCTTCACCTAATAAATTTGGTTAGAGGATCTAAAACCTTGGCATGACAAAAAAGCAAAGTAGAAGGGTCTAAATACTTATTTCCATACAACTGGTATCTTAAGTGTACAAATGCATTTCACTAGATATTTTGTATTTGAACAGTTTGAAATTCTGGCTGCCTTTCAGAAAGCTATGCTTCACATGTAGATAATAAAGAAAAACCTGAAGGCCTGTGTGCATTTTTGTCCTTCACCCTCTCCACCCTTCAACACCCAGTGCCCAGCCCACCCTAAAGGCTTTGTAATGTGCTGTCAGAACCTATTCATCTTTGTCAAGATGCCCCCCGCTCCCGCAGCATCAGCGCACATAAAGACTGCTAGGTTTGGTGCTGTTCAAGTTGATTTCTCTATCCTTCTTAAATTGTGTTTTGTCTTGCATATTATTGATTTTATATTGAACCCTTTGTTCCTGTACTTAATCTGGAAGCATTTAAAAATAAATAAATAAATAAATAAAGGAGCTTTAAACATTTTTATTTTTTTATTTTTTTTTAGAATTTAAACTGTCAATTTTCAGGAAGTAAGAGGGGTATAAAACATCTTTAAATATACAAGAAAAAATATTCTTGAGTTAGGAAAATCTACAATGAATTTAGTCAGCTTGTAGTGAGTAAACTCAAGATTCCTCTTATGTTATGGATACATTCCAGAAATGCCGTTTGTCTTTATTATTTTCATATATTTTCTCAGTTTCTGGAAAACATCTGTTGCAGCCAGTATCCAAATCTACATCACAATCCTCTCAGAAAATGTAAAAGTGCCTTTGGAAGTTAACCTTTGACCTACTTCCTTTTTGCTACCAAATAGGTCTGTGTTCCCAAAGGCGACAAAAGAAACCAGGATACAAAAGACGGACCCTCTGTGGAACATTTTATTGAATAAAGAGATGGACATTTAATCTCAGCTTTTGTTAGAATAGAAAACACTCAAGCAAGAGGTGTAAAACCTGAATTTGTTGGAATGGGTTCTAACATGGCTGTGCAAAAATGTTACAGGTTCCTAAAAACCACAATAATGCAAAAAAATATTTTTAAATCTAAACTTGTAAAAATCTTTCCTCCTGTACTTTTTTTTTTTTTTTTTTTTTCCCCTCACATTTTAGCCATAAACTTCAATGTATTTTACTGGGATTTTATGTGAACAACACAATGTAATGCACAACTGAAACAGAAGGGGAGGAAAATGAGGCTTGGTTTTTAAACTGATTTTAAAAATAAAAACCTGAATAGTGTCACATGTCTCAACTGATAAAATCATCCCCACATCATTATGCTGCCAGCACCATGTGTCAGTGTGTGACAAATGTTAGTTTTCCACGTGGTTATTTTTGTTTCAGTTCCATCAAATTCCATTTAAATTAGTAAAATTTAAATATTGAGTCAATTGAATACTTGGAGGGCTTGAATTGTCCTTTGACCTACGTTTTGGATCATATATTAGTTTTAAAAAATCTGTTAACTGTGGTATTACTAATCATGTTTCCAGACCCAGCAGGAAAAATTAATTCATAACTATCATAACATATATCAAGTCTGTAAAGACCACAGGATTTCATTGGGTTAGTTTATAAATTAACAGCTCTTGGAGGGAAGAGATTGTTTACCTTCCTCAACTTCCAAGGATTTGTGCTTCCCTTGGGAACCCACAGAAGCCCAACAAACCTTGAGGTCATTGTGGTTCAATAGCCTAGATATCATCTTTATTCACTTATTTGCTCCGTTTATTACAGATGTGAAACAATAAAGGCCTCAGCATGTGCTTAAGTAGTTGGTTGTATCTGTTAACCAAATGTTTGGAGCTGGTTTGCATCTGCACTTTTCTGCTTTTCTATGATTAAAATAGATTTTTATCAAGGCAATGACTCCAGCCACCTTGAGATTATGATCAGCTTGCGACTTTTCAGGGTAATGATTTTGGTCTTCTCAGGGGGCCCTGTCCTATTTGGGTTCAACTATGAGATTTTTGCAGCTTGAGAGAAAGCAGTTCTCAACTGAGGATGGAAGAGATTGGCGAGGAGAGATTGAAGCAGGTATTGATTGGCAGATAGGAAGTGGTAAGGTGGCAATTGATTGAGCAAACAGCCAATTTTTGACCTAGAGGCAGATTGATCAGAAGATCAATAGCTGTAATCCATTGAGAGATATAAGATATTTAAATTACAATTCTAAATATTTTACTTGGGGGGGTTAACTAAAACTTTTTTTATAGATGTATTTGTACTTGAAGTCCATAAGTAAATATGTCTAACTTTTCCTTATCAGTTGTTTGGGGTTGTTCTGTAGTATCGCCATACTTTTTTTTTTTTTTTTTTTTTTCCTCCCCTCACTTAGGGGGAAAAGTAGTTGTCTTGCAATCCAAGCTCCTCCTGCCGCATGTTGATGAGGAAGGCACCTAATCCTAAAAAGCCTACATATTTGGATGTCGTGTATGAATGATCAATGTGTGCACCTTTTTGTGAGTGCAGCTGGATAATAGTGTAAAGCACTTTGAGTGTTTGGTATGACTAGTTTCCAGCTACCCTGGGATTTCAATCTTTTGCAAGCCAGTTTTCATGTAATTTACCACAGTGGTAAAGGACCACTTTTGACAAGAATTGTATTTTGATAGAATTCAAATAATTTCCACTCATGTTCTGACCAGCATTGTAAACTCACCGGCAGGAAAACTTTTTTAGCCAATCTTGTAACCAGGACACTTGTATTACTTTCTAGCTTTGTAATGATTAAGGAAAGATATGTGAGAAAAGGAAGTCCCCGCTTTTCACACAGTCTGTCAAATCACGCAAACTCTATTTTGTTTCTGTTTATTTGGACAGAAGTCACTTTTTAACCTAATGCAACACATGTGGTGGATGAAAAGGAAGTTAAATTACTGGTATCTAAAAATTAACCACTAAGTATCATGGTTAAGTATGTAGTGATTGCTTTTGATTTAATAAGGATTAACAGGTCATAAAAAGTAAAAATCACTATAAAACACTACCTTTTCTAACCTAAACCTTTATGCTTGCAAATGACAGACTGTGTTGTGTCCTCATCCCTCAAGTTTGGGTGGTTCCTTCCCTTGAAGCAAAGTTTCCTGATTGTAACATAATCTTGGGGAAAATGGAACTTTAAATGAACAGACTGTGAAATAGTTGAAGAAAAAGATTCAGCAACACAAATCCAAAAACAATTTTCACCCACTTTTACTATACGAGTATCTTGGTAGAGTAAGGATGCTCTCCACATCCTTATTCTGTGTGGCCATAAAGCAACAAGAGATCTATTTGACATTCCATGTAGAAATTTGCTTGCTGTTAAGAAAACCATTTTTCAACAAAATATTAGTTCTGCAGAGAGGATCATCAAGGGTGACTTTCCGTCCATACGGGCTTTGTACAGGGCTAGGGTCCGGAAAAGGAAAAGGGCAGTTAACAACCCTGCAGATCCCACACATCCTGGACACAAATGGTTTAGACTTTTACCTTTAGCACTATTTGCAAAAATCAAAAGCTGGGAGTCAGCTGCTCTACTATGAAACAAAATTAATATATATGTAGTACTGCAACTTGCCTTACTTTTTTTCTTTGTCTTTGCATATATGTATTGTTCTTTTTATCCTTTATTTTAGTTCCACTAAAGTTATGCTGTGAATGCTTGAAACCAAAGTCAAATTCCTTGTTTGTGCATATAGTCTTTATGATATATGCACAAACAAAACATCTTTATGATTTAAGAATCAGAATCAGCTGATTCTGATTCTTAAATCAGTTAGTCGTGTACTGCTGTTACATACTCTATGCCATCATGTATATAGAGTTTTGATGTGGTTTTTCATTTTAGAAATGCTTGAAATGTCGGTGCCACTTGTCATCTTTAAAACACAGTGAAAAGGTCAAGTGATTTATGTTTGGTACTTAAAATTTGTAGATTTTCCAACTGTAAAAGATGCTGAGGAGCTGTTACAGATACAAATAGATTTTTAGTGCCTCTCCTTCCTTCTACGCATTACACAGCCATGCACCCTTTTGTTTGATTGGGATGAGGTGCCAATGGATTATTCTGACCTTTGAAATGGTAGGTGAATCAATACGGTAAAGGATATAGTGCATTTCCCTTTATATTCATTAGCCTAGGAAAAGTGTCTACATTAGCTTTATGTGGGCTTGCCAGTAAATTACCTAAATTTAAATGTGGACACATGGAGCTTCTTTCAGAGTCTTAAATTTACATTTCTGACGCATGCAATCGTGGTCAAAATGTAGACAACATACCATAATATTCTCCTTACCTCTGCATGACTAACAGCTGCAGGGATTTTAAATGGAAGCATGGTTTGCTGACAGTAACATGACCAGATCAGAGATACCATATGAAATTAGGTCAGTCCTGGTCGGATCATTGCCCATGTCTGACTGAAAGAGGCCAGAACGCTCACCTTGTCTGCCGCAGACGGTTCCCAAACAAAATCATGGCAACACCAGAGGGGTAGTGCTGTAGGTTTTACCTCCAACACACCGAACTCAGTCAAGTGTGCCTATGTTTTGGTTTATGGAGTAAGTAAACAGACCAAAAAAAAAAAAAAAAAAAAAAAGAATCCCCATGATTAAACTTTGATCATTTTAGACCACTTCCTTTTGTTTAATCATTCTGGTGAAGGAACATTTTGTCAAAGAATACTGTGGGGGGGGGGAAATTAAAGGAAAGTTAGAAATTTTTAGTAAAGCTTTTACAGGAAGGTTAAAGAACTAAGAAAAATTGTACAAAATGATTTATTCACAAATATGCATGGATGGTGAGAGATCCTTCCGTATGATGACCTTGAATAAATTGACCATGTTATCAAAGTTTACACAGAAATGTATGCTGTGACCTAATTACTTTTCTTTTAAACAAAAGTTACAATTATTCCTACTGCTGCAAAAATGTCATTATACCAATTAAATATTATTCTGATTTTGATGCAGAAACCTCAGTGAAATTTACAAAAAAAGTGCAAAAAAGAGCAGCACAATTGAGTAGGGTCAATTGTGCTGCTCTGGGTTTTAATCTGGTTTTCTGCTACATGGGTTCCGGCTCCTCAATATATAAAACAATGAGAGAAAACGGTGGAGATGATTGTGTTGAATGTGCCTTAATTTGGGAAGTTTGAGTGTAAATCAGTTAAAGTAAGTGGCTCATTGATCAATATTTTTGAACTATATTTGCTTGATGACCCTATGATTTTGATGCACTGATATTTTCCCGATGATTTAGCTGTATGCTTGATGTTTTTATGATGTGAAGCACTTTGAACTGGTTTGCTGCTGAAATATGCTATACAAATAAACTTAAACTTAAATATGATTCATAATGTTCCCTTTCCTTTTGAGAAATGTCTTGTGCATTGTCCTTTTGTTGCGGTATCTTGGTGGTGTGTGCAAGTTGGCTGCGACAAGCCAAATCCGCCCTGGGCTGCCTGATGTGTGGGGAAGCCAGTGAAACACCTCCATATGTCTGCTTATATAATCTGCTTTCCCATCTAATGTTGGTGGGCACGTTTGCTGGAAGGATTATCCAAAATGTTAATAGTTTTAACTCTATCAGGTTGGTGTGAGTGTACATTTGTCTCAGGTTTTATGAGTGAGGTGTTATACATAAATAAAATCATGGATGCTGACATGCTTGCAACATCTTATGTTACATACTTGGCATAAATTAGTGGGCAAATGCCTCTTAACCAATGTGGTCTGTATATAGTGCCTTTTTGTAAGGTTAAGTAATTTTGTTGACCTTTTTCCATATGCGTTCCCTTCCTTTGAATCTAATACTGCTAAACTAAATCCAGTACATCCTTCAGAAGTCATGGAAAGAGAATAACATAGATGGAAACCTACCTCGACATGGTAGACCAAAGCATATTCATGTTAGAATGGCCTAGTTAAAGTACAGACCTGAATCCAGTTGTTGATCTGTGGCAGGAGTTAAACATTGCTGTTGGTAGAAGTGCTCCATCAAAATCTGATTTTTAAAGGAAAGATTCCAGTGTCTAAATGTGCAAAGGTGCTGGAGTGTTGTTCCTGTTAAAGGGGAGTTTTTGTCTCCACTGTCACCTTATGCGTGGTCAGTATGAGGGATGGCTGCAATTTCAACACAATAAAAGCTACTGTCCACTGTAGATCCATGCTTGTTCTGTAAGTTAGTGACTCGATGCAGCCTGCTAAATACAAATGCACCTGCCCTTTTCGATTTTAATCTTTAAGAAAAATTGAAAACTATTCTTTATCAATTTACTTCACAGGCATGTGCTAGATTGTGTTAGCCCATCACATAAAATTAAATCAAAATACTTTTAAGTTTTTGCTTATAATGTAAAGAAGTCGAAGGGGAGTGAATACTTTAGCAAGATACTGTAGATGTTTCTCACATCAGTTGATTGGCTTTGCGATCTACTTTAACAAAGAGGCAGCTTCATGAACAAATCAATACCAGTTAGGCTTCATACTATCAACTTGCCCTGAGCTCCTTGTTTTTGTTGCCGTTTCCTCCAGAAAATAGTTTTTATTGGAGAACTTTAAGTGAGACTTGTGTTTCATTCCATAGTGGCATCGTCCACTGAGATTGGCTAACACATTACCTTTGGGCATTGAGTGTAAAAACCCTCTTAGATCTGACACACCCTATAATTTTCTCTTGTTTTTCAGAGGAATAATGGAAAATGAAAGCACAGGTTAGCGGGGCATTATGAGCTGTGGCATCACAATCTCGGTGCACCACACAGCTGTCACAGTGCTGCCTCGTGTCATTCAGCCTGAGGGTGTGGGAAACTGGGAGGACGTAATCTTCTTGCATCTGGCTGAAACAATGGTGCATATTCTCCTTTTGACAGACACTTTTCTGTGTCCATGTTTTCAGATGTCTTTCTTTATTTTCACGTAGCAGGGGGTGCAGATTTCTAATTCCATTCCTTTATTCCCTGACACGTTATTATGCAAATATATGCTAATTAGACATGTCCCCCTCATGTATATTTTTCAGGTTATCTACTGTCTTTTGGCCAGTTTTAGTCCATATGTTAGACCTGTGAACACAATCTTGACATGTTTCAAGTCGATAGAATATGATGCTATTTAAATTTAATTTACAGTATAACAAAGACTGACATGGATTAAGTTTGCTGAATTAGAAAGACATTTTCTTAAGCAGTAGTAGGTGGCACTGTGCAAATAAATATCTCAAGCTGTTATGGGAGTACATGTTGCATTTCGACCTTTAAACGTTTTAAATTTTATTCTTACAGTATTCAAATATATTTGTAAATAGATCTCAAAGGTGGATGATTTTTAAAGAATGAATGATAAAATATTTCTTCTGGATAAAGTTGTATTTAAAACTGGCATATTTAGAGCATGAAATTACTTATTTATAATTTTAGCTACATTTGTAAATACTTGGAAAGTTACAGAGCCCCCTAGGGGACATGGGGGAATTTTTTTTTTTTTTTTTTTTTTTCTTTAGCGATGCAAAAAGTTTGCATTCCCTCACAATACATTTGCTTTCCCTCATAATTGGTTTTGCATTCTCTCACAATACACTTGTCAGCTCCTGTGGCATATCTTGAATCCTGAGAGTCTTTCTGCTATAATATAAGGTTTTTGTTAGGGCTTTACATGTATGTTAATATTTTGTTTGTGATACCTTACACAAATGTGAATAGACTGATATTCATCTTGTTTTCTGCACCAAAGAGTTAAGAATGTACCAACACATTTTCACTGAGGATTTTTAAAGGTGTACATATGTGCAGTTTTCAAACAGACATTTATTTATGTTGTGAGGGAATGCAATACTTTTGTGATTTAACGCAAATGAAAAAAATCCCCAATGTCCCCTAGGGGGCTCCGTAGAAAGTAACCTACCACATTGTAAAATATTATATCAGAAATCAAAGTGCTGTAGCATTTTAAACAGTCTTTACAACTCTTTAGAGTTTTAAGACAAGTTTGGTTTCTGAAAAAGTGACTTTTTTTTTAAAGTTACTAATTACTTTGAAAAGACACACCCTCTTGGTGTAATTAAAAATTTTAGAACTCATAATTTTTGTACTATTTCCAAAATCAGATAACTAAGTAAGAAAAAAGTCTTAGTTGCTTTTCAATTGCTTGATTGATTCAAACTAACATCCTGTCATGATCAAATATTATTCTCCAGCTAATCACTTTTTAGCATTTCTTAACATCTTAAAGTTTTTGCTTTATGGATTATATTGTTTTAATCTCAGAACTGCTCCACCAAAAAAATGTTGTCCATGAGAAATGTTGTTAAACTCTGTAAAGATCACAAATGTTTTTTTGTTTGTTTGTTTTGTTTTTTAAACTGATGTTTTAATGTGATCTAAGACAAGTTATTGTCTGTCTGCTGATCCAAAGGTGTGATTTTTGCAGCTTAAGTTGTATTTAGATGAGTGTCATACTCAGGATAATCACTTCGTTAGTATTCCAGCTATTTTTGCATCTCTACTCATATTCCGTTTAATCTCGGCTGATGCTCATTTACTTTGTTTTCTTTCTGTGCCACAGACATGACAAGATCTCAAGGGCTTTGTAAAAGTTTTAGCCCCTTTAAAGATTTATTCCTGGTTTGTTGTCACACTCGCATCCTAAAACAAATTTCAGTTACTGACAAACCTGATCAAATGCAAAACCAAATTTTCAAACAATGCCATTTATTAACCTAACTTTATGTGAAAAAATAGTTGCACCCAAAACTGAATAACTGGCAGTGAAGTGCCATAGGCTGTTTGCAATAACTGGTAATGAGTCTTTTATGACAGTGTGGAGTATTTTTGGCCCTCTTCTTTGTACATGAGGGTTTTCCAGCATAAACAAGCTATTTAAGGTTGTGCCTCAACAGCTCAGTTGGATTTAAGTCCAGACTTTGACTAAGCCCTTCCCAAATCTTAATTTTGTTTATTTTAAGGCATTTAAAGGCTGAATGTCCTGCTGCATAACCTTAGCGTGTTTCATCTTAGTCACAAACTGATAACTATTACTGATAACTGATAACTATAACTATTCTCCTTCAGAATTTTCTGAGAGCAAATTTTATCGAATTTTATTTATTTATTTTTTTCTCCTACTAAATGGAAGCATAGTTTAAAAAAAATGTTTTTTGTATTTACTCACGTTATCTTTGATATAATTTTATATGAAACATTTAAGAAATGAAGCAAGAAAAACATCAAAAATCTGAAAGAGAGGAAATACTTTTCACAGTATTATACTTTTTTTTTTTTAGGCTTTCAGAGAGCTGTCCTTGACTAAACTGCAGCTGTTATCCAAACATTGGCAAGGTTTTGGCTGCCTTCAGAAATGTCACTCTAACTTCCCTCTGGTCCCTCAGAAATGATGAATGCTGACTCACATACACACAAATGTCCTTCTAGGGCTGCCATGTGAATGTACAAGATGACACAAATTTTAGTGCTGCAAATATTTGTATAGATTTACTGCAGTAATCTCACAGGTTGAGCTAAATGTCAGCGGATAAGAGTTAGGCAGGTGTTTTTAAACGTTAAAGACAAATATTCACTTACGCAGCAAAAGTAGTTATAAATGAACCTATCTCTTTGCTTGGCTGATCTTCAAAGTTTCATCTGGCTAAATAAAAATCTATTTTTTGATTTTGACTGCAGTTATGTCAGTTCAATATGTCTATCTTATATCTCTATACTCGTCAAATTACAGTTTTCCATGGTTGGCTAATAAAAGGATTTCATGTTGTATATGTTTACTTTTTTAATAATGAACTATAAGAGATATAAATAACTTTTTTTTTCATTGACTGGTTTTGGTGAAGATAAATGTTTAAAATAAATATATGAACTGGAATACTAACGCAGGTGAAATGTGAGTGCTTTGGTGTACTGTTGCTTGCATTCAGTGTTTGGGGATTATCCGAATGAATGGATGAGTCACAAGAACTGTTTGACAGGAGAAAACCATCAAAGGTCCTGTTTAAAGTTTACCCCAAACCATGCAGGGTACAAAGAAAACATGTGGATGAAGGTGCTCTGGTTAGATGAAACCAAATATGAAGAATACACTATGTATGGAGAAAATCTACCAGTACACATCACCCTGAGAACACCATCTTAAACGTAAAACATGGTGATGGCAGCATCATGCTGTTGGGAGGCTTTTCTTTAGCATTAACTAGGAAGTTGCCCAGAGTTGATGGGAAGATGGATTGAGATAAAAAAAAAAAAGAGCTATCTTGGAAGAAAACCTTCCAGCAGGATGACCACTTTAAGCAGATGCAACCAGAGTCGTAATGGAATGAGTTAAATCCAAGCATGTTAAAATAGTCTAGTCAAAGCCCAGAATTAAATCCATTTACAAGCTGGGGCAAGACTTGAAAATTAAGATTTATATTCAGAAAAAAATTTGGGAAACTTTTGGGTTTTTTTTTTCATTCCACTTTAGAATTGTTTGCAAATGTGTTGGTTTATCAAATAAAACCCCAATAAAATAAAGTATAAAAACTTTGATAGTTTTCAAAGCCATTATAGATGTGAAGGTACTTGCTCTGGGACATTACCAAATCCTTCACTCACTTTCAACTCCACAATGTTGAAATTGAATACAATACAATAAAGGATGGAGAGAAAAAGATTTTACACATTTAGCTGTTGTTTTTATGTTCAAGCTTTTTCTTATTTAATAGCAAGAATTTGTGTCTCAGTGGTGCCAGTTTTCTTCTGGGGTATAAAGACTCTTCGGATGGGTTCTGCCGAACAGACAATTAAGAGGAAAGAGGAAAGAGAAATTGCCTCACTCAGAAAGCATGCTGACTTTTTTTTTTTTTTTTCTCCCTTGGTTTTAATCTCTTGCTGGTATTGTCAGGATGTGTATTTATATAATTATATGTTTATTCATAGTTGCTGTTCCAGGACAAACAGAGCTGAGAATAATTTCCAAAGAAGAATGCTTTTAGAGCACATTGCTAGCCCTGTAGCATATGAGCTTGCTCTCATGATGTGTAAAAAGGTATAAATGATAGGGACTCCACATGTTGGAGTGTTCTCATATTCTAACAATGTGGTAATTATCTGCCTCATAATTACAGCTCTCCTGAATTTCAGTGTACTGCAAAAAGTAGTTGTTCCATCCCTGACATTGGTCTTTCTGATCAAATGGAGACTAAATATTAGACTTAACCACCAATAGCCAGCAGAGCATAGGTTGGTGCTGCAGCCCCATTCCCGAGGCACTCTGCAGAATTTAGTGTGCTCAGCGCATCACCACGCTCCCTCACACACACATCAACTGCTACCTCATTAGAGACTGCAGCCCTGAGGCTCACGAATGGGTAAAGGCCTAATTGCACAGTTCAGCAGCACCAACAGCGCTCGAAGCGTTTTGGAAAAGACATCAACAAAAGAGCATCAGGTGCAAACACCTACAGTAATTCTCTGTCATTTCTTACCCTCCCTGGGACTGCTGTTGATTCCATGTTTAGCTGCTAGTAAACCTTTAACTTTAGCTGCATGGAGTTGTGAATTCAGTCCTAATAAATGCACATGATGTGTTTTTAAATGTCCTCGACAAAATGATGAAATATGCAGTTTATTGAGATAAAACAGCTTGAGACCCACAGAGATGGAAATTAGAATGTTGTTTGTCCCATCAGGTAAATGAAAGCAGATTTCTGTGACTCTTAGATCTGTTTAATCACAGTCACATTGTACTAAACTCAGTAGGATTGAGCTTTTTCACGTGATCATTTTTAATGAATATTTCCCTGCAATTAACTTTTCTATGGGTAGGTCACTATTATGCTGTAAATTGTAAACTATTCAACAATTAAGACCCTAATTGTGAGGAGAGTTTTTTTAAAAGGTAGTTTTATATCTTACCTGAAGTAAAAAGCTCTCCTCATTTAGCATAAATCCTGATAGTTACAGAGGCTGAAGCTAATGGCTAGTCTAAGAGGAGCCAAGACCAAAGCCAACTTGTTCCATTTTGAACAACTCCAGTCTCAAAAATGCTATTGCTGCACATGTAAATATTTTTTCTGAATTTTTAAACAGCCATTTTTGTGTTGGGGGTTGTTTCAACAGAAGTCAATGATTATTTACACAGGGAAATGAAAGTAGGAGGCTGTGTCTGTGTGTTCATGCAAGCATTCCTGGTTAGGGTGATGAACAAATTTAATAGGCAGACAGAGTAAAAATCATAATGGTGTATACTTACACCACTATAATCCACCATCCACTGTCTATACCCACTTATCTTTGCAAGGTCGTGAGGAGTGCGGTCCCAATCTCTAGCTGTCATTGGGCAAGAGGCAGGGTACACCCTTGCAGAGGCTGCCATTCCATCGCAGGGCAGCAGACACGCAGGACAAACAACCATGCACACACACTCATACTTAAGGGCAATTTAGAACAACCAATTAACTTAACAGTCATGTTTTTGGACTCTGGGAAAAAGCCTGAGTACCTGAAGAGAATAAATACATGCACTGGGAGAACATGCAAACTCCATGCAGAAAGACCCCAGGGTGGGATTCAACCCAGGACCTTTTTGCTGCAAGGCAACAGTGCTACCAGTTGCATCACTGTGCAGCCCCTCCAATATAATAGTTTTGCGTTTTACTTTATTTTTATATCAGACAGAAACTTTGACTGTAAACTGTTTCACATAAGAAGTTAATTGGTGAGTGACCACCTCCCACCATTGCTCTTGTAAATAATCATTGGCTAATATGAAAATAAAAGGTCAGTGCAAATGTGACCACGGCTTTTAGGTTTCATAGCATTTAACCTAGTTTTGAGCTATTTATTTGTTTTAAGATGACAGAAGTCCACTTTTGTCTTGTTCTCTCTTTAGCTAGCCATTTGCTTTAGCTTAAAACTAATCTGGATCTATCCTACATGAAGATGCAAAGAAAATTATCTACAGGAGATAAAATATGAACTTAAGAATTATTAAATATAAGCACCAGAGGTGGTTCTTGCCTGGGCAAACCCCCTCCTTCTTCCACCCCAAACACAAGATATATCCAACAATCCTTCTTACTATTTAACTTATTGCAAACATGTAGAAATAAACATAAATCTGGTAGTTACTCTTGATGAGCACATATTTTTAAAAAATTCTATTTTTTCCACAGATTAAAAAATAAATAAAAATAATAGTAATAATAATAATAATAATTATTCTATAAATGTTTTAAATGATTCCAGGTTTGTCTCATCTGTATATTGACATTGATTGATTGTTTCAAAGTAAAGGAATCTGAATGCATTAAAAATAAAATGAAATGCTCTTTGTTTGGATTTTCAACCAATTAAAGAAAGGAAAGGTTAACGAACCTCACCTGTCTTGTAAAAGATTTTTTTTTGTTTGTTTTTTTTGCACTGTAGCACCCCCAAGCTTGTCCACCTGGGTAGAAAAGGTATACCTCAGGAAAAAAAACAAACACTGGCTCTGGTTTGTTTATCAGGTAAAAAAAATCATGGTTGACCTGCCAAATTAAGAGTCTGCAATTATATGTTAAATTAGAATGATGTGCTTTAGCATTGCAGTCGTTTTGTTGTTAATAATATTGACATACAAACCAGTGTCAGATTTTAATGTCAAAGTTTTAGGAATGACCTGAATGACAATGATGTGGTCCCAGGTTTAGAGGATGTATGGTGCTGTACACAGGCATTGTAAGGTTTTAAAAATCCAGTAAGAACAGGCTCTTGGATAACAGTAAAGGTGGATGTGGTGATACGTGAGTAAAATCTCCACACAAACTGAGTGGATGGGAAACAGACCCCTAATAGCCTTCAGATTGTCACTGGTAGGAAATGGAGTGGTGTTAACAGTGTGCTTGTGGTTCAAAATGTGTGAGATGTGAGGTTGGTTTTTCTGACAGAGGTTAAAATGGCAAAAGAAAATTGCTGATTCCAGCCAAGAGTCTGTACGAGCTGACAGGGCAGCAATAAAAAGACCTCAACTGACTCATGGGTTTGTCTGGAGGTCTCAAGGCTTTACAGCACTCAGGAATTCCTCACACAAAACCCGACGCCGCTGTCCAGGGAGTAGGGCTTCATAGAATGGGCCATTATTTTTACACCAGACTCCTGTTAAGTCCAGGCTAATATGAAAGTGCTCTTCAATTGAACATACAATGATAAAAAGAAAAGGAGACTGAAATTAATGCTAATAGTATTTAGTTTTGGTTTTCACAGCATTTTTTTATTTTTTTTTTATTTTATTTTTTTTTTTTATAGGTTTTCATCAACATTTTCCCTTCCCCTGTTCTAAGACCCCTGTTTCATAACAAAGGATCTTTAATAGACTGTTCACCAGAAAGGTAGACCATGAAACACTGCTATTGTTCCACAGATTTCACATGGCTGCTCTATTTGGTTGTGGCTTGATGACAGGAATTTTTATGGCAAAACTAACTTGTGAAATATTACCTTAAACTCTTAATGGACAGTCAATCTGACTGGTCTTAAGTCAGCTCTACCTTCAAATTAAACCACTGCCTGAGGTAAGGAAATGATTTTCCTGCTCCTTATGGCTGCTGGCACACATTCATCCCTGTGTGTATGTATGTGTGTAATACACGTCCCAGAGGGGCTCCATCCAGGGTGGATGCTTTAACAAATGATCCTGTGGGAGTGTTACTGACAGCCAAGTTCTCTGCACAGTTAAAACACGCCAGAAACACACACACAGTTTGCTATTGTTGAAGCTCCCGACAGTGAGTGAAGCATTTTGATTTTGGGTGATCTCCAAATGCATATCCTGTTAGCTGAGACAAAGTGTCAATCAGTCTGTCCAAGTCAGCTAAAGGGATGTGTCTATGCCAGCAACTAACTAGCTTCAATTGTCCTTCAGCAACCCTGACAGCAAAGAGGAGGGCTGTTTTTTTGTCAGGATGATGATTATTATTATTATTATTATTATTAATCAGGAGTCATACAATCTCAGGTTTCTCCGTTGGGAAACGTCGACTGTTGACATAGTTTAAGAACACCTACTCTTTAAAGTTGCAATTTATTTAGTTATTACTAGTATTACAAAAAAGCAAATCCAGTATTTTTTTTTTTTTTTTTTTCTTAAAATGACCAAAACCAGCTTTCTGTTTGAATGTAATTGCACTCAACCAAAATGGCGAGATGATACTTCCTGGTTTCTGATGAACCTATAAAGACATAAAAGATTTAAAAAGGACAAAGCTGCTGTTCAGATATGACCCTCATTGCTGTTAGAAGATGATTTGCTGCCATCTTGTGGTGAGATTTGAGTTATTTTTTTCAGTATCAGGACAGTTGGTAATCAGAGGTTCAAAGGCTGAACTCTGGGATTAAAGAGACAAATATAACTCTGCACGATGAAAACAATTTTAGGATTCGGCTTTGTAAGAATTTAATCATCCATCATATTTGGTTCATATATGACCTGATGAACCTCTGTCCAGCCTCCCCATAGGAGACATCCCAAACTGATCCAATCCTAGAAATGAAATAATCCTTCAAGACACACCAGTGTCCAGTTTCAGTCCTCAAGGGTTGGTGTCCTGCATGTTTTAGATGTTCCTCTGGTTTAAAATTCATTAATCAAATGATTGAGTGGTAGGGAAACATTTAAAGCAAGCAGAACACAAACCCTTGAGGACAGCAGTTGGACAGCCTTGATGAGGACTGACTGATTTGTCTCTGCGACAACAGAATATCCAGCTGCACCAAGAAGTGGGCTATTCACACTGTCTTTACTTTGCTGACCTGGTAAAACCAACTACCAGATACCCACTGAAAAAAACGTCCTGTTATCCAATACTGAGGACATGCTGGCAAATTCTAATACAGTTGAAAATTATTTTCTTTGTGTACCATCCCAACACTTTCTAATTTATAACAGAAAATCAAAAATATTTTTTCCCTGGGTCTGAGGTAGTGGCTTGATCTGGTAAATCAAGCCAGTAAATGTTGGTAATCAAGCCCCCCTTCTTCCATAGGCAGGTGTAATGAGTGCGGGGCATTCCTCTGAAAGCCCAAGTAAATAGTTATGCAACAGTAGGTTTGGTTTGGCTGTGAGTAACTATTAAGTGCCAAAGGAAATTTAAAAAATTAGTCATTCAGATCAGAATTACTCATTTGTGGCACCAGCTGATATCAGGAAATTGCCAAAATATCTTTCAGTCTCAGTTATTGTTTTATGAATACTTCCCTCGTGATGATGGGTAGATTTAAAAAAAAAAAAAAAAAAAAATCAATAGGATGTTTGCCAACTTACTGCGCAGCATCTTTGCTCATGAGGCTAGCTGTACCCGTAGACTCATCATTGCTAGAGGTACTGATTGTGTTGCCATTGGGTTTGGATTCCCGCCTCTCTTCTTTCTTGATCCAGGATGTGCAAAAAAAAAAAAAGTTGTCACGTTACTTTTTTTTTTATATTCAGCAGCTCGGGGTCGGTTTCCATCGGTGAAATGTAATTAAAAGTCATGTTATATCTATCCAGCGTGTAGCCGGAAAAAATCTGCTCAGCGCGATGTTCCATGTTTTCCCCGAAAGAGTTTCATTAAAAAAAAATCAGTGTGCTTAATTATTTGGCGAATTATTACATTTTGTCTGAAAAAAACTGAAACTAAAGAACCCTTTTTAAAATTTGTTTTATTCAGCCGTATTGATGTTGGTAAATCTTTCCTGAAGATAGTTAATGAAAATGATAATAGTCCTTTCAAGACGAAAATGCTATATTTCCAAGTATTTTTGGAATATATCCACAGTTTGTATAAATTCTATAAATAAAACCTTTTAGTTTTGTGTTTTTTTTTTTGTTTTGTTTTTTTTTGTTTTTTTTGTTTTTAAAGTATCTTCCTATCTGAAGAGTAATTGTGTGCCACTCACAATATGGTGGCAACGTTGACATACGAACCCGTCATGTCTTGTTTGGTTACACAAACGTAAACTGGTTTTGACCCTCGGCAGTTTCCGTCGTTGTTTTGTGACGGCAGTCGGACAAGTTGACGAGAAGACTGACAAGAACGTATGTACTCTTTTGACGTGTTTTGACACAGACTTTGCTTGACTGACATTAAGTAATATTTGTTGTATAGTTTGTGGAATTCTGATGTTTTGAACATGAAAGCAAAAAACTCAAAACAAATCAGCTGCCTATCGGCTAACCGCAGCTAAAAGCTACATAGCTAGCCGTGTAGATCTTAGCTACTTTTCTTAGCTATTTTTTTTCCGAGGCTGATTAATTTTTTGAAAAGATTATAACAAGCTAATTTTTGGGATAAAATTTATAGTAAGTTGTGACATTCCGTTTGCTTTTAAGTTGTCTTTTGGCTAGTGGACTCTGAGATTGCATCATGCCTCGCTACGGTTACTCGTTAGCCCTTTCAGTACGGTGAAGGTGATGACAATCTCATACCGTGTATTTTTTTTTTTTTTTTTTTTTTTTTTTTTTAATATAATTTGTTAACGTATATTTTGTTAATCTGTGTAACAGATTGAAAGGTGAAGGCGGCGAGCCAGAATGTCAAGCAATGTAAGTAACTTATTTCAACCGTAATTATATACCCTTATATATCTGAACTGTGGATTACAAAGCTGTGAGTGATATCAGAGTTTCTGTTCTTTAAGAAGCCACTGTGAGTTTTATATCAGTACAACTATTTTTTTTTTTCTTTTTGATTGAAAAGAGAGAGAGTGCAGATCTCGGCAGCCTCCAAATCTCCTTTGCCAAAAGATGCATGTCCTGCTATTTTAAAAGAATAGAGTTATGTGTGACATAACATTTCCACAAAATAACACGTCTGAGCTGTTGGTGAGACCTTCATACCTGTGTCATCTGCTTTAGGGTTAAATGAGATGGGACTCTATAGCAGGGGTTCCAAAACTTTTCAGCCTTTGAACCCCCTCCCCACCCCACCCCCCAAAAAAAAAAAAAAAAAAAAACCTGTGCTAGAGACTGGTGACCCCATAAAAATAGATATAATTATTTTCCTCTATGTATTTTTTAAAGAAATAGAGTCAAATAAGTATGCCTATTTTTAAATTAATTTCTTTTATAAAAATGTTTAAAATGTATATTACTGTAGTAGTTTTAATGAGATATTTAAAAGTGGATTTATTTATTTTATTATTTAATTCATTTTATTTAATTTCCCTTTGGGATAAATAAAGTATTTTTGAATTGGATTTATTTATTTATTTATTTATTTACTTCATTTTGTCCATTTGGCCCTACATACTCCTCAGGGGTCACATCACTATGATTCTGAAAATCATTTTGCGACCCCCACTTTGGGAACCTCAGCTCTATAGCAAGAATTGTATAATGGTAGGTTTATTCAGAATTTTTGAAGAGCGGTACACAAAAACAACCAGGGTGGTGTTATTTTTGCACTTTCTTGATAGTTAATGTACTACATTAATATAATGAACTTTCTGCTTTGCTAACTTTTTTCCCTTGAATATTTTTACTGAAAAAAAGTTAATTTTGCACAAAATGCAAACCCAAAGAAGAGATCTAGAAAGAATAAAATAAAAAGATTAAATATACTTGACATAATTCCTGAACAAAGCAGTGTGCATACTCGAAAGATTTAGATTATTTGTCTTTAGTTTCATGTTGTTTGCTTTAAACAGATGAACTTGTTCCACTGCAGGTGCTGTGTGGTCGAAGCAGGTTGATCCTGTCTCAGACTGCTGGCCGACATGCTTTGACTTCATTCAGGGTTGGAAGAAGCAGGACGTTCTCAGCCGCAAGCTCTGATGAGCCATACATCGCTGTGTCACCTGCAGACTCAGGTGAGACTTTAAGTGAAGGAATCGAGACTGAAATCTAAGGATTTTAAGCCTTAATTTACCAAGCGTACCTTTTTGAAATGTGGCCCAACAGTTCAAGTGTGTTTTTTAGGCCTGTGTGTTTTCTTTCTAATCTGCAACCCAACTCATTAGTCCACACTAACTATAAACACAGGATATTTCTTAACATAGTTTCCTGCAGCACCTCCAGTGTTGCTTGCTTTTATTTTCTTATATTTCTCCCTCACAGACTGAGATGGTTTATCATTACTGATTACTGATTTTTTTTTTTTTTTTTTTTTTTTTAACATCATAATCCATTTTTCTATCCGCTGTGCATACGGAGTGTAGGTTCTGCTCCAGGAGATGATTTTTAAGATGAATAGTTCTGTCTGTGACTGCAGGCCCCAGAACTGTGTGGCCAGATGAGAGCATGGGACCATTTGGACCTCAGGACCAGCGCTTCCAGTTGCCGGGTAACGTAGGGTTTGACTGCCACCTGGAAGGCATGGGGAACCAAAAGAAGGCTCCAGTTCACAAGATGGTGCCTGATGTTCTCACGACCCCAAGCAGCATGGAGAGACACCAGTTTATACTGGCCCAGTTCGTCAATGAGTTTCATGTAAGTTGTTAGGTGGTCACTTGTGCCACCTCACTGTTAATACAGTCGGGGGGGGGTTGATCAGAATATATAGATTAAATATCAGTGGGGGACACTGCTAACTAAAAAGTTAGTTGCACTAACCCTAAAGCAATGATCATAAACAGTAGTTCTACTAACGCTAATGCGCTATGCCAACATGATATTTAGTTTAAGCTTATGCTAAAGCAGTGAATTCAACCATGACACTTTTTACAACGTTATATCGCCCTCAACAGAGTGCAACAGACCTTTCACTTATGGTTTCAGTTTTATAGTTGAGTATTGTTAACTCTGTTGCTGATTTTGCCAAATTGACCACAGTAGGGCTTCGGTCAGAATGCACACAGGGCATCAATGGATTTAAAGCTGTTTACTGTCTTTCTACAGGCTGCAGTTCTACAACGATGCATTCTGGGTACAGAATAAAGCTCATTTGCTGCACTGCATCATGGATGGATAGTGAAAGAATGCTCTTAAAAAAATCACGTGCATTTTTAAATGTATTTGTTTAAATAACACCCCTGGTTTATTCATGCAAGTGTTGTATTCATCTGTATACCTTGTTGGCTCAATAAAGTTTCTTGATTTCCCCCAAGAAAAAATGATGGGATGAAACAAAACTGCTGCGTAAACCGTCTTTATCCACTTCAAATTAAGAGCATGAATATAAATGTCTAAATACTTGAAGAATTTTCAACAGTCGATAACAAAAACCTCAACACAGATGCAAAACTTTATTCAACTGAAAGTTCACAAAACAGCCAAGTAAAGAGTGCTAAATGTTTTCAAAGTTAGGAACGCTAAAGCGCTTAACGAACAATTAGTTCTGCTATTAGGGGAAGTGTACCCACCATTGTTAAACATACTGCTTCATCTGAAGTCTGAACATCAAATGAAAGCATTATGTAATATGATTGTAGTTCTGTTTTTCCTTTATCTGCTAGCTTGACTGAGTTGGAACCATTTAGCAAAACGTTTTATGTCTAAATATGCAAGGGTAAGAAATGTCACTGTGAAATGCAGATGTGATTTTACAAAGAACTTACTTAGGTGGTCTGAATGCAAATGCAAGCCACACTTTTCAGATTTTTATTTGTGAAAAATGTAAAAATAAATAAATAAATCCATTAAAATCATTCAGGTTTAACTGGTATGAATACTTTTACCTGACACTGTAACTTAAGAGACATGAATGGCTTCATTTGTTTTTGACAGGGGAAATTGGGCCCTCTGTCCACAAGAGTACACAAAGCTGAGCAGTACTTTAACCAGGCAGAGACAGACTGCTCTGTAAGTTCCTGCCCTGAGCTATTAAGGAAAGGTAAGAGAACATAATGAAGCCTCATCGTTCTACAACTTCGCCTGCCTTTCAATAAATGATACGTCTGTCTCAGAACTCGAGCTGATGTTCCCCTCGGCACCAACGGCTTCCATCACAGTCGTGACTGTCACCCAGAGGACCAGTCAGCAGGACGACGGAGCAGCAGAACCAGACAGAGACCAGCTGCTTCATAAAGTGGGTCTTCTTTTCTTTTATAAATTGCATTTGGGAAAGTCAGGAAGCGACTCTAGAGTGAAAACAAGTTCTCGCTGCAGTTTGTGAGCGGGGCTAAGGAGATGTGTTTCGCCCTGTGGACGGCAGGATACTGGGCAGACTTTATTGACCCAACAACAGGAGAAGCTGTAAGTATTGAAGGACACTTCACACCGTTTGCACACATGAAGTTAGGTGGAACAAAAATGCTGACGCTCAGTTTTAGTTGTAACAGTCTCTAGAAGTTGTTTCAAATAAATGATTTACATATCCTCATCCTTCCATCCGTAAATCAGTTTTTTTCCACCCCTACATCCATTTTTTTCCCCCATCCATCTCTTTGCAGTCATAAATCATTCAGATTATATATTCAAAGCCTGACCTCTTAAAAAAATTTCTACGGTCATTTTAAAGTGAGCTTTTGTGTTTTTACTCAACAAATCTGGGAAATGATTGATTTGAACCCTTTGGAAAGTTGAGTCTGAAAAAGTATAAAATTAAGACTTCGGAAACTAAAGTCTGCCTCTTTTGGATCTATAATGTTCTAAATGCATTCTCCAACAGTTCTTTGCATCTCCTACAACTGCGATGGCACTGAGGCCAGAGGAGCAGCTCAGACATCTGGGCTTTCACATCGAAGTGTCGGGCTCCTGCACCGTCATTCGCCACATCCTTAGGGGAACGCCTTTATTCGTTGGGACTGTTTTCACCAATGCACCTCCTAACAGCGCTGCTGTAACGAGACTGCAAGGACTATCGCATGGATTTGATGAAGAAGAATAGGCTTATTTTTAATATGATACACCAGGAGATTTGCACAGAATGACTCTAATTGTGGTATCAGAGATGTTTGATTTGGTTCGGGTTGTGTGATAAAACCCTGTCTCACTGGATCACTGTAAGGACATCTCAGTGTTAACGACTTCAGACCCTTCACTACATCCAGGATGAATCACACTCAAAGCGTCAACTTTGCAATATGTTCAATCTGTAGAAAGTGTTGATATTTTTAGAGAATATTTGTATTTATGAAATTACCTTTTCCAGGTGAATATAACTCGCTGGAAAATTACGGGGTTCAAAATGGCAGTAACATGTTAGCTGGAATGATATCGGGTCAAACGCCTTTTCTAACAACGTGGACTGTTCTGTTTCACCCAGTCTAAGGAAACAGATACCGTTGACGTACCACACTGCGAATAAAATATTTTCCTTTCAAGCTAGAGTCATTTTATTTCCTTTGATCTTGTTCACACAAACATTCAATAAAGCAGGAAGTAACTCTTTAATCCATAAACTACTGACTTGCTCAGATCAGTCAATAAATAGGAGAGATTTGAAATTTGGAGAGGAATTGTGCTACATGTGACTAAAGATCATCTTTTCCTAAATTCTAAAATTATATTAAAGTTGAACTGTGCATTTTGTTTTTCCAAGTTTTTATTCATGAACTGTTTTGATTACTGCCTTGGGAAAAAATTTCAAACCCCTTTGATTTTGATTTTCTAAAAAGGTTTGTTCTCTTACAGACGCAAACTGTTATTTGGGATTCAAACAAAAATAGTAGTGCATAATTGTGAAGAGGAAAGAAAATCATGAATGCTTATTAAGTCTTACAACTCCTTTAAAAAGTTTGGAAAACATTCGCATTTAACCTTTATTTTAATGCCCATATAGGTGAAAACATCACCCAAGCACACCATCCCTATGTTGAAACATGGTGGTGGCAGCATCATGCTATTGGTTTTTTTTTTTTTGTTTTTTTTTTTTGTTTTTTTTAGCAAAGACTGGAAAGCTGATTGGATTTGATGAGCCATATGCACACCACCCATATTTTGTTTATGAAAAAATTCAAATCAAAGTACACAAATTTCCTTCCTCTTGACATTTATGCTGTATTTTGTGTTGGTCTATCATAAAATTGCTATAAAATACTTGTATTCCACTGGGCAGTCACATTTATATTTTACAAAAACCTGTGTAGAAATAATAAAGTGATGCATTTTTAAATATTCAACATTATGAACAAAAAAACCACTACAGAATTGTCTATAAACTTGATAAATGTAGAGTTTAAAGGATATTTGCATCACTGTAGGTATTAAATCCTTTGACTCCTTAAATGTGTCCAGCAGCCGCTGGCAACGATGAGGGTGATGTAACGCAGTGCAGCAGGATGCAGCCTCCTGCCTGAGCCGGCCAGAGGAGCGGTGGAGGAGAACATGGCGCTGCTGTCGTTTATTGGCACCAGCACGTTGCAGATGTTTCCCTCGCAACAGGAGGTGCACACCTATAGGAGGTGAGAGGAGAGGATATCATTGGCAAAGTTGTAGCCGTGAAAGCGGCTGAAGCTGATGTTCCTCATGTACCTGGAAGTTGTTGTGGGTGATGTTAACGCAGCCGGTGAAGCGGCAGTTCTCCATGGTCGCGCAACGCTTGGTCACAGAAACGCTGTCGCCATGGTTATCCATCATGTGGAGCGTGTAGCAATAGCTGGCATCTGGAAGGAAACACTTCTGATTATATAGAAAACATTACTGATAGGTCTACACTAAAGGCTTAAAGGTAAAATGAAACTTAATTTAGCCTGTCAGTTTCAGGTTGTTTCATTTCCTGATGAATCTATGTTGGCTTAGCTGATCTCCACTCAGCCTCAGTAGACACGAATAATAAAAAAAAAAATTAAAAAAAAGAAGCTGACCTACCCTTTGGACAGTAAACATCTGGGGCCCATCGGTTGCACTCGTAGTTATCTGCAGCGTCTTGACATGTGAAACATTTGAAGCCACCTGGGTGAGGTGTGGCTGGGGAGGACAGGCAGACATGTAACTGAATCATATTTACATGACTAAGCTAAATCTCTGCTTTACATGTACCAGCGAAGCTATTTTAACAGTAATATCTAGGAAAAAAATAATGAAAGTTTATACATTTTCTGGTAAATATTTATGCAAAGAAAGTACTATTTCATTACTATAAATTAATAGCTTAATCCAATGAAGCAGGTGTACCTCTTGAATGTTTTCACATTTTGTTGCATAAGGACAACAAACCAGTGCATTTTGTTGGTCTTTTATTGTTACCAACAGAATGTAGTGCATAATTGAGAAGCTAAAGAAAAAGCATACATGTTTTTGTTTTTTGTTGTTTTTGTTTTTCTTTTTATAAATAAAAATCTCAGTTGTGCAGATTGTAAACTGTACACAACCATTTTGCATATGTAGTTGCTTAGCTATATCATACTTTTCCTTTTCAATCACAACTGTAACAAGTTTCTGTACTCTGGCAGTAACCAAGAGAAACGGTAACCGTGCAGCGGATAAGATTCTTGGATTAAGCTGTAAATGTTTACAATGAAAATGCTGTCAAGTTCTAGAACAAGTGATCTGATGTTGGGACAGAAACTCAGTTTGAAAGATTAGCCAACTACTAAACTACTATTTGGTTTCCCATTGGTTTGGTTTCTTACACATAGCCCCTGCTCTGTTCTTTGTAGTTTTGTACATTATAATTTTACTTGTAAATGCGAGCTAAAAAAAATTCCATTGACCATTTGTCTGCTGCAGGCAAAACACTTACTCTTTATAAGTGTTTTACACAGCCCTGTTGAAAAAAAATGCCTTGAAACATTCTGTCAAATATCACACTAGCTTCACTCTTCAAGCAAAAGAAAGATATTCTCTTGTATTAGAAATCTCTGGATGAACAGCAAGCTTGAACAAGTAATATAACTCCAGAGAAAGGCAGCCGATCAGCAGTATTCGAAAATAATGGCATCGTGGTCCTACTTGAAGGATGCAGATGAATGATGTCCTTCATGGTGAAATCCCGTGACTGTGCTGTTTCAAACCACTCAGAAACTGACATCAGCATCAGGATCCGGGCCACAGCTGGCCAGGCCTCCATCATGGGTCTTCATCAACACCATAGGCTGTCAAACTCTGAAACATAAATTTGTAAATTAGCAACATGCACAGACATTCAATGCCCTAATTTCATTTGTCTTGTTGTTAAATGATTGATTTTTCCACCCATCTTGAGACAAATCCCTTATGTATTTGGTTTAATTTTTAGGTTTTCATAAAGTGCTACATTAAAAAATCAGCTTTACACTGATCCAGAACAAGAGGCTTTGTGATGCTAATAGAGGGAATTGGTCTATAAACGAAATCAACAATGCGGGCTGCTCGCAAAGGAACCATATGAGCAAGCTCCAACCTTTAACTCTTAGTGTTTAGATTTGCTGCAAAATTGGGCATATTTGATAATTAATAATTTACCTAAAAACGCTCATCATAATTACCATGCTTGGTTAAACGCAATAATTTTAGCCTTTTCCTTGCGTTCCTTTCTCCCTTCCTTCCTCTTGTGTTGGCAGTGCATATTTATAGCTAAGACAGTTGGAGGTTTTTAAAAGTAAAAATTCAAAAAAACTGGAAGGGAAAATGTACATGAACTAAATTCCTTAATTTAATTTTAAAAACAGTTATTTTTTCTGCTGCTATTATATAAGATTGATTATTATAGTTATATCAATGTTCTCTTCAGCGTTTATTTTGACTTTGATACACAGACTTAAGCCAAAAATTGGAACTAACACTAAATTTAGTAGTTTTTAGTCCCCTTTAAAATTAATTAGAAAAAAATTCTCACATTAATATGGGTATCTTTGAAACAAGTGCTGAAATTGAAACTGGCTACAACTCTTCTTCAAAGCCACTTTCACAAAACAGGATATAATAATAAGGTCCAAACATTTTCTGTTGCACATCACAGCAGGAGAGCCTCTAATTAATACTGCAGAGCAATATTAAAGTAGACTGAGCACATGGTTGACAGAGTAATAAAAGTACCTGGATAATCTTGGTAAAAAAAAAAAAAAATGCTATAAATACTGGTGAAAATTATTTCATATTCACATACAAGCTCTTCAAAAGTAAGTTTAGAAAAATCCTGAGCAGTAAAAATGTCTTTTTTTTTCTACAGTGACATCTAAAAGAATTTTTCTTTTAGCTATGGGCAAAGCAGCTCTCCAACAAATGCTCTCCAAGGATCCTCTGAGATGCCAGTCACTGAATTAAACACCAGATGACCTGGTTTTACCCCCTTTTACTCAGATTAGCAGATTTGTGTAAGATCAGCTCTGAGCTCAGATGCCTCTGACTTCACTTTGTACTTTATCCCCAGGCACTGTGCCAGGCTGTGTGGTTATAAATGCTTGTTTTCTTTGCATTATACATGCTCCAGTAAGACTGATCCATGCTTTCGCTGAATACTGTTCTATACTGCATCTAGAGTACACATTTATTCTTATTTGGTCCACCTTACCCACAGATGTGCACATTTTAAAGCCAAATAAATTAAGCAGTAAGGAATTAATTTAAGTAATTTAAGCCTTTTATAAAAAGGCAACACAACTGGATTTGAAATTAAACAAATAAGAAAGTCTAATTTTGTCTAATGGTATTAAACAGTAGCTTTTTTAAAAACCTATTGTTTTAATTAATGGAGTTTGCTAGAGGATGTATCAATGTTACACAAACTTTTCACAGTAAAAAAATTAACCAGCAGCAAACAAACTTGTTCTTTTTAATATGAGAATATGCTTTAAAAAAAAAAAAAAAAAAAAGCCAAATAGAGTTGAAGAGAAGATCAAACTAAGGAGTGGATCACTGTTTCGTATTTGTGTACAAACTAATATTACCACGCTAGCTCAGCTAACTTCAGTGGTATATTAGGTATATTAGAAAAGAACCCGTTTAAAAGCCAGAGGCACAGTAAGCTCAAAAATAAGATATTTTTATTCCTGTTCATGGATTTTTGTAGAAAGTGAATTTCTTGGTTTTGTTCATTATTGTTGCCTTTATTAGCTAATGCTAATATAATGCTATATTGCTAATGCTTGTGACTTTTTTCTTTTTTCATGGCTAGGCCAGAAACTAGTGCATTAGTGACTCATAGAGCGGGATTTTAAATGCATTTCTACTTAATATTTCAAGAAGCTTTACAATACAATTTTTTTTTTTTTTTTTTTTTTTTTTTTTTTTTTATAAGTCTGACACTATAAAGCAACCATACCCGCCACTGTTTCCTAAGATGACAGGACAAATACATTTAAACTGCTTTGTTTTAATATTTCAGGAGGCTCAAGCTGTTCTTGTTTTTTTTTTTGGTTTTTTTTGTTTGTTTTTTTTAAATCACCACGTCCGTCAGTCATCGATCATGCTTTTCCACATGTAAGAAACTAATAAGCATGCACAGAAAAAGATCTGAAGCTCAAATCCTCTTGGCTGCAGTGTAGCTTTACCGTTCACCTCTCTCCTTTTTAAAAGTTCAGCTCTGGAAGCCAGGATTAATTAAATAATTATTTGAAAGGCCTCAGAGGTCATGTAAGTGCTTCCATTCATTCATCAGGCTCCTCGGGCCACAGTGTTACTGTAGGGCTCATAATGAAATGCTTTACTGCTGAAAAGGCAAGTTGATTAGGTCTCCAGCTTTGAGCGCCATGGTTGGTGCCAGACCTCGCCTGTGGGGAAATCTTGTTGAAGTTGGAGCGAACAGAGCAGAAGAGCAAGGGCCTTGTACAATAGTTCTCATTACAGCTGGAGAGGGATGAAGGGAAAAGTACTTCAGGTATCAAACAGACTGAGTGAATTGAACTGATGAATCCTTACATCAAAGAATAAAGATGTGGGTAAATGTAAAGGGTTAATGAAGCCAAGCTGTTCTTGTAAGTCAGAATATAATGTGTGAGTTGCTGCATTTCTCTTCAAACATCACTGTTGCAATGTTATTTGTGTTATCTGTAATGTTTTAACAGCTTTTTGCCAAAGTATAAGAATTAAATCCCTACCATCCACGCTTAGCAAGCAACCTATGATGTCTTACAAAAGTATCCATCCAGAACGTTTTCAGAATTTCTCACATTAACAACCACAAAGTTCTGTTTTATTGGGATTTTGTGTGATTAAACCAACAGAATGTAGCACATAACTGTGTAGTGGAAGAAATGTGATAGTTTTCAACATTTTTACAAATCACACTGCAAAGTATGGCATGTATTCTGACCCTTTACTTTGATACCCCTAAATAAAATCAGTTACCTTCAGAAGTAAAGGCAGGAGTCTTTACTGTGAAACGTGGTGGCAGCATCATGCTGTTTGGGTCCTGTAAATGCTCTAAAGTGTTGTTCCAAACATGATTTACTGAATGACCATACATGATGCATTTACTGTCTCTATATGTCATATAGGGGAATGTTATGTTTGACAGTCTGTATTTTTAAGATGAATTTTCTTTCCACTGGACGTTTTGTGATCTTGACTGAATCAAATGGAAAAGCTACAAGATCAAATTATATTCTTGTACAAATTTTTGTAAATTTGAGTGATTTTTTTTTACAAAAATGTATAATTTGTTTCTTCATTTGAAGCTTTATTTATTGCATTCATTTTATCTGGGAAATCTTTTTTTTTTTTTTTTTTTTTTTTTTCAAATCTAGAATTGGATGCAGGAAATATTAAAAAATGGGATAAAGATTCCTAAATACGCTTGCAAAAGTGCTTTAGAAGATTCTACAAGCATCAGGTGATTATGGACAAAAACATTTTGCATCTCTCTGGGCTCGTCCCTGTTTGCTCTTTAGTGAGAGGATTCTAGATGATTTGTTTCTTCTGCTCGACACACATTGCAAACATAATATGCTGGATTTGATTTTCACAGAGGCAGCAACACTAGTATCATCCTTAATGATGGCAGATATGATTAATTAATCACCTTTAGCAAACAAACAGGACATCAGAGTGACTTGTGGTTGATATATGTGTCGAATATGAAAAATCCTATTTCATTTGGTCTTTAGATGCATCATCAAACACATGTTCTTTATTGCATCTTGTGTTGAGTTTAGTAAAATGTAAACAAATGTTAGTTACATAAAAAATATATTGTAATTCCTTAATTTTCTGTGGATTTAAAACTATAACCTCCTTTAAAAAAAAACACATTTTCATTCTTTTGTGATATTTATTTGTGATATTTAGCCATTGAAATCAAACTAAGTTTACAGAAATTAGTCTGTCGTTGTCCTCAGGAGGAAAATCAGAATCAGCAGGTCAAGCCTCCAGGAAAGCTTTGGTTCATCTCTAAAATGTCTAGATCTCCCTCCTACTGACAATGTACATAATTTCCCAATTACTGATTAATGTATTTGTTGTAATTTAGAAATTCTCCAAATTTCCATTGATTAATATAATAGATAGAATTAGTTTTTTAATGATAAATAATAATTTGATGTGCAATTATTTAAAGGATTGAGATCCCAACTTTCCCCCTAATGCATTGACAGCATGTTTTCCTGCTTCACTGATCCAGTACAGCCAATCCCATCAACATGCTCGATCTCTAAAGCTGACACAGAGCCATGTGTCAAGTGTGAATGAACAAATTTATTAGATGAAGGCTAACTGCTCTGCATGGGTCATTTGTGTCAGAAGCAAACCCCATCAAAACTTCGACCACCAGGTCTGGCTTTGATTCTCAGCGGCTTGGCTCTGCAGACCAGACACACATGGCACGAGCTTAACACTAGCCATACTGCTGCTTTTGTTTGCTTTTTGATCTCAGCTCAGTGTTATGGCATCTAGAAAAAAAAAGGTTGCGGTATCAAGCTAATTCTTGTGCCTTTTGTATGCAAAACACACAAATATAAAATGAGTTTCCTTGGCTGCTTTATGTGGGAGTTACTGGGTTATTTCTTGTCTACTACTTTTATGGGATCCTTAGGAGGCTCTGTGCCTCATAAAATCTTTCTCATCTTAATAAAATGGTTTAATGCCTCAACAGCAATCCACTGGATGAATCATATCCTGCTGAAGCTGGATCAGTACACAGTAAGGTAATCTCAGTTAAAGAGTTATTAGGACGGGAACAAAAGCTCCTGGATAAGTCTGGCTCGAACACATGCTGAGAATGTCTGTGGTCACATGCAGTGGCTGTTTCTCAAAGGTTTTCTTCCAGGATTGCCATGCATTTAGGTATATTCATCTGAGATACTTCCCTGTCCCTAATAAAGAAAATGATCCCAAAAGCATGATGCTGCCACCACCATGCATCACTGTGGGTCTAGTGAGTCAGCTTTTCACATGGGCCAAAAAGTTTAACTTTTGTCTAATCTGACAAGAGCAGAACAAAATCAGTTTAGATGGACAGTCATGTCTTGGTAGGTTTACACTAGTGTCAAACTCTCTCCACTGATATTTGTTTACATTTACAGTAAAGTTAAATTGCAAAGAGGTGGACTTTAATTACTTAGTACAACCTCTGAGGGGTTCATTTACTGGTTCAAGAGTTAGGGGGGCTGAATAGAAATACATTCACCCTTTTAGGAATTACATTTGTAGAATGTTGTAAGCTTTGTATCATTTAGCAGCCACTTCACAAACATGCCTTACTTTATGTTGGTCAATCACCTAAAATCTCAGTAAAATACGTCGCTTAAGTTTGTAACGTGTAAATGATAAAGTTCCAGGGGGTGTGCATACTTTTACACGTTTGAATCCAAGATGACTTTATACAAATCCACAGTTGCTAATATATTTTGATAAATTTGCGGGCAAAAATCTAAAACTTGGCCATTGAAAAGTCGCTTTTTTTAACCCAACAGTTTACGTTTTAAACAAAACTTGACACTTTCGGTAACACTTTACTTCCATTAATTTATTTTAAAACAAATACATGAAACTAATGCGGATTGTGAATATCTAAAACAAATACACATTTAATGTTCACAATGGCAGCAGCGCTCATTTAAAATCGCACTGAAACCCGTCCCTGAGCTATCGCAGATTGAGATTACGAGAAGCCTGTCTCAAAAACACGACTTTAAAGCGTCTAAGGGTTTAGGACAGGAACAGAAGAATTGGAGATGAAACTTACCAGCTTCAGTTCCTCTATGAACCTACAGCAGACTCAATGGGAAGGAGATGGAAATGAGAAACTGCCGCTCCGTGTGGATGTTGGAGGCTTTTGGGGTTGGGAGGGCTGCTGCGTCACTGAAACGTCAAAGATAACTCCCCTCTGTCCTGTGTCTATTTTTTTTTCGCTGCATCCTTCAATAAATAAAGCAAAAAGCGCATTTTTAACGTTCTTCTAAGTGCAGCCACAATTCATACTTGCATAGACGGAAACAGATGACAGTGGCCGGGGGCGCATGTTAAACACGGGCCCATAATGACAAATAAAAACAGACTTCATTCACCACTAAAGTGCTTACAGCTACCAAGGATGGTTCCAACCTCTTGCTTTTATCTGCCGTTTGTAATGTGAACATGTTTGAATAACTGAGACTCAAAATTCCTACAAATCCTTGTTTTTAAAGAGATAAATAACACATTTATATCTACAAGAAATGTCTTTCATTCAGTCATGCAATATGAATACCATCATTAATCAATAAGGGGTTGTTGTTTTTTTCTCTTTTTTCTTTCTTTCTTTCTAAAGAAAAATCTGACAAAGTGTTTAGGAATATTTAAGTTCAAATGCATCAGTATTTTATTTATTTTAGCAGATTTCTGCATTTTTTTATCCATAAAATTACAATTGGTTGAGCAAATACATAACCATAATAACCTAATGCAATAATTTATAATATGAAAACAGATTAATTCAGGTTAAATATCAAAACAATATTTTTATTTCATTTTGTTAAAAGTATGCAATTAAGAGTTACATCTTTAAACCATTTTCTATTATTTGATGTGTCAGACTTTAAAGGGTTAAAAATTAAAACATTGTTTTTATTTCATTCTTACATTATATGTATCTTTTTTAACGTCTCAAACCTACGTCTCAAGGAAGGTAAATAATACCTTTTTTTTCCCAGCCTCCTTGTAATCTGTTCCCCCTAAATAAAATTATTTTTCAAAAAATAAAGGTTTATGATCTGGAAATATATCTGAGATATGTTTCAACCATGGACAAGAGTTTTCTTTGTTTCAAAATAAAGATTCACATAATCTGTTAAAGCAAATTGGAAGAAGACACACCCTGTGTTGCTTGCTTATTCACATTCCTTGGGTGAAAGACATGAAGTCAAGCCATCATGTTCAGCTCCCATCAGATAAATGTGAAGGAGTGCATGTCTGAAAGGGGCCATACAAGAACTAATCAGTGACAGGCTGCAGCCCTCTGACCCCGCTGGATATGTGATCCCTCACAGGGAAGACAAGGAAGAAGACTACAAGCTCCCCAGATTCGTGTCAGACAGAGGAATTCAGTGGTGTGGCTGCACAGATGTGCATTAATATACAGACAGATGGTCTGTCCTCGGTGGAAACACTTTAACTATACTGCAGGCATGATATACAAACATTTTCTGCTAGGAGAAAATTTCAGTAATGAGAGCTGAAAACATAAAATCCAACAGCAACCTCTGCTAAATAAGTGTTTGAGCTAAGAAGGCATAGCAGGCTTGACTCATGCAAGAAAAAAAAAACAGTTTGAAACCTGTGCAATATTGATTTAAGAAGAAAAATATTGGTTTTTGTAGTTTACATCTCTTAGCAAAAATTATTCCCATTTTTTAATGTTTTATTTTATGTTTTGTCATATTAGTCCAGAACTTTATTAGGATTTTATGTGACAGACCAACACAAAGTAATTCAGAACTGTGAAGTGGAAGTAAAATGATACATGTCTTTTTTTTTTGTTTTGTTTTGTTTTTTTTTTTGTTTAATTTCCATCATGCAAAACAGAAAAATGTATACATTTGTGTTCAACTCACCTGAGTCAGTACTCTGTAGAATCATCCTTTGCTGCAATTACAGAAAGTGGAGAAGAAAGAATGTTTTATCTCTGGCTCTGGCTAGTGGTCTCCGTGGTCTTCTTGATGCTGTTTGTTCTCTAATATTGAATGCAATTGATTTCACTGGATTTATTTTAGAGGTATCAGAATAAATAGGGCTGATACAAATCTCCCAACAAACTTTTAGATATGTCATAATTTCAAAGTATTGAGTCATATTAAGGCCTTGAAAGTCAAAATTATGAACTTGAAACAGAAATTATGAATCTGAATGTTACTTTTATGTTTTTATATCTGATAATTCAGATTTTAATATTGTTCTTAAGATCAGAATTATGACTTTGACATTCAAAACTATGACTCTGAAGGTCAAAATTGTGAGTTTCAATTTCATAATTAAAATTATGACTTAGAATGTCATATTTGGGGGACTCATAGGTAAAGTGTGTTAGCTATTAATTCAAAATTATGACCAGTATCTACTAAAATAAATGATTATTGCCTTGAAGGTCAAAATAACTGTAGGAAATTACAGCTAAATCTTATGTTTATGACTTTATATCTCATTATTATGACAGTGCTACAGAAGATTGTACTCTCACCATTCTTTTTCACTCAGTATGACTCAAACTTCCAGTACAAAACAGACTCCTGTTATCTGCAGAAATATTCTGGTGTCTCTGAAATCTTTGGGTATATCAGAGATAGACAAAAAGCTGAGTACAGAGAGCTGGTGGACCACTTTGTGTCATGGTGTGGAAACATTTTATCTTAAATGTGAACAAAACAAAGGAGATGATTGTAGATTTCAAGAGAAACAGGGTTGGGTCAAACACTGTTTGTATCATGGGAGAAAAAGTGGAGAAGTATAAATTCTTCCGTGTTCACCCAGATAGTGCCAACTGTACTTCGTGAGGAAGCGTAGGTCCTTCAAGGTTTGCAGCAAGATGCTACATTTCTTCTAAAAGGTTGTTTTGAACGGTGCAAACTCTTTTGCTGTTGTCTGTTGGGGCAGCAGCATCAAAGCCATGGATGTAAAAAGGCTTAACAACCTGATAAAGAAGGCTGGTTCTATTCTGCAGACTAATCTGGAAAATCTGGACATTATTGTGCAAAGAAGGATTGTTCATAAAATCATGAACATTGCGGACAACTCTGAGAATCCTCTTCACGAGACAACAGAGTGTCTTCAGTTAGAGGCTTCTTCAGAAGCACTGTAATACAGACCTCTATAGGAGATCCTTTCCATCCCCAGCCATCAATATCTACAAAATCTCTGAAGAAAATTGCTACAAGATTTAATTTCCCTCTGAGATTAAGAAAGAATTTTTGAATAAAAACGTCAGAAGTATGATTTTGAATTTCATAATTATTAGTTTATGGATCCTAATTTTAGCTTTAAAACTGAAGGTTAAAACTTTTCGTGTCAACATAATAAAGTTGCCTGAAAATGTTTTTAACATTAGCTCGCATCATGATTCTCTGTTGAATTCAACACGTGGCCTGTAGAGGGCGCAAGCACCCGTTCCCTGCCCATCCTCTGTCGTAAATCTCCCAAGAACAAATCAGAGGGTGGCCATCTTTGAAATTCGCATCAGGTTTGTTGCAGCGCTACATTTGAACTGAGCTCAGTTTCATTTACATAACACTGAAATAAGCTGAATGGCCAACAGAAATATGCACCAAGCGAGGATGCTTGGTGCTAACTCTCCTCAACTGGGTAGGCGAGGGACGGACTCCCCGGCCGCGTTGGAGCTGACGTCGGCGAACAAAGGCAGCCCGGCCCAGCCGCATCAGCAGTCCCCCGCGCCCGAGCAAAGTGAAGGACCCGCAGAGGAAACGGGGGAAGGCCCGTCGAAAATGACTCTAGATTTAGCAAGGTTTCGGAAGCCCGGAGAGAAGACCTTCACCCAGCGCTCTCGCCTCTTTGTTGGCAGCCTGCCGCTGGATATCACAGAGCAGGAGTTTAAAAACCTGTTTGCTAAATATGGAAGCATCAACGAAGTGTTCATCAACAGGGAACGGGGATTTGGATTCGTTTGCTTGGTATGTTCATAGCTCTACCTAGATTTAGTTTGTCTTTTTTTTATTAAATATTTATTTTAAATTAGATTTGGTGTTTATCAACATTCCATGGCTTATTGGCATTTGCAGCGTTTGATATCAAAATACCATGAGCATATTCTCTAATATGAATTAGATATTTTCAGATATACTATTTTGAATATATTTTTAAATAAACATTAATTTTTTAAAAATTTTATTACTAAGTATTATTAAGATATATTATTTGAATTTTATATTTTATTATTTCTAAATATTTTAGACATTTTGATATATTCAGACATATTTCATGCATGTAATATAAATAAAATAATATAACTGAGGTAAATTCATTCATGAGGGGTACAGACTTATAAGGGGCAGTGTTTAATACAATAATTTCAAAGACAAATAAGTAAACATGATTTAAAAATCTGCAGAATGAAAACAACTCGGGTGAAAACAGCTGACCTACAGATGGCCCTTGAGAGCTACATGAATTTTTTTGCCTACATCCAAATGCTGTGTGTATGGAAAAACTGACACTGTTCATCACCCTAAACACATCATCCTCATGGTGAAACATGGTGGTGGCATACTCATGCTTTGGGGAAATGTCAAAATGGACAAGGAGGCAGACCAGAGTTGATGGGGAGATGGATGGAGCTAAATACAGGGCAATCCTGGAAGAAAACCTGCAAGAGGCGGCAAAAGACTTGACACTGTGGTGGAGCTTCAGCTTCTACCAGGACAACAACCTGAAATATACAGCCAAAGCTATGATGGGATGGTTCAGTCAAACCATATTTATGTGTTGGAACAGCATAGACCTTAATCCAATTCAGAATCTGTGGCAGAATTTGAAAATTGATGTTCACACACTCATTAAAGAAGAATAAGCAGAACATCAGTCTCTAAACATGCAAATGACTAGTCTAGTCATTCTCCTACGGCAGGGGTGTCAAATTCATTTTGATTTTGGATCACATCAAGAATATCTTTAAAGGGCCGGTTGGGGCAGGAAGTGTTGATAAAACTGCTTATTAATAAACTGTTAAAATATGAATAAATAGCTGTCTGCATTCAATGAGAACCTCTTGAAATTAAATATTAAACATCTTTTCACACTTGATGTAATTTGGTACTACACAAATAAAACTGCTGATTTGATTGATGAAATAATATTTAAGCACAAAACTGTAATCTTGAAGGTTCTGTTTCTAGAGTCTAAAGGGCCACACAAAAACGTTTGGCATGCCAGATTTTCTCGGATACCCTGAATGCTGATCAACCGTTATTTTGCAGGAAACCCGAACGCTGGCAGAGATCGCTAAAGTCGAGCTGGACGGGATAGTCCTGAACAACAGACCACTGAAGGTCCGGTTCGCGACACACGGAGCTGCACTCAAAGTCCGCAATCTGTTGCCAGTTGTGACTAATGAACTCCTAGAGCAGGTAGGTCGGAGGTGAAACTGAGCACTTAATGGGGAAATTCTGAGCAACAATAATTAATTAAGAAGACACCAAAAACCTCTGTGTGTCCTCAGGCATTTTCTGAGTTTGGACAGGTGGAGCGGGCTGTTGTCGTGACAGATGACCGTGGCCGCTCCACTGGGAGAGGTATCGTTGAGTTTGCGACCAAAGTAGCTGCTCGTAAAGCCCTGGAGCGGTGCAACGAGGGAGCAATGCTGCTGACAACGTAAGGCGTGTGGGATATCTCCTATGCCATATCTCAGATAAGAAACGTGACTTCAATTTCCCATGCTCACGGCATACAGTCATTAAGTATAAATGGATACATTTTAGGGGAATGAAGTGGAGGATAAAGGACTTGGTGAAGGGAAAAAATGCATCTGACATCGCATCACCTTGAATATATAATTTACTACCCTTCTGGCGTTTTTTTCTTTTTCAAAGTAACTAAACCCAAAAAACATCACATGTCATATCAATTTTGGATTTATTTTTCTGCTATCTTGCCTCAGTACTCCATGTCCTGCCATCGTGGAGCCCATGGAGCACTTGGATGATGAAGACGGTCTCCCTGAGAAGATTCTGCCAAAAACTCCAAAGTATTACAAGTAAGCAAACTGTATTTGTTATTCTGTTTGTTTTTGTAGCGTTGGCCGTTATATCACTTTAATTGCATCAGGGAGCGGGAACAGCCGCCCCGTTTCGCCCAGCCCGGCACATTCGAGTTTGAATACGCGTCTCGCTGGAAAGCTCTCGACGAGATGGAGAAACAGCAGCGAGAGCAGGTGGACCGAAACATTAAAGAGGCCAGAGAGAAGCTGGAGGCTGAGCTGGAGGCGGCGAAAAACGAACATCAGCTCATGTTGATGAGGCAAGGTAAGAGACGAGTGGGCATTCGTCTGTCTCTCTGGCATGTAGCTTTTTAAAACATCCAGCCTCCTTCTCCTCAGATCTAATGAGACGTCAGGAGGAACTACGGAGACTGGAGGAGCTTCGCAACCAGGAGCTGCAAAGACGAAAGCAGATAGAAATGAGGTGTGTGTCCCGTGAACAAACCGCCAGGGGACCAGAAGAAGAATCTTGAGAAAGGAATTTCCTTGTATTGCTATGGGATAATTATATTATTTAATTTAATGCAAAGCTAGTTAAAGCTAATGCTGCTGGAACGTCTTTTCATTAGTAACGTTTCAGATCACTTAGTGATATGAAGCTATATGAGGAAACTGAACCTTATTAGAATCGGTCAGTAATGGGATTCTCATGTCCCTTTTTACTGTGCTCTGTTGTTTTTATTGGATTAGTTTTGTTTTAGTCTGAATGCTTCGTGTTATTAGGCATGAGGAGGAGCGCAGGAGGAGAGAGGAGGAGATGATGAGACACAGGGAGCAGGACGACCTGAGACGCCAGCCAGATGGCTTCATCCCAAACTACCATGAAAACGTGAGTAGAAATGAAGAACACTTGTCTTGTTTGTTCTTAACCAGTTAATTCATAAGAGTTGTGCAGAAAAAAGGTCGGTGTTGTACTTGCATCAAAATACACTCTTCTTAATGATATCACGACCTGTGTTAGTATACACTTTTGAGTTATGCTTTTCCCCTTTTTGGCCACATCATCAAAGCGCTTTGCTCTATGTGTAATGTTTCTGAAGATTTGTGTGGTCAGTCTACACATTTTATGCAACTACGTAATAAAACAGCTCTTTTATTTAGTTTATTATTGATGCTTTTTGTTGTGGTGTAAACTATATTCCACATTATCACAGTATTTACACAGAAACTGAAAGTAAAAATCTGTGACCAGATTGTTTTAAGATGTCATTTGTTAATTATCTGGAACAATATGACGGAGAATTTTGTTGCTTGAAACCATAACTTTTAAAACACTTTTTATACATTTATACTGATGACTGACCGTGCCTAGCCTCTAATAAAAGCACAATAGTCAAAATGCTGGTGTTTAGCCTCCAATACAGGCCTGTCTGGGTTTGCTTATAATGACGTGAATGGGTGGAAGCAAAAACAAACATTTTACTGTTTATATTTACCTGCGGTATAAATGTACACCCTCCAATTCTGCATAATTTCATATGGCACAGAAAGTTTTAAAAGAGTCAAGAGAAAGATTATTGTGTTGACTTTGCTGTCACACCAGACTAGTTAGTTACTTTCGTTTATTCGTGTTTTTGCACACGCTCCAACCTGCTTGTTTAAAGTGTCCAGTTTTGGAAATTTGCGGGAAATTTGAGAAAAAGCGTAAAAACTCAACATTTGAAAAGCATTCTTAGAACAAAGTTTCTCAAATTTCTTTTCTCTAACACCTTTGATGAAAGAGCATGAACGTTTGTGACCCACCTTCGGTCAGTGGGATCAACCAGAACAGTTGTATGGCTTGTGATGATGCACAGTTTCTCACACATACTATGTATTTAGGTATTTTATACCTGGCAGGATATGCCTTTTATATAGATATCAGATGAGTTTGTTTCCTATTTAGTTTGTCTTTCAGAATTTTTCAGAATTTTCTTTTTTTTTTTTTTTTTTTTTAACTTAACATACATGAATAAGACAATAAACATATCTGGTGGCATGAAAGAAGTCACAAATTCTAAATACTGCATTAAAACTAATTATTACTCACAGTAACTACCTGATTTCATTTGCTGAAAGGCGGGTTTTGATCGTTCAACCTGGAAAACTTTTTTCCAAAAACTTAATTTCCTGAAGTCTCCTTTTTTTTTAGTCTGTCAGATGTGTTTTTTGTTTCTTTTCATTGTGGGGTCCAAAACCTGCGTTGTGTATAAAAATTACGTCTTCCGCTTTCAGCTTCAGTGATGTGAGGGGACAGATCTCAGCTGACCACAACCGCAGAGTCCAGAATATGATTAGAACAGGTGAAATCAAACCAATACGACGTTATTCTCTGATTGTTTTGAGGTGATTATGGTTTAAAAGCCAAGTGCTGTTCCAAACTGTACAGCAGTGTGTAACTACAATGGATTTCAAAATGAAAACAGCGATCCTGATTTAGGTGTGTGGGACAGAGAAAAGGAGTTCTAGTTGTAGAAATAAAAGGTGTGATTTGCAGCTATAAATCTATATCTAAATATTACTGCGATTACACTCAACACATGTAGAGTCATTCCTAGCCTAATGGCTAGGTGTAACTGTGACAAACTTTAAATCAAGTTTGCTGTGGCAAACTTTCAAGAGCCCTCTGCTTTGAAAGTTAGAGGCAAGGAAAGGAGAGGTCCCGTTCGCTGCACTTTCTCTCCTCCAGTCAAACTTCACATCAGTTCAATCGGCTGTCCTGTCTAGGACAACCACTAGGGGGCATAAGGGGTGACCAGAAAGATTTGAATGCTTTGCTTATGCATTGACTCTTTTACAAGGTAAATATGCTTAAACATTGGAGTTATGCAAAATTTTAAAGACAAATAATAATCTGCTCATATCTCCTAATTCCTAACATTAGTTAGGAATTAGGAGATATCTGGGTATCTAATACTTGATAAATAAACAAATTATGAATCCTTATCTCTAGCAAGGTTTAATTATATCTTCACTAGATTTTTTTTTTTGTTGTTGTTGTTTTTCTTCCAACTCAAACATTTGTGTGATGTTTGTGTTTTAGTTATTCTGTGCATTTTATTTATAAAACGTCATCTGATACCTCTAACTCCTCTGTTTATTTTGAAACACATTAACTATACTGGTTTGTTATGTAGATCAGTTGATATAAGGTCACTGTAATCATTGTTGTCTTTAATCATTTTAATGATTTAATAGTGATCCTTTGCAATGGTGATTTAAACTGGAGAATACTTGGTGTTATAAGAATTTCCTTATAATTGCCTAACTTTCTGATACCAATATATTACCAGAATATTGGTATTAGTATATACCAATATATTAATATATATTAATATTAATTAATTAATTTATATTAATTAATTAATAAATATTTATATATTAATATTTTAATATTGGTATCAGAAAGTTTACTTTTTACTAAGATGTAACTGCTATCTAGTTCTTGTTTTTCTTATTAATCATCGCTATTATTTGAATTAAATAAGGTTGGCATTAAAAATATTATCAAATTGTTTTAATAGATTCATTATTATTAAGCTCTTCTGTTTGAGTTATATAATGTGTTTTTTTTTTGTTTTTTTTTAATCCAGTTAAATGCTTCCTTGAACATATTTTAAAAGCAGACTGGATCCAGATCAGTACATTGTTATTGATGGTTGTCATTTACCGTCTGTATTCCAGCTGGGGAAAAGGTTATTTAATCCTCTGGTGGTCTGATAAGTTTTCTAACCTGTAAATAAATAAACACTCTAGTTTTCATATTACCTCAATTTTAGTGTAAAGGGAGAGAATACATCCCAACATCCAAAAGCATACATAACATCAAGTAAAAAAACTGATTTAGATAATTTGATCAAAGAAACGCAGCCAGAATTGTGGCTCCCGGGTACTCCTGACTTCAGCAGGTTAGGTGTCTAAAGTGCATCTGTCGACAGAATCCATGTCTTCCTGTCTGACCTCTGTGCCACCAGGGGCAGAACTAATGAGCTGTCAGAGGATGTCAGGGACAGGATGGTAGATCTGCACATCCTGGAATGGGCTGCAAGACCATCAGCAAGAAGTTTGATGAGAAGGTGACTTACTGTTAATGCGAATATTTAGAAATAGAAAAACTATAAAATGGCCACCAAACGCCCTCTGTCTGGAGCTTCATGGAAGATCTTTCCCCTACTATATATAGGAACATGTGCAAGACTGTGTAAATGTGAATTTCAAAGACTTGACCTCAGTTTACCTGTGTTTGATGGAGGAGAAATGCTGAGTAAGACCTGAAGAAAACCATCTCCCAGAGTCGAGCCTGGAGGGGGAGGAATTATACTACTTTCGGTGGATGACAGCTTCAGCTCATTGAAGGGTCAATGCGTTGGGCCTTCTGCATTCATCCAGAATGCTGAAGATGGGCGGCAGACCAGACCTGAGTCCTTCAGAAAAATGTGTGAAGGCAGCTAAAGATTTGAGTTACAAAGAACACAGCAGCTAAGGAACAAGGCAAAATCCCTCCTTAGATGTTTCTGAACCTGCTGACCAGCAACAAGAAACATCTCGCCACTGTGGTTTTACTTGTGAATGAAGTACTTATTCATCATCATACGTCAGTCAGTTTTTAACTTTTATATAATTTCTTTTTAAACTTTTTTTTCCCCCCTCACTTTGTTTTCTAACAGTCCTCTTGATTAAAGAACTGGTTGGTCATTTTTTGCATAACTGTCTTGTTTGTCTGGAGAGAAGATGTGGAGTCAAGGTAGAGAAGCTACTGATGCACCTTCGATCATCTAACAGTGGCTGGGCTGAAATTGTCTGCTTGTGTATAAGTAACAGCAGACCTCAGAACATATCACTGGTATTAACAACAGAGTCCACAGTGTTGACCAAACCTTAACAGAGCTGAGCATCTTGCCTGTGTGAATTATTAGTGGCAGCTTGATGAGGACATTTTTATGCCTGTGTAATACAACTATTGTATGAAAAGGAGTAAAAACCTGATAAATAACTTGATAAATAAGATTGAACACATGCATGGTGTGAATAATTAAATAATTTTCCGACTTTAGTTTTGCTTCATCTCAAAGCTTGGATAACAGAACTTTAATATCTTCTTATTAAGACTGCCCCCAAGTCATAATAAAGTGCAACAACGTGTGCTGTAAGACAGTTCTGAAAGCATGTTTGTATGATGGTGTTTTGTTTTTAACACCTTTTTTATTTTTGTGTTTGCAAGTGTAAGCATCTCCAGTAAGACAATAAAAAGTGCAGAAATATGGCCACACTTGGTCTAATTTGTAATTTTCTGCCTACTGAGTTTGAACATGAAAATTTGAAGTTTTGACATCGCTTGTTTTAAGATTTCCTCTAGACGATAAAAAGAGATCGTGCTTTTTAACTGCGATGTGACAGAATTGTTAGATAATACTTGCACAAAAAGGCAAGTGTTCATCTGTAACCTTTCAGTTTCTTTTATTTTACCCATTTGTTTATTTAAATCCTTCACGTTTGCTGTCAGTTATGCATTAAAAAAAAATGCTGCATCCAAGATTAATTTGCAGTAGTCTGTCCAATAATGCTTTGTATTTTAGCAGTTTTATTCTGAAGACTCTTCTTCACTTCTTTCAGAGGGAACAGGAAATGAGAGTGGGTGAGCTGGGCCCTCGTGGAGCTGGTAATATGGGAGGTATGGGCTTGTGTAGATAAAATATTTTTGTGTTTCAGTTTTTCTTAGACCCACAGTAGGAGCTGTCAGTTCAACATTAATGTATGGTTTTATGCATTTGTTGCAGTCATATTGTTTTTTGATATCCTTTTTTAATGAGAGTGCAAAAGATTAGAAGGCATTTTGAAATGTGGTTTATACAAAGTAAATATCACAAAATACTGATGATAATTTGTTTTAGGGTGGAAAATGTACTTTAAGAACCATCTGGTCCCTGAGCTTTCATCCTCAGCTGCATGCAGATCAGGCTTCCTCTTTGATAATATTCTTTAGTAAGCAATGATGTGAGTATTCATAAATCCTGGTAAAGTAAAAGCTTAAGATGTTGTTGTAATTTGTAAAGAAATGCACCTTGCAATCAAACACATTTTGCAGGGAAATTGTTTTGTAGTCATGTTTTGGAGTAATTAGGTGCACAAAACCACAGAGAATGGCATCATGCTAAGTGGAGAATGAAGGACTGGGGACCAAGTATGTCCTTTTTTTTAATAGAAATGTGTTTGATCAGAAGAGAACATAAAAACGCAGGATTGCACATCACCTTTATGAAGATATGTCTCATTAATATCTTTTTCTTGTTATAGTCTATGGCTGTGTCCAGGCTTACCTTGCTTGAAATGTTTGTCTTGTCTATAACGTTCTTGTGTGTCATTCTGTGCTTCCTCTCATTTTTATGCTTTTACTATGTTTGAAACAACTTCGTTTGTTAATATGTTATTTTTACACATTACCTGAAACCTTCACAGGTGTATAAAAAAGATTTCTTGTTGTTTTCAATACAAGAAAATGGTTGTTTGTATGGTGAAGAGAGATTAGCAGACCTACAGTGTTTTCTACACTCGGTAGAAAAGAGGGTCAGAGCTGTAAACAGATCCCCATTTGGTAGAGAGTTGGATCCAGTGCCAGAGGAGGCTGTTGGACAGAACTTATCAACTTAAATATGTTCAGTGGGTGAACTGGCAAAGTCAAAAGGAGGCTCATGTATTTGAGATTTTCAGCCTCCGGTAGAGGTTCTCTTATGTCCAGAAGGAGGTTGGAAATGTGCAACCCAAGTGGAGCCAGTACATGAACGCCATTGCAGATGAAGCTGTGGCCTGAAGGACATTGGTGTACATTGCAGTGGCACTCAGTGGACCCTTTAGTAGACACCAGGGGTTATGGAAAGCCCCTTCTCCATGGTCAAGTCTCATTGTAACTAGTTAATGTCTGGTTTGATTGTAACTGGTTAATGTCTGGTTTGGTTCTAGGAAAGTTGGGTATGTCTCCATTGGCACTGTGTTTCTCTCTATGTGGGTTAGGGAATGTGGGCACCCAGGATCTGTGGTTGACGCTCCGATGGTGTCATTTTGCGCATGTATCCTTGGGCGGCCAGTTTCTCTGAAATCTCTTGGGACTTTTGTTAGTTGTGGGGTGCCCCATCCAGTTGACCCTGCATGCACTGTTCCGCGACTGTTCATAAAAAGGTTTGGACCTCAGGGCTTGACCATGGAATTATCGATTTGCATCTTACTATCTACTACGGTCTTATCGTCGATTGAAAATGGTGGTTAAGATGTTGTTTGAGGAGTCTGCAAGTACCGTGTTTGCTCAGCCAGTGATGTAAATCCACAACCTAATCAATGATATTTGCTTGATGATTTTGTTGTATACTTGCTCGATGATTTTGATGTATACTTGATTGATGTTTTTACAATGTAAAGCACTTTGAACTGCCTATACAAATGTGCTGAAATGTGCTAAACAAATAAACTTTACTTGAATTGACTCTGCTGCCAGTAAAAATTGCTTGAGAGCAGTGCCCAGCTTGGTTCGTCTTGTGCCACATCTGAGGTAGTTCCAAACTGGGAGGAAATGCACAGAATCTGTAAATGGAGACAACTCTGGCTGGGGAAGAACCAGTTAAAGCCACGCCCATGGAGAAGGAGCTTAAGCGAGGCCTTTAAGCTGAAGAAAGTGGCCTTTGAGGCTTAATTTTCCTTGGGGACTCCTGAAGCAACAGACAAGTAATAGGGGGCCAACATAAGTGCAACTTCTGTGAATGGAAAGGCAAAAATTCAAACGGGATGAATTTGGAGAGACTGTGGGTAAGGGCTTTCGATTGCCAAACTGTCTGACTACCCAAACACATAACGCAAGGCCCGTCCCAGGCTTCGTTTGTTTTGGTGAGATGAATTGCAGGATTGAGCATTTAGGATATTAAGTGTTGGATGGAGCATTTTTAGGATCTCTTAAAAAGTGAGAGTAAGCAGTCTGAGGACTCTGTGGCAGAACATACCATGGTTGCTAAAAAGTTCCCCGTTGGCAGGGTGCCAGGAGTGGATGAGATGCTGTATGCTGTTGACATGGTGGTGCTGTCATGGCTGACACACCTCTGTCGCATAGAAAGCTGGGACCACACTTGTGGAGTGGCAGGCCGAGGTGGTGGTTCTAATATTTAAAAAGGAAGGGTGGTTTGTCTGTCCCAACTTTGGAGGGATCCAAGTTCTCACCCTCTGGGAATTTATTTCTTTAGAGTCCTGGATGAGAGAAGTTTTAAATCTGATTCAGGAGGAGCAGTGTGGCTTTCATCCTGGCCCTGGAACAGTACATCAACTACTAACCATCAAAGGAATGCAGAGTTGGTCATGGGAGTTAATTATCAAATCTACTTACTGTGTTCCCTGAGCCATTTTGGAGATTGTCTTAAGAGCTATCTGTTCCTTGTATGACCAAGGCATGGGCTGTGTACTCGTCCTCTGACCAAAAACGAGTTTGTTCAAAGTTTCTTTCTGTGTTGTTCCTTGGCTGTGGTAAGATGGAGCAGGAGATGGATTGACAAATCAGGACTTGATCTGAAGTAATGTAGGCCCTGCTTTGTTGAAGCAAAAGCTGAGCTAAAAAGCAAAGGAATCAACTTGTCAGTATACATTCCTCAACTGTGGCCATGAAATACTGATCCTGGGTCCAAGTGGCTAAAATGAACTTCCTATGTAGGGACACTGGACATAACCTGGAAATGCACTACATGGATGAGAGAATTCTTGATTGGACTGTTGTAGAAAATGAAACAAATTGTATTTAAAATGTTCAATAAGGACATTTTTAGATTACGTTACAAACTGGCATTGAAGAAAGCCTTCTGATTGGTGCAAGTACAAAAAAAAGTAGTGTAGTCAAAATGAACCAAATGGGCTTTTGAAAACAATGAAAGCACATCAATGGTTCCACCTGCAACTGCATAAGTTGACGATACTCCACTACACATATTACATATGTTGTTTGTTCTCGATTTATCTTATTGTTGGTTTGTTTCAAGTTACTTTTATAGTTAAACCATCTTATGTTTGTGAAGAACCCTCCTTGGATGTTACTCATCCTATGGTATTAAGAGCCCCAGTTTTATCATTTGGAGTGACTAGCTTTGTTTGCTTTTAATTATTAGTCAGTTGTTCTATACAGCAGTGAGTGGTTCAGAATCTCATTCTTCAATAAGAAATCTGTCTTTAGGATTACTTCATTATTAAACCCTTAACTTTCCCTACAGTAACACGTTTTTGCTTCTCCAATGTCAGAACTGTCTTCATATTTAGAATTTAAATCATTGCCTTTTCAACTTCTTATAACTTAAACACTCCTCTTCTGTATTCCCTGTGGTCAGCGTGATGTGCAATCCAGCGGTTAAATGCAGTATCTATGTGCATTGCATCACATCGTATTGTTTTAAGGAAACGTTCCCTCTGCTCTTCAATTTTTATGTTCTCTTATTTTATTTTTTTTATCATTCTTTGCTCTTTTTTTTTTTTTTTTTTGTTTTAACATAAGTCCAAAAAAGTCTTAAAGTAGCTTTGGTAAAAAATGTTTTTATTCTTCAGAGCACAAAACTGAATGAAGTGACCTTTAAACTGCGGAACTGTTTCATAATGGAGCTGAAGTGTAAAGAATGATTACTGATAATGTAGTCTATCAAATGATACTTAACTTAGTTCAAGATGCACATGTTTTCTTTCATACTAATTTTGTTATACATTTGCAACATAGAATTGTCTTGATGGAGAGTGTTTAATACCTATAATCCTCTACATAATTGTAACCTGCACAAAACGCTTTAGTTTGATCAAATTGAAACACAAGTTTTAACATACAATATACATGAAGCAGTTCTAAACGAAACAGACTGATGCAATAATCCGTTGTTTTGCGTATAGATGGGTTTAACCAGGCCACTGGAGGGCCCAGTGGTAACCAGGGTCAAATGATGGGCATGAGTGGAAGGGGAGGAGCCATTGCCCCGGAGGGAACATCAAATATGGGGACACCTTTGATGTCAGAGAATGGAGCTATGGTAATGTATCTGAAAACCTTGACTTGCGCTTCTCTGTTCATTAATATGATCAGGGCCAAAAATAGCACAATATTTTCCTGATTTTTGTTAGGAAAACTTTAACAAGAGCACGGCACTGAGTTAAGCTCTCAAACATATTTGACTATATGTGGTAAAAGTCAACTAATAAACACAGGCTTTGCAATAGAGGCTATACAATACCTTTACAATATTTATAGTCCTTGAATTGTTTCATATTTTGTGACACTACAAAAAAAATGGAAAAACTATGGCACAACTGCAAGAATATGGCCATATACCCAAACTGACCGGCCTGGCAAGGAGAGCATTATTCAGAGAAGCAGCCAAGACGCTCATGATAACTCAGGAGGAGCTGCAGAGATCAAAAGCTCAGGTGGGAGATTTTGTCAAGAGGACATCTATTTTTTTTTTTTTTTTTCATGCACTCCACAAATCTAGCCTTTGTGAAAAAGATGCAAAGAGAAGTTCATTGCTGAAAGAAAGTCTAAAGAAGTCTGATTTATTTGCAATTTACCAGCAGCCACATAGGGCAGATATCCTCAGGGCCCACTGTCCTGCATGTTTTAAGTGTTTCATTGCTGCTTCCCATCTGGCCTAAATGAATGGGTGATTAACAGGCTTCTGCAGCAACAGAAGGCATGCTAAGAAGGTAATGCAATTATTTGAATCAGTTGTGCTGGAGTTGGGAAACATCTAAAACATGGAGGACAGTGGGCCTTGAGGACCAGGGTTGGGGACCACTGATGTAGGGGACAAAGCAAACATGAAGAAGAAGGTGATCTGGTCAGAGAAGACCAAAAATGACAGTTGGTCAAAGTTGGTGGGAAGATGGATGGAGCTAAATACAGGGTAGTCCTTGAAGAAAACCTGCAAAGGACATGAAACTGGGACAGAGGTTCACAATCACTGTAAACATCCAGCAAGCGCTACAAAGGAATGATTAAGATCAAAGCATATTTCTGTTAGAATGGCTCAGTCAAAGTCGGACCTTGATCTAGTCTGATATTCAGATGCTCTCCATCTAATCTTAGACTAAGACATTTTGCTTAAGACTGTGCAAAAAACAAAAAAAAAATCAGTCTGTAGATCCTTAAAGTTGTTGGAGACATAACCTGAGAGAATTGCAACTGCAGCAAACTGATTCTGTAAAGTTTTGAGTCAGGCTATTGAATATAAATGCTTGGCTTACTTTCACATTGATATGTGTAAAGAAAATTTGAAAACCACTTTTCCCTTCCCCTTCACAATTATATGCTATTAGTTGATGGAACAGAACAAATACATCATACTCTAAAGTTTCTGGTGGTAATGTAACATGTTTGAGGTAATAATACTTCTACAAAGCACTGTCGATTCAAAAGTAGAGGCGATTTTTCAAAATTCAAAGTTTTGAAGGATATGTAAAGTTTCTTTCACTAATGGTTGTGTTTTCTTTTCTTCCTTCTCTATGTGGTCACTTATTTTCTTTTTTTCTTTTGCACTTTGATGGTGACAATTGGATCAAACTCAACCTTGACTGAACTTTGAATTCCTTTTCCATAATACTCCTACCACCCGGACCACTATTTTGGATCAACTGGATTCATAACTCCTTACAACTGTTCCTTGATTCTTGTTAACCAACTCCTCTGCAACTCTAATCTCAACGATGACCTCAGCATAATGATAGGTACCCTCAGGGTGGATCAATGGGTGGTCGACCAGAGGTTGAGTCTCCAAAGCAACAACAGCAGCCATTGGGGCCCCAGGGTGGAACAGCTCCAGCATATAACAGAAGCAGTCCAGGTCCAAGTGTCTTCGATGGCCCAAATAGCAAGCGCCGCCGATACTAACGTCTAACGGTTCTGATGGATCAGCAGTGCAATTTCTTCTTGTTTTACGTAAAACCTCGTGTTTACCCACACCATCATGACTCCAATTTTCTGGACAACAGAGTCGCATGTTTTTGTTCTTTTGTGGATTTACCTTCTGATTGATAAAAGGACTGTTCTGTGTTGTTTGTTCTACCTATTTTTAGGGGATTTTTTTTTTCTCTGACAAACTTTTCAACCTTGTCATTGCAAACACAAATATTTCAAAATATAGAACATTTCTTGCATTTTGTTTATATACAAACAGTTTTGGAGACCATAACCTCAAGTGAAGGTTCACATTTTCTGATTTATCATTCTACACCCGTCAAATAGAAATTCGCTAAACAGTAGCATATAAAGGTTTATTTACGCATGCTCATTGTTGCTTTTTGTGTGTTTTACCATTTTCACCCCCAAGTTTGGCCAATATTTGTCCTGACCTGGCTGCTAGTAAACTTTGACCATGTGATTAAAAAGGAAACCCTAAACAAGGTCCAAGAAAAGACAGGTTAAAATGACCAGTTGCTGGTCATGTCACCCCTTTGCCATTTTATACTTTTTTCAGTTTTGATAATTTTGGACCCAATTTTTTATAGCACAAAAAGAGCAGACTGCCATGAGGCATTTCACAGCGACCACGTTTAATTCATAATGGACTTTGGGATGTTCAATACACACTTTGAAAGAGTTATTTTGATTGATCAGGAGTCGTCATGTCTAATGTCATAAAAGTCAATTGAGACTAAACAGGGATCAGAACCACAATCAATGGAAATGGGGTATGAAAGAAAGTCTTTAGAAAATGGCATACTACTGTAATATTAGGCAGTTTTGATATGGTTCCAAGCCTCCCTAACAAGTCCGTCCATGCCCACATCCCTCCTGGCGCTCCTCACCAGTCTCACTTCCTAGCAAATGTACAGATATGGATGCACTGATTAAAACAATGTTTAAAGGTTTATAGCGCAAACAGAGAATAAATTTAAGATGGGTCATAGGTCTCTTGTATCTAAGAAAATGTCCTTAAAAACATTTTATTGGTTCATTAGGACCTATTAGGGATTTTTAGTGATTCTGTTGAAGTTCAGTGGTCAGATTTAGTCTTCTGCTCACAGGCATCGTTAACATGTTGGTAAGTCTACATCAGCACATTGCCTTGAATGTTGGCACAAGGTTTTATTAAGATTTGTTTTTGTGAGAACTTTTCTAGATTTTAGCACCTACTACTGTTGTTTTTGTTTTTTTTTGTTTGTTTTTTTTTGCAAATTTGTTGCACAATCTCAGACTGATATGTCTTCATGTCTGGAATCTAAATTTTATCTAAGAAGCTATTACTACAAGTTAGCTTGCTATAGCAATGAGAATTGAATGCATAATTTACAAAATCTTTAAAAAGAAATAATATTGAGTTTAAAAAAAAATTAGTAAAATTGAAGGATTTTGAATTATCTTAAGATTTTTTTTTTTTTTAAAACACCTGCAAAGAGAAATAAACAGCTACCCCAGTGCAAAATGTAAGGAGAATTAGCAACACTAAGTTATAAATTGGGGGTATGATCTGGCAAAGAGCTGAATTGGCCTGGAACCATAAGAATTACTTGCTGTGTTTAGAATATTTTGTATATTACAATGTTTGTCACCACATATTTAATAAATTTTGTGAAAATGTCTGTTTTTGGACAGCAACATTTTTTAAAACTTGAATGAAATTGTGTTTTTTAAAAATGGAGTGTATAGTTGGGGGCCTTGGTGCTTTTTTGCTGGTGTGCAGAAAGCGAAGTCTGCAAGTTTCTTTGATTGGTCAACTTTACACTTGCTGCTGTTAGCTTGTATAGACTTTGAAAATAAGAGATTGCTCTTTTAACCTTTATCTGTTGATAAGAATATCACTTATAACAGAAATATGGTGTATTGTGCTATTGTCATGGAGATTGTACAGTTCTACAATTTCAAAATATGTGCATATTTGCATTATGACCAAAAAAAGCCACATGTGCAGTCACTCAGTAGTCATAGGCTTTAGTTGCCTATAGTGATTGTGTTTACCCAGTGCAATGATTCCTACAGCTTGAGCTTCTCAGAGAAGTTTCTCTTGTGGGTTGTTGTGGGTTAGAAATCTTGCAATTAACTGGTTTAAAAACGGTCATTTTTTCCTTTTTTTTTTTTTTTAAATATTTGTGTTTGTTACTTTCTGAACTTATTCCATAAGAATGAATACTGTGAAATCCTCCTCTTCTTTGTTTTTGGGATTTTATTTCCCCTTTTTTTTTTTTTTTTTTTTTTTTGCTCAGAACTATAGGAAATGTTTCTGTGGCTTTTGTGCATCATGTACTTGATGGTCAAGAGAAATGAGATTTTTTTTTTTTCTTTATTTAAACTGTATTTTTGTTTTTCAAATCTGATGGAAAATAAATATCCTCAACTTATATCCATCTCTGATTGTTTGGAACCACAGCACAAGATAATCCCACTCAGATGTACATACAAGGGAGTGGTCATATTAGATTTGGGAGATATTTCTTTTGAGTCATTTCTTTAGGATAGAAGGATTATACAAAATGCAAGTTTTAGGATTTTAGGGGGACGACTTTAAATTTGTGGATTTTTCTCTAATCCATACCTGGTCAATATTAAAACTCTAGGCCTGGATACAGTCACTGGCCGCCACACCTGCTCAGCACATAACTCAGCCATCCACTTGGCAGTTGTATTGGTGCATCTGTTGTGTTGAAAACAACTTGCTAAAGTTCAAACTGAGCATCACAATGGGGATTTAAGGGACTTTGCACATGGAAAATGACCTGATAAAGAGAAAATATCCTCATTACAGCTAATTATCTAAATGTTATCTCTGATTTCACATGTTGGACCTCGGGCTACAGCAGCAGAAGCCACTCTTCTCAGCTTAGATCAGGAAACGGTGGCTGAAGTTTACAAACTCGTCAAAGTTGGACAATAATGGGTTGGAAAAAAATGCTGCTATGTGCTGTTTTCAGTTTGAAGCGCTCAGCTTAGAAGCATGGCTTCATCCTGCCTTGGTTATACCAGTTTAGCCTGGTATTGGTGCTGTAATCATATGGGATAGATTTTCTTGGCACACTTTGGCTCATTAACACGAATAAATGATTGTCGCTGACTATATCCATCCTTTAAGAACCAGTGTATCCAACTGTGGATCATTTTTTGATTACAAATCACCATGTACAGTATTTTCATCTTGGTTTGTGCAAGTATAATGACTTTGCACAGCATGGGTGTGTTTGTGTGCTGCAGCTGAATACATCATTAACTATCTGAGCTTTAGTAAGTGGTTCCCCTTTCAAGCTCTTGATATCAGTGGATCTGGCTTGATAAGGTGTCACTGAGGTTAAAGAAGTTTGGCAACAGGTAAATAATACTGCTGTATCTTTCCTATTTTTGTTTTGTAAAATGTTCTGTTTTTGCATCATAAACTGGTCAAAGGTTTTGACGGTTACACAAGTAACCGTCCATTAACTTTACACCTCTAGGTTTGGAGACACAATTTGAGTGAGTTAAGATTATTGTTGCAGAGTAATCCAGTGGAGCTTAAAGAATGGGGTTATAGTGTCACCATTAGTTAGGACTGGGTCCAGATCTTCATGTCAAAATTTATTTCTATTGCATATTTAACAGTAGTTAACCAAAGTTCTGCATGAGGCATAAAACAACCCATAACGCCATTATTAAATTACAATTAAATATGACTAGATAATTATCAAAATGAATAAAAAACAAGTTGTATATTAAAAGCTGAAATATTCTGCTCCACTGGAAGTAAAAGCTAAGGAAGACAAACTGCTTTGAAAGGATCAACAACAGTTTACATACCACCAGTGAGAAAGTATGTGGATGACGCGGTCATTGGTAGTCTGTTACATGACAATGAAAGCAGCCATGGAGCTGTTGTTAAACACTCTGGCGGGTTGGATCTTCTCTCCAAAAGGGTAAACCGTATTCTGACAGTTGTTGATTCAAGACTGAAGTTTGATATGGACTGTAAAGCAAGATGCAAAAGGATCCATCATTTGTTAATGTTACCATTCTCTAAATAAGTGACTGTTTGTGTTAATATTTCAAACTTTTTGAAAATTTCATATTTTTTTTGTCGAATTTACAAAACGCTACATTTGTGTTGTCGACTGCTTTTCTCCGTGACTGTCAAAATATTGTATTGAACCTGAAAATCTATCAGCGAAGACCCAGCAATTTAAAATACTTGATGTTCTCTTACCTGCTCAGCAGGATATGGAACTATGTTTAGACTGAAAAATGATTGTTGGCAAACTCCCTGCTTAGGTTTTTAGTGTATTAACGTCCAGACTGGAAAGAGGGTTTAGCTTTTTAATGTCTGGAATGCTTTTTTTTTTTTTTTTTTTTTTTGCTCCCTCCAGCTTAAATATATTTGAACATCTGGTGACTGACTCAGTTGGATCCCGCTTTCCTGCTCTCAAAAAATGCTTTCACTGTCTGTTTTAGGTCATTGCTTTGAATCACCTGATAGGCTTGTAGTATCTTGGTGAATCAGAACCAGTAGAACTTTATACATCGGGTTGCTTCTGTTTCATTGTGAATAAACAGATGAGGAGTTCTGGATTCTTATGATATTTCACTGCTTTTGCATGTTTTGCTTTTGTTCAGAAGATTATCTTTTGTTGCAAAAAAAAATAAAATAAACATCTATATTTATAGAGCCCAGTTTTTACCTAGTTTCAAATCTATCATATATTTAATTAGAGCTGTAATACTAACAGTATTTGCTCTTATTCTTAAGTTTGCAATCAAAGTATTAAATATCATTTACCTTTTGAACTGGTCTGAGTGTTTGAGGTGGTCACCACTGAGTGTGGTTATTGTGTGACTTTCATATTAAAACCCTTCAAAGGCAAAATACTTGTTTATACAGTTGAAATCAGATATTTGCATATATTAAAACACACATACCTTTTATGTTCGGTCCTTTGCATAAATAAGGGTTTGCACCAGGCAGTTAGGATTTTGTGTATGTGAGCAGTTTTATTTATACTTTAAACTGGGTTACTATTTTTTTTTTATTTTGTAACGTTTAAAGTTTATAGTTTAGACTTTTTCAGTTATGTGTCAATTACTGAGGATGCAATTAACGAAAAGTTACTTGCCAAGGAAAATGGATAATTAGGCTTTTGGAAAAGTATTTTCCTCCTTCCTCTCTAAATGTGTTTTCTGTGTCAAGCTTTTTCAACACATTAAACATTAATGTCTACTGACCCTGAACCTTCTGAAATATTTTTTTTTCTTGGTGATGGAGAAAATTCTTTTATTTTCATGTTTCAAATGTAAAAAGGTTAACATTGTAATTTGGCCCACTGCGCTCTTTTACTGAGTCAGATGTATTTATTTGACCTCTCTTAGCACAAATATACCAATAACCTGTTAAATTAGTGATAGATTTGCATTAAGTTGTCATTTTCCTTGTCTGCTTCAGGTCAGGTCCTGTGCGCCAGATGCCTCTAGTAGTGCAGCCATGGAACTGGTAAATTTTTTTGCATACACACGCACTTTGGGTTTCTTTTATAATGGGATTCCATTTTTATTGGACTGGAGTTTACCAGTACAGAACCCTAATGTTGAAGTTCCTAACCTTTACCCTTCAAGTCTATAAACATGAGATATGGCAGGTAAGGGAGCTTTTCCAAGGAGTTTATTGGTGCTTCTGTTGCTCCAATAATCCTCAAAATCATTCGGATTAGGAAACTTGAAAGTGTTAAAGGCTTTTTCCATCAGTAGGTCAAAATAACGCAAGTATTAACCCCCTATAGATTTCTCCGTTTTATGCTGTTTTGTCACATTAAAATGTTTCAACTATCAAACAAATTTTAATATCAGGTAAAGATAATCCAAGTAGCAGTTTTCAAATTATGATTTCAATTATAAACTATCTAAACCAGCTTGACCCTTTGTGAAAGTGTAATTGCTACCTAAACCAATAACTGGTCACCAGCTACTGTCAAGTGTTTGCGTCCTTTACTCTCTGGAGGAATTTTGACCCACTTTTAATTCAGCCACACTGGAGGTTTGCTTAACGACATCGACATGCTACAGAATCTCAGTTGGATTTAAGTGTGGTCTTTGACTAGGTCACTTGAATACCTTCAATTTGTTTTAGTTTCTTTTTTTTTTTAGCCATTTGTAGGTGAACTTATTGATTTGCTTTGGATCTTTGTATATCTGCATAACTCAAGTGCACTTGAGCTGAAGGTGATGAACAGATGTGCTGGTTTTTGAGATCTTTTAGCCTACTTCATGTTGTCAGATAGGTTCTGTTTAAATTACTTCTTGGTTCTACAGATCTGGCAGTAATCTGTGTTCCTTAGTCTAACAAATGATAGCTTTTTGGTTCGGATAGCTTTTTTCCCTCTGTAATTTAAAAAAATAAAAATTAAAAAATTAAACAGTGATTTTTTTATTTTTTTTTATTTTTTTTTATTTTTTTTTTTTTTTAATTCATGAAAGTTATCTTTTATATTAGAATACATTTGATTTGAAAGATTAAAATATGACAGAAGCAAATCCAGAATAAATCGGTGAGGGGCAGATAATGTTTCATAGCTTTGCAACTGCAGGTGAGATTGATCCACTGGTTTCATTTCACACCAGAAACTCCAGCAGGACTTTGGACATCGATGTTGAGGTGTTATGTTTTTGTTTTTTCTTTTGTAAAAATCACTAATAGGGTTTCATAAATTATTTGAATGATTTAGTTAAATTAATTGTATTGCTTCTGTGCTGAATAAAATTGAATAAAACACCATTTTTCTTAAGCCTCTTTTTTGCCTTCAGCTGATCTTATGGCTTTTTTTATGATTAAATCTGGTCTTTGTGTTGTAATTTAGTTTTTCTTATTCCTTACATTTGCTCACTTCATAGCTGATCTTTGGGTTAACTCACCATGTTTACACAATGGGCTTATTCACACTACAAAGTAGCAGCGACATGTGAAACATCACATTTGCTTCTGACCTTTAAAGCACCTCCTGGGTCAAGTTGATGCATCAAACGAGAAGGAAAAGAAAGTGTCAGAGGGAGGAATGTTGGGAGACGCGAAGGGGGACGTGTTACTTTTCTTCGCCATGCCCAAGGCTGTTCATTATCAACAGGAGGGGAGGTAATCATTGAAGTGATCCAGTTTAACTTTGGCTGATTGCGACCAAATTGGGGAATGACTACTTCTCTGTTCTTCACTTCCTGGCCTCGTTCTTCTTTAGCCCACTTTGTGGCCCACTTCTGTTTATGAAAGAAGATTGATTTTGAGGGTCAAAAAACAGTTTTTCATTGTCCAACCGAAGTATTAAGCAGCTGTGTATTGTTTTAAAACACTTTCCAGAAAATGTCTCAAAAACGGAAACTTTTCAGATTTTGTTTGACTTAAAACAAAGTCTAAAAAAAAGCCTACATTATACGATTTTAGCCTACTTTCAAATTAGTGCTGCTCATGACTGTTTCCCAGAAATTTCACGTTTTATCATATTTTGTCAATTCAGCACCCACTCCAGAGGATGACTGTACATTTTCTGTATGAAACCAGCGCTTCAAGACATTGTTAAAAATAAATTGCCAAGATTTTCATGGGTAAAATGCTGCATTTCTTATATCTCTTGGCCACATAAAAGAATCTATTATTAATCTAATGAGGGGAATTATGGTCACAAGTATTCATGCCTCTTGAGGTTTTAACATTTTTTATGGAAACCAACACAAAGCAGTGAAAATTGTAAAGTGAAATGAAAAACATTTTATGTAAAAGTAGCAAGAAATGAAAAGCATTGTAAGAAAGCCATAAGTCCAGTTTAAGTCCATAAGTCCTGAAGCTGTAGCATGATGCTCTGATCAGTTATTACATGCTGTCTATGAAAAACCTAAAACCTGTACATGACAGACTTCTGTCCTCCATAGTGTTTTCCACATAGAGCCCAAAGTTTTGTTTGTCTCCTTAGACTCGACCTCCTCCTTCCACATCTTTGCTGTGTCACATACATGATTTGTGGCCAACTTCAAGCAGGTGTGATCAGGAGCTTGTGGCTTTCCTCTTGCCACAGTAAACACCAGATTTGTGGAGTGGATGATTAATTGTTACCCTGTCAACAGATTCTCCTACCTGTACATGACAAATGGGAAAGGTTTGGGACGTTGTTGCGTTTAATGTATGTTTACGACTTTTTCCTAATTATGATTGTAACTTTTTATCATGTTTGAGTGCAGGAATAGACTGTTGTCCGGAAAGATGTCCAAATCTGGTTTTCCCAATCTGATTATCGGCTATTTGAATGGGCCGGTTTAGGTAAAAATAGTGGAGACCTAATTTTTGCAGCGCGATGGCGCCGCCTCCGCTCCGTGCGTAAAGACGCATTAAGAATTGGCACAGCGGTTGTTAATCCAAACAGGAGCTGCTTGTGGTTCCAGCTCAGCCTTTCACTGATGGCGGGCTTTGGGAGAAAGGACTGTCAGCTGTGCTGGTTTTGCCTCTAACTTTATTTATAAAGCTGATCAGATTCTCTTCTCACACGAAACGTTTTTGTTGTTTATGTTTCAGTTGGTTTCTGCTGAAATGCCTTGCGCGTTGGCAGCACGGAGGTTATTAATGGGATTTCTCTCCCCGCTGCGTCACCTAAGGACAGCTGGACAGTGAGGCGTTGGGACTGAATGGATAACATGTCTCCACAGCAGCAGCAGGACAGCCTCAGCCGGGGCGGGCACCAGGAAAACAAACGGGTGAGATTTCCTCCGTTTTTAGCTTGTGGATTTTAAAACTTAAATGTTCTGTTTTGGATTGTTGCTTGTGGCGCCGCTTCCACATGAATGAGTGTTATATCTGTGTGTTGGGAGAGAGGGCAGGTCAGAGTTCAGGACTTTCACCTCGCTGACACCGGTGTCCTGAAGGAAGCTGGGACAACCTTACTATCTTATACCAGGGGCGCCTCCAGGAAATTGCGTTCGGGGTGGTCAGGTGGGGGCCGCTAATAATTTTGGAGTGGCAGCATAATTTTACTTACTAAATTTGGGTCTTAAAAAACCCCTGATATGAATATTAAACAGTTTCACATTTTGTCACCACAAACGTTAATCTGTTTGATTGTGAACAAAAAGTATATAGTGAACCCCCTGTATTGGTGGGAGTTAGGGGTCATAGTCACAAGTAATTAGCTAAAACCCATAGATATTTGAGACCCATCTAAAAATGTTTATAACTGCCTATTTTAATAGTTCAAACACCAAATATACCTTAATATGCATTAAAATTCTAAGTTAGCACTACCCCAGAACCTAACATCCACAGTCTTTCTTAATTCTGGTCTTGGGATTACAGCCAATCAGTGCCAAGGAAAATGAATGGCACTCCTGGATTGGCTGCTTTGCAAATGTGTATTAATTATTTCCCAAGATACTTTTTTTTTTTTTTTTTTTTTTTTTTTTAAATATTATACATATGTGCTACAAAAAAAATCAGTGAATAGACAAATTTTCTGCAAATAATTTGGAGTCATGTTCCACAGAATAATCTGGAAATAGGCAGGTGTTCACTGTAAAATAATTGTGAGGTAGAACCATAATAATCCATGATATTACACCTTTTTACTCATAAAATCCAATCATATGGGATCAGTTTGTAGTAAGATTCAGTGCAACCGGTTGCTGTCACACATCACCATATTAAATAAAATCCACTTGCCTGTAATATATTCTCAGTGTAAATGAAGCTGTTCTGTGAAGGCCTTAGAGATTTGAATGGTGATGAGCAAACCATAAGAATTATAGTTGAATGTTTGCAGCAAGCCATGTAGAGAACACAGCAAACATGTGGAAGAAGGTATTCTGCTTAAATGAGACTAAAAATCACATTCTATTGGGTCGAAACCAACGACCCCACACAATGTAGTGAAACTATTTGAATTATTAACTAACATTTTTGAAGTAGCAATATAAAGGTCAGTTTAATTCAGTTTTACTTATATGTCAAAGATTCATAAAAATACCATCTTGAGGCACTTTGCAGAAAAAACTCTTAACCCATACAGTCCAGTTTCAGTTCGATCCACTCAAACATCTGCCTGTGAGACAGGAGGCTTCTTGTTGCATCTTTGAAGTAAAATCAGAATTTTTTAAGACTTATTGATAAATGTATGTGCAATAAAGGTTGAAGCACTGCTGGGAATTCTCCCCTGTTAGCTTTCTACCTCTTTGGTTTTGTACTTTCCAGTGATTTTATTTCCATGACTAGCGTGGTGTTTGAATAACAAACACCCCGACAGCATCAGGTTTTCCTCCATGGACAACTGCACCTTTTTTTGTTTTTCGGAGGATCATGATATGTGAACACCACATCATAAAAGCCTCCTCTCAGCTTACCTCACAGGTTTTCTATAGGATTCTAGCCTGGATGCTAAAAAGGCTATGAAATGAAGGGGTTTTTGTGTCATTTGAACCATTTCTGTGTTGATTTGAGGAACCAACGACAAGCTATTTCAGTTTACTGGCAGAAGTCACCAGATTTATATTTTAAAAAATCCAAATATTTCAATGAGTTCATGATGGCATGCATTCTAGCACTGTTCTCAAGGCCTCTGTTAGAGATCCAGGCCCACAGCATCACAGATCCTCTACTGTACAAGTGGTTCTTGTAGTCAGTTTCTGACCCATCTTCTTCTCTTGAATCACGTTTTCTTGTCTTCCCCATTTTGAAGAGCGGCTAAAAGAAACGGGCTTCTGTGTTGTGAGACAGTTGTGGATTACGGATTAAAAGTTCAGACACACTCAAAAAATAAACAAAAAACTAGAGTTGCATTTATTTTATAGGGATTGTTAGAGGTACCAATAATTATTTCTTAACATGGGTTTTTTAAAACCAGGGTTGCGAATCAATGTGGCTGGTGCTGTAACTGGACGTGTCCCCTTGTTTCATGACCTCTAACAATAAATCTGGATCAACGTGGAGCTGATCTAGAATCAGCTAATAGTTCTATAGCAGAGCATCAACGTCCCCCTGAAAGATTTCTCGTGTATTTTTAGTTGTGAAAGCTGACATTGTGAGACTGCGGCTGAAGCATCAGGAATGTTTCACCACTCTGCGACCAAGTGAAATCAGTGATGTTACACTGTGAAACGGCAGAAATGTGTGGATGTGATTGTTGGTAGTTGGACGGAGGAAGACTGATGATTTAGAGTTTACCCTGTATGTCCTCTGCTGATGGACTTTTTACATCTAGAGTCTTTTTTTCTTTTTTTCAGTTGCAGTCTTAACTCCAGTTTAAGTGAGCAAATATTCCCTGGAGACGTTTACAGCTGTGGGCGAACAAGTTTGCTAACATGCAAGTTTATAAATGTGTTGCTTTTCCTCTGCAATTAGAGAGTCAGGGCTATTTTCTTGCAGAGTCCCTTGATCTCATTTCACCTCGCTTATTGAATACTAGGGTAGAGAACCTTGAAGGTTCAGCCGAACGAATAACAGAGCCCGACCCAAATGTGTTGCAGTCTGGGCTGCTCTGTACTCTGTATCCAGTCTAGACGCACATCCTTCGATTTATGAAATAGCTCCATCTCATTCAGATGGAGAACGACTATTAACATTAATTTTCAAGTCTCACCACAGATCCTCAATGAGATTCAGGTCTGTACTTTGACTGGGCCATTCTAACACAAATATGATTCAATCTAAACCAGTGGTTCCTAACCCTGGTTCTCAGGACCTACTGTCCTTCTTTAGATGTCTCTCTGTTTCAGCACCCCTGATTCAAATGATTCCATCACCTCCTCAGCATGCCATCAAGTGCTGCAGAAGCCTGGTAACCACCAAATCGTTTAAGTCAGGTGTGCGGCAGTGGGGACGCACCTGAAACGCACAGAATTGTCCTGTATTTAGCTCCTTACATCTTCCAGTTAACTCTGACCAAGTTCCCTGTTGCTGAAGGAAAGCATCCCCACAGCATGATGCTGCCAACACCATGTTTCACTGTAGGGATGACATGTAGGTCGATGTGCAATATTTGTTTTTCACGTTGGCTGAAAAGTTGGGTTTTGGTTTCATTCTGCGGTGTCATCTCCACGGCGACGGTGAATGGGTCTGTAGTGTAAAGTGCTTTGGAAAAGCTCTACATAAGTTCAGTCCATTTAACCATTTATGTTGTGTTGCTCTGTGGCACAAAATCCCAGTAAAACTCATGGACATTTGTGGTCGCAATGTGACAAAATGTAGAAATGTTCAAGGGGGGCAAAGACTTTTCCTCGGCAGTGTGTATCAGTCCTGCATCAGGTGATTCCCACCAAGTGGGTTAATCTGACATACAATAAAAAAAATTATAGTTATGTAATGGCTGTTTGTTTCCCCTGCGTTAGTCTCACAAATCCTTTCACAATTAGATTAAATGAAACTTATTGATCCCTGTGGGGACATGAAGATAATAGGATCCCAGTATGGCTGCAAGCAACAGCTGCTGGGCTTCAGCACTTGAAGTTCAATCAGATGACTGGATGTTTTTTGTTTTGTTTTTCAACCTGCGGCTGCAGTGTGAGAAGGCAGAAAAACCTTAGCTGTTGAATTTCATGCTATCTAAAAAAAAAAAAAAAATCCCAAAATTTTATGAATAAACAAATTTCACAACAACTTTAATCTCAAATCACTTAGAAAAACAAACTGGTCCAATTTTTTTTATCCAATTATATGGAAACCAATTGGGTCCATTTTGAATTGAATTCATTTCATCCGTCTCAGTACGATCCAGTCATGTCGAATTTAGATCCTGTTACCTAAAGTCTAACTTGATGTTAATAATACAGATTCAGTGGATCATATAATACCAAACAGCAAAAAATGTTATTTCAGGAAGCCCAGCAGACTCATTGATGTCGCAGCAGCCGCTACTCCTGGGACAACGGTGGAGAGGAAGCACTTCCTTTTGGAAGCACTTCCTTTTAACAGGGAGAGACTTCTCGCAGAACTGGTGCTAGAATGATACGCTGCATCGGCTTGGAGTCGGGAGGATAAAAAGAACAGCTGGAGTAACTCCAGGAGAGAAACGCAGCTAAACATTGAAGCACTGGGGGAGCAGTACTTTCTAACAGGAAAGAGGGAAAAAAAAAAAATCAAAAAATAAAAGGACTAGGCCAAAAGTACTTTCTATGAAAATAACCAAAAAGAGAGCAGTTGATGCGAAAATTGATTGGACTGTTATCTCTAAGAGAGTAATAAAGCTAAAGACTGGAAAAGTGGGCCTGAAGTACTTTCTGTGGAAAATAACAGTGCAGAGTTGTTTGGAGGAGCAGCTCCAAGAGAAACAGAACCAAACACAGAAGATTGGGCCAGGGATACCTTCTATGGGAAGAAAAAAAGAGAACTTTCTGTTTGCTGAGCAGTTGGGCAGTCGTTCTAACATGCAGCCATTCCTCTTTGTTTGTTCTTAGAGGATGAAGTTTCAGAGTTACCGGCGTCAGTCCGCCCCGTCGCTGGTCATCACCAAGGCTCTCACCAGGTCCAAAACTCTGTCCAGGTACTGTTCTGTAGTTGAGAACATTTAGTTTATGTGAAGGAAGAAAGAAAGTCAATCTTTTCATCTGATTTCTTGGGCCACATTTAGCTCATGAACCTCTTCACATCTGTCTTTTGCTAGTTTAGGATCAGAGGTCTTACTGAACTACATTGTGGGCCATCTTACAGCAAGGGAAGACGATATCCGATATCTGGCTTGCTTTCCTACAATTAAGGGCACCTTCAGAAGCTAATTGATGTTTTACATCTTCATGCTGCTCTGATTAACACTCTCACACACGTGCAGGGTTTGAAATGACTGCCACACCTCTGAGTAAAGTGTTAGATCCTAATTGATAATCCTGCTGTTGACAAACTTATCCAAGGATCAGGCGCCTATTAATAGCGTGTTCCTTTGGACAGACGGAGCGCGAAAGTGAAGAATAAGTAAGCTAATTAAAAGGCTCCTGTAGGGGGAGGGGTACACTCACAAACAATATTACCCAACCAAAGACCAGAGGTGCTGGGTTTTATTCTTCAGTGAAAGTCAGATTATCCTTAAGATATCTTATTGATTTATTATGGGAATGAGTTTAATAATAATATTTGTCATTGCTCGGCATCAAGCTGATTGCTTAAACCCTGTCACCTATTTTAAATAAATCAAAATTATTGTTATTTCTGGCCTTCAGCCAAAGTACTACAGTAGATAAGGGCTGGCATGGGATTCTCACCTTATAATGATCTTGAGTAAAACTGTCACAGTTTCACTTTGTTAAGGTATTTAGAACAGAAAAGGAACAAATATTCCTTTTGTAGATATATTTTTATAGAGCTGCATCAATCCCAGTTTTAGCTGGTTTCCCAGGGGGGGGGTCGTTTTGTTTTTTTAAGTTTTGACTTGTGTTCAGCATCGTATAGTAGTGGTCAGTTTGGTGGCAGTGTGTATTCTCTAGAGCAGGGGTCTCCAACCGAGTCCTCAAGAGCTGCTGTCCTGCAACTTTGAAGTGCATTCCTTTTCCAACACACCTGAATCAAATGAATGCTGATGAGGTTATTTTAGCCATCTGATTCAGGTGTGTTGGAGAAGGGATGCATCTAAAAGTTGCAGGATGGTACCTCTTGAGGCCTGGAGTAGGAGACCCCTGCCATATAGAATGTAGATCCTCACTTTAACTATGATCTTTCCAATTTCCATGACAGGTAGCAGTTAGCCTTCCTGTTTTCTGCTGAAACTCTTGTTCTCTCTCTCTCACACAGCCTGAATTAACCTCAACACGTCTTTGAAAATATGGTTTCGTTTCAAATAACTTCTTACAACTTGTTTGCTCCCTCACTGTAACTGAAGATTGCCAAACTTTGAGTCATTCAACAACTTCCACACCGAAGAGTGTTATCAGCAAGTAAACTCAAGCAAAACTTTCAAATAAATACCTGCTAAATTTACTCTTTTACAAGTAAAGATACTTATTTTGTAGAGTAGTTTTTCTCTTTTCTTTGTAGCAATCTGACATTAGTTGGTTAGTTGGATGTCAGGTGATGTGCTGCAGATGGCTGCTTAACCAACAGTAACAGCATGACCTTAGTAGGAGTGAGTGTTGGTGTTATTTTAGTTTTACAACCAAAAATATTTCTAAACACCCAAATTAATCATTTTTGACAGAAAATGTGAGGAAAAGTGAAACAGCTTTCTTGGAGCCAGCTTACCGGTAGCGTGCAGCACCAACCAGGCTGCAACCAGGTCAGAATTGCATTAGTACCGCAAGATACTGGAGACGCTGAGGAAAGGCTCTGTTAAAAATCTGATTGAAGACTTACTGCTTTGTTAGATTTAACACTCCTGATACTTCAGCAGCATCGGGCCAGTTTATGCACTCATTCTAAATAAAAACAATCCCTTCAAACACTGAACATCCATAAACATCTTTATATGGCTTTTATTTCTCAGCCGATTCAAGATGCTGCATGAATTGACTAGTACATGTTTGCAAAAGACCGCAAAATCTGTTGTGAGACATTTAAATTCATAATAATAATAAAACGTTCTGCCAGAAATCTCCAGAAAGGCAAAGTTTCTGGACAAATTAGACCAAAGTAGAGATGTTTACCCATAATGCACAGCAGCAAACCCTATATCGATACCTCATGCCAAGTGTCAAGCAAGGTGGATAAGATGCAGGCTTGTTTTGCAGCCACGTGACTTTGGCACCTTGAAGTCACAGAGTTGAGCATGAACTCCTCTGTATTCACATCGCTGCTGATAAATCATAGGGTGTACTTAGTTTTTAACACACAGCTTTTCCATTTTGGGTTTGTACACTTTAGACGTCAATAATTTTAGAACCTAATAAAGAGCAGATGATTGTTATTTTCTGTGGGTGTACTTTCTTTCAATGAGTGAGCTGCTGCAGAGAGCTTGTGGTTGCAGGGCTTTTAATTAACCTACTTTAGGAGTTAACTGCTTGATGCTGTTTGCACATTTAACACAGCCCCAGCCTTTGTCCTTTTGGCTTCAGTTGCATCAAAACTCCCTGTTTTCAGCCACAGAAGGCAGTTTAACGTGTTACCTGCAGGTTCAGCAGCTCTTCAGTGGAGTGTTTTATATGAGAAACCGTGAAGAGCAGCTTTATAGCTCAGAGCAGGAAGAACACACTTTCTCCAGAGTTCAGAGGGGGATTCCTGTTTGTTTCAATTCCAGAGAGAGTTTCCTGGTTCCTGCATGTCCAGAAACCTGTCCGTTAGTCCAGTCCTTTCTGACCGGCTCCGAAAGGTTCTTCCTTCTCTACGGACACGCCCAGTTGAAGACAGGCATGCAGACCCAGGACAGGCACCTCTTCCTGTTCAGTGACATTCTGGTGATTGCCAAAGCCAAGTAAGCATCAATAACTAATGTACACTTGTGCCGTTGTGTGTGTTTTCTTGCATCAGTGTGTGTGTGATGACTCCGTCTCCAGGTCTGCCAACAACTTCAAGCAGAAAGCCCAGGTGTGTGTGTGTGAGATGTGGACGGCAGGGTGTATGGACGAGGTGTGTGAGGGAAGCACGAGCCCGGAGCAGAGCTTCGTCATGGGCTGGCCCACCTGGAACTGTGTGGCCATGTTTAGGTAACACACATTTCCACTGAAAAGCAATAATCCACATGTTTATTGTGTCAACACGGATTTCATGGATGATCAGAAACAGAGAAACTCCTCAGATTAGCTCTGAGTTTAGATGTTAGCTCGCATGGAGCAGCTGTCCAGGTAGAATCCAGACACGCTGGAGGCTGCTTTACGTCAGTGGCCGTTGCTGTGTTTATGCTTCAACAGATAAAATCTGCTGGCAGTGCTGCAAAGCCCACCTTAAATGTCAAAGAAACACAGAACAGACAGGATGAAGCATGAACACCTACAAATACCCCAGCTGGGACTGTTCTGCTGATGGATGGCAGAACAGAACAAGACTGTTGTTAATTAAGGGGTCATTCTAAATGACCGCCTGTATGTGGATTGAATGTCCTGTTGATTCTGAGCTCTGAATGATCTTTAGTAGTGTTATTTAATGTTAGTATTCCGTACCCATGCCAAAATGCATCTTGGTGTGTTTAAGACCATTTTCTGACCATTTTGATCATATGTTGGGAGAAAAACAAGAATAAATACGAATTTGTGCCCCTAATTCCAATAAATACTGGGACATCTAACAAGTTTTTCTATCAGTAAGTTGGTCAGAAATAGTTGAGCTATTTTAGTCATTCAGTGTTTTGACAAACTAACCTTACAGCTCTTAGCAGAGCAACACCAGCTCTGGGCGTGATTAGGCTCCTGTTGCACTGTAAGCGCAGGAAGCTGCAGACCCAAACAAACCTGCATGGATCAGTTCTTCCTCAGGTTTTCAGAGAAGTTTAAAAAAAAAAAAAAAAAAAAAACCCACTTCATTTTTCTAGTTCTCTGAAAAAAGTTTGTCTGTGCAAACCTGCCGATGTGTCTGAATGCTCACTCAGGCCGTTATATTTAACACTCTTCATGCTTTCTTCTAGCTCAGCTGAACAGAAGGAGAGATGGCTCTCCCTCCTCAAGAGGTAAACTGCTTCACCCTTTCACTCATTTATAGCCGCAAATATCAGTAGATTTGATCAGGTTTTCAAAGCACTCTATCAGCATCCAGCCTGTTGTTTATTGTCTCTACAGTCGGATAAAAGAAGAAAAAGAGAAGGAAGAGCCGAAAACCATCCCTCTGAGAGTGTACGGGAAGGGGCTGAATACTTTTGCTGTTGTGAGTTTGAATCATGACGCTAGCAGCAGAACGTAGCACCTCAACGATCCTCACTGTCTCAGTATCCTGATCGTCTTCTGACTCCTTGATCAGACCAAGACCCTTCCTGTCAGCAACTGGGATTCAGCCAATGAGGTGATCCGTCTGGCCCTGCAGCAGTTTGGCATCATAGTGAGTATGCCAGCAAGATCCTTGAGGAACATTTTAGTTGTTCATATTTACAGATGCAGATCAGGCTTAAGACACCACAGTTTCTCCCCTGCAGCCAAAACAAACATGCAGAAAGACGTGTTTTCCTCCTAAGCCCTGCAGTCCCGTATCAGTCTAGCAACCCATCTGTGAGCAGAGAGAATGTGATTCTTTGTTGGACCTTAGCCTCCTGAAATATCTTTGTTTTTCTCACTGTTTATCTGTTATCAGGGAAATGTCAAAGACTTCCAGCTGTGGGTGCTCTCCAAGAAGGACAACACACCTTACCCTCTCATTGGTGAGCTACAGACTCATTCAGCCCCTTCACTCTGAAAATCCTAACTAAATATCTTGAAGTTTGAGATTGTAACATGTAGATATAAATACTTTTGACCTCCATCTCTTCCTGTATTAACAGAGGGGTGGGATGCTTTAAAAGCCACACTAGTCCCATTCATTCTCAGTGAACAGTGTGACTGAGCTGCTGAAGGAGCTTTGCCGTCTCCTCCTTGTCTCAGGTCATGAGTTTCCCTTCAGCATCCAGATGAGTCATGTGAAAAGCTCCGCGGTTCAGGGAGGAGGCGGCCGGGATGCTGCGGCGCCACCTGCAGACAGGCAGGTGGAGCAGATGCAGGTGTACAAGCAGTGTCAGTTCATCCTGAAGCCTCGCCCTGTGGAACCTCCTCAGCAGCACCTACCTGCAGGTAAAGTGTGTTGTTTTTTTTTTTTCCCCCTCCTTCCTCTGGGTGTTTAGTAGAAATGAGGACAGTGTTCCTGAAGCTTTCCGGAACGTTGCAGATTTCTCCCAGAAGGCGTTCAAAAGGAGGCGGTCGCTCATCACCTGGGCCTTCTGGAGAGGCTCCTCGTCCCACCTGAACGAGCTGTCGCTGGCTGGAGCCGCGCCGGGCTGCTTGTTCGGTCAGCCGCTCAGCTCCATCTGCGTGGAGGACGCTCTGCCCAAGCCGGTCATGGTCAGTGGGGGGGGGGGGAACACACACTGCACAACTACTGGCACCCCTGGTAAATGTGTAAAATTCCTCCTACAGTTCATTTTATTCATAATTACCAGGCCCACAGCATCATGCTTTGGTTTTAAAGGTTAAAATGTTAGTGTCATCTGTCTAAAATCCTATTTCTTATGTGTCACATTAGATTCATAAACCCAGGAAAATAGGAATTATTAAGGGTGTCAGTAGGTGTGTTTATGCTACAGCAAGAAAAGATTAATTCACAGTGAATACTTTTTATTTCACCTCATGTGATCAAACATTAAACAGTTCCAGCCTGTACTGCAGGGGAAAGTTCACAGTCCGGGTTCTAAAACATCCCGAGGAACTGAACTGCTGACCTTTTCCTCGTCAGGACATGCTCGTGTTTCTGTACCACGAGGGGTCGTGGACGAGGGGGATCTTCCGCAGGTCGGCGGGGGCTCGGGCTGTAAGAGAGCTGAGGGAGTCTCTGGATGCTGGACAGGTCCAGCTTCCTCTCTCAAAGGACCACGTCTTCATCATCGCTGGAGTCTTTAAGGTGCAGAAGTATTCACACCCCTTTCACATTCAAACTTGAATGTATTTTATGTGACAGATTCCAGCCGGAGCACCTTGTTTGACTTTATTGACCCACATCTGTAAGCAAAACATTAATCAGATTTATTTCTGCATAGTCGCTAATATCATCTGGCTAGATAGCACGAGAGAATAAACCATCATGTCTCCATATGGCAGCAGCAGAGACTCGTCTAGCTTGACCCTTTCCTTCCCAGGATTTCCTGCGCAGAATCCCTGGCAGTTTACTGGGCTGTGAAGTATATGAGGAATGGATGGATGTGCTGGAGGAAGAGGAGGAGGAGGAAGAGCAGGTCCAGGACGTAAAGAGGTAACAGGTTCTCCACAGTTGAACACAGACCCCAAATACAGAGTAAGAAGGGCTCCCGTGCTCTCTGCAGGATGATTGGTCGCCTGGCTAAAGAGAACGCGCTGCTGCTGCGCTACCTGTTGGCCATGCTGCACGGCGTCCAGGCCAACGCTGAGGAGAACCAGATGACCTGTTTCAACCTGGCAGTGTGCATCGCTCCCAGTTTGCTGTGGCCTCCTGGAGCGCCCTGCAGTCCTGAGGTGGAGGGAGAAGGAACTAAAAAGGTGAAGTGTGGATTTAGAAGCTAATAACGCGAGGTGGAATGTGAACCTGGGATCAGAGTAACTTAGTTTTGCATGCTCTGCAAGTTAAAAACACTGAGCTGTCTGAACGATTTAAATTTAGAAGTTTGACTTTTTCAAATGTAGGTTAAGCAGAGAAAGTATTAATCTTCTCACTGTTGGTTCCACAGGTGTGTGAGCTGGTGAAGTTCATGATTGAACACTGTGTGCAGATCCTGGGGGAGGAACCCTCCTCCCTGTTCGGGGGGCCTCCACAGAGACGCAACAGCGATGAGAGCGGATCAGGTAAACGAGCAACGTGATGAAGATGTGGAAATTGGCAGCAGGGAGCAAAGTTTTCTTAAAATAATGAGAACGCTTCTGGTCAGAAGTTTACATACACTATTCAGAGGTAGGAATGTTATGTAGATAAACGTTCCTTAGCAAGTTTTACCTCAACCACAGGCTTCTGCCAGAATTCTTACTGGATGCTTCTCTTGGTCGAACTAATTTAATCTGGTTGCTGCTCATCAGAGTCCTGGGTTTACCCTCTGACCGATTCGTCCTACGACAGTTTGGAGAACGAGTTGGACGACAGCAGCGGGGGTTCACCGGGCTTCTGCAGAAGACCCCTTCGACCCAAACCCCTGCAGAGCAGCCTGGACTCCATCCTGACGTTCAGCGACTACGACCAAGACACCGACCCGGAGGTGTCTCGCAGCAAGGCTGAAGCCCTGCTAGGGGTCCGGCTGCACTCAGCAGAGAGACGCAGGATGCAGGACCCCCCAGCTGTGGAGATCTCACCCTCCCTGGCGTCTCTGCGCTCCCAGAGGCGGAGCTCTGAGCCGGCTATAGCGTACGCTGCCAAGTTCTGTCCGTACATGTCCGGCAGCCCGGACGGGCTCAGTGGTGAGGAGGAGGAGCTTTGTGAAAGGCCGAGCAGTTGTAAGTTCAGAGGTCGGACCACCAGGAGCGGAGCTGCTCTGGGGGCCAGCTCGTCAAGCTTGTCGTCGCCGGACTCCCTCAGCATGAACCCGACCAAAGCAACACATCCACCGTCCGGCTCTGTGCCCCCTGCTCGGACCCCAAGTGTTTATTCTAAAGACCCTGCAGCCAAAGAAGCTCTCCACAAGGGGGCGCTGAAAGGCTGCATGGGCCTGCACCCAAACTCCTGGCTGAAGAAGGACCGGAGGTTGTCACTAACTCAGCAGGACGACGATGATGACAAGACAGGGGTGAGAAGGAAGGAAACCCTTCCTGAACCTACTTATACGTACAAATATTCAGTTCAAGACTATCTAATTCTCCTTTTTAACTAAGATGTGCAACATTCAATTTATTTCCATAATTAGATGAAAACCAGTCTGAGATCGCCACATTAATATAAAATAGACCTGACACCATTCATATATCCATCCATTGTTTATATTTGCAGTTGTTAGAAATGGCATGCTCTCTCCTAAGAGAAACAAAAAGTCATGGATTACTCATGTCATCTGTCTGCTTCCAGGGTGGATCAGCAGAGAAAGGAGCAACAAAACCGATCAACAGCCAAGCTAAAGCCAAAACATCCTGCAGAGGCTCAAAGGATGCAGGAGAGAAAGGGAACATCCGACACCCTAAACAGGAATCCTCCTCCAGCCCTTCCTTGCTGCACCGGGCTGCGGGGAGCCTTCGCTTCTCCACCCGGCTCCAGTCACCAGAATCTGCTCTGACGCTTCAGATCAGCGACATGCTCGCCAACCCTGGAGCTGACCTCAGCACGAAGAGGAGCGAAGCGCCTGAATTAAAGCAGCAGCCGTTATTTTACAAGCCCAGCGGGCCGTCTTTGTCCCTGTTCAGACGACAAAAAGCTCCCACTGCGGGGGACTGTAACAGCCGGCTGTATCGGCGACGAGGTTCTGAACCGGAGCGGCAGGTTGCTGAGCGAGCCTCCGCCTTCACCCGTGCGAGGCTGCCCAGCGACCCGGGGCTGAAGCTGTCCGACACGGATCAGCAGGGTTCTTTCTGCCTCTCCCCCTGCGCCACCAAAGCAGTCAAGGACTACTTCTCCTCCCACCCTCGTAGCAATCCCCAGAGCAGCCAGGAGGTGGCGCTTGCCCTGGTGGAGGGTCAAAGAGAGTGGTTACAGAGATGCAGTGATCCCACAGTGGAGCCAGATCTAGAGCAGCTTCTGTTTGCTGAAGAGTCTTATGTCTGATTGTAGGGAAATAAGCGCGCACAACACAACTCAGCACCTGCGTTCACTCTATGCCCTTTAAACAAACAAAAGACCTATTTAGAATTCATAAGTTCCAGTTCTTGCACGTTGCTTAGTGCCTTTAAGGAAAAGTGGTTAATCTAAAGCTTGTGGGCAGTTTTCTATCTACATAGGTGTTGTGACAAAAACCCACCAACTTCAAAAGTACCTGTTGTTGCCTTGTTTTATCAATAACTACACTTCTCGTTGGATTGTATGAAGATCCATGATTTTAGCACAGTTTTACCACATTACAACCACAAAGTAGCACCTAATTGGTATCAGATTCGCTTTTTATTGCTTGCATTGTATCTAAAGGATGACTCTGATCGTTAGAAAGATGACTTTTTATTTCTCTTTTTATACATGGTGTGTTCTAGTCCTGTACAATCTTATAAAATAGATCTATTTAGGACTGAATTATAATCAAGGCGATACATTTTTTACAGTATTTGAAAACTTAAGTCAGCTGTGTATGTTGACTTTCACCTGCAGGTATGACTAAGTTTGGTTTGAGGAGCATTTCTTAGTGACTAAAACTAGGATTAGAAGACATTCAACTCAGCAGTTTATGCTCATAAATACAGTTGATTTTATACTAGAGACAAGTTTCTGTAAAATTGCTAGTTACACTTCACATTTTACTCTAGAAAAACGGTTTGATATATTAAAAATAAAAAATGGACAACAGTTCTGTGGCAGCCCACAGCATCACTAATTTCCACCCACCATCGTGCATTCATGTTGCATCTAAGCAGAGCCGTCTTTGGTTTGCCGTATGTCTGCAACGCTCTCTGGAACTCTGGCCACCACGCCATCCAGAGACTTGGTCAGGCAGATCTGGCAACCCAGACGAGACCTGGAGCAGAAAATTAAAGTCATACTAACATCATTCCTACACATGTATAGACTGATATTTCTCTTCTGCTGTTTTAAAAACATTGTCAACATTTAAGTACACAATATTCAACTTAAACTGGTAGAACAGTAGCTTTGAAGGGTGGTTTTTGGCATCTGGACCAAGTTAGACTAGCTCCATTTCAAATTCTGTAACTTTTGTACTAATTAACTGAGTTATCCTATAATACATGCATGTTTATAATGTGATGAAATAAAACAATCCCTTTGCTGGATGCAGGCCTGTTTGTGTGCTTCCTTACGTTTCGGTCAGACCATAAGCCAAGTCCAACATGTCCATCTCCTCGTCTGTGACCGGCCCCAGCTTCTTGTACATCTCCTCGTCGAAGATCAGGTGACATGTGGAGCACGCCAGGGTTCCCTCACAAGCTCCTGCAGCACACAGAGACAAGCTCCTTAACGCCTCCGTCTCCTCAGTTTCACACACCAACTATCTCGGCCAGTAGTGTTTCCATACCAAAACCATCAAAGTCCAGGTCTTCGTTAATGACAACATCTAGCAGAGAGTCACCGGGAGAGGCCTTCACTGTGATCTTCTCCCCGTCACGGTTGATGAAGTGGACCGTCACCTTGCTGTCTGACCTGAGATACACAACACTTTTCACTCAGATATTTGCTCGTCATGAGTAAAACTGTACATAATTCTCTACAGAACTGCTGAACCAACAGTTTACTATTGAAATACACTGATCATTAGAGGCATTTTTAAAGCAAACAACCAAAACTTTCTACAAAATCAACATTAGACTTCAAGAAAAAACAATAAAACTACCTTTAAACACAGACTTGGACAAAGCATGCAGTTTCTTTTGTAACCAACTGCAATCAAATTGTGCAAAAGTTTTCCTTGAACCTTGTCAGGTGGTGTTATGAGGTCAATGAAAAGGAAAAAGACACGAGCCAGCCTAAGCATACAGCCAGCTTCCATCAAATCACTGCAAGGAGGAGCACTGCTGCAAAACAACAGCTGAGAAATAAGTCCCAATTAGTCTAACTGCATTAACACACAGCAGGATCACCACAAGATGTGTGAACAGAACAACACTGACAAGTGAATTTTCTCCAGAATGACCAGCAGCTCAGAAACAAGCATTACGGTTGCTTAGCCTGGTTTCTAAAACACATTTGAGCTGCTGAGAAATTTACATACCCTCTTCATCGGCATGAATCTTATTAATTTGCCTTGTTCATAATGCATTTGAATGAATTTTAAACAGGAATTGATCACGCATATAATACCTGGAGATTCCTCCACTAGAATTTAGTGAAATATCCTGTTGCAAAGAAACCAAACATTTTAGCTGGATTTTTCCATGACTCTTCAAAGCAGTCTTAGAAATTTCCAGTAAGCCTGACGACAAGGACAACTGCCTCCAACTTTTTTCAACTCAACAGCTAGGTAGTTGCAACTTGGACACAACTGGGCGCTCCAACAGGAAGACGATCCCAAATATTGTCGTGATGCTAACATTGATACTTGGTGCCATTTTTGACACCATGGTAACATTTTTTGAAGGAATGGGGTTCTTTCTAGTCAAGAGCAAAAAACATAAATTACAATGACAATATTTTAATTCCTATAATTAACCAATAAAGTAGAAAACAATTCAACCCTTATTAAGAGAAATCTAGAATTTAAGAGTCACCTCCCTGTTCTGTAAAACAATAGACAAGGTAACACCAAGTATAAATGTTAACGTCCTTTATGGATGTAATCTCTTAGGCTTTTTTATACAACATCAGAACTATAGCAAAAGAGGCAAATAAACAAATAATTAAATTCCTTTTTTAAATAGGAAAATAAACATCTTATTGCCTAAAATGCAATAATATAGTTTTTCATCAGTGAATTTGAACCAGGTGAAGCTAAAACTGCCACTTGAGAAGTTTTGGTTAAACATATTTACAGACAAAGGTTGGGGGTTTTTTGTTGAAGTTTTTTTCTTTTACACTAAGTGCAAATTGTGTATATATATATATATATATATATATATATATATATATATATATATATATATATATATATATATATATATATAGTACAGTACAGTTTTGGCTTAATTACTGATCTGGGTGTGGGTTTTTTTTTCCAGCATATGGCCTTTTTTAGACTCTGTATACTTCTGTTAATGATTAATCAATTACTAGATTACTTGACCATTACTTCAAAAATCGATTAATCACGGTCAATCAATAAATATATATACTTGTAGATAAGAGAAAAGTCAACAAGTCCTACCTCTGTTAGGATGATGATCAAAACAAAAGCCTTTCTTACATTTAAATTGTAAGATTAAAACCAATTTTTTATCTTTTAAATGTTCATGATAGGAACCTAAAGTCAATAGTCTCCCCTTATCCTTTCAGTAAAGTCAATTGAAAATCGTATCCCTGTTAAGTGATCCCATTTGTACACGAGTGATGCCCTCAGACGGCCTGCTGCATCTCCTGTCTGAAGCTTTAAACTCAATGCCTTGCTGGAAGTCTCAGGACCAGGGAGAACCCCGACTAATCGGCTTAACAAAAAACAAAACCAGAGTTGTTAGTCTGAAACCAGCTTTGTCCTCTGCACAGCCTGACCTTTACAAGCCAAACACGTGCAGCCGAGGGAAATGTTCAACTTTGGACACCCACATGGATGCCTCCACATGTTATTCACAGGATGATCACAACCGGACATTCTGATCTTACCTGTGTCATGACGAGTGGCCGGTTGGGGAGAGGGAAACCTTCAACCTGAGCGGCTTCTCGCCGCTCGTTACACAATAAAACTCGCTGTTTGTCCCTGAGGAGTTCAGCTGTGGACACAGCCTTGCCCATGAGCAGTAACCTGGATCAGCATAGCCTTGTGGGTGACAGGCTTTCTAAGGACGCTTCAAATCAAATCAATCAAGTCGAAACTATTTGCTTTTCTCAGGGAAGCTGTTTCAGTGTGTTAAGTCAGCACACTCATCTTATCTTAACTAAATAAACAGTTTTTAGAGTACAGCTCCAGTGTTTCCGACACCGCAGCCTTCAGGACGTTGAAGTAAGCCTCTGTTTTGGACTTTCAGTAAAGGGCTATTTCACCGCTTTTAAGGAGACTGATTGGAAATTTAAAACTTGAATACTTTTCTTTGATATTTTGATTCACAACAAAAAAAGATAAGTTAAATTTACCAGAAGGTTTCTAATCTTCATGGCCTTACACATTGGTATTAGCTGGTTAATCAATCAGGCTATCAGCTGAAGTAGCTACTCTGGCCAACTGTAGGTGTTACTTTATTGGAAAGATAGGACTGGCTGAAAAAACACGTGTGTGTGTGTGGGGGGGAATCTAACACTCCACATCATACTCAACACACCATCTCCAACATGAGGGACAGTGGTGGCAGAATCATGCTGTGGGACTGCTCCTCCAAACCATGCACTCCTCTATGCTTCACACAGTCAGTGAAAATTCTAAAGCTCTTTTTGCAACATGTTAAAAGTACTTAAAATAACAGATTATGTAAACTTTAAGTGGTTTTGAAACAGTGACTTTTTTTCCCTTACAAGCTTAAAAAAAAAAAAAAAAAAAAAAAAAAAAACAGTAAAGCTCTGACAATCCCTTCATAACTTCCCCATTTAAGCCACTGAAATCACCTCAATTTGATGTCATACATATTAAATGTTTCACACGGCTGAGTTTTTAGGGTTACTAGACCAATGTAAAATAATTCACTCCATGTCTGAACAGTCACTGTAGGTTTGATTTTAAGAATGAAGTCGATTCCAGTCCTTCGAAAAATGTGAGAATACCCCTTTACTGAACCTTCCAACCATCCTACCATATACCAACTTCATTCTTGAACCAATACTGGAGCTTAATGAATCTACCAAACATGTAACTGACCCGAGTACAGTAAAGCTACAGATGCATGAGGAAACTTCACTGATAGCAAAGGTCGTTTTAAGCAGCCCACGTTGTTCCCGTTAGTTAACATTTGAGTGAATAACTCACCTGAGTGGCTGTGTTCCTGTGGTGAAACTCCGCTCCGCCGCCTGCCAGGCTCCCCACTGCACCGCCGTGCTCCTCCGCGAGTATTCCCGTAAACTAACCTGAGCGAGCCGCCTCACCGCCGTTACTAAAGCCATTGGCAAAGGAGACAAGATGCTATACGAAGTGAAATGTTAAATGTGCGAGCAGCAGGGATGTGAGGCGGCAGGTTCGGAGTCTGCTCTCTGGTGACCGACGACCGAATGAGACCTCAAAGTTTGGTGTGGAGAGAGGCTAGGCTAGCAGCGGGGCTAGCTTGTTTTGGCTGCGAGAAGTCACTCTGTCACTGTCGCCTTCATTGCGTAACATGTAACATATGGCCGCTGCTCGCTGTAACAGGCTCTTGATCAACTAGCTGATTAACCTGTCGCCGAACAATGTGAGTTAGTTGTAAAAACTCTGAGTAAGCAAACGCTATCTACTGTAATCACATAGCTCCCTGGATTATGCCGTCAAGCTGCAGCTGCGAAAGGTTTCCGCTGCTATTTCCCCTTAAAAAAAAAAACCCACGGAAATAGCACCGGGCGTCATCGCCGCCGCCATATTGTGAGTGGAACATTTTTTTTTTTTGGTCAAACACCGGCAAAGTGCTGCTCTTTTAACTGGGTTTTTTTTTTTTTTTTGTTAAATTATCACAAATTATTTTATGCTCTCTAACTGAAAGAAAACGGAATACTACATATAAAGTAGTTTTGATTTAATTACATAATTCCGTTTATTTTACTTTAATTTCGAAAGCAAGATCGGGCTGCTTCCTGCTGATGTTTGCTAACTTTATCCCGCTAACAGATAACCATCAATGCCTCTTCAGTCGTGTGTTCCGGGGTTTCGACAACATTTTTACATGTCACGGATTAACGCGTCAGTCGAGGCCTATATTATCCATTATTTTAATCATCCTGCCATGGTAACGTGTACTTAAAACGAGAAGGTTCGACAGCATCACTGGGTCTTTCTTTACGGCACAGACAAAGTTTCTATGTGATGGCCCCTCCCTTTCATCTATCAAGCCAATGGGAAGGGGGTGGGGCACAAACAGACGTCATATCTTATTGGTAACCTTGAACTTTTGAACAGTTTGAAATCAAGACACAACTTGTTATTGGCATATTCGCCAACCAGGAGTAAGTTAAATATCGGAGAATTTATGAATGACTACTCCCTAATTGATTAAAATAATTCATAACATGATTTGTAATTTCGTCTGTAGAACTTAATGTCAATAATAATGTAAACAGAGCTTCAGATATAATACTGTAAGCATAATAATGATAAATACAGTGCAAAGGCATCCATACCTCATCATTTTTTGTCATATTGCAACCCCAAACTTTAATGTCTGTTGCTGGAATTTTATATAATAACTTGCACTGCTTGCATAATTATTTTTCTGAACTACTGTACTCTCAGGTGATTTAATAAAAAATAAATAAATAAATAAATAAATAATCTCAAAAGTGTGGCATGCATTTGTATTCAGCCATTCTGTCAAGACTTTGTAAAACCACCCCACCATTCCTACAGCTTGATGCTGCAATCAACATGTTTTGCAATGGGAATGCTGTGTCCAGCCTGATGTACATAGCAAGTTTACCCCTAAACATTATGTTTTGCAATAACCAATAGTTTATTTCAGCCCATAAATGTCGAGTACACGACCAGTAGGTGTCCTGTTAATTGATTCTCGCACCCAAACTTTTGATCTCCACCGATCCTCCAGAGTTACCATAAGCCTCTTGTTGATTAATGCTCTCTTTGTATGGCATGTCAGGTTAAATGGATGATCGTGTCTTGGGATATTGCTCATGTTTGTTCCTGAATGTCCTTGAACAAACCCCAGAAGCCTTCACAGAAGAGATGATTTTACACGCCGATTAAATTACACACAGGTGGACTCTTTCAGTTGGGTGACTTCTGAATTGGCTATACTGGATTTTATTGCTTGAATACAAATGCACACTAAATCTTAAGTTTAGTTGATTCAATAAGTTATTAAAAATCCATCAATTGGTTAATTCTTACATCTAAATGATGAGTAAAGTAGGTCTGTTAAATTGAAATATTCTTTAGTGTCCCCTGGAATCCCATTTGATGCAGTTTTGTTTTGTCATTTCATGCTGCGACCACATTCACAAATACTGATTGAGGTTCCCTCCATGAACCTGTGTGCAATTCAACTTTCACATTTTTCAAAGACAAAAAAACATGCCTACAGCATGACAGAGCTGAAAGGGAAAACTTGATTTTAATGCAACTTATTTAAAGGATCGGTAATTGATGGCCTTTATCTTAGCTCCATTTACTGTACAATCACACCTTTATCAAATGCTTCATAAAGGCTGAAGGCAAAGTCCACCAAATATCGGTAAGTTTCAATCATACTGGTATTAATCAGTAATCCTATGTGCTGTAATAATAGAAGAATTTATGACTATAGCTAGGACACTATAAAGGTAAACCTTTTCTTTCACTAGTTGCTCACAGTTCACCACTACAGCCTCAGGTAAGCACTGAATTTTAACAGGGAACAAGCTGTGCTACACAATTGATCATCAAGCTGAGTAATGGCGATGTGTTTGTCAGGCATAAAAAAAAAAAAAAAAAAAAAAAAAAAAAAAACCCACACAGAGCCCTTAAAGCAGTTGTTGAAAATGAATGCATTTCTCTTACAGGATGTTCAAGTTTGTGTTGCTGCTCCTGACCCTGTCAGGTAAGATCTAAGCTGCATTCATATGTCACTGTAGATGTTTTTATAAAATTTTATCCCTTCATGTATTCACTTTCTGCTACTTACTGGGTGACACTTTATAGATGATACAACTGTAACTTGTGTTTTGAACAGATCATACCATTTATTGTACCTTCATTTGGTATAGTGGGTCACAATTGGTTAAACATTAAAAACGTTGAATAGGTTTTAGATATAGTAGAGGAAAAGTAAAATCTTATTTCTGATCAGAGGCAGTAACTCTGCTAAATGACAGAAGACTTATTTTATATTAATTCATCTCAGTATTGTGGTTTATTGCCATAGAAACATGACTGTTGACTGTGGCAAACAATGAATCTTTGCAATGGCTGAACAGAAGCTAAACTTTGACCATTACTGATTTATTACAGATTATATAAACTTCATATCAGGTGGATACAGCTGCTGTTTACTGATTAAACAGCTTATTATGGGCTGTCCAGATGACAAAGGCCTTAGTTTAACCTCAAATTGTTAAAAGATATGGCACTGAAGTAAAATAAAAAAAAAAATAAAATAAATAAAAAATAAGGCACCATTCACATTCATAGGCACCCTGGTTAAGATAGATAGGAAAACATAAAATAAATACATCTATTATGGCACGGGGAAAAATGTAGACGAAAAAATGTAGACAAATCTGACCTTAATTTGAGTGCATGTATTTGGTGAGTAAAAACTCATTCCAAATGAATTTTATTTCACCAAATAAATAAATAAATAAATAAATAAATAAATAAATAAATAAATAAGAGCAACTAAGCATTTTAAATTTGTTGTGTTTCTGTATTGATCAATGTCTAAAAACTTTAAATTAGTCATCTGTAATATCCTGTTTCCTTGAGGTTTGAATTTGATGTGAGACAGAGGTTAATTTCCCTCTTCAAATGTAAAAAAAAAAAAAAGGAACATATCACCCAAATTAGGTAGATTTGTATCCATGTTTATACATCAGGAAATGGCTGGACTGCAATAAAAAAAAAACTTATCTCACCATAACATACAATTTTTCCCCCAATCAGTTTTTTCAAAATATTTCAATGTGAGATTATGCTACCATGATGAAAGCTGATGTTTTTTTTTTTTTACCAGGGTTGCCAATAACTGTTAAGGAGTTTTGTTTAAAAAGAGATTCATCCAATTGTTCCTATCTACAACCCACCATAGGTCTCCAAGCTCGACCAATCGCGGCTCCTGGACAGCGAACATCTTCGACTTACCATCTTCCAGATCGCTTTAAACGGGACGTTGAACACATTGGCATCCGTGATCATGTTCCTGATGGATTCAGACAAGGAACAGAGCCCTCCAGGAAATTCCTTGTTGACCTGAACACCGGCCTTGTCAAAGAACACATCAGTGAGATGGAAAGGAGAGTGGGTAAGTACAGATACATCAAATCCAAATAGAAACTTATACTTGTGTATTTTTCTCTGTATACCTGTTCATTAAAAAAAGAAAACTATTAGAATTACATTTAAAAACAGAGGCAAACTATCAAATGAATCAGTGGATGTCAAGTAGGTTCTTAAAGCTGGCTGACATTTGTGTTTGGCCAGGACTATTTGACGGACCATTGAGATGTCTCATAGCCTATTCATATTGCAGATATAAAAGACCCCTTTAAGTCAGTTCAAACATTACTGGAGTACTTAATGTGCTCAGCATTAATTGACTAACCCGTTATATCCACCTTCTGTTTTTCAGTCCCTGTTGATGTTCCAGCCCAAAGAAAAGGGGCAGGCTGGGTTAGAGTGGAGAAACCCTCAACCGCTCATCTTCCTGAACCTTTTAGACAGGAAGTTCAACCCAGAATGTTGATCCCAGCTGCTTTCAGACAGGGAACTGAGCCAAAGATGTCAATCCCAGTTGGTTTCAGACAGGGAACTGAGCCGAAGATGTCAATCCCAGTTGGTTTCAGACAGGGAACTGAGCCGAAGATGTCAATCCCAGTTGGTTTCAGACAGGGAACTGAGCCGAAGATGTCAATCCCAGTTGGTTTCAGACAGGGAACTGAGCCGAAGATGTCAATCCCAACGGACTTCAGACAGGGAACTGAACCAGAGATGTCAAACCTAATTGAGCTCAGAAAGGAAGCTCAGCAAAAAATGTCCATCCCAGTTGGTTTCAGACAGAAAACTGAACCAAAGATGTCAATCCCAGTTGGTTTCAGACAGGGAACTGAGCCGAAGATGTCAATCCCAGTTGGTTTCAGACAGGGAACTGAGCCGAAGATGTCCATCCCAGTTGGTTTCAGACAGGGAACTGAACCAAAGATGTTAATCCCAGTTGGTTTCAGACAGGGAACTGAGCCGAAGATGTCAATTCCAACTGATTTCAGACAGGGAACTGAACCAGAGATGTCAAACCTAATTGAGCTCAGAAAGGAAGCTCAGCAAAAAATGTCCATCCCAGTTGGTTTCAGACAGGGAACTGAGCCGAAGATGTCAATCCCAGTTGGTTTCAGACAGGGAACTGAGCCGAAGATGTCAATCCCAGTTGGTTTCAGACAGGGAACTGAGCCGAAGATGTCAATCCCAGTTGGTTTCAGACAGGGAACTGAGCCGAAGATGTCAATCCCAACGGACTTCAGACAGGGAACTGAACCAGAGATGTCAAACCTAATTGAACTCAGAAAGGAAGCTCAGCAAAAAATGTCCATCCCAGTCCAAATCCACAAAATGGCCTGTAAGGGCGAGATCATCAACGAAAAATGCTATGAGTTCAATCCCAAGTCACTGTCCTTCAAAGATGCCCAGGTACGCCTATTTACTGGACTGTGAAACAGTTTTTGTGACCTTACAGATTTCTTCCGTTTTTTGTTTTGTTTTTTTTTTTTTCTTACTGCCCTTAAGTGCTTCAGGTCAAATAAATTTTAACATCAGAGAAAGATAATCGATTAAATACAAAAAGCAATTTTCAAATGATTTATTTATTAAGGATTTTCTAGTAGAGCGCAGAATTCATTGTTCCATCAATGATGGCCATCCACCCAGGTCAGAGCACAACAGTACCCATGTTTGTACATGTACAGTACATGTTTGACTGATGTTCTTTTTCTGAAATGATGTGTTTTATCTTGGATGTACCAATCCAAAAAAGTTTTACTTTTTGTCTCGTAAGATATTCCGTAAAATATTTTCCCAAAAGTATTGGGGATCATCATTATTTTTTTTTTTTTTTTTTTTTTTTTGACAGTCAGTCAGGTTCACAGTGATTTGGGGCTTTAAACTCTCCCTTGGATGCTATTTTTGGACATGTTGTTCTGGGTTAATTTGTGACACCCCCTGGATGAGTTGTTAATGCATTCTTGGAATAATTTTGGTAGGCCAGCCATTTCTACGCAGGTTCACCATTGTTCTAAATTTTTTTCCATCTGTGGATAATGGCTCTCACTGTGGTTCAAACCTTCAAAATTGCTTTGCAACCATTTTCTGATTGGTAGATGTCAATCACTTTGTTTCTCACTTGCTCATGAATTTCTTTATTTTAAATCATACCTCGGTCTAATTTAGCTTACTTCATGTTGTGAGGAAGGCTCTATTTGAGAGATTTAATGATTGTACAGGTCTGGCAGCACTCAGAATTTTGTGTTGCTAGCAAAATCCAACCCCCCCCCCCACAAAAAAAACAAAAACAAAACAAAACTGGTCAATCACGCACAAGTGGGGCTTCGCTGGTGTAGCAATGGTGAAGTACATGGAATAACATGGTGTAACAGGCACGTCATATACAGAGGGTATAGTTCTTGACACATACGGTTCATTAAACAAGGGAACGGAATTATTTCTTCCCATAGGACCGGGTTGCTTTGAACAGGTTTGGTTAGAAATCATTAAAAAAAAGAAAAAAAAAACAAAACCATTTTGTATTGACTCAGGTTAGGCTATGAACATTTGGAGATGTATTATGCATTTTAAAAATACCTGAGTTCTGCATAACTCCTTACAGAAATCATGAAACCCCAATTGTTAAATTTTGCTTGAAATTATGTTCTTTCAAATCTAAATGATTTCCATTCTCTACACTCCACAGGCCTTTTGCAGAAATCTTGCCCCAAATGCTGAGCTTGCCTCTATAACAAACCGAGCTCTCCATTCCCGACTGGTTTCCCTGGTGACCAACGGTGGTGAGAACAACCCTGTATTGACCTGGGTGGGAGGCATTGTTAAGGCAAGTTATTTTCACAGACAAGCACTGTAATTTGAAAGGCAGGCATCTTCTTCTCTAGATCTCTATCAAAAGAAACTATCTCCAATACCTTTTTATCAAGGACTTAATGACTGATGATCCAAGCCGACTGGCCATGTACTGTGGCACCAAAAGAAGGCCAAGGAGAGAGTCATCTGATATCTTATCAACAGGATATATCATGTTACTCTTACCTTGGTGAAACAATGACCCTTGAACCTTTACTTGGAATAGTTGAAAACTTTCCTGTTGCTAGGAGAAGCTAAATTGTAAAAGAATTCGAGGACAAATGGCGTTTTACACTTCCAGCTCCAAACTTACAGTTGGATCTTGTTTAGCTCCAACTTTTTACATCAACAGGCAACAATCATCTTGTTGGGATTATTGGGTGTTTAAACAGGAAGAGGATCAAAAACACGCATAGAAGCTGGTTCTGAAGTAGATAAAGGAGAACATTAAACTTCTGGAGTAGCCTTTTTGAAAATATTCTTAGAAGCTAGATTCATGCTAGGAAACCAACAAAGTTAGGTAAACTCCACCAGTCCTGCCAAGTAGAGGTAATAAATTAAAACTTGACCACCCAATTATTTTTTTTGAATCAGCACATGTGCATTCCACCATAGAAGATCTGTTGACATCATCCATTAAAAGCCCAGAATGAACAATATTCATTTAAACATGTATATAAACTTTTGATTGCAAATATTAATGAGACTGTAGCCTCCAAACCCAAATGTAAGTATACTGAACGTGTGCTGTGCGCACTTCAGAACCAGCAGGCCTCGTGGGTTGACGGGTCGAAATGGAGTTACAGCGACTGGATGCCAGGACATCCCAACATTCACGCTGACAAACCAGCCTGTATTGAGATGTTCAAGATGGGTATGAAGCACACTCCCATGTTTTCACCAGAAATGTACACGTTTAAGGGTTTACTTTCATTTTGCAACTACTACTACTGTCTCTACTCACTTTTTCAGATGAGAGCTGGTGGACCGTGGCTGACTGTGAGCTGATGAGGGCGTCCCTCTGCTCGTACCCTGTCACTGCGTAAAAAGCAAAGAAACAGGAATGTGTGAGCTGGATCTCCTACAGCAAAAAAGTATCTCCAATAAGCTGTAATCCTAAGTTTGAGCTACTTACCACATCACGATTGAATCTTCTTAAATAAAACAAAGCATACCACAAATAAATGTTTCTTTTCATCGACGGCGCATAAAACTGTATTTAACTCCTTAGACTTCTTCTGTTTTTGTCTGAATTAAATGTTTCAGATGATCAAATTTTAATAGAGAAAGTATCCCCTCACATCTAATCAAGCATTTGTTATAACTTATGGCGTTTACATCGCTGTGAAGGAATCGTGGCCTACTTCATGTTATCAGACAGGTACTGTTTAAATAATTTCTTCTGGCAGTAATCAGATCTAAGTGTGGCTGATGAAATGCTTTTGTAGGCAAACATGGAGGGAAATTTCTTGTTCACAGTCTGACGACGTTATTGGTTGATGATCTGAATCATTGAACAGTGCCAAAAAATAAGCATTTTTTTTTTCATCAAATGAAAACATGAAAATCTTTTAATTTAGACAAGACTTTAATGATCATTTCCCACATGTGTATACAAAGCGGTTTGTACAGATTAGGGAGCCAAGTTAAAACAATGTTACAATTTTTAGTACCTAGAAAGTGCAAAAAGGACATTTAAAAGACGCTGAAATAAAAATCATGCTGTACATTATATATACTGTATTCATAAATAATCAGATATACACACATCCATTTAGGTGACACTCACAGAGGATGCAGCTAAGACACAAAATTGTATTTTTGATTATTATTTAAGTCCAATATCATTGGTTCCCATTGAGACTGCAGAGGTTGGACATGTGGAATGCTGCGTAAGTCGGTTTTAGGGATAAATGGCTTCATGACTGATCTAGCTCTATTGTTGACACAACTGGCATAAAGGCACTCCGTTTGTTGCAGTCATGGAGCAGCTCAAACAGTGGTGAGAATGATAAACATGTATTTTAAAAAAAAAAAATGCATTCAGAAAACAATTTAAGCACCTTTCACAGAAATCTCAAGGAGGACACAGTTTGGTCTTTGCACTCCCCCAAGCTGTGATGTTTAAATAAGGAAGTAAACACAAATTATAGAAGAAGAAACTGAGGCAAATATATGGTGCAAAAATAGCAATCTCATCCATAGCTGCTTCATACTGCAGAGTAAATAACACACATACGAACAAATCTCTTACTTTAACAAGGTGTGCAAACCATACTTGATGCCCTGTGAGAAGAAAACTTCACTGATATCAGTCATGATGACCAGAAATAGAGATATGAAAATATTAGAGGACGCTCTGTGCAATGATGGAAGCATCGAAGGGTCAAATTAGTGAGACGCTGTCCTAGTTAGAGCAGAAGGAAGACTGGAATCAGAAAGAGGAAGAAAGTATCAACAGGCACACGACGAAGGAGCTGTATTGCTGCTAACACTGACATCTCATAAAGCCCTTGCGGATTTCTTCTCTTTCTTTCACAACAGTTAGAGGAATTTTAAAATATACCATACTAAACTCTCAGGAGAATAAATCAGACATAAAAGAATGCTACTCATAACCACAACTTCAAGTAACTCAAAAACATTCAGCCGCTTTTTTCTGTTAAATCATGAGATGGAGGCTTGCTGTTCGATAATGTAGTGTTTAGTGGCGTGTAAAATAAAACGTCACATCATTCATGTCAGTGTTAACTAAAGTTTGCCTTGATGCAACAGTTTAGCACAAATAAACAGTTATATATTTTTACAGTGCTCACCACATTTACTGGCATCCCTGGTAAAGATGTGTAAAGAGCCTTAAAACTAAGTTTTTATTGTTATAGCATATTCTCAGAATCCAACCCTAAATTTCATTAAAAAAAATTCAGTGGTGATCTGATAGATCTTCATGATGCCCTGGACTGTATATTGTTCCCAGGGCTTCGTAAGAAAAGCAGGCCCACAGCATCACAGATCCTTCTGGGAATGAGATGTTTTCCCACATATTCATCCTTATTCTGACAGCAGAATCACCTGAAGTGTCTGAGTCTATTTATTTAGCTTATTTCAGGTAAGAAAACAGTTTCTAATTGAATCATCAGTCATACAGATATTGGCATATTAACTAAAAAAATCTTTGGTTTCACCCAAAGTTGCCCAGATCTTCCCTCAGAGTAACTAAAATAAAAAGAAAACAACTGGAAAGGTCATAAAAAAGGCTGGATTTATCCACTATGTCCATTGAGCGGGTTAGTAAGAGAGGTTAAAAAAAAGCAACCATTGGATGCCATAAACATGGTTTTTGCTAAACTCTAGTTTGACTTTAATTTGAGCTGTGTGCTTTGGTTGGATGAGATGGACCAGATTTATCCCTTAAGTACGACGTAGGACGTGTAATGCTGTGGGCTTATTTCTTTTCCAAAAGCTTAAGAAAACCTTTTAAAATTCATTGCATCATGAACTCTTAAATTAATGGCGTATTTTCTTGTTTTTCCCATTTTGAAGAGTGGCTTGGAGAAATGGGCTTTTGTATCACAATAGGTTTTAAACTTTGATCAACTAAATCCAAATACTAAAACACTCCAGTTCGTTCTAGCATGACAGAAATGATAAATATGTTGACAACAACCTCATACCTACTGTTAAGTACGGTGGAGGATCTGTGATCCTGTGGACCTGTTTCTCTTATATAAGGCCCTGGGAACAATTAAAGTGTTAGCATCATACATTTTTTACCAGAAGATTTTGAATAAGATCTGGGTCATCAATTACATCTGGCCAAATTAACACTGTTTTTCAAGTGTGGAAATTTGTTACCGCAATAAATGATGATTTTCAAAGGATTTCTCATACATCTTTCCAGGTGTGCCAACAAATGAGCCCATGTCTGTGTACAAAAGCATAGAAGAAGGCATAGAGTTTAGTCTTGCGAGTGGTGGAGCTGTCTTACTGCATAAGGCTGCATGGTGGCAGCGTCGAGGCAACCGAGACGACTCTCAGCCGACATAAATGGGCCCACATGTCTAACTTGAAAATAAAGGTCACTTGAAACTACATTTTAAAACAATGGCGATATGCTTCTCATGCGCGCGCGCACACACACACAGACCCACACTTGTTTATTTGTTAAAAATAAGGAGGAATGAAGAGGGAATAAGTAGTGTTTGGGAGTAGTGGTGGGATTTTCTGCAAAGGGACCATAGCGCCAGCGCTTTGATGGTCAATCCAAAGCAGGAAAACACCAAGAAATTATGGAAATGCAGGTTTTTTTTGACACCGAATCACTGTCAAGCACCTGTTTAACTTGGGGAAAGTAATGGAGGAACTTAAGGGAGTCTATGAAAATGACAAACAACTGGATGTGAAGGGAGACGGGAGTGTGGGACTGGTCTGGGATCAGTTGCTCTCCTGTTGGGTGTTGTATTCCGTCTCCGTCGAGATCTGAGTGAGCCTCTTGCTGGAGCCCCACAGCTTTCGTGTGATCTGGCTCGATCGCATCTGGGAAGAGCGGAGGAGGAAGAGGAGGAAGAAGGAGGAGGAGGGGAAGAGTGTGGGGAGAAAGGTGTGAAGTCAAAAGAAACAAAAGAAGGAGGGAAAGGGGAAAAAGGAGGGATGTGATTCATGATAGAAGCTTGATTGACTTGTGAGGTAATAAAAAAATAAAAAAACAATCAAGGCTTGATTCACTTCAGTGAGTCAATCTGAGCAAAAAAAAAAAAAAAAAGAGGGAAAGTGAGAAGGTGCAATGACTGAAACTAAGCTCCCACATTTATACTATTTTGGCACAAGATTATCCCTATTAGTATTAGTCTTCTTCTTATGGCTTTAGTTTGCAGGAGTTTCACAGCATATCTGTCAATGTCCAACTGGAGTTAAACACTAGAAAAACAGAAAGAGATAAGCACAAAAAGTTGTTTTGATTTGATCTGTGTGGCTCAGACATCAGTGTGTTTGCAGTGATTTTGCAACAGCGGGTGACAACCGTCCCTGAGGAGGAGAGGCGAGTGTGTGGAGGAGGTCTCACATGTCGGAATAAATGTGTGTCTTATCTACAGTGCAAAAAAAAAAAAAAAAAGAGGCTGCAACATGCTAGTGCTAGGGTCTCTGCGGGCTGGAAGTGGGGCTGAACACCAACTGGTCCCGCTGGTGGAGCAGGCGCGTCGGCGAGCGAGCCCGAAGCGGGGCCAGCAGCGGGGAGGCCATGAGCGGCGACCCCTCGAGGCTCTGAGCGATGTAGTTCCGCAGAGAGTTCTTTACCTCCGCCGGCTTGCCCACGCCAACGATGATCAGCTTGCCGTCGTCCAAGCCCACCAGGACGTGGCTCTGCTCCTTGGTGACGGAGACGCTGCGTACGGGCACCCGCATGGCCATGGGCTCGGAGCAGAGAGACAGGCTGCGCCAGAGAAACAGCAGAATCAATCAAGCTGAAGTGGCACTGAATGTAAAAATTGAGCATCATTTTTCTTTCGTGTTTATGCACCACATTGTCACACAAATCTCAATAAAATAAAAGTTTTTCGTTGTAATGTGACTATTATTTTAAAACTTGAAATAGCTGCCAGTGAGGGAGGTCTTACTGGAATCGAGCAGCTTGGTTGCTTACCTGTAGAGATCCCGGATGGACAGGTATCCCTGCTCACTTCCAATGATTACGTACTCCCCTGAAACACACATATCTGTCACCTGCTCCTTCAGTCGCTCACTGCAGAGGTGCTTCCCATTTACGGAGTAAAGATGTAGAGTGTTTTTATCCTGGAAAACAAAGCAGCAAAAACACACGTCTCAGTTTACGTAGCTCTAAAACTGAGCTTTATGTGTGAATAAATATGAATTTACTTTGAGTGTGGCCTTGCCCTCCAGGCAGGTGTGGACCAGCAGGTGACCCTCCCAAGACACAGCCAGGTGGAGGATCGACAACGGCAGGGAGCTATCGCATGGGGGCCGCAGGCAGCGCATGTACTGACCTCGACGCACGGTGTGGATGATCACTGTGCCGTCCTGCAGGCAGAAGAAGTAAAAATGCTGAATATAAGCAAAGAACCCTGCAGTCAAGCACAGAGGTGGAAGCTTTGTGCTCTGGGATGTTTTTGTTTTCTGCTAATGATACAGGACAAATTTGTGTGGACAATTCAATATTCTTTTTCTGTAAAGAGCTTTATACCAAACTGATGAATCATTTTGATCCGGTGTTAAATCAAGTTTTGCTAAGGGATCAGATCCTTATTTCACTTGATAACCAAGAAATGAATGTAGCTTTAACAGGATTTTTCTGAATGTTTTGGTCAAAAATGTGTCAAAATGTGTCCCCATGGTCCCTTAAACTGTAGAAATGAAAAGAAACTATGGAAAAATGCCTCAATAACTGGACCAAAAACTGCTGGAAATAACTATTCAATTAAAGAACTAATGGGACTGATCATTTTCACCCAGGTTTATTTCCTTGTTTATGAAAACGTACTGATCTATGAAAACTGAATATTGAAAATATAATATGACCAATGATATTCACATTGCACGATTTATTGTTGATTAATTCTAAAAAAAAGCAAAAATCTGAGAATTATACAAAAATCTCATCAATCCATGGAAACAATAGACTGGTTTTAAAATGATGACACTAATTGATTTTTTTAATCAATTATGTCCCCGATTTGTTTCTAACCTTAAAACAGTTTAGCTTAGCTGAATTATGCTGGAATAGGTTATGATACTTAACTGTGATATGTTCACACCACTAGATGGCAGCATCAGAAAACTTACTCTTGATCCAGAAACAGCCATATCCAGCTCTGTGCTGATGGCCACGCTCACCACCTCATCCGTGTGCCCATACAGAACCTGGATAGGTTTGGAAGAGAGACCCACAGGAGCTCCACCCTTTCACAAAGGAAACACAAACCCGCTTGTATCACGAGCCGCACATTTTTTTTGTGTGTGTGTGTGTGTGTGTGTGCAAGTAAGACCCTGTCCTGCTCCAACCTGCTGCAGAACCTGCCACACCATGCAGGTTGTGTCTCTGGAGCCAGAGATCAGGTGGATGCCACAGTGGTCTGTTGATAAGCAGGTCACAACATCTGATGGGAAAAAAAACAAAACAAACACAAGAAAATCAAATGTTAAAGGAGAAATTCAAGGAAAGGAAGCATAAATCCTGATCATTTTATACTGTTTTTTTACCCATGTGTCGAATGTGCTGTCCCACAGTCTTCCCCTTGACCAGTGAGGTGACCCTAAGGCTGTTGTCCCAGTGTCCCCCACTGAAGAGCAGCTTCCCGTCGTGGGAGACAACAAATAGACCTGCTGCTAGGTCAACGCCGGGGGCAAACGGTCCTGACAGGAAACGCTGGGTTCTAGAAGAAGATAAGAGAAAAAGATGGCAACTTAGCAGGTAAGAGGTAGCAGTTAATGTCCAAGACACAGCTCTACGTGTAATAGGAGCAGCGCTCTCACTTGGTATTGGACACTGTGGGGTCCTTAATGAAGGTGAAGTAGTTGGAGATGTTCTTATTGTAAGGCAGCCACCCATGGGTTCCCACCAGGCAGTTCTGACTCACCGTCACCTGGAGGCACCAGAAAATCCAAAAGCATCACTGCCATTATTAGAGGCAAGGAAAAAAAAAAAAAAAAAAAAAAAAAAAAAAAAAAAAATTTCTACCTCATAACCTTTTTCATGCAGAACTTATAATTGAAGAGCCTGGGCTCACCATTGTGTCAGGGCTTCCCTGGGTGATGAATGAATGGGACTGATTCTTTGGCACGACGGCTTTAACCAGCGGCACGTTGTCACTGATGCCCTGCAGGGTGTGGGGCAAGACGTTTATGCATGAGAAGAACTCTTTTTAGAATCATTTTGGTTAAGTAAAGAGATTTGAAATACCTCAACAAAGAAGGACTTGAGATCACTGAGGTGTTCGAACATGTTGAGAGGACTGGAGTCCTGCTGTGCCTTCCTCTTCTCCACTTCCTCCTGAGACAGACGAACCGGATGGGGCTCCTACAGTCCAAGCATGCACACAGACTAAATGAGACTCATCGGCAAACTGCGTCACGTCAAGGCTGATTTATTTCAAATGGTTATGAGATATTATACATCAGGAGGTCTTCACCTTCAGTAACTGGCAGGGGGTCTGACCAAAATTGCTGATCATGCCTTCAACAGCCTTACGCTCCTTTTCATCAGTGATTGCATCCAAGTCCACAGCCCCTGCAAGCACAGCAAGCTTAAAATAAATGCAATCGATCACACCTTGTCATACGCCAACAGCCTAACTACGTGTAATACTGGGGGAAAACTTTTCTAAATAGTTTCTAAAGTAAGTACAAATGTATATAGCATCTTTTAAAAACATACAAATCACAAAATGCTTCTTCACAAGAGCCAACAATGCATGAAAAAGACAAGAGAAATTGAGAAAAAGCAGAATTAAAAAGGTATATTTAACTGTCTTCGAAAAGAGACCACAGAGTCCACCAATCTCAAGTCCAAAGCAAGAGAGTTCAAGAGTCTGGGGGCCACTGAACAGAACGCTCCATCTCCTTTTGTTTTCATCTTAGTATGGGGTACCAAGAGCAGACCCTGAGACAGGACCTTAGGAACATGTAGGTGCAGAAACCTTCCTATATAACCTGGTGCCTGTCTGTAAAAGCTCTGCAAGTCACTGAAAGAATCTTAAATTGGGCTGTAAAATAAGCTGAAAACCAGTGTAGTGTAAACCTTTTCCGAATTCGCCACTTTTCTACTCTGAATTAGAGGAGCACTCAATCTAGATGAGACTAATCTTCTTCAGCTTAAATATAAAGCTCATATAAAAATGTACTGCAGATATTTCTATTAAGAGCAGGCTTTATATATAAGGCTTTAAAAAACACACAGATCAATGGGTAAATGGATGATCATTGATTAAACCATCCTTCCAACGGATGGACGGATGAATAGAAATGTGGACAGACAAACAGCACAACATTTAGACAAGACACCTGTAAACAGTCTATTTGTCCGTATTTATCAAGATTAGAAAAACACCTAAACAACATTCCAGACTTTTCCAGGAAAAGTAGGAACCTTGGATTTAAGACTAATTACCAGTGTTACTATACGTTACCTTCATAAGTGCAGTAGTAAAAGACATTGAGAGCCTCCACAGCTGCAGGGCCCCTCTGTTTGTAACCAAAGATCAGATCAATCCACTCGTGGAGGTGGGCTGAGACGTACTCTGACTCCTGTTACAGAGAACACACCTGAGCGGCTGTCTGTCGTTAGACTACACCAGTAAGAGCTAAACTGGACCTCACCAGAGCCTTTCGGTGCTTGTAGATGAAGTCCTCTGGGGATTTGGCCCATTTAGGGAGAACAACATTATTTACCCTCTCCTTAGAGATCTGCAAGCGACCCAGATCGAAACCTGATCAGGAGAAATTAAAGATACAGGGACGAAAAAAATGGGTAAATAAAGAATCTAAAGGGAAGCGTTAAAAAACAAATACTCAGCAACATCCCTCACCATTTTGGTTCTCCAGAAATTCAGGGAAGTAAAAGAACTCTGGGATGAGCTCCTTGACATCGTTGGGGTTGTCCATGAGGGTTTGCCATGTTGCTGGGATGGAATGGAACTGGCGGTCGGCGCAGTCAAACCTGCGATGAGTCAGCACAGTGCTGTTAATGAGCTGAACCGTCAGCAAGAAAAAGGACGACTGAGAAATAAACCATCCTCACCGTCCACTCTGCAGCTGGATGTGCAGGGAGGTGAAGGGCTCCACTCGGATCATGTAGTGCATCACTCCAGCAGCATTAGAGTAGTGGGTGCCATAATGGAATCGGTCAATAGTGCCCGTTGGGTCCTCAAAGCTTTCATACCTTGGGGTACACAATAAAAGGTTCAACTTTGCGACTTTTCTGCCATTTAAAGGTTCTGATAATGATACCTCAGTGGGAAAATGATGAGTACTTCTCTCTAACTGCTTTAGCATTGCGTTCGTTCTGCACTGCTACTGGTTTCGACAGATCCCTGAACACCCGTGGATCTGAGAGGTCCAGCTCCTCTGAACTGTAGTCAGTTAGAATCCAGGGAAACTGGACAAACACAAAATCCACTCAGATACCCGAATAGCAACGATTTCACTGGGAGAAATTCAGTTCTGAACGTACCACTGGGTACTGAGAGAGGTCGTTGTACGTTCTGCCTGCAATGGTGTTGAGCTGCATCAGGTAGTCGAAGTTGGAAATCTCTCGGTTCACCCATTTCTGCAACAGAATGAAAAATATACACTTACAACAGTAAAGTGTTTCATGTGATTTTAATTGAATTATACCTTGGTTTTATATACTGCAAATATATCCTCATCGCAATATCAACTGAAATTTATTTTTTTTTAAATTGTTTTTTTTTTTTTTAATTATTTGTTAATGTTTAGCCAGTTGGATGACTGGCTAAACATTAACACCTGGAGTTTATTGGTGCACAGCAGCAGATGCTCACACTGAACATAAATTACATTCCCCAAAATGCTAAAAGGTCACAGAGTGATGGAACCACAGATGATAAAGAGAGAAAAGAAGAAAATAGGCATAAATCACAACTTTTTCTATAACTCATTATAGAACTCATTAATTCTTTATTATTCAAAAGGACTGTTGGGAGATTTTTTTCGCTTGAGCTAATAAATCTAAGAAACGGTGTTAGAGGTTGATTCTTATCCTACTTCCTGATTACATGAGTACTTTTTCCTATAGAAAGTACCCCTGGTTTAATTGCATATCTTTCCTGAATGGTGACATTGATTTGTGTACTGTTTTTAAATGCATAGAAAAGTACTTCTTGCCAAGTGGTTCTGAATCCAGCTGTACCCGTTTCCTGCACAAACCTATTGACTGAGCTATTGCTGCTAATAACGTCGTCTACATATAGTTATTGAAAGTACTCCTTGGCAAGTGGTTCTGTATTTAGCTGTATCTTCTTCAAACCAGCCTTTAAATGAATTAGTGCTGACATTGATTTTGCGCGTTATCTTGGCTCTTTTTTGCATTGAAAGTACTCCTGGTCTAGCAGTTTGGTGTTTAGCTGCTTCTATTTCCTGAACAGAGCCACTGACAGTTATTGCAGGCATTAACTTTGCATACTCTCAGTAAGTACTCCTGGCGTTTGTGTTTTCTTCCATTACTCTTTGCTGTCCTCTCAACCCCCATCTCCAGAAGATGGCCGCTCACACTAAACATGCTTTGATTCCTCTCCACTGTCGCCACATGTTTGCTAAGTAAGAGGGATTTCAAAGTCAGTGCCTTCATGCAATCAGCTAAGCTTCCTTAGGCATTTATTTATTTATTTATTTTACCAAATGGTATTGTATCATCAAGTTAATCCACAATGTGGAACTGAATTGGACTGTATGTAATTGGATGTGAATCTGACAATATGTTTATACAGAGGCATTGAACTGAAATCAACTGTCTTTTAACCTGTGTGAGTCCAGAGGCCTTCAGGAGCTCCTGAGGTGAACGGGTCCCATAAAGGCTGAGCGATCGCAGCAGCAGCATGCGGCTGTACACTTTGTTCCTCGCCTGTTAATAAAAAATAAAAGAAAAAAAACATTGAACAACTTTCACAAGATAAGAGAGGACTTATACACTCATTACTAAACTGTATCACTGAGGGTGTTTATTACCTCTTTTTTAAAGTTCAGGAAATAATTGGTCTGATCAATGAGGAAGATTTCGAGGGCTGAGCGACGCAGGTTATATCGTCGGAGGTGGACCTCCCGGATCTGTGAAAGGGGCCATTTGAAGTCATGGCCCACTCCTTTAAAGAAAAGAAACCCCAAAAGTAGATGATTAAAGCAAGAAGGTCATTTAGTTTTTCCACAGATAGTCTTCTCCACCGTCTCCTCACCTTCCTCCTTCTCCTGGCTGCTGTCATAGAAGTAGATGTGCTGAGTGGTGAGCTCGAGGCGGCCTGGGATGACGTCCACCACCGTCACCAGCTCACAGTCCTCCAACAACACCATTTTCTCCTTCTGACTCGCCTCCTCTGCTTCAGCCCTACAGGATACAGTGGATGAATATAGAGATATCAACATTGTATCAAATTTTCGATATGTAAATATTGGCATTCATAAAGTTCTTTGGCAATTTATCTGACTGGTTGCTGGCGGCAACAGGGTCATCCTCCGGCAACTCCAAGATGTCGTCCTCCAAGTCACTGACTTTAACTTGCTTCACAGCCTCCAGCAGCAGAGACTCTGGATTCACACGCTGCTGATGGACACCTGATTAGATCGGAGAGAGAAGAGGGAATAAAACCTGAGGGGCACGTCCACAGAAGGTGCCGAGACTCATATCATATTACAGTAATGAGAACACTCTTGTAAGGCCCAAAGTGTCTTACCCAGGTTGTCTCTCAGAGCACTGGCCTCCCGGTGTGGGTCAAAGTTGTAATTGCGCACCAGCTTCAGCCTCATTCTGGAGAAGTTCTCTGCGCTGGACACTCTCCAGTGCATGTCATCCTGTAGTCTGTTGGAAACAGTTCAGAAATGCAGCCGTATAATAGTCCTGAAAGCCATCTCTCATTTACAGGTACCACTAAAAGCTTTGGCTTTCCAGACATGTCTGCTGTTTATTCAAGCAGAGAGAGAGCTACACTTTCAGCAGATACCAGGAAGGCTGGACACAGAACAGTGAAGCTGCTCTCTTATCTTTTTGGGATTTGAATCCGTCACAGAACATGCTGGATTTGGAAATACTTGCAGCTTTTTGAAAATCACATCTACTCATACAATGTTTTACTCATCACTTAAACGGAAACTCCGATCGGTGCACCACTGAAAATAGGTCATATAACAGACTAAAAGTAAAGGAGGAAAAATGCAGAAAACATAAGGATTTAATATACCTGTCAGCCCATGGACCCCTTTCACACACCAGTCCCCGTCGTGCTGCCTTCCACTGCCTGAGGGTGGCGCTGTTTTGGCTGTGTTGTTGCTTCAGCATGTTATTATAGCGCATGTTTTCTTGGCGGCTGCGGCGCGAGAACGGCTCCACAAATTGTTCCTAGTGGGAGAAAGAAAATCTGTGAGTTTTTTGTGACTGTTTTGTTATCATCACGTTGTCGGAGAGTCGGCTCACCTGGAAGCGGATCTTGCTCTCGCCCCTTTCCCTTTCCCTCTTGTGCAAGCTGATCATGAAGGCTTCATAGCACTCCTTCCAGTACAGAGCCATGGTCTCATGACCCTGACTGAACATCTCGATTTCATACTGCTTCATGTATGGAATAATCTGTAATGAAAAATGAGTGAAAATGAGGGATCATTTTTATTTTCGCGTCATTAATCATGACAGCAGAATTCCTTAGCAACAGAGAATCTGAATCTCGTACATATTTGTCGAGGTAGACGCGCCACTCGGGCGAGTTGCAGTATAGCTTGAAGTCCTCGAAGAAAGACGGACTTCCGTTGGTGTCGGGCAGCTGAGGCAGGTGCAGCTCCATGTAGAGGAGGCGGTGGACTTTGGAGAGCAGCGTCCGGAGCACCGGAACCAGAAAAGAATAGGTCTCCTCAGTCTGCTCCTGGATGGAGCGCCGCAGGATTCCCTCTAACTTCCCCAGCAAGTAGCAGGCCTCATCCTGGCTCGACACTTCTTTAGTTTGTAGGATGCCGTTAAGTTTGGCTGAGGCCAAAGCACACACCTGAGAAAGAGTTACGTCATTACGTTGAATGCATGAGATTAGATTGGTGTTTATGAAAATACTAAATATGAAGAAAAATTCACCTCAGTGTCTTCCTGAGCCATGAAGCCCAGTAGAAGTCTCAGTCCTACTTGGGAGAGCTGGAACCACTGAGTTCCAGCAGAATACCACACCATGAGGCAATCCATTAGTGTCACAGTCTCTTCTAGCACCTTATCTGTCCACAGCGCTGGGTTGACCAAACCCTCTGCCTGAAGGAAGTCCTGCACGATGTGAAGCAGCCGAACCGCGTTCTCAGTGTGTTGCGGTAGCGAAGCGGCTGAGGCCTCTCGGTTATCAGTCACAGCCCACTCCAACATACGCTCCAACAGACTAGAAAAAAAAAAAAAAAAAAAAAAACAACAAATAAAAAAAAAAGCAACAGTCAGGGAGATCTTCCCACAAAAATACACACAAAAAAAACCAAATTATATCCAGACAGGATGCTGACCTGAGCTTGATCTGGTCGACAGGAAGCAGCAGGTCATTGGCAGTCGCCAGTTTGGTGAGAGCTGAGAAGACCTGGCCCCGCTCCAGCCACGCCGAGTCATCAGAGCCCTCGACTCCTCGCCACATCACGAACAGGACAATCTCCAGCAGCATGTTACAGAGCTCCTCCTCTGCCCTCTAGAGGGCGACAAGAGACAAAGATATTTTCTCACTACATTAATAAATGGAAGCTTCCTTCGTTCCTTCCTACCTGTAAATATTGTACAATTACAACAGGGAATAACATTGAAAGCTGTAAAGGAATGGATCCTGTTGAGGTAATGAACAGCTGGTCCTCTTCTACTGACTTCGGGTGACCTACTGAAATCCCCAAAGGGTTCAGATGAAAGTCAACAGGGGGCTCCCTGAGAAGGCAGTGACATTTCATTTACTGTGATGGAAGCTCTTGCTGTTCAACACAGTACCTTTCAAAAGTATTCTGTGGAGGGAAAAAGTCACTGAATAAGAAAATCTTTTTCAAATAATCTGAAAAAAATGCAGTGTGTATTTGCATCCTGTGAAGGCCACAGAGGTTTCTTAGAGAAAATGAGTAAACAGCATCATCAAAACAAATTAGGCAATAGGACAATATCTCAAGGTTTGAACATCTCCCAGAGCACATTTCCATCCAATGGTTGCAGCGGTTTTTCTTCAGTAGGGACAAGAAAGTTGGTCAGTTTAATAGAAGAAGGATGTAGCTAAATACAGGACAATCCTGGAAGGAAACTTATTGGAGGCTGCACCACCACTGTCAACAAACAGCCAGTACTAGAATGGCATGATTAAACAAGAAAATTTGTGAAGAAAGAGGTTCTGATGCTGAGTTAGGTTGTGCAGGCCTCAAGTTTGTCAAATTGTCAAATGTCAATTGTCAAATTAAAGCCTAAACAGCTTAAAACAAAAGATAGTTTGTGTCTGTCTTTGCTTCATCTCTGATCTCACCTCAGCATTGTTGAAGGATTCCCCCAGTGAGATATTGTCACTAAAGAGGAAGCTATCTTCAGTAAAAGATGTTGCATCTTTATCCCCAGAGATCCCAGGAAGAGGCTTTGTCGTCTCCAGGGGAGAAGGCGTACTGGGCATGCTCCCAGGCGTTTGGCTGCCGCTCTCTGCGCCCTCAAAGGCCTGAAGGTGCGAAAGATCCAATGTCAAGCCCCCCGATTTACCCAGCACCCACGGCTTGACTGGCAGCTGTGGCTCGGTGGAGGCAGAGGAAGACGGTGTGTCCAACAGCGAGATGACGTCTCCGTTCTCCAGGCTGTCCACGGAGCGAGCGTCTCCCACGCTGAGCCGGTCGTCCTCCAGCCGGTCCAGGCGGCCGCTGCTGCCTGCTCGTGCCCTCCTTTCCAGCGGCAACTCCAGGCGGTTATTGCTGCTGCCGCTGCCGTTCCGGTTTAAGTCCAAACTGCAGGTGCTGGCTGTATCGGAGCTGCGCAGGGTTAGGAGTCCCTCGCCCCGTAAGTACAGCCGCATGAGGGTGTCCTGCCAACACTGCTGCTTAGAGATCTGGTTGGCAGCGTCCTGTTGGGACTGAAGCAGCTGGTACACCTGAAGACAGGGGAGGGGAGGGGTTAAACCTCAACAGTGACCACAGGAGAGGCAGGTCATGCAACACTGGTGTTTCTTACCCTCTTGCAGACAATCAGGCGCACGCTTGGTCCGGCCCGGTGTGTGAGCTGCACCAGAGCCATCAGGTCCTTGTAGTTCACAACTTGATCTGCAGAGTTTATTTGATTTACATTTACAGCTCTGTGACGGCATGCAGATGTGTTGATTGAAAATTTTCAAATAAGCTGAAGTTAAAGTGAACACTGACCCGTATGGAGGATCTGATTGAGGAGACAGCGGATCAGAGTGGGGGTGATGTGAAGCTCAGAGAATACGAGAGACAGCCCGGTGTAGCCAGCCTCCCTCAGGCGTAAGCGCTGCTTGCTCCTCTCATATACTCGGTCGCAGCGCAGCATCCGCTCAAACAGCTGCACAGACGACACGGCAAATTAATACCTGGCAAAATCTGTTTTGAAAGTAGCTCCCACCTTCCAGTTGGTGTGTTGGTGGACACTCACCTTGAAGACGAGCTCCCTCAGTCGATCTGAGTGTTTGTTGTTGAGCAGAAGCGTGTAGCAGGAATCTGCTGCCGTGGGCTCAAAGAGGAGCAGGAAGAGCTGGTCTTTGGCTGGGCTGCTCTGCAACAGGCCGAGTAACATCTCCAGAAGCCCACATAGCTGCAGTCGAAACAAAAACAGCTCAGTTAACAAACTTGGAATGACTTGAGTTATATTATGTGACTGCACAGGGTTTCTGCAAGTGTGATTTAAGACTTTTGTAGGAACAGGACTTAAATTTAATACCTACTTGAACTGAACTAATAACTTCTATGGTTACTTATATTAATTTTTTAAAAAGTTTAAACAAGTAAAACAGAACTTTATCAACTTAAATTGCTTATTTACATCTCTGACATGTGACTGAATCAGTTTCAGAAAAGTTATTGATGACCGGTTTTAGTTAACTACAACATCTACTTTCAGTAGTTAACTAATTTTTTAATTTTTCAATTTTCTAAGCCATAATCATTAAAATTAACAATAAACTAACCCTGGGGTTTACTTTTTGAACTGAATTACAGTAATGATGCATCTGCGTAATAATCCTTATCAGAGTAAGCTTACTTTAACCAAAAGCTGAAAATAATTTAACCTTGGAGGGTAAAATATGTAAGAGTAAAATATGTAATTCCCTGGTGGGAAGTTTTAAGTTTCCCTCAGGAGTTAGAAACACTTCTTTAAATGTCTTGGAGGTCTAAATAGATCGGGAGTTCCAGGTTCTGTGAACTCACCTGGTCTTCATCTCCAATGGCAGCAATGTATCCCAGAATGCTGTGCATCTCTTCCTGTGACATGCCCTTGCTGATATAGTACTTGATGAGGCCACAGAGAGATGCTCGGATGGTCCGAATGTCGTCCTCGCTCAGGTCATTCTCCTTGTTGGCGTTCTTCCTGAAGTACAAAGCACATGACAATGAGCTTTTCTAGACGGAAAGCAGAAAGATCTAAACTTCTGCAACGTACCCGTAATAGAGGCGCATGGTGTCCAACAGAAACTGGACTCCACATTTCTTCCTGAACTGCTTCCTGTCATCCTTGATGACGGTGGACATGTACTGGATATGACCTTGGGGAAAACCAAAAAAATTTAAGTCCCCCTTCCAGAGCAGGTAAAACACGCTGATATCCAGTCCTCACCAATGCGCAGAGGGAAATCTCCTTTGTTCCAGATGTTGAAGTTGAACAGCAGATGTGTGTGGATCTGCTGCAGTAGAGCCTGGTTCTTCTCATAGGTCACCTGCTCAATCAGCAGCTGCACAGCAACCAGCACGCTGACGTCCACATGACCTGCTGGAAGCTGGAACCAAACAAAACAACATCAGGACCATTAGCTTAAATCTACACACATTTCCTGACTGGCACACATGCAAACTGATGGGTCAGTGTACAGCTGATTGCAACGATGATAAGAAAATGAGCCATTTCAGACACAAAGAGGAGCACATAAAACACAAGGCGAGTTACCAAACTAGTGCTTTATAAGGCAATGTGAAACCCAGAGCTCTGACTCCAGAAACAAGATAAGGAACACGCAGGAGAAGGAAAACACATCAGTGTTTTATTTGGATCTTTACCAGTTACTGGGTGTGGTCACTTTGCAGAGAACAACTTTCACCACATCTAAGACCTTTTAATTTTATCTGCGTCTCTGCGGAGGCTTTTATTTTCCCATAGCGACAATACTTATAGAGACATGCCTATATCCCTGCGCTGAACAAACAAACAGAGAGGCAATTATACCAAACAAAGGACAGAAAAGGATCAGAGACAGTGAGATGAGACTTCAATACAGATAGAAAGGAGACAGGGACAAAAATGTGAATTCCTGTAAATCTGGAGGAGCCACAGCAATTTTCAGAAATATTCCACCTTATTATTCCCATAAAGTATGAGGGTACAAAAAGTACTTACACTTAATTCCTTCACTATAAAGTAACTTAAACCCATCTACTCTGAACTGGGAGAAAAGCACAAAAAGTCTGGCTCTATTCCATACAGATTGATAAAGTCCAATATAGAAAAACTGGTGGGGCATTCTTCCTGCACTTGGGAGTAAAAATCCTTAGAAACCTTTGTCCAACTTACCCTACATCCATTTTATACAACTACACAAAACAAAATATTATTATACTTTTATAAAGTAAAGAGTCTGAGTTGTAAGGATTTTTAAATTAGCAAGATTCCTTCCGGGCTGCTATGTCAGACATGACATAAAAAAGGACAAAAAGATTTTACATGAATTATTTAACAATTCGAAAAATTCTAGTTACGCTTTCTGTCTTCATTTCCACATATCACTTTAATAGTTGTGATTTAAATATCTAAATCATATACGCCTATGGGTTCTTTCTCAGTTTTTTTACTCCGTCCACATAGAAAGTACCCCAGGCTCAGTGCATCTGTGTTTAGATACGTCTTTTTCCCAGACAGAATCAAAGATAAAGCTATTGCTGTCATTAATTAGCGTACACTCTTTGTTTGCTTTCCCTGCAGAAAGTACCCCTGGCCTAGTTCTTCTACGTTTACATGCATCTCTGTCCAGGATGGAGCCAATAATGTAGCTATTGCTGCCATTAACTTGGTCTACTCTCTTTTTTCCATAGAAAGTACCCCTGACCCAGTACTTCTGGATCAGTTGTACTAGGATGTAATTCCTATGCAGGGACCTTTTGCAGCAGGACTCCCAGGGTTCCCACGCCATGTGAGTGAAGCAGATTCTCCTGGTTGATTGGGTGTCTCTGCAGAAAGTGCTTTAGCACCAAAAGGAAAGTGGCCACCAGATTCTTCTCCAGGCGTGCCTCTGGGATAGAGAAGAAATGAATTGTGTCAACATGTTGCAACATGCAGTCTTCATTTCATAGACTCAGGCAGAACGAACCTGAAGCTCTGTTAGATGGAAGAATGACCCAGTCTCCATCAGCTGGTGTGGTCACATCTGGCGTGATGAAGTCTGACGCAGATGCAGGATCGGCGCTCTGCTGATCAGGGGTCACAGAGGCCAGCTGCTCCAGCACTGGGAAAAGCACTGGCAGGCCACCGACACAGTTGATCATATCCTGTCCCCAAAAAAACCCCCCCAGAAACTTTTGTAAACCTTTTAAAAATTCCTCTGTTACCATAAAATGTGTGTGTTGCACTGACCTTTATATCCCAGTTGACAACTTTGTTCCCAGTCAGACGTCCGTGCAGCATGTTTGGAGAAAGGTCGAGACAGATGGGATTTCTACAAGCCTGTCGACAGAAAGGGAACATTTAGTTCATATTTGGTACTTTAGCTGCATAATCATTTTGCACTAATGTAATTCCTGGATTTGTAAAAAGATTTAAGATTATTTGACGATTCGAGAGGGAAAAAGAGGCCCAGTTACCTTGGGTGAGTAATGCAGCAGCAGTTTGGCTGAAATGTCACCAAGTTCTGATTCCTGGGCCTTAAATGGAGAGACGCAATTAGGACCTAAAAGTATAAAAAAGAAAGAGAAAGAAACAAAAATCCTCTTAAATTTTTGTTTACAGTTGTTGCCATCTCATTTTTTTTTCTATTTTGCAGTCCGTACCGTTTGTGTCCACAAGCCTATCCAGAGCTAACTTTCCAGAGTTCTCAGTTCCTTATTATCATTTAAATGTTAAAGTTCAACGTCAATTTATGGAAAATATTTCTGCAGGCTTTACAAAAGAAAGAATGAAGGAAGGACAGACACAATAAGAACAATGACAAGGAATAGGGAAGGAGAATGGAAGAAATAATAAAGGAAAGTAAGTAGGACAACAACAAAAAGAGGAAGGAAGAAGGCAAGAGCAAAGAAAGGTTAATAAAAAAGCTATAGCACAACGGAGGAAAGCAAGAAAGACACATCAAGGGAAGGATACAAGGGAGAAAGGGAGGTAGAATACAAGGAAGGAAAGGTGAGGAAATAACAGAAAGAAGAACACAAGAAAAGGAAAGGATGGAATGATACGAGGAGGAAGGAAGCACATAGTATTTCAACAGTGTGACAGGGATTGAAGTCTGGAAACACAAATACATCCCTCCCTGCTTACCAGCACTGCAGATGGCTTTTATGTGACTGGGCTGAAGGGGCTCATGAAACACCATGACGCCTCCGAGCTGGCCCTGCAGGGACGTGGGGCTTCCCCACTCGCTGTCCTGGGTACCGGCTGAGATCAGCTTAGTGACAGACTCTGGCTTCCCCCCCAGCAGCCCGCCCCAGGTCTGCGGCGACAGGATACCGCTCAGTGAGGATCGAGCGGTGGGTGTGGTGGTGGAAGAGAAGGGTGGGTCTGGGATTTGTGAGGGTGGGGGAGTGGTGGTGCGTTGTCCTGCGGAGCCTATGCAGCAGGAGATAAACGGCTGCAGATGGAGAACGAAAAAACGTTTTAGAGCAAAGTAGTAAAAACAAATCTGTGTAGACTGATGGCTTATTCAAATAAAATTATATTCATAACCCTAATTAGGCTAGTGGTTCTGAAGGTGATTGATTGCCAATGGTATGAATACATCTCCAAGGTAAAGTAGTGTTTGGTCTAAAGCTGTTAATAATTGCTGAACATAGTTTAGATCTCACCTCTGTCATGATGGGATACTTGAGGGGGGCGGACAGTTTCTGCTGCCCATCTACATAAATGTAGACGAGACTCTGTCCAAATGGCCTCTTTCCAGGTATGTGCACCACACCGATGCTGTGCTGGAAAACAGAAATCAAATCACCCTTTAATAATAATACACTGCTGTTCTACTATTACCCTTGCACTACGGGGTATTAACCTTGCAGTAAGTTCAATTAAAAGGGTCATTTTCAGCAGACGTACCCAGAGGGAGTCACAGAAACAGTAGTCAGGCAGCATTACGGTGACATACTCCTTCTTTGTGCACACAGCCACCACCAGCACCCCCGCTGAGCTGATGAAGGCCTCAAATCCTGTTCCTCCAGGGGTGAAAAAGCTGTACAGACAGAAATATCAAACATTTAAGAAAGAATTTGAACAATACAATCAAAATGGTAAATTGGACAAAAGCAGATCTGTAGTTTTAGACAGAATAGTTATTGAGGCTTTTATAATTAAAAAAGACAAAACTGTCACCCTCAGATGAAAGGAAATTACATAGCTATAAATGTTTTCAGAAAAAATGTTAAAAAGTGATATTTTTATTTCTGACCTGTAGAGCTGCTTCCTTTTGTCTTTGCTGAGTGGACCCAGTTGGTCCTGGTCCAGCGACAACCAGGCATGGAAGCTGAAGGCAGATCCTGGCCAGCGCTGCACTGTGGGAACAACAATCCCTGCCATGCTGGGTGACAGATCAAAGTACTGCATGGCATTCTCAAGTCCCTGCTTGCGAACCATGGTCAGGAGGGCTTTCAGGGCTGGACCGACATATGGATGAGCTTGGCTGGACTCTGTAGTCCTGAGAAGGCGCAGGAGTCCCAGTAGTTCCCTGCCGCTTAAAGACTGTGAACCCAGAGAGCCTAGTAACCCAAACAGGCTTTCTGCACAGGCTCGATGCAGGCGCTCATGGTGCTCCAGAGCAGCTAACACTCTCACAACCATGGCGGCGTTGACGCAAGTGGCACGGGTCTGGCGGTTGAGGCAGCAGAGGCGGCGCAGCCAGTCGGCCGTGAAGAGCTGCAGCTCGGGTGACTCCAGTTCTGGGAGCCACTGGACCAGTAGCAGCAACGGCTCCACGTTGCTGATCCCGAGGAGACCCACAGAGGTGTGCTCCCCCTCCACTGACTGGAAAAACAAAGACGGAGAGTTCCGAGAAATAACAAGGATTAGTCAGCAGAATGTTTCAAAGCCAGTAGGTGACTCACCATGTTCATCAGCTCCTTGAGGAGGTGTCGAGAAGGCTGGCCGAGAGAGATTAGAACTTCATACAGGTGATTGTAGCCGATCCTTTCCTTAAAAACCTCCTAGAGCAACAACAGAGCAAACACTGATGAGTCAACCCAATAAACAAGGTCTTTTTTATTTTTTTTTTAATGATGTACTAAAAGAGCATCCTCCACATTTATCTGTACCCCTGGTAAAGATGAGGAAAAACCCCGAAAATAGATGTATCCTTAATTGCGGAAGCTAAATCTCACATCTCATTCCCAGGAGCTTCGGGAGAGAAATAATCCCACAACATGACAGGTCCTCCACTGTATCTCCGTTTTAACTCTGCATCAAATTGGATTGTTCCTTGCTAAAAAGCTCAGTTTTAGACTGAATTCCATTTTACACATAAAGCCTCAACCCAATGTTTAGTGGTGGAGCGTCCCAACTGTCTTTATGGAGCATGGGGAGAGCCAAGAGAAATGGGTTTGTAGCATTTAAGAACTTAGACATAAGAAAAACTACTTTACTTTCTATTTTAAAGTATTTAATAACATTACAACTGGCATAACTTGTTACCAACCATAACAGCCCAAAACTGGCAAAAAAAAATACAACTGCTTCATTTAGAATATTTATTTTACCATCATAGCCACCATTAGCTTATATAGTAGTTTGATTTTTAAGCATTTTCATTTCCTCTAAAAAAGCAAAATAAAATAAAAATACTGCAGTTTTTGTTGGTTTTGCTTAAAAATGCAGTCATACTGTAATGTTTAGTTTAATGTATTCTGATTAATTGTAAATTAAATTAACAGAAAATAAATATTCTAACCCCATCAAATTATGATACAGTTAAGAATATTTGCAGTATGAGTAATCATCAGTATACTTTAGGTATGTCTGAAGATTAAATCCATATAGCATGTAGTATATTTTGTTAGCTTATTGGAAATATTCAACCAAAAACCTAAAAACATTCTATATACATTAGTTCATTTTTCCACAAGAGCAGTGTTATGTTTTTGTTCTTCAATGACACACAAAAATGTCAGCTGCAAAATCAATAACGCATGACTCATATGACATATCCCTTATGGAGATCAATAAACTTTAGTTTTACGTAAATGGCATGTTCTCTTGTCTTTTTATTTTTGAAACAAATGAGTCTCTGTGTCCCATCACACTTCTTACCCCAAAGAAACAGAAATTTAAAGTTCCCAGACACTTAATCAACTTAAAAAGTAAAAATATGTAATATATTCAGTTACATTTATTTGAAAATGGGATGGTTAGGAGATTTTTTCAAAATATTTGAGTGTGAGATTATGCTGCTGCAATAAAAGATGCTTTTATTTTTTAGCTGTATGGTGGTGGCAGAATCATGCTGTGGGGTAGCAATAAACATGGGGAGCACAGTATATCTTCAATGTCAGACAGCAACCTTAGCAGCTGGTGATTTATGCATAACTGTCGTCAGGGCTTTGATGGTGGCTACAGCTAACGAGTCAAGGCGTCCTTGAATCACCTGAAAACAAGCAAACATATCCGTTATTCACTCTAGCTTTTTTATATAAAAAGAGAAGATAGTGTTGTCAATTTTTTTTTATTTTTTTTTAGTACAAACAGATGTTATGAATGGACAATAAGCATGCAGAGATTTAAAACAATCCACTTTTTTTTAAGCCCTGACATTAAATAGATATGTAAGGTGTTTCCTTTGAGTTTGATTCAGTCAGGGGATATGAGAGGAGTGAGTAAAATCATCAATAAAGGTTTTTAACCACAATCTGTCGCTGCTGTAGGAGCTGGCATCAAAACTCTTACAGCAGCTGTTTATGCTGATAATAACATAAATAATGTCTTTCTGCTCCAGGCAAAAAGCACAGAGGAGTGACTGGAGCAGGAAGCTAACGCCAACCACAAAGATGAAATACCTCCCCAACAACACGGCCACACTGAAACATGTACACACTCAGCATGCAGCCCATAGAACCAAGCCACACTAGGACGCAAACACATCCCTCATCCAGCTCTGCCCTGCTCATGTTTATTAAACACCACTCAGCTGAGGACTGGTGGTTGCCCTCAGAGAGAGAGAGAGAGCTGGATCAGCTGGACAGGGAGTGTAGCACATATAGGTCATCATCACACAGTCCTGATCACCTCGAACTGCTACATTTTGGAAGAGTGCACACAAGCCCATTGTGATAGAACTCCCGGTGAACCCAAGACGATGTGAAAGGGGAGGGGAGCAAAGAGGGCCTGAGACATGTGAGGAAACTGAAAAATGGTAGTCGTGAAGAAGGCAAACAAGTCACTCCACAGCAAGATACCACAACTGGGTCGCTACTCAGAGCTAAGCTTCTGGTTCTCTTTGCATTTAAATTCTACTTAACTACTTGAACACAACAGGTGTTGCAGCACTCCGACTTGTAAACCAGAATTTCTGCCTCTGACACTGGATATGAGCAAACACCTGATGTTTTATACCTGACGAGTAAGTCGGAGCATCTGCCCCCGTGTTAGGTTACAGCTAGCATACATCTGAAGGTTTTCACACATGGAAGCAACTAATTTAGAAAAATGGAGGTAGCCCTGTGAAAAAAAAAAAAAAAAAACTTCAAAACTATGAAATCATCTAAATATAGAAGCAAAACCCCTTTTATTTATTAGAAACCTTCATTTTTATCTTTTCGATAATGAAATAAGGAAAAGAAAGGATGCTAAGCTAACAAACAGGAAAATCTAGTTGTTCAACCTCAAAACATCTTAAACATGATTAGAAATATTTATGTGAAGCATGGCAGTTAAATGGTCTTGCTGTAGAGTGGCATGTGGTTCAGCTGAGGTGAAAGGTGGTGGGATTTGGCAGCAGCAGATGAGGATAAGGGCAGGGCAGGTAGATGGGGTTGGACTTTCTCGGTGGTACCTGAGTGTCCCTCTCTCCTGTTTGTAACCTGTTGTTGGTTATATCTTTCTGGTCCTTGTCTGCCGCCGTGCACCTAGCGTTAACCAGCTGACACACAACAGGCAACATGTCAACTCAGTGTGAGGGAAGGGGCAAAGAGAGGGAGAAGATGATGAGAAGGAGAGATTTAGAGGATGAAAAAAGGTGATTGAAGGAGAAGGTGAGAGGTTAAAAGCTGTGAACTTCTGCAGGGTCCAGCCTCATTGTGAGGAAATAAACATGCATGGTGTTGCAAAATGCTCCATGTAACACTGAACCTTCAAGTTGTAAACAAGAGCGAGATCAGACCCGAAAAGAGACTTTCGATTCAAAAGATCTAACAGTCACAGTAAGAAATTGAAAAAGGAAAAATTGAAAATTCATTCCAAACATTTGTCACAAAATCTAAAATATGACACAGTCAGTGCATTTGGTTTGATATTCCCCTGTTCTGAGTTGTTGTTATTTCAGACCGAACTGAGCTGCATCTCCAGGTCTTACCTTGCTGTTCTGCAACAGTCGTATCAAATGCTCAAAACAGTTACTGTTGAGGAAGATGGCTTGTAGAACCGGCCTGTCTGAACACAGGAACATGTCCCTGATAGTGTCTGAAAGGCAAAACTTGAAGGAATCAAAACACAGAAATAAGAAAGAAATTATTATTCTTTACTTTTGCATAAAGCCACTACCTAGCATGTGCACTTGCAGCGCCACAAATCGAATCTCCCAGTGTCGGCCCAGGGTGGGAACCCGACCCTTGGCTGGCTGCTGCTGCTGTTGCTTGGCAGCGACCACAGCCGCAGGGTCCGAGTTGAGCAGCTTGAAGTAGTTTTCTAGCACAGAGGCGATTTCCACCTGCCGCTGGTCGGAGCTGGAGGCCAGGAGGCACTGCACCACCTCCCTGAGGCAGCCCAAAGTTAGCAAGGCCATCCGGCTGACGTCCTCACTGTCCCAGTCCTCGGCTTCCTCTGATGAGCAACTCCCCATGTAGCTGTCGGCCAGTACCCGCATCAACACCTCCATGGTGGCTGGAGAGATGGCGAGCAGAGCATTCCTCTGGAGGCAGAGAAACAATATGAGGGTGAAGAGATGCCGTGCATTCCAAATTCTTGAACTTTACCCCCATTTTCATACGTTAGAACCACAAACTTCAATGCGTGTAGGTTGATGGGGATGTTATGTTAGATACCAACACAAAAGAGTCAAGTCAAGTTTATTTTTATAGCACATTTCAGCAGCAAGGCAGTTCAAAGTGCTTTACATCATAAAATTATCAAGAGTGCGTCACTGTGAAGTTGAATAAAAAATTTTTAAGAAACATTTTTATAAAAAATTCAGTCCCCTTTAAACAACCTGTGCGATAGAACACCATCACCCTGAACACACCATCACCATGGTGAAACAAGGTGATGGCAGCATTATGCTGTGGATATGCTTTTGGTCTGCAAGGACAGGAAATGTGTTCAAATTCAATGGTTTAATTTAATGGTAATTTAATGGTTTAATACAACACTGCAAGAAAACCCTTCAGGTGTCCAGCATTCACTATCCCCATAGTAATACAGGGTGGTGGCAGCATTGTGATGTGAATTTTTTGGTCAGATTTGATGTGAAGCTAAATACTGCCCTGAAATAGTTACGACTGGGTTGAAGGTTCCCCTTGAAGCAGGACAGTAAACCTAATTTAAATGGAATCGGCTTGGCAAATTCTAGCTCTTACCTGATGCTCTCCAACCAATCTAAACTTGCACTAATTTCAAAGAAGAATATGCTTTGACTGGAGCTATCTGACATCAAAACTAAGCAGTATTTTATGTTGGTCTATCAGATAAAATCCAAATAAAATAAATTCAAGTTTGTGATTTCAATAAGTTTTGTCTAAGAACTCCTTTGTGCTTTGAACAGACCACAGCAGTTAGAGAGGATTATGTTTACAGCCTGTCAGTTTAAGTGCCCTCTGACCTCCAGGCCAAACTGAGCCTCACCTGATCCCCTGCTACTATGGCTCCAAAGAGGTGCAGCAGGCAGCACTTCAGGCTCTCTTTCAGATGCTCGCTCTCCTGGAAGCACTCTACAACCAAAGCAAAAACACATCAACACATAGGCGCTTTCATTTCATCTTTGAATATGACGCAAGCTATGCAAATGCACCAAACTGTTGCGGTTCCTGTGCTTTCCTCATGTTTATGTGACACACAGTTAAACATAAAGGGTCAGTGCTCCTATCTGGCGTATGTAACCCAGATAGGAGAGGATCTCCACTATCATCCAGAGTACATAAACACACAGCAGCCCCGCCATTAACCTTAGGGTCATGGTAGCGCTGGTCATCTATTAACTCATCTGTCAACACATCCAACTGGGGAATGAAATCTGACATTGTGGCTCCAGGATGTCTACTTCCTTTAACTACTCAGTTATATGCAACTTCAACTAGTTACAAAGCAGAAGTCACCATAGTGAACGTCAACAAAGCAGACGAGCATAAAACAGAGAAGGTGGGCTAATTGGTCAGGCCCCAAGCCTTATCTTTAGCGCAAAACCACATCAGCCACGCATACGACACAGGACAGAAGAGACTCTTTGTCCAACATGGCCGCCAGCGTCGCTGAAGTGCCTTGACAGGCAACATTCATTATCTGCTCATCTCAGCGCCTGGCAAACAGACCAGAGGCACAGAGAGCGGATTCAAGAGGATCCATGGAGGAAAGTAGAGTAGTGAGTGAGAGAGGGAGGGGCAGAATGGGAGCTCTCAGACATCGAGGAGAAAAGGAGGAGGGAAGCTTATGTTGTGCCATTTTTACAACTTCCTCATCCACACCTGTTGAGTCATATGAGAGAAGAAGATAAGGTAATTTGCACCCATCAGCCACAACATTATGACCGTCGCCAGCTTGGTCATCAAATGACGTGACATTTTGTTGGAGATGAGCTCATTTAATATCTGGCAACAAAGACTTACGGTAAAAGAAGGGAACAAATTCAACAGTGAGCGGAGCTGCTTTGTACTTCTGCCTTCCCCTCTCGACGGTGCCCAGCTGCTCCCTGGGGAGACAGAGGAGGAAAAAAAACAAACATAAGCACACAGTCTGAAAGAATTTTCATCGCTATGCCGACGACACCTGCATCTACTTGGCTGATAACCAAACTAAACATATACTGAATTTATAAGCCTATCTCATGAATGACCAAATTATGAACCAGAAGATATAGATAAATCTACATCTTGTTTATGATCTTAAAAAAAACAATCTATCAACTATTCATGACCCAATCATATCATTACTCTTTAAAGATCTTCATATTTGTATGTTGGTATAAAATGCTTCAAGACAGATCACAATCTTTTTACATGAAAATCTTGTGATTACTTATTAGTGCAGTAAAATTTCCCTGGTAACCTATTTCTTCTGGGTTTGTTATTTTGTCACACCTAAATGCTTCAGACTAAATGAATATATAACATAAATAAAACTGTAGTACTAGACGACTATAAGCAGAGATAACACAAAGAAATTTTCAAATTCTGATTTTAATAATAAGGCAGAGAAAAAAAAAAAAAAAACCCCATCCAAACAAGGCCCTGTCTGAAAAAGTAAATCCCCCTTAGACCTAATAATGCTTGTGTCACCCTTAGTGGCAATAACTCCCATAAAGCATTTGTAATAACTTTCAGCGAGTCTTTTACATGGTTGTGGAGGAATTGTGGTCCAGTCTTCTTAGTAGAAGTGCTTTAATTCAGGTTGTTTAGGTTGAGCAATCTGATTACAATCATGCCACAAAATTTCTGTTAGATTCAAGTGGTCCAGACTTTGACTAGGCCACTCCAAAACCTTCTTAATTTGCTTTTTATAATGGTTTCTGGTTTTCTCTTAAAGAGCAAAATTCTTGGTTCCATCATGAATGGGATATCAGCCACACCACAAAGCAGACTGTACATTCTTTTCTGTCAGCAGTGGTTTTCATCTTATGACTTGAGTCAAGCAGAATTTTCCACCTCAGGTTTGATTTGTTGAAATATTTTAGACATTAAACCAGATAAAATACAGTCTAGATTTTGTTATGAAAAAAAAAAAAAAAAAAAAAGGAAAACAGCCCATAAATTTAGCACCAGTTAGGAAGCTTTCAGTAAGACACCAACTTAAACATCATTAACCACTACCCATGTAACTGAACATGTGAATAACTAGTGAAAAACTACTAGTTAAGTTGTTACCCGCTTGTCCGATGTCTCCAGTTGCGGTATGGGTCATAGAGGCTCTCGCAGAATGCCAGCGAATGACGGACAAAGTCCTCCGCCTGACTGTGGTCCATCATCTCCTTCTCCTTGGTCCTACTCTTTAGCTGTCAACCAACAGACAGAAAGACCATCTCACCTGCAGTCATGTGTCCCACTATGAATATTTTTATGAGAGAGTGTCAAACCTGCTGAATATACAGTGTTGTCATGGTGATGATGTGATTGATGTAAGAGCAAGTGCCGATCTCCTCAACATTGGACAAGTTCCTTTAAGAAACAACCATGGACATATAAAAGATAAGTGAAGAAGTAAAAAACAGGATTCAATGTATTTTAGTGAGATTAAACAAATCAGTGCAGAGTTGTAAAGAAGAGGGAAAGTGATACGAGCGCTTCAAAGTTTTTTTCACAAATAGAAATCTGAAAAGTGTGGCATGCATTTCAATTGCTAAGACCCGAGTCAGCACTCTGTAGAAACACCTTTCACTGCACTGACAGCTGTCAGTCTTTTGCGGCACATCTCAACCACCTTTTCACATCTAGAGACTGAAAATTTTCCCATTTATCTTTGAAAGCTCAGTTGAATTGGATGGAAATCATTTGTGAACATTAATTTTCAAGTCTTACTGAAGATTCTTAACTGGATTTGGAACTTTGACTGGGCCACTCGCAGGTATACTTTGATCTAAACCCATTCCATTGCAACTCTTTCTGTTGATGTTTCAGAGAGCTGTCCACCCCATCCTCAAGCTTATTGAATTTAGCTACATCCATGTTCCCTTTTCCTGTTGAAGTGAAGCATACCCCATAGCATAATGCTGCCACCACCTTGCATCATTATGGGACTGGAGAGTATAGGGCGATGTCCAGTGTTAGCTTTCCCTCAGATAGTGTGTTGCATGTGAAGATGCTTATTTGTAAGAGGGATTTAAAAAAGTTCAAGGGGCGTGAGTACTTTAGCAAAGCTGACCTGCAGATAATGATGAGGAATTTCAGCAACAGCAATGCCAGGTTTTGCTGCTCAGGCTCTAGGCCATCTGATGCTTTCTGGACGCACTGCAGCAGCTGGTGGCGCAAAACCTGCAGGATGTTGTCGGGCAGCAGCGTCAACACAGGTGGAACCTCCTCTGGTCTGGAAACACAAAGGGAAACCAACAATGAAGACAGACTGTCTTAACTGGAAGATTAAATCAGCAGAGAAAAATAGTGACTCCAGTGTCTCGCATGCCTCAGCTTAATGACTTTCATCTGATACTCATGTGATCACAACTGGCAGCACAGCCAGCTGAGAAATCAGATCATACCTGCAACAAAATGTAACTGCTCTGCATAAAATCATGCGTCATGGCTGCACTATATTTGGTTTTGCGCTGTGTGTGTGTGCTTGAGCTGTCATAGCAAACATCAAAGTAAAGTTTGTGCCTAATTCACTCCCAGTGGCAAAGCAAAATATATTGATATTTGGGTAAATGAAAACAGATCAATCAGGTTGGGAGGCTATTGTAGCACATTTTGAGGTGTCACCAGTTAACCAGCACTTACCTCGAAGGGGGCTTTTCGAAGTCTACGTCGAGGCATTGCTCATATGAGCTGATGAAAATCTCCAGCCATATCTTGAAGTAGTCTGGATCTCTCTGGAAAATCAGGAGATGAAAGACGGAAAACAAGGGAGAGATGTTGGACAGAAGGGGGAAAAAAAAAAGAGGATAAAACTAACTGTTAGTTATATTTGCTAAATGTTTATCATCCACATTCATCAGGTAAAGATGTGAGAATGAAATCAGCCTTTATTGCAGAAGGGGGGAAAAAAATAAGCAAACCTATAGTTTGACCATATTTATCAAATTAGACAATAAATCTTAAGAACATCACCAGTGCCAGACTTATCAAGATGGGAAAAACAAGAAAACATGCAATTATACAAATTAAACATGCTTACACAAGGTTGGAAAATGATGGCAAGAAAATAGCTAATTGCATAAATTTGCTCAGATTTACCTTCAAAAGTTTCAAACAACTGGAACTAGAGACAGACTAGGCTGGACAGAACTTAGATATGCATGAGTGGATTTCCTAGAGGGTTGAATTGGATCAAAGGCATCCAAAATTTCAGGAAAACACTTAACCAACCCAATAAAGGAGGAAAGAAAAGGCAGAAGAATATTTCTGTTCCATATGTAGCTGGGGTGTCTGGGAAACTATGAAAAATCCAATATTCTGATGCATTTTAAATCAAACCCCTAGGGAAAAAAAACCCCCCAAAAAACCCACCCAAACACAATGGAAATGTTTCAACCTCTACGTTGGAGAAAAAGAAAACAGCAGTTACACAAAAAGATGGCCTCTTACAGAGCAGCCAAAACTCATTGGCTCATCTGCATCTTAAGAACAAGGGACACTTGTTTGGAGATAGCATTGTGCACATTTTGGACAGAGGAAGCAGGTGGTTTCGAGAGAAGAGTGAAAGCATTTAAAGCCAACACTAAACAGAGGAAGTGGCCTCAGGTGTCATCTTTCTAACACCTACAGTTCAGCATTGACTTGTCTCATTTCACAGCCTTTCACACCTTGAAAGTCACCATGTGACCAAAACAACTCGCATGTTGGCATAGTTAGGAAGCATTTGATGAGTGACAATGACTCACACAATAGACAGGATGGAGGGTTGGGTGAGTTACTCATGACTTTAACAGCCCTGTCAGTGTGAGTCTTCTCACTACAATTTATAAACCTGAAACTCCCAACACATGTTCAGTACTTCAAGTCTATATGTGAATGAGAGATTGATGGTGAAACTGTAGCTTTTTAATTCCCTCAGGAACTGTTCTACAGGTTTAGCATCAGACAGTTGAACTTTACACCCTGAGGCAACCATTTAAGAACCAGTGAGACAAGATTCTGTTACCATAAAAACAGAAAGTTGCAGCTGCTAGACGAAGAGAAAAGGAATGTCTAAGGATAGATAGGATAGACTTCCTTGAGTGTGGTAGCTGAAGCATGAAACTGCCAGGGAGGAACACTGGCCTGGCTGCATTCTAGCAACTAGGATATCAACATTAGCTAAATTCCTTGAACAACATCAAGGGGAAGGATGGGATCGCAAAGTAAGTCTTGCTAAACTAAAACAGAGGAAGAAACGTAGCTCTATAAAAACAAAGAACTCTTTCAGACTTTGAAAATTACCAGCAAACTAGTGTCTATGGATGAAGACTTATGCTGCATTAGTACCAAAGTGGGTGAAAATATACATTTTAGATCAAAGCTGTAACCATTAAATCCTGATTCCTAATCTAAAATGAAAGCAACGCACACCTTCACATTATTTGGTCAGAATCCTCTAAGAATGAAGTCTGCTAAATGAAATGTAAAAAATGTAGATCCTTAAGGTAACACTCAGATTTCCAAGAAGCGGTCAACATTTCCAAAGTTGACATTTTTCAAAACAGAAAGAAGCTGGAAGTTCAAAGGAATAAAACATAGTAACTTTGCTTTAACATCACAAGCCTTCCTGTTATCTGGAAGGCTCTTGCTTTCTCTCTTGAATGAATCACAGACGTGTCAACATGCCCTAGAAAAAAAAAAATCAAACGTATTCTTATAAAACAGCTTCCTTTGGCTTCTTTTTCAATACCTCCTTGATACTAAAGATAGCTAATGTGGGAGTTTTCATCACTTCGTAATAAACTTCCACACTGAAGAATGCTGTTATCAGAGCAACATGGCAGAGTTGATATATTGTGTGTTCATTTCGTGGTGGGGGGGGACTTTTTTTTAAGTTGCCAGCCAGAAGATCTCTGGTTTGTACCAATCAAGCAATGAAATAAGGTTCAGTTCCCTGAGATCTATTACTAAATTTAGTTTATTAAAAAAATAGCTTTACACAATGCATCATACTCAAAATAACCAGAAATATATGATATTAATATCATTATAAACGCTAATAATTTTGTTTTGGTCCCAGTAGGAATAATTCCCATTTTCTTTTTTAAATAAAAGCAACTACATAATTCTATGCATTTTATTTAGTGGTGGGAACTGATTACAATTTTTAATCAAGTTAATTGCAGGGTATGTAATTAATCACAATTTAATCAAAAACTATATAAAATCAACAAAATAAGCAACATTTTCAATTCAAAAACCCTTTTTGCTGCTAAATTATTGAATAGACATATGAGCTCAACAACAAAGATATTTATTGTTTTTAATCTATTATCTCAGTTATTCAACCATGAAAATGGTGCAAAGTGATATAATACACATTCAATTTTCAAGTGTTTCAGGAACCCCTGAAAATATTTCTTTAGAAATACGGACGGTGACATTAGTGTTAGGAACATCTGTGCTGCTGCAACATGTTTTGAAATGGCATTTTAGGCTTGAATAGCTTCAGTGATAGGCCAGTTCCTTTTTGCACAACTTGCACATGACAATAGTCTTTTCCAGCATTCCATCAGATTTTTGTTTTGAAGGAAAAATTAACCCCCGATGGACCAAGAGAAGCGGCTTTGTTGTCTATCGCTGTTGTTTGCTTGTGTGGCAGATTTACGGGTTCTGGGTAGAACATTTATATGTTAAAAAAAAAAAAAAAAAAAAAGATTGTTAAAAAAAATTTTACGTGTTAAATCTATATAATTAATTAATTGAAAATTAAAAAAAATATATCAAAAATCTTGTTCTATTTCCTTAATCTACAACAACATTTTTTTCCATTCTCAGCAACAACAACCCTAAACAACCCTCTGTTTAGGGTTGTCCTTTCAAAAAGGACACTTTGGATGCTAAATTTGGTAGGAAATTTATATCAAGTGCTAAGTATGTAAATTGTGCCTTCAAATAATATATCTGACCTGTTGGATGGACTTTCACTGTGCTGGATACCAACAATTTATGTATACTTTTAGTGGCTGTAATGCTAAAGCTTAAATTAGGTCAGTAACATTCTGCAATATCAAAGTATTAAAATTACATGTTCTCTTGATATCGTGTAGCTCTGATCTGCATCAGCCACCAGTCATGCCAAATCTCTACCAGTCCTCAGTTGAAGTGCACAGAAAACACTTTTGAAGGCTGAAAACGGCCTTTGGACCCCCCCATCCCCCGCTACAGGTCATACTGTGAGGATCTCATTGCAAACTGTGGCCATTAAAAAAAAAAAAAAAAAAAAAAAAAAGAATAACAAAAAACATGACTGTAGAAGGTTTTCTTCCATGGAGCAGCACTGCTGTCTGGTGAAAGAGTGGGAACCGGGCAGAAAGGTTGACGGGTTCTGTCTGCGTGTCAGAGAGGGAATCAGCCAAAACGAAGCAAAAAAGACTGTGTGAATCAGCACCAGTCCAAGTGAAGTCATCAGGACAATCTTGCAACGTCGGCTGCTGCCTGTGTGTGTGTGTGTGTGTGTGTGTGTGTGTGTGTGTGTATGTGAGAGACCAGGAAAGACAGGGATGAAGAGGGGGAAAAAAAAAAAAAAAGAGGCTAGTAGACATCTGAATGGAAAAAGAAAAAGCTAAAAAGGAGAAAAAAGCATGAGTGCCTTCTTCCTACAGCCGCATAAATCAACGTCAACAGTGGAAGAAAAGCATTTTTAATTGTCAGTTTTTACTTAAGCAATAAATATCCTATTGTCCTGATGTGCATATTGCTCCCAGATCATTTAAAGATGATAATTCAAGACAGCAGCTTTACTCTCAAGAGGCTGCAGTCTGCAGGAAACACTGACTGAATGACTTTGTGGTGTGTGTGTGTCTTAAAGAATGCCCTCTTTTAAGCACCAGCTCGGGAGCACAGATGCCCATTGAGGGTTAGGACTGCGGTGGACGGGGACACACCCTGGCTCTGTTTATCCTCATCTGTCATCAGGAGCTGGGCAAACACACACACAAACACACACAACACGATCTACACTTTACAAGCAGCAATCCCAAACCCAGTGACCTTGTTTCACCCCTCGAGCCTTAATAATACGGAGACAACATTTGGGTCTGTGCCGGACGATTGAATGGCATTCCTAAAGATCCGTTTACGCTGACCTCCGTAAAATCAGGCTGCCAGAACAGATCAATGCTCTCCATTCTTTAAAATGAGATTTCACATTGATCAGGAGGTTGGTGCAATTGTTACAGTGGAGAGTAAAATGCAGATCAATGACCAGGAGCCCACATCATCAATTGTCAATGAAGAAAAGTTGAACTTCAAAGAATAAGAATCAGTTGGTTAAAGTGCATCAAAAATTGCAAAACCCTGACCAGAGCTCAATAATCTTCAGATCTTACGTGGAAATTTTGTTTGTTTTTTTCCTATAGCTAGGAAATTTACTGAACCTTCAGGTTTTAAACATTTCTACTGAGGGTTTATTAATTTAAGCCGGGGCTAACTAAAGAAAAGAGCAGCATGAATGTCAGATTTTAAATGTGTCTAAAACGCATTGCAATGTACGGAAGCCGAGAACGGTGTCATACTCGCATGTTCCCCCTGATGGTTTTTTCAAGATAACGAGATATTTATGCCGTTATCACAAAATATCGATGACCGTTTTCTTGAGGTAACGAGTTAATTTCCTGATTGTTTAATCATCAGACCAATGATGTGGTGTCATTATGGTTTACCCTATCATTTATTCACAGAATTACACACACATGCCAAGACTTACACTTATAAGTCCTCTCCCACTGTTGTGGCATGCATTTGAAGGATGGAATCAGGTTTAACACACACACACCAATCATCTTGTGATCTCGAGAAAACCATCGGGGGGAAAAAACCCCATGCGAGAACGACCGTGCTCTGTTTCCGTAGCGATGGTGGAATCTAATGGTAAATTCTACGTGCTACTGTGGAGATAAAAATGGAGACAACTGATACAGAACTGTGAAAACAGTACAGAGACGCAAACTAGAAATGATCCAAAGGCTCCCAACCCGTCTCGAAATTTGAAAAGTCAAAGGAAAAAAAAATGTTTATTTTATCATGATTCACCAACAGAAAGTAGAGCAAACTGTAAATGGTAAGGAGATTTATTTATTTTTTACAATCTTAAATAAAAATGACTAAGCTGTGTATTTATACTGAGACAACCTGAGTCAATGCTCGTCTCTACCCTGTAAAGCAATCCAATATTCCACATAGGTGACAGTTTAAGTAAAGTCTTTGAAAACGACAACAACTGTCCTGCCGTAGCTCCAATCAGAAATGCTAGCGAGCCCCCCAACCAGACAGCCCCACACGGAAGGTTCAGGGTAATCTTAAAAGCACCACCTCCCTACCAGGGCTGTTTCCAGGGGTAAATTTAAACTTAGACTTGTTTAGGCCTGGGATCCTTCAGGATGAAGAAATCAATACATAAAAAGAATGAAGACAAATCATTAAGTCAGCAAAGTTTAAATGTAGACAGGTGTGGTTGACCAGCTGGTTGAACAGCCTCCTGCTCGGGTTTGTGTGGAAACGTGTGACTTGGTTTGGTGAACCCGGTGTGACCACAGTGATCTGCTTCTGTTCCCTCTTGGCTCGACATCACTTCCTATGTCTGCGACAACTCCTCTGGCCATTATGTCATTCCTGCACGTGTATTTATAGAGTCCCGTGGGAGGAGTTAAAACCTCTGCGAGGGATGACATCACTGTTATTCCAGAGATATTCAGAACAAAGTGGATAAAAGAGCTGGCCTGAAGGAACGAACTTTGAATATGAGATAAAGAGTAAGGCAATGAAAGAGTGCAAGCTTGTTTCTGTTTCCACTCATCCAACCAGGATGTGCAGAGGTTTATGCAAATTACTGCTGCTTTTTCCTCCACTTGAAGCAAAAAGCAACTTGAAGGAGGGCAGGGTGGGGTGACTGTTCTGTGATCTTAACTGGAAATCTATGATTATTAGACAGCTAACAATTCTCCTCTGGAGTTAGCAAACTGAAGGGTGAAATGATCCCTCAGGCAGTAGAGGCTTGTTCCCACGTGGCTGGGAATTTAGAGGATTTTCTGCAGCAAACAAAAGGTTTTAAGGGCGTAAATGGCATTATTTAAAAACCACACTAAACCCTCAACTTTCTCCAGCAGCCTCTCAAGGCTAATGTCTCGCTGAAGACGGAAAGGTAATGCAGGGTTGTTTTCCATTTCAGGCAAGCCTCGACTGTCAAGGGACAACACCGGCACGAACCAATGAAAGACAGCTTAGAGGATAGTGGGTTATGTAACTGGCTTAGTCGTCTGTGACCCCTCTCTGAGCCCTCTGCAACTCAGAGAAGCAAGTTGGAGTCAACTCCAGCAGATTCACAAAGCTAAAATGTTGCTTTACAAAACCACTCATACCCACTGCACTTTTGCACATTTTCTGCATTGAAACCACAAATTGTAATGGATTTCGTCGGAAATTTCTGTGACAAGGCCAACACGACGTAGAGCAAGTGTGAAGTGGAAGAAAAAGGACAGATGGTTTGATTAATTTCAAGAGTTTCTATATGAAAAACAAAACATCATGTATAATTTTCCTTCTACTTCACAGTAATGCATTACCTTCTGTTTGGTCCATCACATTAAATCCCAATAATCTACATTAAACTTATGCGTGTAATGTTATACAATGTAGAAATGGGTGGGAAAGCACCACATCAAGCAACTGTACCAATAAATACGCAGGGATCTTTGAGGTTTCTGCATGTTTTAACTACAAGCTAATCTTATAAACTGCAGTCATTAAAGCTTAATGGAGGAGCAAATGTGTTTTAAGACATAACCTAAAAGCCATTTTATTTCTCAGTTGAAGCTGTGTAAATACAACACAATTTCTAACAGAGAGCCCTTCATACTTCCCAGTACTGACACTGATTCCACAGCTGCCCCGCCAACAATTTCTGATCTCATCCCTAAAAACACTGGCACTCCGACAGCTGCCAGAGACAGAAATGTGCTTCACATCTTCCACATTTCTGACCTCCAGATCATGAGCTTAAAGAGAAAACAGAAGCCAAACCTATTTCTCCTTTTTAGTACCAGGAACTTAGTGGCTGTCATGGAAACAAAGAGGCAGCTGATAGTCTATCTGACTAGACCAGATGAACCAGTTCTCCCAAAACAGCAAAAGGTTGCATAAGCTTTTATTGTTACCATAATCATCCAGCTAACATGCCTCTAAACTATTAACCTATCATGCAGGGTATATTAACCTCTAATACAAACTCTTAACTACATAACCAGCGTTTATACTCGGGTGTTGAAAATCATAAATGAGTAAATTTCTTGAAAACAGCTGCTATCTTTAAGAAATTCCGGACATTTTCCAGCTAACAATATTTTCATACAGAACAGTATTCTGAAGTGCTAGGTTAATGTTAGCATGTTTATTCTGTTTTGATAGGACTCATTAGTAGCTTTATGATGTTTGTTTAAAGCTTAAACTGGATTTAAAGTGACAATACCGTCGCTCAGTTTGGATTCATGTGCGTTAACTTCGAAATCAAGAGTAAAATACTGTCAACAATGTGTATATTTACATGTTTTACTTTAAAAAACATAAACCGACACTTTTGTGGTATTTCATTGCAAGTTTGAGCTGGATAGAAGAAGAGGCCACAGTGCTGTATAGGGGGTCTGGCCTTTCACACAAACATTCCTTGTCTGATATAGCCCACATGGCTGCAAGGTTCTTCTTACAGACAACGTATCCGGGCAACCCTCACATGTGTCCATGCATACAGTTGAGGGAAGTCTCATACTCCATATCTATAGTGCTTTGCGAAAGTTTTCATATTTTATCACAAACTGCAATGCATTTTATTGAGTCTTTATGTGACAAACCAATACAACGCACATTACCCTGAATATGCCATCCCCATGGTGAAACATGGTGGTGGCAGCCTCATGCTGTGGAGAATGCTTTTCTTCAGCAGGGACAGTTTTGTTTTGCAAGTTAAAAATATAAACGTTTCTTTACATTTCAGCATAATATGCTGCTTTGTGTTGGTCTTGCACATAAAATAGTTTGTGGCTGTAGTGTGATAAAATGTGCAAAAGTTCAAGGGGGTATGAATGCTTCTACAAGGCAGTGTAACATTTAGCCACTCAAAGCACCTACATTTATTGAACCACTTCCCTCTCTACAACTCTTTGGCCTCATGCAGAGATAAAGGCTGGCCCTGTGGACCCTGGCTCAGAGCCAAGATGAAGTCAAACGATCCTGACTTAGTTGATGCAAATACACAGTCCAGAAAGAACAAATGCTTCCAGATATGGCTGACATTTTCACAAGTGATTGTGATCACTGTGTGCAACCAAGACAGCCCCTTAATGCTTCTGTCAAGAACCCCCGCAGCGCAGGTAGCAGATGCACCATCTGCATCAGCGTTCACACTCTTAACTTCTCAGCAGGCGGATTATTACATGTCATATGCTTCATGTAAGAACAGCGTTGCCTTCATGTGTTGAGAACTGCGCCTAGCGCGTGTGTGTCTGTGTGTAATGGTGAGGGATTACTGAAGAAAGAAAGTGACTGCAGCCAGGCTCACGTGAGGAGCAGCTTAGGCAGGCTGTTTTGATTGGACGGCAGGATGTGCGCGTGCTTTATCGCAGCGTGAATTAAAGCTATCCAGCAGCTGACTCAAGGAATGCCAGCTCCTCTGGTCTGCAATGCCTACATCTCTGGTATAACAGCTAATACGTATCAGAACATAAGGAAAATAGTCCCACCTATAGATGTACTGATCAGGATCTTGGCAGGCTAATGCCGATTTCCAGTTTTAAGGCTTACTGCATATTTTTCCCTTTGCAGATTTTGTTTGTCAGTAAATTCAAGGTGGACATCTTGTCCACCTTGAATTTATGGCAGATATTCTTACAGTGGCCCAGCTTTTAACATGGAACTTTTTAAAAAAAAACAAAAGAAGGGAAGAAGAAAGGAAGGATGGATAGAGAGATAGATTGTGTAGATGGGTGGAGAAATGGATGGATGGAGGCATGCATGCATGGAAAGACTAGATGAATAACCACATGACAGAAAAAAAAGGGATAGATGGCTGGATAAAGGCTAGAAAAGGATGAACAGATGGACAAATGGGTAAAACAGGCAGCTGGATGGTTGGACAAAAAGATGGATGGATGGGTGGATGAATGAATGAAGAGAAATGGATAGCCACAGGTAAAGAAAAACAGACGGATTGAGAGCCAGGTGAGACAGAGAGATGAATGAGAAGAGAAAGAACCAACAGTTGGATAATGGACAGACAGATGGATGGAGTATCGGAGGGAAGGAGATGCACCATTTAGGTGCTTAAACACCCATTTCCCCATAAACCTTCCTCTTTTTCCATACATTTCTAGACCTTGAAAATACTTAAATCGAGCTCCAGACTAAGTAGGAACCTTGACTGTGATTGGTGGACCACTACCAAAAGAAGAAAATCATTCACACTCAACAGGCTGTCACCAGTACAAACTAACTCTTCCACTTACAAACTACAGTCTGCTTGGATCTCGACCCTTTGGCTGGATGATAAAAAAGAGGAGGAGTATGGGAGCAGCATAACACCTCACCTTGGTGCAGTAGAGCATCCACACTTCATAGAGTCTTTCGTTGGATGCCATAGTTCCCCAGTGAGAGCCCCCCCCCACCCCTCAGGCTGCGGTGCCCACAGAGGTCACTTCCCTGGCCGAGCCATGGCTTTCAGTCATGATCCGAAGCCATCAGTGACTGTCCGGGAGAATCCAGAATTATTCCATAATTATTCCGAGCTGTCTAATTCCTGTGGAGGACGTCAAGCTCTACGGCCTGTGCTCCCACTTCTCAGCTCCTCTTCTTCTTCTCTTTGGAGGTGTTTCCAGCAGTGGTTGTGCTGTGGAGGACAACACGAATAATTACACAGTATAGGGGCAGGGTGTATACGAATGCTCCAGTAAATACACTTTACGCTCACAGCCTGAGGTGGTTATGTCAAGACACACAGTTATGATACTTTACTCTGTGCTTCACACTAAACATATAACAGACCCTTGGTTTCTCGGGTCAAACGCTGTCATACGATTTTAACCGTATCTGGTCAAGCTAGCTAAAAACCTAGCTGTCATAAAAGAAGCCTGTTTCTATTTCTTTAAGCCCCCCTTCCTCCTCCTCTTCCTCTTCATGTGACAGAAACGACTCGTCCGCCCCAGTCCGTTCGACTACAACACGACTCATGAAATAAAAGCGAATGTCAAAGAAAAAACGTTACAGTAATAAATTCATCGCCAACGAGAAGCCCACTTACCTGGATAGCGAAAAACCCAACTGTCACCCTCCGCCACCGCCGTTTCTAGGGCTGCTGTTGCTGCGGGAGGCTTCCTGTCAGAGGATGTTTGGATTCCTTTCAAAATAAAAGTCCAAATACCAGATAGTGTAGCAGAACAAAGTCCATCATGCATAATAGATAGATAGAACAGGGAACATGAATTTAAATACTGAACAAACTATTTACAAATGTTTTCCATTATTAATCATTTCATGTCTGCATTTAAATGCTGGTATTTTTGTTTATTTGTTTTTATTACAATTACTTTTAAGTTCTGTTAAACTACTAAAAATATGTTTAACACAATTGTGAATTCATAACATAGTGCCACTTTTGGTTTTCCAGACAAAATAATTATTGTCTTTTACCAGTAAATCGTTGAATTCGTAGATTATACGTCTATATCATAACTTTAATTTTATTTTGGTAAACCAGATGAGGCTGTTGTGATCTATAAATGTCCCACACGTATAAATTGTTCAGCTGTTCGAATAAACCGTGCTCGGGGTTCAGTTGTAGTTTCTTCAAAAGAGGGATTAAATTAACAAGTGATCATATCTGCTGAGCAACGGGGAAGTGTTATTTTTCCAGAGTATTCTTTTCGCGGCACATGCTTCTGCTTTACGTTGTCGATGTGGATCTACGTGGTTGCTAAGAAAAGGATTTCATTTTCTGCGAATCTTTGTTGCCATCATGAGGAGTCAAAACGTACTGCTTAATTTGGAGGTTGTGCAGATGTGTCATTTAAAGGGACAGTTCAGTTTTTTTGTTGTAGGATTCTCTTGAAATCTTATGACCAGTTAATAGTTAACGTCCTGTGACACCTCTCTCAGCACACTTTAATAAAACTTGTTATATAACACTAACTCTCTCTTGTCTTATGTTATTAAGAATACTATTACAGCAAACTCCAGTTTTCCATGATGGATTTAAAGTTTGAATGCTGTTTTTAAATGTAAAATATGGCTGAGCTATGGGGCTTCAAAGAGGGCTAAGCTTGTTCCTATTCTGCAAAAAAGAAAACAAAAAAAAAAAAAAACCTCTGATCCGTTGGTAAAACTTTTACTGTTACTTTCAAAGACAATTACCTTAGACTGCACCACTACAGTCAAGGCACCTTGATCCCAATTGAGTGTTATTGTGTATTTTACATGTTTTTCCCAATCCTGTGGGAAGAGCAGCAAACAGAAAATTTATGGCAGAATTTTTCTTGTAAAAAAAATTGTAAAAAATAAAAGCATACATTTTTAATTCCAGAGCAGGATTATTTATTTCACCCTCATGTAATTTACTGCTCTTGCACAAAACTCCCTCACTCAAACAAACAAAAAAAGAGTCTTGCTTGCTTAAAGCTGTGCTCCAATTTCCCTCAAAACTGTTTCTCAACAGATTTAACGCCTCTCTCACAAATATCTTTTGCTCCCTTTTCAGTCCTGCACCTGAAATTTTAACTTCCAGATGTCTGCAGATTTCCTTTTATATTTTTTTGGACAAAAGTGATAATCCTGCCTAGGAAAGTTTTAGCGTGAGCAGAAAAAATAAAATAGGCACGGAACATATCTGTGCAAGAGCTGTCACATTTGACAGCAGAAATATATATTTTGGGGAGGAACAGGTGATACTTTTAAGCAAGCAAGAGTGCAGTTTAACAGAGAATAAAGATAAAGAATCTTGCTTTTTAATTAAAAATGTATTCCATTAGATTTTCATATGTGTAATAAATTATAATGGAAACAGAAGAAGCTCACAAAATCATAATCAGTGTGCTTGAATGCTCCCCCACCCCTGTTGGCTGTGCACTGTTTGGCAGCTGGCTGAAAAAGAAACACTCCAGGCTAACAGCAACCATAGGAATTAAAAAACATATGTATAGATACTGTACCATTAATAATACAAATAAGGCTTATACAGCTATCATGTTTGATATGTACTGCAACTCACAGTTCTCATACACAGTACACTTAATCACAGTTACAAAGAGTTCACCAGATTCTATTAAAAACAAAGGCATTGCTGGATAAGTGGTTGAAGAGCACAGTAGGAACACTCTTTATGTAGATCAGGACAGGGAAGACTAATGATTCCTAACTGCTACACTAGATTAGCACTAGATACAGCACATTTATTGCTCATGTGCCTTCTTAGAGCATAGTTAAACTCCTGTGCACAATGACATTTTGTAAAGTTTCCACACAGGAACAGCATGTATATATCTTCAAACATACAGCAGAGAGAGATTTACATGGCTGGATCTCATGGTGTTAAAATTGTATTAAAAAAAAAAAAAAAAAAAAAAAAAAAAAAAAAAAAAAAAAAAAAAAAAAATTAAAAACAGTTTAGTAACTTTCCTCCTGCAATTTTTCCTTCCATAAAATAAGAAACCTGTTTTTTTTTTTTTTTGTTTGTTTGTTTTTATGTACCATTAATATTCACAGCTGGAACACACAAATCCACAATAAACATGTAACAGTGGACCTTTTCTTTAAAGAATGTGTTTTAGTTATTAGTGTGTTGACAGGTTTTTGGCTCACTTAAAATATGTCATAATTACTAAACATCTGTGTATACGAGCAGCTTCTGTAATCCAGCACTTTCACAGTTGGCTCATGCCAAAATCTTCTATCCATCAGGAAAACAGATTAAAAAACTATAAAATTATATTAAAAAAGGCTCAGACCGTCGGAGTAATTTCAATACAAATAAAAAAAAATTAAAAGCACAGTAGAGCATGGCCTCGCTTTTCTTTGATTGTCTTTGTATTTGGACTGCTAGTCAGAAAAGTCCCACACAGCCTCTGTGGTGTTGGTGGTGGCTGACGATGGAGTATGACACATGGGGCCTGGAGGAGTGGATATTGGCTGGTCCTCAGGGCTTGTGAGGGGCACTGCTGGGTACATCAAACTGAGGAAAGAGTCTCTGGTGTGCCTCTTCACCTGGAAGAAAGCAGGAAAATTTGTCCTGAATGTTTTTGTGGTGATAGTTTCGGTTACTCTGCTTTCAGAGTCTTCTGTTGTCTCCTTTTGCGTCCCTAACAGCATCCTAATAATTCTAGTAACTGTTGCTAGATAACCTGAGAAATGCTTTAGAATAGAAGGACATAACGCCAAATCCACTAACAAGAGAATACTTCCACCAGAAAAAAAGATTTTCAGGTTGAAAAAAACAAACATCACTAACCATGATTACACCACAATATATTTCACTGATACAAGAGTCTTCATGCTTGAGGAAAAGTTAATACATCCCAAATACTTCATTGACAAAAAACATTCTTATTCTTCGGAAGATTTATTTTGTTTAACAACCCCTAACCATGATACCACCACCACCATGCTTAAGAGAGAACAGTTTTTATTGTTGAGTTTTATTACAATTACTAATCATAATATTGCTAAATATCTGTCCAGAACTACCTTATGCCTTCCATGTGTAATACGAAGAAAAACTAGAGACCGGGGAATATCAGTATTGCTGACTAACAACTATCTATACTTGCATATCCTTACAAGACGGCTGTAATTTATTTTCTGGGTTATTTAAGCCATATAAAAAGGAGGCTCATAAGCGTAATAACAGTAAAAGAAACAAAAGAAACCCCCAGTCAAAATTCACAAAACTATTTCAAAGCTTCAGGGAAGCTTTGTAATTGGGACACCATACCTGCTTGAAGAAGGCATGGCTCAACAGTTCAGAAGCTGATGGCCTGTGGAGGACAACAGAAAAAGTGTCATCAGTGTGTTTATATTGGAGTAAGTTTTGCAATCACATTTCACTCTGCAACACAACGGACGGCTCCGCCTCGGTAATGACCTGCGCTCTGGCTGCTGCTGCAGGCACAGCTGAACCAGGTTGTGGAGGGTAGCTGAGTGGTTTTTGGGTCCAGGGCTCTGAGGTCGGTCGGTGGGGGGAGCCGTGGCGCTGTGCGTCAGGCTCCCAGTGGCCACGCTCTCCCCGATGCCAGAGTCCACCCCGGAGCGAGACACCTTCAAGCCGCCCAGCTCTCCCAGCGGGAAAGGAGCCACGTCCAGGAGGCAGCAGTGGGAGCCGCGTAGCTTCTGAAGCAGCATCTGATTGAGACGATTTATACACTAACGATAACGGCAGGCCTTAAACACGAGTAAACATTCAACTGTAGCAGTGTGGATGGAAGTGGTTACCTGAGTGGGCGGCATGTCTTGGAAGGGCACCCTGCCACTGACCAACTCACAGGCTACGATTCCCAAACTGTAGATGTCTGACTTCACACCGTAACCATGCAGGTCCTACTGAGGACAAAACCACAAGGAGAGAAGAGACAGGAAGTGAAACATTACTGCTCAACATAAAACAGACATTTACAGAAATTAATACCCAACATCTGACCTGAGTTAATGCATCAGAAGAGCAAGAAAGGAATATTGTCCAATTTGTTTAAAATTCAAAGACAGGGCAAGTGTTTGCTTTGGGTAGCCCAGCCCAAATAAGATGAGTTTACCTATAATTTCTGGTGGTACGTTAGTCTAATAAAGTTGTTTAGATGCCAAAAACAAAAATCCAGTTTTATTGCAGTGAATAATATAAAAGAATCTCCTGGATGTAATGAATTCCTGCCTGTTTATTAAAGAACTGACATGCAGTGGTTCTTATTTCCCTGTTGCACATTTATGCTGTGAATAGGGGTCCACCGATTCCGATTTTGGCCAAAACTGATTTTTTTGAAACCAGGTGTTATAAGGTCACAACACACCTTCAATGTTCCAATCTTATTTTATTGAAAACACTGAACAATACCTATTAAACTATGCAAACTTGTTTTGACTTTAAGGTTTCCTTGTAGCGCAAAAAGAAAATGCCCAAATGCAACACCACCAGTTGTAAATGGCTGATTTTTTTTTTTTATATCGTTTTTGTTGTCCTTTTATGGCAGCTTAGTCAAACATTATAATAGGCCTGGTTGCAATACAGTGTTAGGACAAATGTCCACCACAGAAGGGAGGACATTCTCATTGCATAGTTAAACTTAGTGACTTAAAGGCACACCAAGCCTCATCTTATTCTAGTAACAGTGGACAGGACATAATTACCAAAACACAAATATGACACAGAGGTATTCCCTGATTTAACGTGAGACCTCCTCCAGGTGGTTGGCAATTTTACATTCACAATGCAGGAACTTTAATCACTGAAGAATTGCCTATGTATTCAGCCCCCTTTACTGAGTCTAAATAGTCTAGTCAAAGCGCAGACCGAAACTGAAGAGTCTGTGGCAGGACTGCCCTATAAAATCCCAGTAACACAAACAGGAATCAGTGGTGGTACCATAATAAAAAGGTGAAAAGGGGTGTGAATACTTTTACAGGACGACATAAACCAGAAAAGAACTAAATTCTTAAGTCCTGACCTGTCGCAGCAATTCAGGGCTGAGCCACGGCAGCAGCGCTGGACTGTGGTGAGGCATGTCGAACACCGCCCTCATTCTCTTCCCATCACGCATCATGCTGTAAATACTGTGAAGGCCTGAAAGGTAGACTCGCCCCTCCTCTGAAAGCAGGATATGACTGGCCTTCACCCCCCTGGTCAGAGAACATGAAAACATGGAGACATTTACATACACAATGCTTTTAATAATAATAATAAAAATAAAAAAAAAACCCAACTTCCTGTCCACTGACCGGTGAACGTAGCCCATCCGATGCAGATAATCCAACGCTTTAAGGACGCCATAGAGCAAGTAGGCTATTAGGGATTCACTCATTCCATCAGGGAAAAATGTTCTAAGTAAGGCGTCTGCAGAGCCTGCAGGGAAAACAGAGAAGCAAGAGAATCATGTTTGAACTCCCTCTGATCTAAACTCTTAAATTATTAGAACTGCTTCTGGTCATTAGGCATGCATGGAACTTTATTGGGAGATAAAATCATCCCGTTGTGAAAGTGAGAGAGTCATGGCTAACCATAGGCCATGAGTGGCGTCAGTACCCACAACTGGCAGGAGGAGCAGAAGACCAGGCGAGAAGTCAGCAGGTTTTGGTGACGGAAGAGCCGGGAAAGAAGAACCTCATTCTGGGGTTTAAGACATGAATTGACATGAAAATGCATTCTTGTCAGTTACTACACCCTTTTTTAGTTTGGGTGTGGATTTTGGGTGAGGTTGGCTACAGTGCTGTGAAAAAGTATCACTACTTTTCTTGTTCGTTTTCTTCTTTTTTTTTTTTTTGTATGACCTGAATGTGTCAAACAATCAAGCATAAACAGAGTTCATAAAAAAAAAAAAAAAAAAAAAAAAAAAAAAAAAAAAAAAAAAAAAAAAAAAAAAAAAAAAAAAAAGCAGTTTAAGAGATTATTTCATTCAAGAGGTTTAAAGTCAGACTACAGCTTATTATTACGATTTATTTCCAAACTTTGCTTAGGCCAAAATCATATTTCAATGGACTTGCTGTAGTGCTTTGAATCAAGTCAGTTTTAGCAGCACTTTTGAATGTGATTACATCCTGAAATATGGAATCTAGATAAATAAAAACAGAAAACACAAAATGTTTGGGTGATGTTAAAATACTAAAAAAAAAAAAAAAATAGTTTATAGAGCCTACATGTTTTCTGTAGTTGTATATAATGACTCTCAGTGTGATTTGCAACAAATGTATCATAGTCAATGATAGATGCTAATGAGTTTGCTTTTCACGTGATCTTGAATTTCTTTAGATCAGGACATGAGGAGTTACTTTTTAAGATCATCTGGCCTACTTCATCTTGTCAAGCAAGTTCTATTTAAGTGATCTCTTGATTTTACATTGTGGCAAAAATCAGGTCGAGGTGTGGCTCGAGACATTGTAGTTATTAGTTATTTCATAATTTAACAAGGTGAGAAGCAACATTTGCATACAGGACCAGGTTTATTTAGATGGCTCCTTTGCCTTAGAAATATGTATGGAGTTTAAAATTAGTTTGATCTGAAACATTTAAAAGCAAAAAACAAATCTTTATGGTATCAAATATAGCACTTTAGTTTATAAATTATGTCAGAAAATAACACCAGAATTCATACTTTTAACTTAACATCAGGCAAAAACGTGCAAGTAATATCATCCTAGAATTTTGCTAAAGGTTGCTTTTCTAACAAAGAAGTCTTGTCTTCTCATTCAAATTTTCTATTAGTTCGGATCCACTTCATAATGGTGTTAAGAACACACCGGGAGACTAAATATCAGCCAGAATATGCAAGGTCTTGTTAAGGGTATTAAAGTTTTGTTTTTTTATGAAATATGATTCTGGCTGAAGAGAAGTACACACACCTCCAGATTGTGCATTGGCAGAGGTAATTTGAGTCAAATGCAATATGTATTTGTTGCACTGTCAAATGGAAATACTGTTGTATTTTGGAAATAGGAGGAAGAGGATTAAAAAAAAAAAAAAAAAAAAAAGTACATGCAAGAGCTTGTATGGTTTTTTAAAATATTTTACAATAGTCTCAGCATGACTCCTAAAAATTAACTCCAGGCTACAGAACCTTGGTGCTCCTGGAAACCGTAGCATGGTCTGAATCTCTCAGGAATTACGCCTGATGGAACCACAACACCATCATCTTTGTGTTTAACACAAAGAAAATAAACATTGCTTAGATAAGCTCTGAAATGATAGAGTTCCAAATGCTAGCCTCTGAAAACAAAAACAGATCTGCAATGAAGAACTGAAATTTATTACAAAATGATTGTCTTAGCGCCAAGTAAAAGCAAGTGTTTAAAAATAATAATAATAATAATAATAATGTTTTTGAAAATGGGGCCATAAATTGTCTCTAAATTCCAAATATCAGTCTACCATGAGCTGCAGCAATTCCTCCTCCGTGCACTCGTCCAGATTGGTTTGCTTGACGGCCACCAGCTGGCCGGTAGGGATGTGGCGCGCCATGCTCACCTGGCTCAGGTTATTGAATCCTTTACCTGCAATAAAAAGTAAAATCTCGCTCTCGTTCTGAGACCTTTGATTCACATATAAGAATTTCTGTGTTTGTTTGTGTAGTCTCACCCAGTTCGGACAGCAGCTGGTAATGGGCCGGCTCAGGTGACAGCCCCGTGAGGTCATCGCCACCGGCTGGGCCTTGCAGGGTGTATTCAGAACCGTCACAGCTCTGCAGGGCATAAACACATAAACTGAGCAAATCACATATATAAAAAGCAAAAGTCTTTATGAATTCAAACACAAACATAAATTTATGTGTGCAATAACTCATTGATCTGTTTAATCACTCTGTTAAATTTAAAAAAGGAACTGCCTCTATCTCCATCCAGCAAGTCAAACAATCAAGAACCAACTCGATAAAAGACTAACAAAAGCTTGCGGCTATGATTTTCTTAGTCTTTTTTCTTTTACTTCCGCTTCTCTTAAGGAAATAATTGAGCTTGAGAATTCATCTTAGACCTTTACACTGCTCCTGTGTGATGCTGCCAGCAGGTGGCGCTGTAACACCAAAAGGAGCAGGGCAGGGGGGATGCTTGCAGTTTTTGGTGATGCAGGAAGAGGGTAAAGTGTTACTGGAGGACATGGGGTTTAAAAAAAAAAAAACAAAAACAAAAAAACTTGCTGAACGTTCCAGTTTGCACATTCCTCTCTGCATTACATCACCAGAGGAATATGGCCTTAGCAGTACATGACTTATTATTATTATTAAGTAGGTAATAATAAATATTAATCATGAACTACAGCATTAGGAATGAAGAGGATAATGGTAAGGGGAGGGTGTGCTTCCAGCTTGATGTTAGAGTGACGTCAAATCACAGTCCCCTGAAAAAGTATTCACAGCCCTTTAAGTTTGTGGCAGTAACATTAAAAAAAAAAAAAAAAAAAAGGAGGGGTTTCAGGGGTCTGAATACTTTTCCAAGGCGCTGAACATTTCTCCAGCTTTGAGCATTTAAACAGCTACAGCATGAATTTAACAACCATCTCTAAATAGATGAGAAATGCTAATTTGCAACCGTGTGGATGAGTCTAATAGCCCAAGCTGACAGCATCTCGGTTACTGACCAGAAACTGGTGGCTGGTGTCTTCATAGCGTTCCTCTATGTCCATGGGCTGGACCTGAGCGTGGGATATGCAGAAACAGTCCTGGGGAAGGGGGTGGAGGAGCACAGGTGAGACATGCCCATATGGGACAAAGAGGAGGAAGCGGTAACGTGTAGCTCAGGAAGGGGAAGTGAAGGATACTGAGGGGTGCTGGTTGAGAATGGGAAGCAAGCATCAGGAAACATAGCACTCGACAGCATTCATGGGTAACAAAAAAAAAAAAAAAAAAAAAAGTGATAACTGGCAACAGAAAGGGAACCAGATGACTTCATGTGACTGCAGAGTTTGTAGATGTAGATGTGTGAAGATGTGACCCATCTAACCTCTTCAGTCGTACACAAACACTATGTTCTAACACCTTGTGCTATACATAAAGTTTACATCTTAGGAATCAGAATGAAAGAAGGCTGGTTCTGTTCTGCGGACGACTGTGGAACGTCTGGCGATGATGGTGCAAAGAACGATTTTACATAAAAATCAAGAAAATTATGGACAACCCCAAGCATCCTCTTCATGAGACTGTCATAGAAAAACAGAGTCTTCAGTCAGAAGCGTCGATAAATTTGCTGTAACACAGACTGCTATAGGAAATCCTTCCTGCCCACAGCCATCACATTCTACAATAACTCTTTGAAGAATCTTGAATCAATATGCGTTACATTTAATTTTCCTTTGGGATCAATAAAGTATTTTTGAATTGAAAACATAACTCCTAACAAGGCGCTTAGACTGCACACACACTTTCCAAAAAACAGTACATCACACTTTATTATATTTTTACAGTGTTATACATTTAATAACAAATAAGTCACATTTTTAAAGCAGTGAGTTTAATACCAAGACGATCCATACTGTTTCTATTGCATTTAAGAGGGTAAGTAGCAGCCAGGTACTGCTAAAACAGACTTGATCATCAGGAAGTGGGACCACCTCTATACAAGCAGGAGTTCTGGCAGTTTGTTCACACAATGTGAAGATGGAAAGACATCAGCAATGACCTTAGAGCAGGAACTGTTGAAGTGAATTAATTCATTTGTTTGTTTGTTTGTTTTCCACAATTGAGAGAAAGTACACAAAAGTTCACTCCAAAGCAATATTGTGTCTCAGTCAGCATGTTCAATATTTACAATCATCACAGTACAACCGATACAGACACAACAAATGTCCCGGATCTTCAAAGGGAATCTGGCAGCACCAGTTAGGTTCACAAGGTTTTATCTAAGGATTCGATTCAATTCAGTTTATTTATATAGCACCAATTCACAAAAAATGTGAACTGAATGAATATAATGATTTGGGCTTGTTTTGTAGCCACAGTATCTGTGAATCCTGCAGTCATTAAGGGCTGCTCTGTATGCAGCGGTATCCTTGAAGGAAACGTTAAGCCATCTGTTTTCTGGTGGAACCTATAAACAAATGCTCATCGCCATCACTTAGCCAAAAAGAGGAGATAAAAAAAATTTCCTTCTCAACAATTTTTCGTACTTATAGCATCATCAGAAGAAAGCTGCTTAAAGTTATTGCTGCTTCTTCAGTATTTTCAATAGCAGAGTGGCGTTTATTTTCTATTGATTTTGTGTCTTATTGTATGTCTAAGGTTGTACAGTGTTTATCAAATTTCAAGACCTGCCACCAACATCATACTTTGGACAGCGCTGTTGGAATTTACACCCAACGACTGTCCATGTTTTGTCACACTTACATTTGACTGGTTTTGCTACCATCCTTCTTTCAGCCAGCTGACCAGCAGTGTCCAGCAACAAGTTATGGAAGAAAAAGCAATGAGTTACTCTAAGAAACTCTGGTTACTCCTTTTCTCTAGTATCTCATTAAAAAGGACTTAAAAGGAGTAGAAACTCCATAATAGAAAATTGCAGCAGATTTAGCCTTGATACTTGTGAATAAAATTAATTCCTTTCCAGTCATCAACTATAATATGCATAGTGTTAGATGTATATTGCACAAAAGTTAAAACATGGATGATATAAAGGAGATGTTAGTGATGCTATGGTGAGTGATGAAGGTGGAAGGTGCCCACATCAAGTTTTGTTTCGCGCCCCTTTAAAATCTTGGGTCGACCCAGAAAAAAATCTGTTGCAAAACCACTTGCTTTGAAATCACAAGAATTAAAGAGGTGGCTGTTTTATGCTCCAATTTAATCTTTTTGAATACCTGAATCAATAATTTTTCAAGTTTACGCCCTAATCATAGACCTGCTAAGTCACAGTAGAAACACACATGATAAGAAAAGAAATCCATGCTGCTTGATGGTCTTACCAAGAAAGACATGGAGTCCTTTTGGCGAAGGTGAAGTGACCGACTTTTTCATTCATTCGTCCGAGAGCTGCAGGGGTCCGATCGTGTTCGAGGGAGATAGCAGCATGAAGTGCGGCAGTGAAGCATGAGACACACTGAGAATACTTCTGTAGATGAGGAGCAGGCAGCGCCCGTCAGACCTGCTGCAGCTTACCTGGCTACATCAGCTGATCCGGAGCCCCGGGGAAACTCAATTCACCAGCTGAGGTCCATGTTTAGTGGTGATACGAGACTGATTCCTGGCAAACAGAGCGAAGCATTAAAGCTGTATTGATTAGTAAAAGTGCCACAATTTAATATATAATAACTTATTCAATAAACATATTTTCTGTACATTATTAATTAAATAAAACTGGAAATACGGTGTTTAAAAGAAAAGTTAAACTATGGTAAGGTCAAACATCTGTGTGAAGGATGATTTCTTTCAGTGCAGTTAGGAGATTATGGATATTTCTCACTTCAATTAAATAGAAAAATTACAAGAAAAACACCAGGAAATAGTTGTGTAATCAAGAGTGTACTTTATTTTTTATTAAAGCCCATTTTTCTTGTAAATTAATGTGGAACAGTCAATAAAACTGGCCAGCAAAACTATAACTAGAAATTATTGAAACATAATGAATTCAAAGTTTAATGAAGGACTTTCATATTTACATTTATGTATTTAATAAATACTTGATAAAGTTAAATCATTCTATATAGAATTTATAATTATTCAATGTATATTTTTTAAAAGTTTACATTATTTACTACTTAAAACAAAATGATGTTTAAAAAACAAAAAAAACACAAAAAAAAACCACACACAACTGAAAGGGTGTGCTTTGGTCCACGTTAATGGCTATGTTTGCAGACAGTAATAACTGCCACTTCAAAATTCAAAAAGGACCATCTAATATACCTAGTTTGTATAACTCGACCAGCAACCAGACTGGGAGTTCTAGTTTTCCAGTCTGATGGGGATTTGGTAGATATAGAAATCTGTGTAAACAGTTGCAACACTGAGCTAACGCAGCTTACTTTTCATATGGCATCTTCCTCTACTTTAAATTTTCTCTGAGGGAAGAAAACCAAAACAGGCTGCTTACCTTCACCTCCCGACAGCGCTTCGACATAAACAACTTAAAGACACAAAGGGACGTCGGTCAGTCCACACGACGTGTCTTTTATGCGCTCCATCCTTTGCTATGCCTTTTCCAAATTACAATAATTGTCGTAAAAATCGAGTATTTGCATAAATGTTGAACAATAACAAGAAGACAGCTTCCTTTGGACAGACTTTTAATTTGACACTGATAACCGGCGCTTGATAGAGGCGTGATTGGGTTTGACCGTCGCCACTAGATGATGATGATGGCTGCTGTGAAACGCCCTCCCCTCGCCTCCTTACACAAGGATGAAGTTAGCGTCCGATTCATCGCTTCCTTTCTGGTTCAAGACTAAAGGGCTATTCCGTTGCATGTGCCAACTCCACCCTACATTTGATTCAACGACTAGCTAAAAGACAGTAAAAACAAAGGTAATTTTTCTTGAAAACGTGTTTAATTTTCAATCAATCTGGAGCTGAACATATACTTGGGGATAAAAAAAAAACAACAACAGTATTTTAAAGTTTTAATAAATTAAATAAAGGTTTCACAAATTCCCAGATTTATATTTTATATTACAAATAATTATGTCTATGTTTGAGTTGTCTAGATAGCGTGATTTTTACACAGTGGACCTGTTCTGAATATGGCCTCAGAACGAACACAAACACACAAAAATCAATCTTTATTTATAGAGCACTTTACACACCCAAGGTGACCAAAGTGCTGTACTGGTCCATAAAATAAACATGACTAATAAGACACAGACTCATACAATAAAACAGATAGACAAAGGTAAAAGAACAGCTAACAAAAATCGTTCTTTTTAATTTTCAAACTTTAAACAGTTCACCAATTATAAACTGTATTTTATACAATCTGTCATTCACAGAGGAAACCTCTGTCCAGGTATGATCTGTCTAAATCAGGGATCTCCAAAGCATTGACAGACACACACACACACACACACACACACACACACACACACACAAAATCGAGATGAAGATAAATAAAAACATACAAACAAAAAAGTATGTCTTCTTTTTCCTTTTATTTTTCAATGGATTTTTGAGACCTTTTTTATTTTTCAGATCGACTATGATTTTACAGATCCTATCACTTCATAAATCTGACTACTTTGTTTCATTAAAATAAAAATGTTGAGTTTGAGAAGATAACTTTTTTTTTTTTTTGCAAATTGAATGAAAAAAAAAAAAAAATAAAATGTGCACGTCCGAGTACTTTCAACTTGACATTTTTGGCCCCCATGGCAAAAACACCACTAGTCTAAATATTTCAGTTTCCGTTCTAGAGATGAGCAAAGACAGAAGTGGTAAATGTGGCGGAATAGCCCTTTAGTCAAGAGGCCGACTATGGAGCTACGAATCGCAGGCCAACTTTAGTGTCATCCTTCTCCATTGTTTGAGGCTTCGTTGAAGGGATACTCTCAGCGCGTGTACCTTTGGAATATTCCATGCAGTGGAAGTTTGACACCGGGTAAGCTTTATAATGACTGGACTGCTGTTGTAAATGTAAACGAGGCTGTAAAGAATCCTTGTTTGAGCTCGCGGAGGAGCTGTTCGCTGACGCAACGACTAGAGGCGACGAGATCGAAGCGCACGAGAGCGAATAGCGTTAGGCTAACGGGAACCTTTTCAAACAGTTTACCGTCCAACTGTTGCCTATTTCGGTTATTGTGGCAATAATGGCATGCTTTCTGTTGTTGTTGTTAGGTATTTAAATATATTTTTGTAAAAAAAATAAAAATAAATGAACGCATTTCTATAGACGCGTTTAACTGACAGAATGGGTATACCACAAGGCTTTTATTTTAAAGTAGAATCATTTGTGAGCAAATTCTTGTTGGATTTTTTAACGTTTTGTATCTCTCGTCATAAAACTGTTGTCTGGAAGTAATCCCAGAATAGAAGCGGATTTAACATCCGCTTCTATTCTGGGATTAATAGGAGCGGAAATTCAGAGGCGTATTTCGTCATTGTGGGGTCCAGTTTTGGCAAAATACTGTCATAGGGCCCCGACTTCCCTCTTCTTTTTTGAATCCTCATTTAACCAACACGTTTGTAGCTTACTGTTGCTTCTTAATATAAGTAGGTTTTGGCCTCAAGAATGGCCAGACTAAAAAGAGCTTGGTTGAATTAAGGACTCTGCACTGACAAAAGTATTTGCTCTCAGAGTTTGTTTGTTTTTTTTTTTTTTTTTTTTTGCTTGTTTGTTTGTTTTTTTTGGTCATACAACAGATTCAGAGTCTCAAAAAGAGAAAACTGGACAAAGATAACCTGAGTAAATACAAAATTTAACTTTCAAATTATTTAAGAAACTAATCAAGTTTACCTTGCATGACAGGTAATGATCTGAACCTGTCAGACAGCATGAAGTAGGCTGAAAGATCTAAAAAATGAAACATGCTCTGATCTCCGGTGGAGGATGTCTTCTACTAGCGAACCATGTTGAGACCCATTACCCACAAATAGAGAAAGCACCACACAGTGGTGAACCTTCACAAGAGTGGCCATCCAACCAAAAATGACTCCAAGAGTGCATCCGTGACTCATCCAAGAGGTCACAAAAGAACACAGAACAACATAAAGCACTGTAGGCCTCACTTGTTCCAATTAAGGGAACACAAAGACCTGTCTCAAAATTCCCAAAGAATATCTGATGATCTGTGTCTGAGCATCAGTTTGTGACCTTAAACTCAAGCTTGCTAGGGTTACTCAGCAGGACAATGATCCAAAGCACACCACCTAGTCCACCTCAGAATTGCCAAATAATCAACAGTATAAGAAAACAAATGTTTTTGAAGTGGTCTAATCAAAATTGAGTTAATATGCTATGACATTACCTTAAACAGGATGTTCATGGTTTAAATTCCTCAAATGTGGCCAAGGTAAAACAATTGTACAAAGAAGAATGGGCCAGAATTCCTCCACAGTGATGTAGACGACTTTTTGCAGTGCAAAAGTAATAGTATTATGCCGCAAGGTTATGAGCTATTCAAAGAGACCTGGGGTTTGTTGGGGGCCCTAGGGAGTTGCCCACCTTTGTGTAATGAAGTCCAGCTTCATTACTCTGCCATATTCATTCTGAATTCCAAGCTTTTATTGTTGCTGGAGTTCCCGATCACTGCTTTAACCTCAGTTTGTACTTCATTATTGACGTGCTGCAGTCTTCCACTGCTGGATTGGCTCTGTGTCATCTTCTATTGGATCATCCAGTGAATGCAGATTAGCTGTGATGGGATGTGAAAAGCTGAGGTAATCAGACAGCCCCTGTGGGACAGCTGGGACGTGTGTTGTCCAACGCTGCCTATACCTTAGTTTTCCTTTCGAGGCCTGCTCCTGACAGCTGTGGTTTTACAGTCTCAGTATTGTCACCTCTAGTAAGTAGTGGTAAAGGGCAGGTCATTTTTGTGTGTGTTTGTGGTCGGAAACATACATTAACCTTTTAATTTCTTTGGGTTTTGATAAACATTATGAAGAGGGTGGTGTTGGCATAGCTGTCCGTGGCAGCATCAGTCGAGACATGACTCACCAGCATCTGGGCACAATCAGTCCTGGCTTTTTAAATCATGGAAACAGGAAGCATGTATTTGAAGAGCTACAGTGAGTAGGAGCATAATGGATCCTGAATCTCTTTACTCAGATATTAACAAATGCAAGGCATGTTTATTGCATAGGATTCGTACACTGTGGGATTGGAGTCTGAACATCCAGGGTTCCTGGGCAGTTTGAAAAAAAATCTGGAAAAGTTTAGAATTTGTTTTATTATTTTACAGTTATGGATGAAAATTTCCAGACTTGATGTGCTGTACCCATCTTCACACACTTACCAATGTCTTTCCTTCCTCCATACTTGAATATAGTATATACTCAAAGGCTCTGTCTAAGAGTCTGCAGTACTGTTACACATTAGTTCAGACTGTAGGGTTGTGTGCAAAACATCTGCCTTAATCTGCTTCATGCACCCAGCTGTTTCAGCTTTACTGTTGTGCAAGTAGACGTAGCCAAGGACTCTTATCTTTCCTCTGGCCTGATTCCTGTTACTCAGAAACACCCCTGTCAGTGATGGATTTGATTAACTGTGGATTTTTTTTTTCTGTTATCAGGAAAAAAAAAAAAAAAAAAAAAAAATAGAGACTCTTATGTTTATAGTTGGTTATGCAGGGGCCAGATGACAAAATATATAAGGTCATGTAATTGCTTTAATTTTAAAATTTAAAAAAAGGCAAGAAATATTCCTACAGCTGCGAAAATAAAATGACATATTGATTATCAGAATAATAAAAATGTTTCTGGAATATTACGATTTTTGATGCGTAGACTTAAGAAAGAATACGCAATAAACATGCTTAATTTAAAAGTTGATTTTACATGTTTATGCGACACAATAAGATCCATGTTAGCTGTTCCACTCTAGTATAAAATAAAGCAAGCTGTTATTAGCTGGGTACTTAGTCAGACTGTCTGCTCGGGTAGTTAGCCTGCAGTCCACTGTTCAGCTTGCTAGTTCAGTTTGACTGACTGGGATATTTGTGGCCAGAAATAACCCAAAACCATTACATTTCTCTTTAAATTAGGTTTATTCCTTAAAGGAATAAACCTAATATACCTAACCACATGTTATGTTTTTGTTTTTTTTGTCCTCCAAACTTTCCATTGAGGTCTGTGAAAAACAGGATGTGGGAGGTTTTTCTCTTAGCCCCCAAAACAGTATCTGGCACATGAGATGGAAAAGAAAATCCATCAGCTGTGGCACTAATTTCTTCTGAATTTTCAGAAATACCTTCCCCTAATCCGTTGGTCTAATCCCTGGATTATCCACTCTGTTCTTTCATCTGTTGCAGGTAAAGGTGTACATGAGGTCACGGCCCATCAGCGCACCACCAGGATGTGATGTCACAGCAGTAGCTGCTTCCCTGTCTTGTCCAGCTTTGTGTTTTTGGGAGTGGGGGGCTCCTCCTTCCCACCCCGAGGACAGGACATGTTTGAAGTGAAGCCCCGGGCAGTGGAGAAGAAGGAGTCGAGCACAGAGACAGGTGAGGAGTCGGTGGATGCTGTCATTTTGTCAACATGTTACAGGACTGGGACTGAACCCCTTACAGATGTCCATGTTTGCTTTTTTTTTTTTAAAACTCTTTGTCTGATATGAAAATTAGTTTGATCTGAATCATTTAAGTGTGAGAAAGACAAAAAAAATATGTAGGCAAAACAAAGTCTTGTCGTAACCCTCACTCTTTCTAATCTTGGCACAGGGCATAATTGTAATCTTGATAATCATTCATTTTCTTTGGACTTCAGATTGACGGGTATAAAATATGTTTCAGTTCAGTTTGTTTCTGCCCCTCCTTTGGGCCAGATGCTATTGTTAGCTCATGTGTCCCAGTAAACCACATATTTGCTCAAGTGGAAGGTCATTGACTTGTACAGTACCAGACCCAAGAGCACACACACTCAGTCATTCATTAAAACTGCACAGCAACAACACAAAAGCACTTCCTGTTGCTCTACAGAAGGACTGTGCATATTTTCAAAGCTAGAGCTTCCTCTTTTTGTGAGCTACATTAAGAATTCGAATCTGTTGGCTTTTAGAGAACTAATTTAGGTAGCAGCAGTTTAATAAGGTAAACAAAAAACTATACAAAGACAAGACCAATCCAAAATGCCTGCTTTAGAGTCAGTGTTTGGTTTTCCCCACATTAGGTTGCCATGGTAACATGGCAGTGCAAATCATGCTTTTAATGGTGACAATAAATGGCCTGACTCTGTGTGTCAGCTCTGTAATCTGTTAAAAGTGTGGCGACATAGTGAGGAGTACAATTTGTCTAACATCCATCCATTGTCTATACCTGCTTACTTAATCTAACAGCCGAGCCTTATACTTTGAAAGGACTGCATTATGGGTAATATAGTTGGTTTAGTAAAGTGTGTGTTCAGACAGAGGGTGGTAAAAATCACAAGAATTAACAACGGTGTGATGATATATTTAGCTTCTGAGGCGAGACAAAACAATATTTGTTTTCACAAATAGAATAAGCTTTCTAGAAATCTGTGTTTATTGTGCAATAATCAGTTTATGGCTAATAAACCAAAAACTGATGGTAGAGGGAATTAAATGGAGTCGAGATAACCTGAAAAAAACTGAAACTGAACAGGTTTTCTGGGATTGACCATTAGTAACATTAGGAGCAGAGGTGACGTCACACTGTGCGAGAGAGCAGTCAGTAGTACACAGCTTTGCAGTTAAATGGGATTTGACCATTATTTCAAAACAAATACAATAAAAGTATACAGTTGAAATATTTAATTTTACTGTTTTTAGCATCTTTTATCAGCACTTAGCATGATTACTGTAATTAGCTTTACTAACTGTAGCAGTCAGTCCCTGTGCGTATTTCTTGAGTTAATAGACCCTTAGTTTAACTGTGAGATTACCTACAGACTGCCAACATTTTCTAATACGTGTTTCATGAAAAACACAGCTGGACTCACCAAAAGTATAAAATAGAGCATTTTAAACACATTTAAGCACATCTTTAAGACCAAGAATCGCCAACATTAAATCTTCTTTCCTCAGTTGCAACTACCATGCGTTAGTTTGATCAGCGTAACTTGGTAGTTAATGAATGTATAAGAAATGGCATGGTTGGTTCACTAAGAGTAATATTTAGTTCCCTGACCAGTCAGACAAACCTAAAATCAGCTGATTCCATCCATTAACTAATTATTTCTCCCTATTATAAACTGGCCTTTTAAATATTACATGGTATTTTGTAATTTTTTTTTTCCTTAAGTAGAAACTGTTAAAAAACTTGCACATGTTTTATTACTTTTAATTTAATTGTGTGATTAGCTTTAAGGAAAAATTATCTAAAGACATGGTGGTTAAAAGGGCTGTGGTTATCCTGTTGCAATTTCTATAAAGCATCACTGATTTTTTTTTTTTTTTTTAAATTGGACTGATTGTCCCACTTTTGCTAGCTTTGACTGAAAGGTGATTCTTTTGGAGTTCATTGGTTTTCAGTCTTTTTGAAATTATATACCAAAAATCCTTAGATTTCTGGAATACAATTACAAAAATTACTCTAAGAAGTCCAGCAAATAGAGGTGAATTTATGTTCTACAGCTTGCATTTTAGAATTCTCAAAAGCGTTTGATATCAGAAGTGTGATGAACACGTCTGTCTGGTTTCCAGATGAAGGACTGGGCAGCAGCGGGAGGCACTACACCTCCAGCTCGCTGGGCTCCTGTTCAGCCGGCTCCCTGTATCTGTCCGACAGTCAGGACTGGGTGGTCTCCCCGAGCTGCTCTCCAGATGAAGGCCCCGCACAGATCAGCTCCATCTCTCCCATGCTGGCTGAAGAGACTCTGCGGTACATGAGTAAGTGTGCATCTGGCTTTTCTTCAAATCAGCCAAGCTTGCGCGGATATTATTGCGCAGATGACGAGAGTCTCAGGGCAACTTGGATGTGAGGGATTCATTGTACATGGCTCACTTCCTGTTCCACTAAACTCAGAGGAATTTGCTGTGGATATAAGTTCATCTTTGCATCTGCCTTGTTGGTGTGTGTGTGTGAGAACTAAAGAGGAATGCACTGACCCCGCCAGAGGGAAGCACAGGGGCCAGAGTCACGAGACAGAGTCTAATTGGGGAGGGGTTAGGGGGGAAATTCCAGGGTGGGCAGACGAAGGATGAAAGCAGGACAGTAGAGAAGACAGACTGAGCATGCCGGGCTTAAACATCCACAATGAGGAGGTGTACGATACCGTCGCTGTGGAAGGTGAGCGCAGACATCAGCACTCTGCTGTTTTATTGAGTGTGTGTGTGTGTCCGAATTGCTTGCAAGGTCAGAGAGAACGTTACGTGGAAGTGGCTTGCTCATGAGAAAGGAAGTAGGGCAAATCTCAAGCTTTGTTTACTGTCCAGTCAAACAAGTGGTGGTACATCGTTACCAGTTAGAGAGGCAACTTCCTGTTTTCGTCACAAACGCAACAATCGCACCTTCTGCATTAAAAGTGCTTTAAAATGCAGCTGATGTAATTAAGCCAGTGGAAAAAAAAAAGTTACAAAATGACAGAAAAGGTCTGAACTGATGATTCTTGTAATGTCACTAAGTGCAGTGTTTTCTGTTGCTGCTTGCTTTGACTATTAATAGCTCTTAAAGAGGTCTGGTATGCGAAATGCGTCAATGAAGAGACAAGTGCACCAAGAAAATGGCCTATGATGCCCTGAACTATATTTAGACAATACTGACCTCGTTTTAATTAACTAAATACAGCGTCGTATTAAAGTATTCACACCCTTTCCCCTTTTAAAAAACAACAACAAAAAACGTTTTATCAGCACAATGTTACTACTGGTACTTCTGAAGAAGAATAGGTGGAAGAGAGATATTCCAAATGCTCTGTCACAAAAAAACCTAAAAAAAAAAAAAAAAAATACCGGACTAACATACATTAAAGTTTGTGGTTTTAATGTGAAGAAAAAAAAAAAATTGAGATGCATCAGTATCTCTGGAAGACAACGTATACATGTTGATGCAACAGCATCTCTAGCGTCATTCTTTGTGGCATGTTGAGTTTTTTCAGAAAGAAACCAACCAGCATCTGGGGGTGGGGGGGGTCAGCCCTCTTACAAACCACATCAAAACAAAGCAATATTTGACCCCATTTTACTCCAGGGGTTACTTCAGTCTAACCTTTGCTTTATGGCCTGATAATAATTAGTTTCACTATTTTATATACTGCTAGTTCCTCTTAGTTTCTTATACAACCATGGGAAATAGTTTCCTCCAGTCTGTAACACATTCTAGTTAGATTATTGGTTCCAAAGGTCCAATCAGCCATTCGTAGCCACCATTGACCATTGTACTGTGTGAAACTCATGTCAAAATGACAGAGTTGAACTTTTCAGTTATGCAATTTATATTGCGGCCAGAGTCCAGTCATCTTTCTTCAATGTAGTTTTCGAAGTAAATTCGACCGACACTCGGGAGCATCGCTGTGATTAAACATGATCAAAACTGGACCATGGATGTGCATCACTTTGACCACAGCAACACGCTCCAGCCACGAGGTAAACGGATATTTGTGTGCACATACTGCAGCCATGTTTCTGTGCTGGCCCGAGGTTATTTTCAGCCGGCTGGAGCTGGAGGAGAGGACCCAGAGGTCGTCGAGGGTCTCGGATTACTGGATGGGCGCTTTCATCTGTTTTAATCTCTGCTTCATTGCTTTTATTACAGATGCAGAACTTGTACTTTTTTTTTTTTTTTTTTTTTTTAAACCTAAAACTGTCAGTAAGATACTAAGATATGGTGATGTTTGCTCTTCAAGCAAAGGAAAATGATTATAGAAGCAATGTAAAGTGCACAAGTCTGGGAGTGTTGGAGTAAGAGGGTTGATTAAAAGACGTCTGGCTGTAAACAGACGACTGAGTGACCAGAGCTGCTGCTTCTCTTTAAACAGGTGGAACTGGGGGAGCTTTCTGTGCAGCGCCGCTGACACCCACTCAGGTGCTAAGAGCAGCGCGGACTAATGAGTAGATCCTCAGAGCTCCAAAAAGCTAATGTGATTTATTAAAGCTTCTGCTTTCACTTCCAACTTCTCTCACACCTGGGAAGGTTGTTTCTTCTCATGAGTTTTTTCTTTCTACTGCTTTTTTCTATTCAATTCTCCTTTTTAAACGGGCAGGTTGCTTCAACAGTGCTTTGCAGAAGTCTTATTCCTTGAACTTTTACGGGATGAACCGATGCTAGCTGGTGGGTAATGGTTAAATGGAAGGAACATGAAACATGGTTTTAAAATAGTTTGTTCAGAAACAAAAAACTGAAAAGTGTTTGAATTTGGTTGTGAATTTGGTTGCCTGACCATAAATGTACAAACAGCTTTTGGTGCAGTTACAGCTGCAAGTGTTCCGAGTGTGTGTCGATCAGCTCTACACTTGAAGAGACAGAGGTCTCTGTTCATTCATCTTTCATCTGGACTTTGACTAGGCCTTTCTTTTCTTCCTGTTTTTAACTCCATCCGTTTTCCCCATCAACTCTGTCCAGCTTACGCGTCTCTTGATGAAACCATCCCCACAACATAATGCTGCCACCACCATATTCCAGTGTCAGAATGGCACAATCAAGAGATAGTGATTTAGTCTTTTGGTCATAAAGTTCAGTTTTGGCTTTGGCTTTCTTTTCCCCCACTTTTAACACCAAGGACAGATATGTGGCGTACAACTAATAAAATCCTGATTAAAACACATTAAAGTTGATGGTTGTAACATGACAAAATGTCGAAAAATTTCAAGGAGTGAATACTTTTGCAAAGCACTGCATACTTCTTAAACTGTACCCTGTTTTCTTCCTTCTCTCTCTAGCTTATCTTGCTTTGGAGCCCTCTCCTTATTCCCATCCCGGCTCTCAGAGCCTCTCCAAAGGTATCCCTCTCTCTCTTCCTGCCTCACTGTTACTCTTCCTGTTTTAACACCAGTGTGAAAGAGTGGCTTTAGTTTTCCATGCATTCGAACTTGGAGCCCTTGTGTGCCTTTTGTCTGTAGACAACAGCAGAAAATGCATATGCATAGGACTGCTGCCTGAAGCTGTAATAGCTCATATTACAGTAGCGCTGTTTGGCGTGTCTTATTTGGGTGTGTTGCGAGTAGACAAAACCTTTTGGTAGGTAGTAAGTAAATCTAGCATGCTGTCCATTTCCTGTAGTTTGGAGTGAAACATTGGCTTTATTTTCATTTAAAGTTTTGTTTTGAGCTGCATGAGTAAGTTTTGGTTGCATGTGCAACAGCATGAAATGCTAAATAACGTGTAAGCTAGCTTAAGGTGATTTAAAAATTTTTTTTTTTAATCTGTCGTCTTGCTCAGTCCTCAGTGCCGATCGAGTGGAGCAGATGACCAAGACCTACAATGACATCGAAGTGGTCACGCATCTTTTGGCTGAGGTGGGCGTCCCTTGGTGTTGACTAAGATTTGTTTTCCTCCAAAAAGCAGCAGCTAGTAACCGTGGTTACCTCCTGTGCTCTTATTGGACAGCGAGACAGAGATTTGGAGCTTGCGGCTCGGATCGGCCAGTCTCTTCTGCAGAGAAACCACCTGCTGCAGGAACGAAATGACGCTGTGGAGGAGCAGCTCGCACAAGCTGTGGACCAGGTAGCTGATTACGAATTATGGCACTTAAAATTTGGGGCATGTTAATAAATCACAACATTTAGGGGGATAAGTCTCCACATTTAGGCCATAAAGGAATTAAATTATTCAACTATGGGATGAGTTATAAGATACATGGTGGTGTATAAAGGTATTCAGCCCTCATTGTATTATAGTTTTTATTTTACATCCTGGAACTGAAATAGATTTTTCATCTTAAACTAAGAAATTGTGTGCGAATTGAACCAGTTTGTTTTCTAGCCCCATATTACATTTAGAAGCCACATAGATAAATAAGAGCCACCTGTGGGCATTCTAAACATTAGTTTAGGTTTCAAGTTTTGGATTTTCCAAAAGTCCTACTTGAGACAAAAATAAAACCTTTTGGCCACCAAGGATGGCACAGACCTACTGTTTCTGAGAATACAATTCCCATGTTGAAGCATGGTGGTAGCAGTATCATGCTGCTGGAATGTTTTTCCATCTGCAGAGTGGATGCTTATTTATTACAGGATATGTGAACATTTTTAGGCATATTTCAGTTGCAGTTCCAGCACTAGGGATTAAACGCAACAGTTTCATCTGCAGGTTCACCAGCTACAGCATGAGCTAACTAAGAAGGATGAACTGCTCCGGATAGTGGCCAGTGCCTCGGAGGAGGGGGAGCAAGACTCCGCCGTGTCGACCCCCCAGCAGCAGCCTCAGCTGCTGGGGGGAGCTGCAGCTGCCGCTGCTGCTCTCAGCCAGCTGGAGCATCTGCAGAACAAACTGCAGGAGCTGGAGGAGGAGAACCAGGCACTGAGGTCTGAGGTAGGGAGTACTCAAGATGGAAATTAAATGAATAAAAATTAACATTATGGAGAAGCAACTTTTGCTGCTTCCATTTTACCCTACATTAGTCAACATTATATAAATTTTTTTTTGTCAATTCTTGGTTTTTATAATAAATCCCTGTAGATTTATTTCATGATACGGAAACAGGAATTTTGGATTTTTCTTTCAGGCGTGTCAGCTGAAGAGAGACACGATGACGTATGAGGAGAAGGAGCAGCAGCTCGTCAGCGACTGCGTTAAAGAACTCCGTGAGTCAGATGTCCACACATACACGCAGATTAGGACCATTTACAGCTGGGAACATACAGCGCCTTGCAAAAATACCTCACACTGCTTGACCTTCTTTACATTATTTCACATCACATCTAGGAATCTAGATTTAATGTAGAAGAGTAGTGCATAATTGCAAAGTTGAAGAAATTTTTTTTTTACCAATTTAAATTTGTATTTGCATTTGTATTCAGCTCTTCTGAATCAATACTTATTCCAATTACAGCTCGAGTTTTTGAAACTAATTTTAATTCTTCTTTGCAAAATAACTCAGGCAAGATGGATGAAGAGAATCTGAACATTCTTCATATCTCACCAGATTCTGACACATGCATATGCGTCAATCTAAGCTATTCTATTATCGCTATGGCTATATCAAAATTCATGGTTGTAATATGACAAGACGTGGATAATTTAAGACACTGTGGTAGTTGTACCTCGTATTGATGCATCTTACTCCTCACAGGTGAGTCCAACAGTCAGATGGTGTCTCTAACAGATGAACTGTCTCAGAAGAACGAAGAGCTGCTCAGACACCAGGAGGAAATCGCTCAGCTGCTCTCTCAGATAGTAGAGCTGCAACACAGAGTAAAGGAAGTGAGTACGCATGGCTGTTAGAAGCTTAAGCCACATACCACACAAACCAAAAACTTGTTTAAAGTCTTGTTCTCTCTCATTGGTTCTCTGAAGCTGGCTCTTGAGAAAGAAGAGCTAAGGATCCACCTTCAGGCCTCCAAAGATGCTCAGAGACAGCTAACAGCAGAGGTACACATTTAGCAGTTCACTTTTTCACCTCGGTTTTTGTGTTCAGTCTGTGATAGATGCTCACATTCATATTAATGTTGCAAATTGTCGAACTTTTCGTGAAGAACTTTTGAAATGATCCACATTTGTACTCCTGGCAGCTGAATGAGCTGACAGAAAGGAACGCAGAGTGTGTGGAAATGCTCCACGAGTCACAGGAGGAGATCAAAGAGCTTCGCAGTAGAAGCAGCCCCTCCTCTGGGATGCGACGGCATCTTTCTTATGGTCTCTACCCCATGGTAAGAAAACAACTTTTTTTTCCTAGATTAGAAATTAATTCACATGTAAAAATTATTTTAGGAGGTTTAGTTGGGAAATCTTAATGTATTGCAAATTATGTGAAAACAGGAATCTTTGGCAGCAGAGATCGAGGGCTCCATGAGGAGAGAGCTAAGCATTGAGGAGGAAACCGCCTTTCAAGACCAAAGGTTGGACACCGAAATCTGTTTTTTTTTTTTTTTTTTTTTTTTTTTTTTTTTTTTTTTTGTTCAAAGTTCCAGGATAGTCCTGAATTTATAAGAATATTTTTAGGCTCTTCAGGCATATTTGACTTGATGTAGTTTAGGCTTTAACAAATAAAGCATATGTAACACCGTCATCTGGATATATTAGAAATGTGCCAAACAGCAATACATTTTAATTTTATTGCCTGTTGAACTGAAGCTGTGTTGGCGTTTTAAAGAAATTCCATTTAACAGTGTCATCTGCATATAGTTGACATTTACAAATCAGAAAACAATATTTCTGATTTTTATTTATTTATTTATATATATATATATATTTATATATATATATATATATATATAAAATCCCCCCCCCCTTTTCAGAATTTCCCAGAAGAGAGTCTTCCAAACAGTTCGCTCGGTCAACGCCTCAGCTTCTCGTGCGGCTTTGGCCACCCCGCCTATCCCTGGCTCTGGACAGAGTTCTCTAGTAATGACAGCCCAACCTTTCCAGTCTGCACAAGGGTAAAAGAGCATTACTCTTTTTCACCTACAGTCAACATGCAATGAAATATTTTAAGTCCTGATATACATCTTGTTTACAGGGAGGAGGTACGAATGGGCAAGCCAGGATTACCAGGTGGAAATGACCTAACTAAAGCTCTCCATCGCCTATCTTTAAGGCGGCAAAACTTCTTGTCTGAGCGTCAGTTCTTCCAGGCGGAGCGTGAGAAGAAGCTGCAGAGCCAGTCGGGGGCAGAAGCAGATGGAGAAGGCAGCAACTGCAGCTCCCCGATGGGCAGCGTGCTCTCCTCCTTTTCCAATCTCTCCGATCTCACAGTCAGCTCCACCATTTTTAAGACTTTCCTGCCTGAGAAGCTTCAAATTGTCAAACCAATGGAAGGTAATGTTTCCATTGCAACATCACCATTTTTTATCACTTAGTTCAAAACTAGAAAAAAAATCCATGTACTGATAACATTTTTAAACAGAAATACCCTAGTTATACTTAACTAGTTTAATACATTAATTAGTTTTCTCTACCTGCAGAAAAATATATAACACAATCTTCATTAGTGGGGCTTTTCTACTCTTGCATATAAATACTGATGTGTGAAATAGAGCCAGTGAAACTTGCATTCTGTCTTGTCTTAATGTCAACATTTTAAAAAAAAATGTATACTTGTCAGTGAAACTAATTCAGGGGAATGTAAAATGGAACAGCACAATATTAGCAAATCTTGCAATGACAATATTAGTAGTGACATGTCTTTTTTCTTCGTTTTTGTGTCCTTCCTATGCGCCCGACATTGTCCACAATGTCATTCGTGTGAAGAATGAAATATATTAAATTATTGCACTCCAAACAGCCCTTAGCAAAATATGAATACTGCACACACACCGATATTGCGATGGTATATTTGCAATATAATGTACAGCCTTAATGTAAAGCTGTGAAATTTGTGAGCTGCTTTACTTCCAATTCAAGTTAACTTGATTATTAAACATGTTTTGATTTGTCTTAAACCAATGTAGCTTAACTGCAGCTTACTTGTCAGATGCAGTTGGCAATAAAATTTATGTAATAGCAAAATACTAAATTCTATTAATTACTCAATGCTTTTACCTATCAATCATGCTCCACCATAAATGTTACTTTATACTATTACTAATCATAAAATATAAAATGTAATGTCCGATAATTTACTATGAAAGCTGAAGGTTTAAATTCAGAGTTTTAGCCATTTTATTTTTAAGATAGTTTTTGCTTGACTTGGTATCTTAAAAAATATTAGTCTAATTTAAATATAAGGGTTAAGTGTCAGGAATTTAAGATAAAAGTGTTTTTCGGCTTGTTTTTAAATTATTTTACATTAGTTTAGAGCCTCAAATTATTAGCCATTTATAACTGCTAGCTAGCTTTAGCTTGACTTGCTTTCTCATATTTGTTCAGTTACATTTTTATTGGAGAAAGCATTTAACTTATTAATTTTTTGTATTGATAAATACTAAGGTTAAGTTGGTTTAAACCAAGCTGAATTACATTAGCCTAATTATGCTGACTGACTAATATTATTTGCTAATCTGAGCAAGAGTTATTCATAATTAAGGAAACTGCTATTGTACAAGCTACCATCTACATTACAATGAAGTTTGTAGACTGCTGCCAAATAAGCATGTTGTTTATAGGTGTTGGTTCACACATTTTAACTAGACTTTATATTTTTGTTTCACTCTTTGAGCTAAATATGTCATAAGTTAGCATGGTAATGTTAGCTTGTGAGCTGTTATCATTGTTGTGAGCTGTTGTCATTTCTTCTTTACATTAGAAAAATATTCCCCACACTTTTTTTTTTTTTTTTTTTTTTTTTTTGTAATGTTAGAGACTTATTCCAAAATGGAATAAATTCATCTTCCTCTCAAAATTCTATACACAAGATTCCATAATGACAGCATAAAGTTTAACATTTTTGCAAATTTCTTAAAAATGAAAACGGCAGAAAAATCATGTGTCTGTATTAAGTCTTAGCTCACCTTTGCCAGCATTATGGCTTCAAGTTGTCTTTGGTATATTTTTACAGGCTTTCTTGGAATGGCAGGTTGTCTTCCCACGTTCAGTCAAGTATGATGAGCAGTGTCTATACAAAGACATTTCTAGACATCTTTCAATAGATGTTTGATTGAAGTCCAGGTTCTTGCTGGGCCACTCAAGGAAACTTACAGACTGCTCCTGAAGCTGTGTGGCTCGACAGAGTCAGTCTTTGAGATCTACAGATAAATTCTTCCTTGCTTGGTTTCTGCTCTGATATGCACTGTCCTTTCCAAATGCTGTTTAATCAACCAACTTTAGATCAGCTGGTCTCCAGTCAAGTTGTAGAGACAGCTGAAGGATGATCAGAGGAACTGGGATGCACCTGAGCTCAACCGATGTCATAGTAAAGGCTGTAAACACCAATGCACATGCAGTTTTGTTTTTATTTCTGTTTTTCATAAATCTGCAAAAAAAGTCAAGCTCTTCCAGTTTTTAATTTTTGTATAGAAATTGGAGAGAAAAAAACTGACATTAGGCTGTAACAAAATGTAGACTCAGTGAAATATTGGAAATAGTGATGTTGAAACACTACTATTCATGTACTAACTGTAATAGCTTATTTTCAATAAACAATGACCACCATTTCTGTCTGAATTAATAAAAAACCTAATTTTCTTTACATTATATGTTTGTCTTTAGGCTCCCTGACGCTCCATCACTGGCAGCAGCTTGCCCAACCTCACCTGGCCACCATCTTAGACCCACACCCTGGGGTTGTGACTAAGGGTTTCCAACCTCTGGCTCAGGATGCCTTGTTCCAGCTGTCAGACATGGAGGAGGATGATGAGGGTGAAGAGCACAGAGAGATTGCTGTCCTTGAGAAAGGAACAGCTGAAAAGGGAAAGGAGGAGCTTGATGAGGAAGAGGAGGAATGCGGGATAACCTTCAACGTGCGCTGTTCATCCACACCTGAGGACAGAAACCGTTCTGTTGCACCTTGCACCAATATGCCTCTCCCCTTGATCCGGCCGACATCAACTGGAGGACCTTCCACTTCCTCCTTTGCCCATTCGGAACTCTGTTTGACACCCAATCACATCACAGAGAAATCCAACCAGTCACCTCAACCCATTCCAGGAATTTCTACAACAGCTGTCCAGTCACAAAGTCGAACTTCCACCTCAACATCTTCTTCTTATGGTACAGTTTTTCTTAAAATTTTAAGACTTTAATGCCACACCATCACTGTGAGGTTTTCTTATGAGCTTTTTTGTGTTTAGTCCAAAACCCAGGAAAGAGTCAGAGCTCCACCTTCTCTACCTACACCTTCACAACCTGTCGCATTCTCCACCCAACTGACATCACACAGGTCACACCGAGGTAAGCCAACTTTAAAGTATGACGAAGAAAATAAGATAAAACCTCAGATTTGAAGTTGCCGTCTTGAGAGATTTGTTGGGAAGCTCAAAAGAGAGTTCAGACAAAGTTGAGATAAATAACTCTAAAGGTCCATAAGTTTTTGAAGTTTTAAAAATGGGAAACTTGGTTATTCAGGTGACATATTTTTATGACTTTGGCTTTTTGTTTTTCAGTTCACAGTCATTCCTTTCAGCCAACACGCCCAGCTCCATGAGAACAGGTCCCAGTACTCCTGTAACTCCCTGCAGACTGAGCTTGGGTGACTCCTTTCCCCCTCGACGCCCTCCAGCACCCCCCTGTGGACTGGCCAAACTGGTCCTGGAGAGAGGTATTTCTGCACAAGTTTCCACTGATGTCCCCTCTTCAAGATCTGCTCCACGGCAACCCCTGTTGCGACTCATGCCTAGCACACCGCCCAATTCCCCCTCCCACTCCCTTACTCCCTCCCCCGTGCCTACAGAGTCTCGCCAACATCCGTCTGACAATTTTCTAGCCTCGCGGCCTGCTGAGCTTTTTCTCCAAGATGTGTACGGGTTGAACCTGGGCCGAGCCCCACATCCTGACCTGCCAAGCCCTTCCCAGGAAACCACTGGTCTAACCTCTTATTCTAAGCCAGGCCGAGACAAGACCAACCTGGTCAGTGTTAGTCTGGTAGAAAGACTTCGTCGTTTGGGCTTCACTAAGGTGCTACACGGTTCGGAGTCTGACACTCCAGTGCCGCACCAAGAGTCCGCGACGTTTGTGTCAGCAGGTGGGGGAAGTCTGATGGATGGTCTGAGGCGCAATCAGAGTCTCCCAGCGATGATTGGTGCCAGAGCAGGTAGTAAGTCAGCCAGTCATCCTACAGCACCTCCTCATCCAACCTCCCTGGCTATCCCCCCACCATCTTGGGGAAACCTTAAAGAACGACGCCGGCATCTTGCCTCCATCTCGCACCCTCCAAGAAGTTCAAAACACTAAAGGAACAAGTCATACAACGCTAACACCTTGATCCTCTTGGTTTACACCTCCACCCCAACTCTTTTCCTTTCTGCCTTTGGAGAGAGGAGTCAGGGAATCAGCAGGAAGAACAGTCCCTAATGACGTCTGTTATAAGCACAATTGAATTTAACTGTTTGTAATGATGCTGAGTTTTCTCAATATACTTATCTGCCATGATGCTTGGCCTTAGCTTGACTCTTGCATTGGGTTTGCATTTCAGTAGTTCTCGTGAGGCTCTGGATGTTCAGGTGCAACTGGAAGCAGGGTTCCTATGTAGTCAGGAAAAGGCCTGGAAATTGATTTAAGTATTTTTCCTTTTTCTGATAACTATAGAAAAAGAAAATAAAAGTTTGGAAAAAAATTTTAAAATATAAAATATATATGTCTACAGGTTCTGTATTTACTTGCTTGCTTCATTAACCTCCTCTATTTCCTCCTGTCCTTTCTTCATTTCTTTTTTCATTGTCTTTCCTTCTTTTCTTGTCTCCTACTTCTATACCTTTTTTATGTAACTGACCTTCATGCCTTTAAATTTTCCCTTCTTTTTTTGCGTCATACCTTCCTTTCTACCGTGTTTCCTTCTCCCCCATATTCTACATTCCTTACTTCCTTTAGTGTGTCTCTTAACTTCTTCCTTTCTTTTTGCAGTATCCATATTTAAAGTCACCATAGAAATATCTTCCATAAATTTATGGTACTTTAGTATAGTAGTATAATATAGTAAATTTTAGTATTTTTATATTTTAACATAAAGGTAAAGCCTGGAATTTTTTGTTAAAGTTGTATGAATGCTGTGGGGAGGAAGTAAAGTAAAACATGTAAGTGTCTGAGGGTTTGTGGAAGTTGATAAGAAAGAACAGGGAAAATGTGAAGGAGAGTTCATTCTTGTTGGATAATTAGGGAAAGTGGTGACTGAGTGAACACTGAGCATCCAGAGTCTCACTGTTCCAAGGGCTTGTTCTGTAATCAGCAAGAAGAACAGTATCATCCCACCCTATAACCCTGTAAATGGTACTTCTGTCTGCTTCTAGAAAGATGAGCCTATGGTGTCAGTGGAGGAGTGATCCTACTTGCTTTTATTATTTAGGCGCTAGTTAGAAGACTTAAAGCATAACATGATACTGCCAGGCTAATCTTGTAGTCCAGCCATGCCTGTAAACATACTAGTGTTGGATTAATTTTCGCTGTTAATATACCTTAACTTTTCCATCCATGTGGTGTGGCAAAAGCATCTGCATGAAAAGCAACATTGCCTACGTGTCCCAGCATGCTTCTGTCAGTGGGCAGGTGGGGAGAGGTTAAAGCAAGGCCAGAACCAAAATAAATAAAATGGAAGGGGATGGGGGGAGGGATATGATTTTCTTCAGGTTTTGTTGTGTTTTTAAGAATATGAGGCCTTCAATAGAGGCAAGCACTGTTTTCATTTAAGTTTATTGGTATGTATTAGTTGCACTTAGTAGGTTCTAGGGATCATTGCTGAACTAAATGGAAAATATTTTAAATGTTCCCAAGACAGATCAGCTTTCAGAAGTCAGCTTCAGACTGTAAAGAAGGAGAAAACCACGTTGTATTTTTAGTGTCACATTGAGTTGTTTTTCTGCTGGTTAAGGGAAAATGCAGTACCAACATTGGCCAGCAGGTGGGAACATTTCCCACCTACTAAGTACTTGAAATCAGTTCTGCTCCTAACATGCCGAAACCTTAACTTGTATCCGCTCTTGTGTTTCATGGCTAACCTTTACTGACGACTGTATTTAAATCCTGACTTTAATGAAACCATTTGGTGTGTCTGGTGATGATATAAGCTAATGATTTAATCTATGTTGCATTTTTTTCACAGAGGGAATCCATGTTAACGTAAAAAACATTATTGAAAAGAAATATTCTGGCTTGCACATGTTCAAGTAAGCATTGTGAAAAGGGAAAAAAAAGGACCTTCAGCTAAATGTATGATGAAGGCATATTGAATGATTGCATCTTTGAGATTTGTTTTTGTTGCCATATCCTGTTTTCCTTGCAAAATTGGAAGTTCAGCTTTGTGGCTTTTGATGGATAAAAATCTAGAATAAAACAACTTCCTTGTGTTTCCCAGCTGTAATCAGAATCCTATGTTATTGCCTCTTTTGTAAAATAAAGTTATTAAAATAATGTCTGGATTATTGTGACTGGTTTGATTGGGGATGTGTGGGATATCTTGAAGCAAAAAGTTTTTGAGGAAAAAAAGTTCTCAAATCCCGTAAATTGAGCCGGTAGCATGAGACCATCCTACAGTCTTCAGTCAGAGGCCTCTTCAGATTGCTTGCAAGTCTGACTGCTACCAGAGATCCTTTCTGCTCACAGCATCACCATCTATGATTCTTCGAACACATTTAAATATGTTATGTTACATTTATTTTCCTTTTGGGATAAAGTATTTTTGAATTGAAAAGACTTGAAACTAGGGCAGTGGTTCACTTTCCAGCAAGTTGGGATAGAAGCACATTCATGTGTTGGAATGGTCTAGTCAAAGTAGAAACCTATATCCAATTGAGAAACTATAACCAGGCCTGTTCATAGACCCTCTCCATCCAGTCAGACTGAGCTAGAGTTGATGTCCAAAGCTGTTTTTTTAATCAGAGGGACCGAATACAAATGCATTACACACTTTTCTGACTTTTTATTTCTAAAATTTTACTTCCACTTTTTATTTTTGCACCACTTTGTGTTGATCTATCATAAAATACATTAAAGTTTATAGAAAAAAGGTTGAAGGGGGGATTGCATTTGAATCCTTGCAACCAGACTACATAATTTTACCTCACAGTTTAAATGTCCTCACTGATCCAGGAGATGAAGCACTCTCGCCTGCTGCTTCATAGAGAACAGAGCTTAATGCTGTCGGAGCTAGATGTAAACTGCCCAAGAGCGAAGTCCAGGCCCACCCCGACCCCACTCCCCACTCCGAAGGTAGCATAAATGGGCTGGGTGAAGTTTGCCCGGAAGCTGTGGAGGTGTGTCATGTTGTCCGCCACGCTGTAGAACGCCAGCATCCCCGCGGACAGATCGACGTAGATGCCCAGACGGGGCGAGTAGGTGACAGGAATGTCCCTCTTCTCGTTGTCATGCATGGCCGAGCAGCAGGTGTCGGACAGCTCCAGGGTCCAGGACTGAGCGTTGTAACCGAGGCCAGACCGGGCATCGTTGCCCTTCCTGCTCAGTGACCCGTAGGCCACCCCCATGGAGGAGCCCCGCCCTCTCCACTCCACCTCCCAGTAGGAGCGCTGGGAGTGCAGTGGGCTCTGGCACATCACTTGGGTCCAGCCGTCAAAACGCTGGGGGGTGTCGGGGTAGGGCTGCGTCGGCCCCTGCAAGGTTGCCTTAGTGTTGCCTTCGGAGAGTACCAAGCGCTTGTGAGCTGTGTTGGGGTCAAGTGTCAGGCTCACAGAATCTACAAGAGAGAGTTAACAACCAATTAAATGTAAATGCTTTAAACAATTTGTATTTAAGCACTTCATCTACTCACACTGGAGAAACTCCTCTCTGGTTCTAGGTTCTGGTGCCTGAATGCTGTTAATGCTGATTTCTCTCACTGAAAAATTAGGAATACATCATTGCATGAGCAGATCTTACAGTGTACTTCTTGTTGCACCATGCAGTGTCAGCTATATGGGCTATAAAGAGGTAACAGCGCTGACTCACATGCAGGAAAAGCTGGAGCTTGAGTCATTGCATCCGGCAGAGGGGTGTCCAAGAACAGACTTGGGTTAACTGTCCAATTAGAAATCATGATTAGACCATTATTCTATTCTGGGACGTTATGAGACATTTATCATTGATAAAGTGCAGCCATCTTACTCTCTGTTGGTGTTTCAGACAGATCTGCCATCCCCCCTGTTGAACCAAAGAGGAAAAAAAAAGAAGAATCTGGTTAGAAAAAAATAAAACTACTACCTTTCATTCAGCTTTAACCAAACTTCTGGTTGTTTCCTTTCTTGAAATACACAGGTTAAGCTAACAATGTTATGGAGGAAGCATTTGGGCCTTACAGGGGTTCCCTCCTGCAGGTGTGGTGTTATTAGCCGGGGTGGCCTGGTTGGCGCCTCGTCGGTGTGAGCGAAACAGGCTGCTGATTGACGCCATCCGGCTGAAAGCTGCAAGAAGGGGAAAGAGAGAGGAATGTTTCATGGGAATAAAATTATTTGCTCTTTATAAATCTTGCAATGCTCAATTTATGCCATATGGTGGCAACAAAAGGCAGCAATGTGATTATACCACTGGTTGGTGCTGGAGCTGGTGCAGGAGCAGGCACAGGAACCGTCACAGGAGCAGGAGTCAGAGTGGCTGGGATTGGAGTCGGAATCGTAGCTGCAGCGGGGGCGACCGGGTTCTGACTGGACCTGCTCCAGAGAGAATGACCCCCTCTGCGGCTGGGGGTGGGGCTGGGACTGGGGTTTGTCTCACGCTCTGTTGGGATGGAGATATGACTGTCTGTTTCCATGGCCTTGAAAAAGTATTTACACCCTTGGCACTTTTAGTTAATGTTATTAGGATTTTATGTGAAAGACAAAAAAAATACTGAATAATTAAGTGGAAGACAATTATGTCGGCCTGTCACCATAACAAATTTTGCTGGATGATAAATTGTCCCAGTAATTATTGCGATAAATGATAAAATTGTTGTTTTGAGACTATTTTCAAGTAATGTATTGATAATGGCATATTAATGCAAGTTCGCCCTCTGAAAGACCAGTAAACTTTAATTTTGGCAAGAAAACTTATTATTACTATTATTTAATTTTCCATTTTATTTCCAATCTTATTGTTTTATTAGTTGCCTTTATCTCATTATTTTTTCTCATTTTTGTATTTATTTAGTAATTTTTCATATTTACAGTCTCTTTTTTCATTATGATTTTTTCCTATTTTTTCCATATTCTGTATCTATTGAGTTATTTTTTAAAGATATTTTAAAAATCCGAAATAAAACACGACAACCAAGACAATGAACAAAATGGAAATAAAAACCACACAACTGAAACCATAAATAAAATGGATTGTGATATCTCTGTAAACAAAATTGCCCTTCAAAAAACATTAATCATCACAATGGAAATTATCGAGCTCTTTTTATTTTATCATGCGATTAACTGAATAATTGCTTATTGTGACAGGCCTACAATTATGTTTTGTTTTTTCTTACAAATAAAGAGCTGAAAAGATTAATTGTTCTTTGAAAAACAGTTCAAGCTCAGACAGCTTAGCTGAAGAGCATCTGTGAGAATAATTTTTAAACTGGATATAGGTTTGGACTAGGCCATTCTGCTGTACGAATACGTTTGCAATTATGCACTTTAATGTTTTCAGTTCCACTTGAGCATGTGACGTCTTCCAACAGGAAGTGAGGCGTACATAGTTAGAAGGAAGTGCTGATTTTTAAACCCCAGCCTTCGCTCACTTACCAGTCTCCTTTCTTCTCCGTCTGTTCCCCAGTCTAGGTGAGCTTGTGTTTCCTCTGTCTGCAAACATTTTTTAAAAACATGCAGATGTGTTTCTGCTGACGGTGAACAGCTTTGCATTCAATTTAATATCATTCTTTTTAAAATCTCACCTCGAGGTGTTTCCCTGCTCCTCACGTCGGGACCTCTGAGGCCTGTTGGACATGAAAAGCATTCACTCCCATGTTGTTTGACTGAAATGCTTTCAAGTGGCTGAAACATGTGCATTACCAAGTCCTTGTTGGTCTGTACTTTGGTGACCCACTGAAATGCTGGGGGACAGAGTACGGCTGTTTGTGTTGCGGTTACCCAGGCCAGAAAACACTGGAACAAAAAGAGGAAACGCCTGTCAGGTTCATGAAAATAGTTTCCCAAGAATTCATTGAGAGCTCAGAAGAAAACGTACATTTAAGAATCCCTCCTTTCGCTCCAAGCCGGCTGGCTGAAAAATATCAGCAACAGTCACTGTTGAGTAAAAACGCTGAACATGTCTACGTGTTATGTGATGGTGAACAGAACAACACTCAGTACTTACAGTTTCCCAGAGTGAACAGTTTGGTGTCATTAACTGAAAGAGACCAGATGAAATGGTTATGACATGAAATAAAAGGACCAACATGGGAGCAAACCAGGAAAAGTTCTCCTGACAGACCTTGTTTGGTGATCTTCCCCAGCTCCTGATTGCACAGATCCTCTACTCGGTCTCTGAGGGCCAGGATTGCTTCTCGAACAGGTTCAAAGGTCGCTTCGTGATTGACGTGCACGGCCGACAGGTCACCGCATTCAAGGGGACTGCTCATGGTATCGCACGTCTGGGGGAAAATAAGTGCTTTTAGAGGAAGTCATGTCTGATGACCATCAGGACTCTAATGGCAACGTTTTCTCTCATGTTAAGGATCCACCAATTGCTTGAGAGGGTGACCAGAATTAGACTGATTTTCTGGAGATAACATTTTCCTCCAGTCTGGAAATGTACCATAATTGAGCACCCAGCAATGTATATTTCTCTCTTTTTACCTCTGAATGCACCATAGCAAAGTGGATACTTCACCCTAGCATCCACTTGGAAGCTTGTCAGATTCAGGATTAGCTACTTGTACTGAAAAGGTTTCGGAGATGCTCAATAGGCTACTAGAAGGAAGTGAAAGCAACATCTTCTTCATGTCTGTGACCCGCTGATAATTTAACAGTCATTAATTATTAATGTAGCTAACATTTACTTTAGAGTGCAAGCTGCTACTTAAACAGATGACATATTTCAGCATAATTTCCAAGACCTGTGCCCTCATGCTCCCCCTCTTTAGTGTGCTTGCCGTTCACTGCAAGCTCTATCCCCTCCAAAGATTTTTTTCACCTGACCAAGAATCCTCCAAGTTGCTCTCCAGACAATTGTCCTGAATCCTGCAGGCTTTGAGTAGCCTTCTACGGATACAGCTATAAAAAAAACCCATAAGTTTAAATATTTCAAGCCATTATTTTTTGTAATTTTAAAGGCTAGGCAAACAAAGAAAATGTAATCTTTTTGGAAATATTGCCAGTGAAAACTAAATGTGTTTCCAACTATCTCTCTTTCTGAGTCAACTCGGATTTAAAGTTACAGTCATTATGACTGTCAAGCAGCTGACTGCAGGCTAGCTGTCTGGGCAGATAGTCAGATTAATTAACCTGCTGATATCGTCCTGTTATTCTTGTTTTACCCTTTGGACAGCATAAAACTATTCTGTACAATAAGCACTAGAAAAATACAATAAAGTTTAGTGAGTATGATTCTATATTTTAACAATATTAATAATAATAAACACTTCCTAACATTTCATTAAAAATACATACATATATAATAACATTCCAATGATAATAATATATATAATATTTAATCCCAGGTACTTAGATCATGCTCCATTCACATTTTTGTGTTAAGTTAGAGAAAAAAAGCACTATTTTCATTTAAGGTTATCATCTCATATCGGCTATGGTCTACTATTATTATGTATTATAAATGTATTTATAATACATTTTATTATAAAAACTTGGTTAACTTGATAAATGAATCGATGATTTCAAAAAATAACTCAGACTTTTCATAAAAAAAAAAAGAATCAAAATCAGCTGATATCGGAAATTGCTGAGAAAACAGCAACCGGTGCATCTGGAATGGTTCTGACCCACTACAGGTCTTTTCATGAGCCAACCATACCTGCAGGTAGTAGATGTTGTCTTCACAGCTCGCCAGATCCTTCATTTCTGTGTCCCTCTTCTTTCGCTCCCTGATCTCGGCCTCCAGACTATCTGCGACCTCCTGGGCCTGGTTCATCTTCTCCAGGCTGGCCTGATCCAGCACCTGCTCCAGCAGCTCCTGCAGATGCTCCACGGAGCGCTGCAGCTCCCCCAGAACATTTTCCGTTTCATCGTGCACCTTGTCTGCGGAACGCTGTTGCAAAGATGGGAGACCCGCTCACCAACTTGCTCCTGTTTTACTTTTTCAATTTGGTGACTAAACAAAACCTTGCATTTATCAGACATTTTGCAAGCTCACCAACCTTCACTCCCTCCATCATCTTCTTCATATCTTTCAGCTCCTGCTCCCTGTCTTTCAGCTTTAGCCGGTTCTCTGCTTGGATCTCTGAAAGTAGCTTCTGCACAGGGATGAAAGCGTGTATAAGCATTAAAAACAGGACAAGCAGAAGGAAGCAACTGCATATAGTAGTGACTAAGAGGAGCAGTGTAATGGGACAGGAATGTTGTTAGGAATGCGTTCAGCCTGGCTTTAGAATCATTACCAAACAAAAGGTGGAGAAGGACACGTCAGGCAGAAAGCCGTTAGACACAACAATAAGCACCTCACAGGAGGGTGGATATGCTGTATTCTGGAGTTTTGCTTCCACAATGCATTGTAAAAGTATTAATATCCTTTAAAATGTTTACATTCCGTTACATCACAACCATAATCTTTAGTGAGCTTTATGTGACAGACTAACAAAAAGCTGCACATAATTTTAAAGAGAAGAGAGATCATCCTGACCCATGGCAACTTTGGAAGGGCTACAGAAATCCACAGTTCAGGTGGGGGGGGGGGTTAAAAAAAAAAAATCATTTAACAGGACAACTGTTGTTCATGAAATGTGCGAATCTGGCCTTTATGGTAGAGTGGTAAGAAGAAAGCAATAAAAAGTCCAGATTTCAGTTCATTACAAGCCAGAAGGTGCTCAGGTCAGATGAGACCAGTGCTGAACTTTATGGCCCATGAGCAAAATGCTATTTATTGGGTGAAGCTAAAACAAACAATAATCGCACTAGCAATCATAGTAGAAGCATCATGCTGTAGGGATGTTTCTCTTTAGCAGGAACAAGGAAGCTGGTCAGAGTTGATGTGAAGGAAGATAGAGCTAAATATGGGATGATACAGGAAGGAAACCTGTTGGAGGACTGTTGAAGACTTGAAACTTGGGCTGAGGTTCACCTCCCAGGAGGATAATAACCCTCAGCAACCAAAACAGCCAGAGCTCCAATGTAAAGGTTTAGATCGAAGCACATTGATGTGTTAGGATGGCCCAGACAAAATCCAGACCCAAATTTAATTGAGAATCTATGGCAACACTTGAAAATTGATGTTTATAGACCCTCTTCACCCAAAGACTGGGCAAAAATGTGAATCTGGAGCTGTTAAAGACAAAGTATTGATTCAGGGCACTTTATGTTGGTGTCTCACAAAATCCCAACAAAATCCCCTTAACTTTTTGGTTGTAAAGTGACAAAATGTGAAAAAGTTCAAAGGTTATAAATACTTTGCAAAGCACTGGATGTCATGTACTGAGTTTGGGGCAAACAGAAAAAAAAAAAAAAAAAAAAAAAAAACCCAGTAGAACCATTCAAAATGTTGCCCACAGGAACAATCTTTAGCGCACCTGTCTCTCCAGTCGTTCAGCCTTGGTGGACACACACTCGTGGTCTTTGTGCTGATTGCTGGTGCACAGCCAGCAGACAAACATCTTGCACTGACGACAGAAGAACTCCTGCAGGTACTTGTGCTGGGTGCAGATCTTCTCTGCCAGATTGCTGGTCGGTGGGATAAGCTCATGCTGCTTGAGAGACTTTTTGGTCTGGTGGGGCTTCAGATGGGTCTCGCAGAAGGAGCTCATACACACCAGGCAGCTCTTTAGGGCAGCACGCTGCTCCCCTTTGCACATGTCGCATAGAACGGCTCCGGTGGACAGCTTGTATTTGGATCGAGAGGACAACCCCCGAGCGCTTCGGATAGAATCTCTCAGTTCTGATTTAAGGGCCCCTTTGCGGAGCTGCTCCACAGCCTCGGCGAGCATGGTGTTTCTAGACAAGGGGGGCTTGGGGCAGAAGGTCTGGCGGCACTGGGGGCAGCTGTAAATCCCTTTGGGGTCATCCTTGCTCCAGAAGTCCTTGATGCAGGCCATGCAGTAGCTGTGTCCACAAGGTATGGTGACTGGATCATTTGGGAGATCCAGACACACGGGACAGTTAAACTGCTCCTCCGTCCACAGCTTCCCACTCATTGTGATGGAGCCAAACACAATAGCAGACAGAAACGGAAGAAAGGTCAGAAATGTTTCGCTGAGATTTCTCAAGACTCCGAGCACCAGAATGGAACCAGAACAATCCAGAAATGAAGGAAGGTTGTGTGCCGTCCAGATTCTCAGGAGGAATATGTTGTGTCAGGTGAGAGAAAGCAAAAAGAAGAGATGGGTGGGGCCAAACTCACCACGCAGGTCTAGCTGGGGAAACGGGTGTCGGCAGAAAACTGCTGAACGCATGGAGGGTAAAGGTATGTATCTGGTCATTGTCCTGTTCATGTGATGGGGGACTACAGGAAGCATTCTGATTTAGGTTTCTTTCCTGATTACAGGTGTGAAGATCCAAAGTGTAGAGATATATTTAGGGAGAGTTAAAAGCAATATAGGATAAAAGAAAGTGTCTGGGATCTTCGAACAGCGAATCATTAAACAGACCAGTTACTTTAAGCAAATCACAGCAACACCCTTTAAACTGGTAAAATAAGTCAGTCATGTTAGTTATACAGCACTACAGTTTGGCACAAACATGTTAAAACATATAACACTGAGAAGTATTCACTCACTTACAAATCACTTTAGTTTTTGCTTTTATGTCACACTTAAATGTTTCAGAGAATCCAACAAAGTAAATACAAAGATCCAGTTTTCATTTTCAAAAGCAAAAAGCTATCTGAGAGAACCTGAGAAAAAGTAAAATTCAGCCTTTGTTAAATCGTGAATTAAGTATATTTAACCACATTTTTTTAGTTCAATTTAAATAGTCACACTGAGGTCTGAATTACACAATATGGCTGAGAAAATATTAACTTCTTTGCTATACTTGATCTAAAATTAACACAAAATGATACCAGCAGTTAAACATGGCAGTAGTGGTGTGATGATCTGGGGCTACTTTACTGTTTCAGGATCTGGATGACTTGCTGTAGCTAGTTGATGGAACCTATTAGCAAAAAATCCAAAAGGAGAATATTCATTTTTGTGACCTTAAGCTCAAGCACTCTTGGACTATACAACAGGACAATATCTAAAGCACACAAGCTAGTCCACTTCCGAATACATGTAAAATAAAAAATAGGAAATGAAAAATAGAATTTTGGCCTTGTCAAACTACAGGATTATATTTATTACTGGAAATGCATAATAGCAGTTGTTGGGTGGAGCAACTAACTCAAAGTTTAGAGGATTTTTTTTTTTTTCACAAAATAAAAATAAAATTGTCTTTTAAAAGCTACATTTTGTATTTAGTACTGCTAACTATAAGCAAAGACTGGGATTAGTGTGTCTAGGCTAATCCCAGTTAGTCTTGCTAATGTTAGCTTTTAGCAACATTAGTCAATGCTGTTTTGTTATTCCACATAAATAATAACCAGCAACACCTTTTTAGTCCACAACACAATGAACAAACAGAATCTACAAGTGAAACTCTGATGTTGTGCCATGCTGTTCTTGTGGGAGAAAGCTCAACCTGTTTGAGTGACGCAAGACTTTGGCTTCATCAAATTCTAAACCCCCAATGGCATCACTTTCTAATACTTAATCATTGTAACAATGTCTGTCAGAGCAGGTACAAGTATGATGCAGCTAAATGAAACTACATGAAAGAGATGGCATCATGTGTGACAGCAAAGGCACGATAAGAGAGGGTTTTACTAATACTACAAAGCAAAGACAAAAGTGTTCACTTATAAAACTGTCTTTAGGATCAGATATTAGCAGTTAGCAGAGTTAGTATGATTAAGATTACAAGAACCACAGCCACCATTACTTTAGGTTCAAGATTTCTAAAAGGCAGGATCAAACAGAGCAATTTTGCTGTACTTTAGTCAACCTTTCTGTTATATGCTAAAAAAATAAAAAATAAAATCACACTCTCCTGCTCTTATGTAGCCTGAATGAATTGAAAACATGTTTCCTTCTAAACACCTCACTGATGCTAACATAGCAGCCTTTATAACTCAGTTACAGCATGAATGCTGAAAAGTGTTAGGTTTCAAAAAATATTTTTTTACCGACCAATCATCCGGTCACCAGTAAGGGTCAATCAAACTGAAAATCTACCAATTTCTGCCATCTCCCAATTTCGCTGCATATTTATAGTCTAAGGAATGTCAACATAACTTGTTGCCTATTGTCTTGGGAAAATTAGACAAAGGACAGATGTTTAGTCATAATGCACAGCATCTTTGTAAACCTTAAAGAAGTAAAGCAATGCTGTAAAGAAGAGTTACAGCAAAGTGAAAGGCTGATAAAGTCAGATAGTAAACAACTACCAAGAGCTTTTGCAGTTGAATGGGCTGTTAAATCATGGGGTGTACTAGATCATTTTTATTATGTCCTGATGTGGAAATAGCTAGACTCTTTTTTTCGTGCCATGACCCTAATTGTGAAAAACAGTGCCTTATCTTGAGAATTTAAGAAGGAAAACACTTGGGGTTCTTTGGTAAATATGGCTCTGATTTATGTTCCTGACAACGAAACATGGGAGAAATGTGCTCACAGAAGTGCTGTAGGAAGCTGGAGTGCATCTGGTGAACATCCGTTTCACTTCAGTGGTGAGCTCTATCAAGTTTTAGGAGCAAAATTATCAATATGATGCAGGCCGGCCTGGACATGGAGCCGGAGAAAACAAGAAACACAAATAACATCGATGTACTTTTGGCACCGGCAGCTGTTTACCAAATGTCTGAAAAATTGACCAATTTTCCAAAAGGCCTTCAACTGAAACTGCACATTGTTCTATGTTTTGAGAGTAGAAATTGTTGACGTTCTTATGCAAATTTCAACTGAGTTTAGATGAGAAACAAAAAGTCTTTTCTGTGCTTTTAAGAGGGGAACCAAACGTAAACGGCTTCATGTCAGGACAGTCAAGCACCAAAACCGTCTTGGGTTTTTTATTGCACCAACTGTCGCTGTATAAGCATATTTACTGTGCCTTGATACTGATGCCATGTTTCATAGATGGGAGTTTATCAAGGGGTAAGAGATTAAAGAGGGATGAACACTATAAAATCTTTATTTGTAAAAAATTTTGTATTGTTATAGTAGTTTGAACTAATTCAACTCAATTCAAAAATACTTAATTTATCCCAAAGAGAAATTAAATCATTAAATAATAATGTATTTATGAGTTATTCATGTTATACATTTAACAATATTTTATTCTAACAAACCTGAGAACAAAGAAGAAATTTTCAGCATCTTTTAAGGTTCTGCTCAAATACAAAAAACTTGTGCCATCTATGGTGAGAGAGCATCTTTTCTGCTCACATCAGGTTGGCCCCGGAGACTCCCACCGCTAACAGCATGGTCCAAAGGGCCGCTGCAGCAGTGGCTGTGGCACTGTTAAAGGTCTTGTCGTGGGCGTAGGTGATGATGTGCAGAGCCCCGCTGTAGGCCTCCTCACAGGTCGGCTGGATCTGGTCCTCCGGGAGCTCGAAGCTGTAGGTGCCGTTATCTCTCAGTTCGAAGGTGAAGGTCAGGGGGATGTCTTGCATTCGGGCCCAGTCTCTGGATGAACCAGAGTTAGGGTCTGAAAAGAGGATCATGTTGGTTTGGTAAAATCCTTCAAATCTAACATTAAAAGGTATGGAAACAACTTTGCACATACATAATACAGCTGGGGAGGTTCCTACAGTGTAGTTTTTCCCATGGACCTTCCAAATGGCTTCAGCTGCACCCCTTCCCACATCCATCTGAGGAATCAGACAACAGCTTTTATCAAGTAATCAGAGAAATATTCTGAAAACTCTTCTCCTTCATTTATTAGGCAAAACATAATGGGAAATAGCAAGGAGCTGTTTACCAAACAAGAAACGCTCTGGAGCTTCATCTATATTCATGACTTGTTACTGACATATTACTGCAAAATGAGCAGAAAGATTCAGCTCAGCTGTGCTCGGTGCGAGAGAACGGCAGCGCCGGCCATGCACAAACACTTCGGCGGGGGAGTGCGAGAACACGACAAGGAAACACTGCAGCCCAGTTTTAGTCACAGTGGGCCTCAACAAATGCCAACACGAGGACTTAACGGTTTTATATGCGATCTATTTTCATCTTGAGATCATGTGTACACTTATGGAAGATCACCAAAATCGCTAGTTTTCTCTAACATCTCTGGTGATGTTTAATTTTCCCTCTCTTGATCTGGAGGGAAGTTTGGAGTAAACCTGATTTTAGACTTGCTCCACTTACAGTGTAGTCCACCTGATGAGAAAAGAGTAGGAAACTAATGTTGATAATTAATGTTTGTGATGGTAGGACACAAATTACTTTTCTTTGCTTGCCTTCCAAACATCTAGTTGGTATTTCAATGGTTGTTGTGGAGATCTGGTGAACCCAAGCAACTGCTGCACTTCTCTGACAGTGAGCTTTACCCTAATCCCCACTGTGAGTGGCCTCATCATCACCATCATCATCATTTACAGGCAAGCAGCTTATTTTCTGTTGTTATTTCCTCACTCATAAAGATCAATTCAAATTAGCCCTACTTGAATGGCACAAGATACACAACAGCAATAAAGCATTTATTTATATTAATGCTTTTACACACCCTTACCTAGCTGCTCATAATTAGGTTTGTTGTGAATAGTACCCTATGTTTTATCAGTACTCACAAACCGCCTGGCTCACTTATATGAATATTTGGAGCAGCAGAAAAACTAGAAAATAACACAGCTAGCCTTCACAGGAAGTTAGAAAAGTCTATGTTAAAAAAATTTGGGGAGCAATCACAGCAAAATGGGTTGGATTGTATATGATTCACTTTACAGATTTTAGCTACTGAGGCAGATGACAACATTGGATGCATTTAGTTGTTTTTAAAATCAGTGTCACTGAGTATGTTCATAGCCACCATTATGATTCACTTGGTATGCAATACATAGACAATTGTGATATTTGTAGATTAGCAAGACTCAATTTAAAAGCTGTATCACCCTAATAATGCCATATGCAGAAACAGCATTGACTGTGAAAACTGGTTTTACAGACCATTAGTGTTTGGATTTGGCCAATAGATTGGAAAGCCCCAACCCTCCTGCATAATGTGCAAATTCTGCAGATTTATCTCAATAAATCAGAATATCACTAAAAATTCATCTTTTGCATGTAAAATAGTTCAAAACTTTGAACTCATGCTGTATATAAATTTAGTACACATAGGGTTATACATTAGAAGTGTTTATTTCTGTTAACTTTGATGATTATGGCTTTCAGCTCATGATATCCCATACTTTAGTTTTTTAGAAACGTAGAATTTTACAGAAGACCCATAAAAAAGATTTTAATACAGAAATGAGGCCTTTTAAGTCCAGCAGAAAATCACTGATGCCTTCTACAAAGAGGATAAGCCACAAAAGGTGCAAAAGTGGCAAATTATAGAGTGCTGTATCTGAGCATATTATGGGGAAGTTCAATAAAAGGAAAAACTGTGGTACTTTTGTCTGAACTGGGATATGTTCAGACAAAAATAAATCAAGACCCCAGAGTCTGGAGAAAAAGTGGAGAGGCACAAAATCCAAGTTGCTTGAGGTCTTGTTTGACGTTTCCACAGTCAGCGATGATCACTGACAAACTTTATAGAGATGCTGATTTTGTTTTCCAGGAGGGCTATGCACCTCCTCAAGCTGATCCCCTCCACACCACAATTAACACTGGAACACTGAAATTTAAGGTAAAGGAGCTTGGATGGGTAGACGATAGAGTACATGGAAGTAGTCTGATATTTCTATCTTAAAATCGTTTTTTAAATTAGTCTGCTCTAATAATATAATTAACCAAGAAACCAATTAGTCAAAATTAACAGAAATAAACTCTCGAAACATATCACTCTGTGTTTAATGTATATATGATATGTTTCACATTTTGAATTTAAATACTGAAATAAACTAACTTTTGTATGGTAATCCAGAGCACTGAGAGGAGCCTGCAGGACTCACTATTCATGAGCCACTCCTTTTAAGAGTTCAGTCAATAGAGCTTTATAATTCAACAGACTATCCAAGAGTAAATGATGAATCTGTGTATCCTACCAACCTTAGAAACAACAGTACTGCCTGAATGCTTTCCTCTGCTAAGGGCCAGGAAAAATGGATGGACCTTCATAATCCTGTTTTGCAAACAGTAACTCTTGGCTCTTTTAGGTTATTACCTGGATCGTTCCTGCTCAGGCTCTCATTCGCTACTATCGGTGTTTCCCAGCTTCCCCCTGCTTGTTCATCTTTGTTGTTTGCAGATCAGGGTTATGATTCATGTCGTTCATTTACACAGAGCAAATTTATTACATATTTTGTGATGCACAATCAGCACAAGTGCTTCAAAAACCTAAATATCTTATGTAATCTGCATAGGATGAATTTAGATTACAGTATACAAATAATTATCTAGGTCTGTAAAATGTGAAGGCTGCAAAAACTCCTAGTACAGATGGTCCTACATAGCTATAGAATATTGCATGTGCAAAACATGCATGAGTGTGTGCCTGGATGTAAATACCAGCTCATTGTAGTTGGAGGCGGTGAAGTCAGGGTGTCCGTAGGGAATCAGGAGCAGCTGGCCGTAGGAGTGGATGGTGAGGAAACACAGGAAGTCTTCCTTTCGGCTTCCAACAAAGTAAGTTACGGCCTGGGCCTCGGGCTCCGAGATGGGCCCTTTCCCCGGGTAGATATTGGAGTTGCAGTTAGACGACACTCCAATGGCTGAGAACGAGACCAAAAACACAGAGAAGAGCCTGAATCAGAATCAGTAGTGACGCCGCTCCTTCCCACTGACACAAATTAACAAGTTGTTTCACAATGCAGAGCTCAGCATAGGGGACGGCACTGATGAGACACTCACTGCCCCAGTTGGCGTCGAAGTTGCGGTTGAGATCGGTGCCATAGCAGTCGTCTGAAGGTCCTGGTGATCTGTTCTTCCTCCACAGCCGGGTCTGAACAGATCAGAATGTTCAGTCAGTTGTGTCTAAATTCAGTCATGTAAGAAATTATCCACTTGACATTTTTCTAAATATTAAACTGCTGCTGTCTCCTATACTTTGGGCATGTGGATCATCGGAAGTCATCTTCTTCGATGATTAAACACAAATCATTTTTACTCGAGTGCCTTTTTCCTAATAGCATATCCTCTCATATCCTGCTCATATTCAGCTTGAGAGCTTTGCTGCAGAACAACTAAATTTAATTTGATAAATATCCATCAAGATACTGACTGAGTTGTCCTTCCAGGAGAAGACGTAGCCGTCAATGTTGAGCACCGGCGTAATGTAGAAGTCCATGTTTGTTAACATCGCTTCCATTTTAGCATCTGTTTTGTATGTTTGGAGAATCTGATTCAGAAAACCCAAGAAAAGAGATTGAAAGAGCTTAATTCTGCATAAAATGACAGCTGTTAACTCAGTTTTATCTTTTTCACATTTTGTCTTGCTACAACCACAAACTTAAACGTAGAATAATTAGAATACAAAGAGCATCAAAGCCGTAAAAGGGCCCATAGTAGCTCTGGAGGAGCTGCACAGAATCAAAGCTCAGGCAGAAGAAATGGTTAACAGGACAACAATTAGCAGTTCAGTCTAGAAATCTGGTATTTTTGATGCTCCGCTAAGAGACCAAAATTAATCTTTTAGGCTTATTGCTTGACAACTAACAGGCCTCACACAAACCATCTCCAAAGCAAAACATGGTGGTGGCACCATTATGCTGTTGTAATGATTTTCTTCCACAGGGATGGAAGCTGATTGGAGTATAGATGGAGGTAAATACGGGGCATTCCAGGAAGAAAGCCTCCAAAGGACGGTCACGTTACATCTCAATAAATTACATTTAACTTTGCGGTTGTAACAAAAGAACACTTGAAATGTGCTGTACTTCCATTCTCTTCTAAGACAGTTCTCCTACCTCTCTGACAAAGTACTGACAGAAGGCTGGAGCGATCCATTCTCTAGCATGAATACCACAGTCCATCCAGATGGCTTTCTTTTTGGCTTCAGTCTTCAAGCCAATCTGAAAAAACAGTTCAAACATCCCTAAATATCAACAGATCCCAGTCTTTTTCACCAAATCCATTTTTTTCAATCAAAAATTTGGTTCACCCTCAGCAAGCTAATAGTCCTGTTCTCATAACTCTTCCCGTAGTCTACTATGGTCACAACATCGGGGTAATCCTTCTCCATCTGAGTCATCCAGCTGCTGATCTGTACGGTGGAACATCAATGGACTTTAGTCGCATAATGTGTTTTATTATGTGTGAACGTAATGACCAGGTTCTCTCACCTCATCCATTGGATGGTACTTGTAGTAATCATACTCCGCTTTGTTGCTTAACAAAGCACAAAATACATGAGAACCAACATATACTCCTACATTTTGATAAGAATAAATCTGTTAACGGATTTATCTAAATATCAGAGCAGACATTAAGACTTAATCTGAGTTCTGACTCGGAGAACTTGCTCCTAAAAACCAGTATGGAAAACATAAATCAAATGCAACACAGGAGGAATTTTCATGGTTAAAACCTACCTCTCCAGTGTCAATGCCCCCACTGTTAAGAACAATGGCACAAAGCTCAGACCCATCACGTTCGGCATCTTCACTTAGTCGAATGAAACAGCCAAACAGCTCGTTTGTTATTGTCAGTCTTACTTTCCTTTGCAAAGCCTTAATTTACACATTCATATGATAAAGGTTCACCTTTGCCTCAGCTACAAAGCGCTAGCAGCATTACATGCTATCATTGCTGTGGTTAATATTTAATCTTTTAGGAGCCTTTATTACTTTACACCTTAAATACCAAAAGTAATTGCTGCTTTTTTGGATAATCATCAAATGTCACCTCGTGAATTTGTTTTCAAGATAGCAACATGACTTATTCAACAATGTAAACATGGCTATGTGGACTTAGCCACATAGAATATTAGAATGTTAAAATGTTATCTACCAACTACTGGTGTGCTTTTTGTCTTGGAAACAAACCCAAACCAGCCATGTTTTATTTACAAGTTAGCTGGCCTGTCAGGACTACTAATGGTTGTGCTTAGCAACCAGGCTAACATCTGTTTGTAATACAATTATTTTTCAACATTTTATACAGTTAAGGTAAAACATTTTTTAGCCCCCCTGTCATTTTGTTCAATTTTCTTGTTTCAATGCAGCACAGCAACAAAATATATTGAACAAATTTGTGGGAATTTTGTCTTTGTTCTTTTGGAAGCAATACAAGTATGAAGAGCTTGTGTTTTCATTTTTTTAAGATATAAAGTTTATTATATGAGTGAGAGCCATATTGGATTTTGAGGATGTGGTTGGTAAGAAACCTCGGAGGATATTTCAGATGATTTTTCCTAACACTAAAACTTTGAAATTCCACTTTTGAAGAATAATTTGAATGCATGACTTTCTATTACTAATATCAGAGTTTCTCAATTTCAGGTTTTAACAGATTTATGTTTCTTGTGTGTTCCTTCCTTGGCATCAGCACTAGTCGAGTCAGAAAAGGATGAAATACAGAGCCTTCAACTTTTACGATTTTGTCATATTACAACCACAAACTTTATGTGACATACCACCAAAATGTAATGCATTATCACAAAGTGAAAGAGAAATGACATGAGTCTCAAGGGTTTTAGAAATCAAAATCTGAAAAGTGTGGTGTGCATTTGTAATTTTGCTGCTGTTACAGCTGCAAGTCTTCTGGAGTGGGTCTCTACCAGCCTTCTGTATCAAGAGAGTGAAACTTTTGCCCATTCTTCTTTACACAGCATGTCTAGCTCAGTCAGATTACAAAGTGGACATAAACTTTGATGTCATGCTACAGCATCTCAATTGGATTTAGGTCTGGAGCTTGATTGTACCACTCCAACAAACAGCCCTCCATGACATCTTCAAAACTTGGGATATTATTTTCTAACCTCACCCTGATCTAAACTTCTTTACAGCTTTATCCCCAATCTGTCTGCTGTGTTCCTTGGTCTTCATGACCGAAACTTTTCCATGCAGCAAATGCATTCAGTACAGGCATTTCAAAAGTATTTTATATTTGTCTAGTCTCATATTAATGGACTTTAAAAATCATTAATTTAATTCAATTTAAATAAAAAACTTTATCTCAAAGGGAAATTAAATGTCAAGGAAAATTAATTCAGATCATCCAAGAATCTTCAGAATCACTGTGTATGGCGATGCTGAGGGCAGGAAGGATGTCCAGTAGCAGTCAGCCTTGCAACAAATCTGGAGAGGCCTCTGACTGAAGACTGTTACTATAGGACAGTCTCATGACAGTCATGACATGGTAACAGCTCAATTTCAGGGCAGCAGAGATGATAACGGTAACATGTCCTGGGTGAGACCATCAGTTGTTGGCAAGCACTGCTAATCCATTTCATTTGCTTTTGGCACTCCTCTTTAATTCTCTATCTGGCTGTAAGGTTAGAAAGCAGGGGCACAGAGATGGAGTCGAGGATATGATCCCTGCCCATTATGATCGATGGAAAAGTTGATTAGAACTTTCTCCTTCTCTTTCTGCTTTTTGGTCCCACTTTGCTCCTTTTCGATTTTTCAATGATTTGGGTTCATAGTTCGGGTGATATATCATGTCTGATTTGAGTTTTTACCCTGTTGCCATGGGTACACATCATAACTGTCTGAAATCCTTTCAGCTGCACAGCATCGAAAACCAGAGTGAATAACTAGTCAGTGTTTTTATAGATCCAAACAGAATGCTTGGCCTTTGAAAGAGGTGTACTTTGATTATAAACTTCCATATTCACAGATCTTAAAGCTGAAGTGAATTATCATTTATACAGTGAGAGTGACATGTTTCCCTTCCGTGAACTGAGCATTACAGAAGTGTAGAACAAACCCAGGGCTCAATCCCAACCAACCCTGTGAGCTACATTTATAACATGAGACCAATATATTCTTTACCTGCATGCTGATGTGGATCAGTTTCTAATAGGTACAACTTATTCTGATAATTAGGTAGGTTTAGCATTCTGGACAGGAGTGGAGAAGTCAGTTCAGTGGAGCTGCAGCTGGTCTTATCTTGTTTATGGGAAGTTGTTGTACTCTGTGAAACAAGGCCGTAACCACTATTGCAGGACTGAGTGAAGTGCTCTACTTAAAAATTAACTTGGTCAGTGGGAGTCATTTCAAGCAGGACTGAAAGCAGACTGAAGACCCAAAAACAAGATGTTAGTGAGTTCAACATCAATGTCTTTTGACAAGTGTTACTTAAGGTTATCTTCACAAGAGGAAATGCTTTTACACTGAACATATGACAGAAGATTAGATGAGATACGAACACCAAGGAAAAAAGTAATGAATCTCTATGGATTGTACAGCTATCTAGGCTGTACAATCAGTATCATGGCTTTATGAATAGAGGGCAAAGGTCCACACCATATAAGGTTATCCTGTGCCAAACAAAAGTATTAAAGCCCCCTTAAACTTTTTCACATTTTGTCATGTTAAAACTACAAAGCATTTCCACAGTCTAAATGCAAGTACTACTCGCAGAGTGTTATCCTTTAAAATCAGACTTTTTGTTGTTATTGTGGGTCCAACACATATGCCTGTTTGATATCTGTAGAAAATGAAGAGGGTCTCTGAGCTCAACTAATTTGCACTGACAGCATGAACCTTTCAGAAAAATCATTTCACTGAGAGGCCAATCCAGGCCCAATAAGAGACTAACAGATGTGTGATGAGCAGAATTGGTGAGTGAACTGGTGATATAAGAAATATTTACATATTCATCACTTCTGGAGTGAGCAGCAGGTAGCAATCAGTGCCTCTTGTGGAGCCTCAAATAGGCAAACACACTTTGCCAACTGTGGAACAACAGCAAGTCCTTTGGCCTTTAAAAAGCCCTGAAATCGGGTTTCTTTTTTATAGCAGCCCATTTTTCATTCATGTCTGAAAGGAGGCAGGTAAACACTGTCTGAGATCAAGTGGACTGCGCTACAATAAAGACAGTGGAAGAGTCGTTTTTGGCTTATTGTTGGTGCTAAATTGCTTTAACTCTGCAAAAAGCAGAGAACCTAAATGATGTAAAGTATGCCTTTATTTTTAGTTCTTAATTTTGTATTCATGTTAGCCATCCTTGAGAGGGCTTCTTTCCACCTAGGACACTTAGTGGTAGTATCTTACCAGCAGGCATCAGAACAATGCTCAGAGTTACACACACTGCAGATGACAATGAAAGATGTCTTTCAGCAGAATGGATGGGGAAGCCGGTCAGAGATTATAGGAACTGGATGGAGGTCAATCCTAAAAGTCAACCAGTTAGAGGGTGCAGAAGACCTGAGACCAAACAGACATTTGGCTTTCAGCAGGACAACACCTTTGCTCTCCTATCCTAATGTGACATATAATATAGTATTATCTCGGTGGGCTCTGGCCTCTGTGTTGATGGTTACTTTCCTTGATGTCCGAGATTCCATAACATTTTCTTTGTCTTTCTATATTCATAATCAGATTGTTGGTGTTACACAGTGCTTCTAAATTCTGAACCTCCTCTTCATGGGTATAACTAAGCGGAAAAAGACATACTAAACTACAATCTTTCTTACATATCATGTCTGATCTCGTTTTGCTGGAAAATGGTTTGCTCCCTGTCTGGGAGCACTGGGACACTCACAAAACCAGGAGGATAATGCAGTCCTCAAAAGAAATAAGCATTGGCAGATGTAAGGTTCTGCTTTCAGAGGCACTGCCTTCAACAATAGCAGTGCTTAGTAATTCCTCAACAAAATCAAAGTTTTAATCCTTTGAAATCAATTAAGAAGAAATGTTGCCTTGTCTTTTCTTCTCTGCAATCTTTTTTCTCATGTTGAGTTATACTCTGAAAATAAAAATACTCGCCACCTTCTCCAACCCGTGGCAAGCCAAGTCTTTGTTCCTCCACCTTTGCTGACATGTGCATCACGTCTTTCTGTGAGTTGCTCATAAGATATAGATACAAGACCTGTCTGAACCAAAGCACTTTGCACACGAACCCGAGTTGTGTCTTTGTGTGTCCCATATACAGAATCAAAACACACCACAGCTTCTTTTCTTCACACTGATGGATGAAAGCTCTAATGCTTTTGGCTGAGAGAGACAGGCCACTCTGTTGCATTTAAACACAACCTTAAAAACACAACTTCCTCTCTGTAGGCTGTGCCTGGAAATACTTCCAAACATGAATACTTCACTTTACTGAAAGCATGTTCTATTATACTGAACTTTACAGCCAAGAAATGAGAAGTAATTTAACTTTTACATATTGACATTTTGGTTCTCTATGGATATAAAGATTTAGATGAGGCTTAAGTCATTGAATGATGTAATTCTAGTCATCCTAATGGTTTACTGAGATCGTTAACATGGAGTTGCAGAGATATGGCAGAAAAATATTTTAGTGCACATTCCTGAGTCATTTAAAGTTCTCATGGATCATTCTGAAAGTCAGCTCTGTTCGGGCAACAATGACATGTTATGAATTATGTTTTGGACATTTGATTTGTGTTGGACTCGTTCATTGATTTCTTTGGACTCATGCCTCACTTTTGGGTTCTTGAGTATTAGATAAGAGTATGATTTACAGGGTGTCACACAGCTTAATAGCTCTAAATGGGGCCCTTTAGACCTTTCATGCTGCTGGCCCAGGGTTTGCAGTGCTCTGGGCCTTCACAACTTGCTAATTCATTTGTCTGCCTCCAAGCATCTAAGGCCACAAGTAATGCAAATGTATAATGACAAAAAAACAACAAAAAAATTACTCAAGAACAGTCAAAAAATCAAGCTAAAGAATAGTTATGTAGACTAATGGGCAGCTTATGCTACAATTAGCTTATTGTAGCATTAAACAGGAACTCAAACCTATCAAACAACCAACAGCTCTACTGTTAAAAACAATTATTGTGTAAAGTTTAAAACCCATGTCAGTATGATGTCCTGTAAAGTTGACTAGCTTTTTCACTGCACTCACTCAAGCTAACAAGCCTAACTTCTTCAAACATTTTCTTTGCAAAAAAACACAGGGTATCTGCAGGTTTCAGCAAGTCAAATTTAGGACTTTTAAAGACCTTTTTAACAAACCCTTCAATGAAATTTAAAACAACAACAAAAAAAAAACTATAAATATAGGGGATGGTTGGGGGATCCTGCTGTATTACAATCAAGATTAGCAAAAATTGTGACATTTCTGGGGTCTGTTTGTGGCTCTTGGCAGTGGCTTTTTTGCTTCCCACACTGCATATGGCTCTTTATAGCCATAACCATGATAGTGCCAAACTTAAAAGCTTGCTTGCACAGAATGCACCTAGCCTCGTATGGTTTCCCAACAGAAGTGAGCCAGTGGCGAAAACAAACACTGTCCAGCCAACTGGCTATAAATTTGCGCTTTACCCTTTACAGAAGCAAAAAAGCTAGCTAGTTAGCTAGCTAGTAAGGGCATATTAGCACCTAGTTACCGTCAGCGTCAACTGCCTCAAGTCACAGAACAAAAGATGTGTGCGTGCGACTCAAATGTTTGCCTGACAGAAAAGTCCTTTGAGAAAAAAACATAACATGTGAGATTAAACAGTCATGTCACAACAAAATTTAAGACCCATGATGAATGTATTTAAGGCCCACTTACATTTTTATAATGAATTTAAAAAATTTTATGGCCTTAATTTTAGATACATGAATTTAAACTTTTTAAGACATTTTATGGATGCATGGACACCCTGACAAATTTTCTGAAGTAACAAAAACATTTTAGACGTGAGACATGATGGGATTTGTTTGGTTTCTGCCATTTCACTTCGCCAGTTTGTTACCTCCTATTTCATATATATATGCACTGCCATTTTATCCCTCACTACTTCCATTTCATACCTGTAAATAAAGACAACTTTTTATTAACTGGCATTAAAATATTAACTGAATTTGACTGTATTTTAATTAAAATGAACTGAATTGGAAGTAGGTAACTGAATATGAATCTGTATGACTGTATGAATATGTTGTATGGAAATGATTTGGGATAATATTAATTAAATCTGGACTCAATAGAATTCTTTATAACTGGACCAGGGACATGAATTCACACAGGAAATGTGGATATATGGACAACTTAGAAAAATGATGCCGTCAGATAATTTGAAAATCTCGCGAAAGAAATATAAAAAAAATTGTCTGAATTCACTAGTTACTCAAAGACCTAGGAGAAAATAGAAGACCACCCTGTCTCAACCATTTAACCCTATGGTATCTTTTGAGCAAAAAAAAAAAAAAAAAAAAAAATAAAAATCTTTATAGTATTTCTATAAGTGTGAAATGAGGACTTGATCTTTACTGGTAGTTAATATTTTAAATAACTGATGAAGTAGTGAAGCAAAATGCAACATGTCAACTCATTTGAAAACAAGTTGTATTAATGCAAAATTCAAAAATGATCAACCATGGAGGATGTGAAAGCGAGGTCTGTGCGTTGACTGGTAGGCTGAATTGCAAATGGGTCTGAAACATTTAAGAGTAGCAAAAATCTTTAAGTTTTCCACAGTACTGTTTATTGCATTGGTCTGACTCGCATTGAACTGAATGAAGTGCAGATGAAAACTAGTTCTTAGGTGGCTCCAAATTAAACAGAGGTTTGCTGACAACAGAGTCAAGAAATACACGTTAAGGGATGACTTTATTTGCAATACAAAATAAATTCTAAAGTGAGCTAATTCTGAAGCAGTGAGAGGTTATGTAATGCAAACTTGCATTATTCAGCTGGTTTTTGGAATTAGATTTTTATTTTATTTTTTTCAGCTGGACTCAATCTACATGTAGCTTCATGTTAAAAACATTAAACATGATTGAGTTCAAAGCCACAGGAATCTATACAATAATTGATCAACACTAATTTGCAAATTATGTAACAGTACTGTCAATGAAATCATACCTCTAGATGGAGTTTTCACACTAGTGAACAGGCTGTTTTGATCTACTTTTTGTTCCTATGTTATAATCATGGATTAAAGTCACACTGCACGGAATTAGAAATCAAGACTCCTTCGTAAGTCATTTTCAGAGTTATAGCCCAGTAAACCTATCCATTTATTAGGGTTTAACTTCATCATTTCCCTCTTTGGCTGCCTATCTAAACCTGATGATGAATCCAGCTGTTACATCACTCATTTTTATGCTTATATGAAGTGACACATTGTCACAGAATCAAATTAAACCCAGGTACTTGTAGCTCGAGTTCAGTGAGCAATTGGAAGGAAGAAAGACATTTTCAGCTGAATCAATGTGCGAAACAGAATAGGGATTATTTTACATTGTCCTGCAGGGTTTTCTGCTGTATCTGTACTCAGGTTAGGGACACAGATAATTAATTGTCATTTTAACTGGATGTACTCTCACTTTGAAATTCTCTTTCAGAATCAACAAAATTATTTCTATTTGTTCTCAAGGGTGCCCAGTGGTGCAATTAGTAGCACTGCTGCCTTGCAGGAAGAAGGTCCTGTTCAAATCACAGCCTGTGTTCTTTCTGCATGGAATTTGCGTGTGGTCCCTGTACTTAAGGACAAGAAAGTCAAAATTTTGGCATTACTATCACAAAGCAATCCTATAGAGAAATTGTGGGTAGATCTGAAAAGGAGTGTGTGAGCGAAGCAGCCTACAAATCTGACTCAGTTCCACCAGTTCTGTCAGGAGGAATGGGCCAGAACTCCAGCTAACTATAGGGAGAAGCTTGTGGAAGGAAACCCCAAAAAGTTTGATCAAAGTCACGCAGTTTAAAGGTTATACGACTAAATACTGAGGAAATATATGTAAACTTCTGATTCTGAAGACATTAATACATAAATCTCTAACATAATCTCTCATTATTGCAGCATTTAGCAAATAGAAATGATTTTGGTAATTCTAACTAACCTAAAAGAAGAAAAGTTTGGTCTGATTTAACTTCAGACAGTGAGAAAAAAGGTGTCTTTTTATTTGGTGTATGTAAACTTCTGGTTTCAACTGTATATTTATGAGCTCAATAATAAAACAATATTAATATAACAAAATCCAAGATCACACTCCTATACTCCTATTAATTGGCTTATTATTTACTAAGTTCCAGTACCTTTTGTGATCAGTCTCTCTGATTCAATAATCTGTAGAACAGCCTTTCAATGCCATCATAGCTAAAAGTATTTACCAACCTCTACAGACAGAAATCTTTGGTGGTTGAAGGTGAAACACTGATCCAGTCTCTAGTATTTAGCTCCATCCATCTTCCCTCTCCCTGCTAAAAAAAAAAGCCCACAGCATGATGCTACCACCACCATATGTCACAGTGGGTTCTTGATCATGCATAGCATTAGTGCAATTAGTAGTATGACATTATATTTAGGGACATGAGAGTAAAGGGGACTGGATACAAATGTACACTTTTCAGATTTGCATTTGTAGAAATATAAATACTTTTTGTTTTTCTTGTTGATCATGCTTCTTCCTTAATCAGTGTATGGACATAGAGAAAATCTCTCTTCTATTAGAGTAAAAGACCAACAAAAACCTCAACTGGGGCAGAATGTTCAGACTGAAATAATTCAAAAACCTCAGACATACCAATCTTGACCTGTGAAAGCCCCTTAAGGCAGTAAAGATCAATATGCAGGCAACTGCAAAGCACAACACCGATTGCTTGAGTGGAGGAGGATGGACGAGACTTTTGGCAACGGTTTAATAAGCTGTTATCAGTGTTTGGGAAAAAAACACCAGCACATGTTAGCCAAGCTGGAGCACCACACACACACACATATATAGATATACCTCCCACACATTAGAGCAGGATAAAAGCAGAAAGCGCACTTGTAAAGCCATCACCAGGGCCGACAGCAACTTCCCGACAAAAACAAACCACGCTGCATACCTCCCCCACAAAACAAGCTGCCTCCCCCTCCACCCCTGCTGCCTCCGTAGCATCGAAATCTGTTTCTGAAGCGGTAAAACATGAACAGAATTAAACCCCATAAATAAAGGCATCACGCTGAACCAGAGGAGTCCCCGAACATCTTATATTTTCCCTGTGGGTCAGCCAAATGGAAAATGTAATAATTGCTTCACGGACTACAAAAACAAAATCTCCAAGACATTTTCGACTTTTAAACAAGTCATTTCAATCAGTCGGTGTGTAAACAAGACAGTGGCACTCACAATGTCTGAACCACTCTCATCAAAAACACAGGATGTGCAAGTATCCATTGCTTTGTAGCTATGGCACCATGCTATTCTTTAAACTACCAGACAATTTAAGGCAGAGGGGTTGTTACTTCTCTGTGAACCACTTCAAATTGTGGCTGATTGACCCTCTTTGTCACTGGACATGCTGGACAATTTGAAGATTGCTGCCTGGTGCAGAAAATACAACTGCATTCATTTTCAGAGAGAAAGTGATAAACATGATACCCTACACTAAAATAAAGCAAAATAAATCCAGGAAACTTGGGTGACACGTGCATCTGAGGCTAAATTAGTTCTTAATTTTTTTTAATGAGATCTAATCAATCAGTTAATAAAACCCAGTGAATCCATTTGCCTTAAGATGACTTCTAATTAGTAAATAGAGTCCAGCTTCACAGGAAGTCCCAGCAAATATGTGAAAGAAGGAGCTGAGATGATACATCGTAAATTCCAATCTTTGTGGATTTTTTTTTTCCCACAAAAAAATAAATAAATATTAAAAAAAAAAAAAAAAAAAAAAAAAAAAAAATCACTCACCCAACCCGTAGATGTTCAGAAGCTAAAGGCAAGGTCCGCTCCAAACTATTTCATTTATTGGACTTGATTTAAGAGATGCTATAAAGAATGTTTGCTATTCTCAATCACCCTGAAGGTTTGACCCCTCATTAAAAAGCTTTAAGTGAATGGATTTAGCTGTTGGTCTCCACACAACCAAGTCAGAGCGTGGAGTGAAGGCAGAACGGCAAGACTGCAGGCAAATCTCAATGCTCATCCATCTGGAGAATTCACATAGGGTGATAACTCAGATCTTCCTGGCACAATCAATTGTTGCTTCAATCCAACTAATTTCAGTTTTACTTTTAGCTGATGTGGTGGATTTCTGGTTGGCACTGCCTTCTCTCAGCAGCAAGTGTTCTGGGTTCATTTGCTCCATTCTAGAATTGTGATGGGGATGACTAAAAAAAAAAAAAAAAAAAAAAAAAAAAATCATTCATAGGGCTGCAAATGACCCCCGGGCCACCCTTTGGACACCAATGGTTTAGTTTAAAGCACAATAGTGTGTTAGTGACTGAGCCAAGGTCCAGACCAAAATCCAAATAAGAATCTAAAAGACTAACTGCTCCAAAAGGTAGCCCTACAAAGTATTGACTCTGCAGGCTGAATACAAATGCAAAGAAATTAAAGTGAAACATCCTTTTCCTTCCAGCTCATAAGTATAAATTTCTTTTTGATTTTTTTCAGACCAAATTCCAATATAAACATTGAGGTATTTGGTGAAAATACTAGTATTAATATTAGGATTAATTTGCAAGTCTGTAAGTGTGAATGTGCAGCTTTGGTCTGAACTGCCATGAGTTGAATGAAGCGAGGGAGGGAGAGATAGAGAGGGAGAGAAAATAAGTGTGTGAGAGAAGAGAGCTCACCAGTTGCCCTTAGCAGCGCTGCCTCATTCCTCCACAGTCGGGCTTCAGTCCGACTGTTGTGAGCGCGTCTCGCCTCGCACTAATTAGCATCTGCAGCTACTTAAATTTAGTTTCGCCTGTTAGATCCAGAAGCGCACAACTCCACTTTGGGCTGTCACCAAGTTTTCCAGCGCACCCTAAATTCCTCCGGGTTGTAATGAAGAGAAAAGCAACGGCGGCAAGTTGATTTCAGCGCGACGGTTTTAGAGCGGTCCTCACAGGTGGGGTGAAAGCCGCGGCGCTAATTAGCCTCGGGGAGAGGATGGCAGAGCAGGCGGCGAACGGGAGCGCGCCGGGGGTGCTGGCCCGCTGCGGGGAGCACGGGAACATCAGTGTGGAACTTATGGACCATAACACGAGCTGCTCCAACAGCTCCGTACTGAACCGACCGGCCACCAGAGCCCGAGGTAAAACCCACACCTTTACGGCTCCTTCTCTTTTTTTTGTTGCATATCTGTATGTGCATAGCCAATACACACACACACACACACACACACATACATATATATACATACATACACATACATACATACACACACATATACATACATACATACATACACACATTATATATATATATATATATATATATATATATGTATATATATATATATATATATATATATATATATATATATATATATATATATATTTAAATGAACACAAATTATCGTCTAGTTAATATACATAGTTATTTCTCTTTTTCTGATGGTTTTTGTTAATGATGCAGTGAGCATTTTTATTCTTCCTTTCTTCTTTAACAGCGAGTATTTTCCACAAAATGAAAGATTTATTTTAAAAACTGACATTTATGAATGAATAACTCATTTAAAAAAAATCCACCAGCTGAGCTAATGGAATATATTAAACTGCGTAGTGTAAAAGCAAAAACAAGTTTCTCATGCACTGATGTGTGCTTAAACTAAAAAAGATTTGCAATGCTGGGTTTTGTGTTAATCAGCCTCCCCTGCCCAGCATACAATAAATTACCAAGCAAGGCAAATTTACTGCTGCTTTCTTGTTTGTGATGAACAACAGTATGAAAAAAGCTGTTTCAATTCCGTATTTATATTGCATGCCTCTAATTCAGAAGCGCTACAGAGATTAAACCCAGCAGCGGAGGAGATAAGGCCCCCTGAGTCCTCTATCAGGGCACCAGTTGCACATCCAGACTGGCTTGCTAATGAGGTCGGAACAAGAGAGAGGAATGGTTTTAATATTACCCCCCCACCACCTCAGCTGCAGTATTGAAAACAGATTTAAGATCGTTCCCCAATAAATAATTCAGCCATTGCTTTCTCTGTACCGACTTACTCTTTTAGACCTGAGCTGCAAGGAGGCTGTGAACCTCTTCAGCAGGATATAAGCTCAGCTTCTTCATGGAGGAATCAAACATGGTGGGGGTTTTCAGCGCTAGATCAACAGAAAGACTCCCATTTTGTTCCCCGTCTCCTAAACGTGAGGAGACACTGGGTCTTTATTCACTTAGCTGCATTATTTACCTTCACCAACCTTCTTATTCAGGTCAGAGGGGAACAGTGAAGCCTGATTATGCATGTTTGTTGCTCTCAAGGGTCTGCAGTTATGACAGGAAATTAAAATCCCACCCCCCGCCACGTGTGTACAAGATCTTATTTTATTACAAGAGTGTGCTTCAACTACAGCCAAAGGATATTTATTTGATGTTTTATTACTTTTGTCAAAAAGGAAAACAGTATTAAATTGCAAATGAATATGACAGACGAGGATGAGTTCTCTTGGCCTCATGACTCTAAAGAGGAGTGGAGGTAGAATCCCTTGCAGCGAAGGGAGGCGACAACAAGAACAAGACCAGAGCATACAAAGACACTGAAGGGAGGTGAGCCCAAGAACAAGACATACCAAGACCAAGAATTTAAAGGGAGGTGAGATCAAGATTAGCACATACCAAGACCAAAGCAAGACCAGTTCTTTGAAGGGAGACAAGACTAAGGGTGTTTTCACACCTGACACATTTGGTCCGCTTCATTTCCCCTGTTGGTCCGGAGCTTTTGTGCAAGTGTGAATACACTCAACCAAACCCAGGTGCGGACCACACAACCAGCCCGAGACCCACTTTTTCAGGTGGTCTTGGTCTGCTTCCAAACGAACTCTGATGCGATTTGCTTCCGGTGTGAATACAGACCGGCCTCTAGCCGAACCAACTACAGAAAATGTATGTATTTTTGGACTTCACAAGCCACCGTTGGTGGACATTATGGAAAAATAAACCACTCAGTGTTGCTAATGCTACTACTGCATGTACTGATTGAACTCAAATTGTACCCGATCCGCCGTTTTCTGCTTAGCAATACTGATGCCAGCATGTTGTGGGTCAGAGGGTGCAGAGCATCTTGTCTCATTCAGCTTGCCGCATGCCTTTGCCAACGCCATTCCAAAATTAGAAATATCCCATTACAAAACCAACATTGAATGAGCTGCTTTTGATATTCAAAATGGTATTGCAGTTGTAATAAAACCTCAATGTGTTCATTGGGGTTTTATGTGATCAAAAACACCATGCATCATTGTGAAGCAGATGGATAATTATACACAGTTTGTAGTTTTTTGAAAATTAAACATAAAAAAACCTTGAGTTTTCAGAAGAACCAAGTCTTTTGGGTTTTGTTTTTGCCAACTTTGCTCAGAGACTGAAATTTCAAGTTCAGTGAGATTAAACAGAGAATGTCTGTGAACATCTGTTCATATGCATTCAGCTAATTGCTACAGATTATTAATTAATTTTAATCTAGAGTTTGACTTATTCATTTTTACACATGAATATGCTTTGATCTAAACCATTCCATCTGTACACCTGACCAGCTTCTCTGTTCCTCTTGAGGAAAAGCATTCCCATAGCATGATGCTGCCACCACCATGTTTCACTCAGGACATGGTGTGCTAAGTCTTGACTTTTCTCCACACAGTCTTTTACATGTTCAACTTTGGTCTCATCTGACTAGAGTCACTTTTCACATGTTTGCTGTATCACATGCTTTGTGGGAAACTGAAAACTTGTCACTGATGGACTGAACAGAGCTCTGTAACATGTTCAAAGCCTTGGATTTTGTTTTATAACCTAATCCTGCTTTAAACCTCTCCACAGCTTTATCTCTGACCTGTCTGCTAAGACCTCTGAGGTCTTCACAGAACAGCTGGATTTATACTGAGATTAAATAACAAACAAATGTGGGACATCGCGTGGTGTAGTGGGTAGAGCGGGCGCCCCATATACGGAGACTATAGTCCTTGTCATGGTGGTCCCTGATTCGACTCCCAACCTTGGAGCCTTTGCTGCATGTCTTCTCCCTCTTTCCCGTCCACCTACTATAAGAAAAAAGGCCTCTAGTGCCCAAAACAAACACTGAAAAAATAAATAACACACAGGTGGACTCTATTTATAAATTAGGTGTTCCCTGAAGGCTATTAATTGCATCAGACATTATTTAGGGGTATCAGAGAAAAGGGGCCCCTGAACATATACTGTACATCCCACACTTTTCAGATCTTTTTTGGTAAAACACTTCCCTTCTAGTTATATTCACAGGTCAATTCACAACTTTAACCACAATACTGATACAATATCAGCAACATCAACTGTGTGCTCTGATATACTTTGTTTTTTTTTTTTAAATTTGCTCTGACCTCTGGTGTGTTACTTATTCTGATTGCTATTTGAGATATTGAGGCTAATAAAGAAGCTGTAAAGCACAGCTGGCATGTATCCCATCACTTTAATGACTGCAGACTCTTGAGAGCAGGTGGGGTCAGACAGGGTCCTGCTTATGTGGAGCAACATCTGTATCCGCACCTTGGCTCTGCTCGGACTCTGTCTGCTCCCCCGTTGATTCAAAGTGGCACTTTGCTGAGCTCACTCCATCCTTCTGAGAGTTTGCGAGTGAGCATGAAGGGGATTTCATAAGCATTAAATGAACTCAGTTTTTCAAAGGGAGGACAAGCATTAGGGAATAAACAACATGTTCTTTTTTTTTTTTTTTACCTTCATTGGATAGGTCTCTTGGCATCTTTATCTACAGTAATATAAATCTAGACTAGCTGATCAGGGAGGATGACGGTAAAGGCTAGTTTGAGACCAAAGCCGATTTCTGTAGTTTTAAATCAGTTCCCATATCTGAGATACCACTGCTGTTTACGCCAACACCGAACTTTTAAATCATTGTCTTGTTTGAGCGTTTTTTTTTTTTTTTTTTTTTTTTTTTTTTTTCTCAAAGCTGGTGTCTTTTTATTATGGGGAATGGAAGTTGGAGGCTGTGCAGCACTAATAATCCTCCAGTTGGAAACATGTACTGAGAACTGTCAGATATAAAAATAAAGCTGTGTAAAAAGCAAAAATATTAAAACCGTTAACTGTTAACTATTCTATTAGGTTGTTTCATACCTGCATGTTGTAATTTTGTCCCCTCCAGTTTCTATATCGTTAAATAATATCATCCATTCAGTCTTCTCCGGCGTTAAGTATTTTCAGAAAAAATGAAGAAATAATTAAATCTCACATTCAGATTAGTTGTGCACCACTTTCTGAAAACTTTGTTTTTAACCTTATTTCAATTCATTTTGGGTTATATCACAATTTGGGCCAATAATTTTTAAATAAACCAGTGCCCGTTCAATCAGGAACATTATTGGTCGCGCACTGCCCCCAGCCTGGATTTTCTGAGTAAATAATCATCATTGGAAAAATAATAGAGGTGTCATGGTACACATATTTGGTTCAAAAATATCTGGTAATGGGAATATACCAAACAAATACCTCAACACATGCTGACTTTTTATGTGTGGAAAATAAGTGGTTTTTTTGGTGTCATTTTTTTAAAGCTGCATTACAGAACATTTCATTGGGCAGAGAGAACCCCCAGGTATCACTAAACTCTAATATTTGGGAACATTAAGGTTTCTCATAGTGCTACAAGAGAAAAAAAAAGTTAACTAAACCAAAACATGATGTAAGTGTATGCATTTTCCAACAGCAATAAGGTATGTAGCTTGCTGTGCAGTGAACTGAATTACTCACCTGAAACATCAAGCTGAATATAAACATCACTGGTACTAGAGAAAAATCATCTTAAGTCCAAATCTAGCTGGCTGCAGCATTCAACCAGTCCAAAATACTGCACATCTTATGAGATTCTACAACACACTGATACTGTCCTGATGAGTCCCTCTGGTGAGAGGGGATTTTCAGACAGCTGCAATTCTATGGTGCATTCAAGTACATCTTATACATTGGATTGTCAATATATCAAAAGTGATTGAAAGCTTTTTTTATTCTCAGTGAGTTCTGTAGTGGACATTATTTGTTTTCTTCTGATTGAAGCAAGCTAAAAAAAACATACCGGACCGTGATTTTCGTGTACTGTTTCACCACTGGTAAATAATCATCTAATTCAAGTCTGATGATGGTGTAAAAGGTCACTGAACAGTATTCTCATGAGCCTGTATGACATTTTTGATAGTTGTTTTAAGATGGCAAAAGTTATTTGCTGCAAGTAAAATATGAACGCCTTTTTACATAAGTTTACTTCAGAAATATCTTAAAATGAGCCATCATAATTTTACTGTCTTTGGAGATTTTATAGCGTATATCTTCAGTACTTGAGTCTAGCATTTCCACAGCTGTGGTGTTTTCAATATGACCTGCAAAATTTATTAGTATAAATAAAAATTAACACAATTTCAACTTAAAAAATGTTTAAAGTTGTTTATTATTGCTTTATTGTAAAATTACACTGCATCTGAAGTACATGATGAACGACTCTTAACTATCTACACTTTGACAAGTAACACTTTTTCACTCTGTGCATTTAATGGCCTCCACAGTGTGACATGTAATTATAAACTGGACAGCACGTTGATTTCTATAGAATTAAACAGGCCTCTAGCTTGATACTGGCTTGGTTTGCATAATAATTTAGGGGATTCAGATAGCAAACACCTTGGCTAAGGGTCTATTTCAATACAGAAATCCCTGAAGATGCAGCTCCTCTAATAGCTGTGAGATGCAAGTTTCAATTATACTGAAATGTGAGCTCAAAGAAAATGAAAAGAAATACCTTAAAAACGAGGCCTCTGCATTTCATTTTGATTATTTTTCTGAGGTAGTTTTTAGCAAATATTCTCCAAAACTGCAACACTGGATAAACTGGCAAGTAACCATTGACTGTAATCACAATAACAAAACTAACAGTTAGAAATTAGACAAAAATGTAAAAAAAAAAAATATATATACAAACATTTTACTTGAGCAATTTAATTCTTGTTTCTGAGAAGAAATGTACATCTCACAGAACAGCTAAATTAAACACTTAAATTCAACTAAATGTTTTAAATGTACTTAACTAAATAAGCTCAGTCCTACCTACTTAGAACAATTTCCTTTAAAAGGGGGGCTATAAACACTTTTCTTAAGAATGACAGCTAAGAATATTATCAACAGCTGTTAAGAAAATTACCATGCAGTTAAGAAAATTACCATGCTAGCAAGTTTGACATTAGCATTAGCCCTACAACTTAACAAGCTAAAGCTGGACGCAAACTTAAATTATACAATATTCAAGTTTAACCATCAGTAAATGTTGCATTTCTAAACAAATATGCTATTTTAGTCATATTTTAAAAACATTTATGCTAAAAAATGAAAACCCTCTTTATATTAATCAGAGAATGTAAAATGTAAAAATATTTTATTTAAATATATTTATCAGATGTGAAAATTGTTGTAATGTGTGTGCCTCTTTTGATTTTACTTTTAAAAAGAGGTTCAAAGAGTTGAACATAACTTTCATCAGTAAATTCAAATCAGTAAAAGCAGTGCAGCAATCTGAAACATCATGTTTTACTTTGGCTTCCAAAACCAAAACAATCGGATTTAGAAAAGTACACATTCAATGTTGCCATCAGGCTTATTTCAGCTTAAAAATACATGTACACATGACAAATCAACATTTTCTGGAATTATCATGTTGCTGCAAAATGTTTTAAATAATTTTGAACGTGTTGAATGAGAAATGTACTTATTACCATCAGAGAGTTAAACTGGAGAATCATGTCATAAACTTTGTAGTTAATTCCTTAAATCATGTCAGAAAGGCAAACATTGTGGTGCAATAAATGATCAACTTTAGAAATAGCAGCCAAGAATGCTGCAGATCTTACTATTTGGTCCACCAATCAATGGCTGGGACATCCTACTGGCAGCAGCTGTTGGATATTTCCTGTTTTCTTACTGGAAAACTAAAATATTTAAAACAGTCATTCACTTCCTACTGCTCACATTTTTTTCTGTCCTTTCCCACAACTAAAATTATTTTATAATTATTATTTATTTAATTATTATTATTTTAATTTTTGTTGGGGTGAAAAAAAAAAGGGGTCTCTAACTCACTGAGTGCTGATCTGCAACCAGAAAGGAGAGGAACAGGTAGACAGTGAGCTTGTTGCTTGTTCCGTCTACGGGAGTTGGTTCTAGGTCAGTTTGCCCCTTTGCCAATTTGGACATCAATTTTGTAACTAAGCATTGTTATATCATCCCTTCATCACTCCAACTGTTACCGGTAAACAAATAATTTTGCAAATATGTAAACCATGGTTTATCAGTATATTGTTAGATGCAGTTATGTATTTTCTTTACATTTTTATTTAAATAATGAAGCTAAAATCTTATGTGTAATTCTTTGTAGCTTTATATCATTATCTGACAGCTTCATATATACTTACCTTTTATTTCAGCTCAGATCCACATTTGGGCTTTCCACTCTTGTAAAATATAACAAACCAGGACCCCTGATCAACCAAAGTTACTCTCAGTGTTTTCCTGCTTTTTGATATGGTTTATATAACCACATTTCTTTATAGTAGACTATGACTAGGTTCTAAAAACTGATTTATTTGAAGTCAAAGTATGTTTGAAATGCCCCCCTGAGGGGTTAGTCCAAAACATCCATTACCTAAATGAAAAGCTAGCATAAAATGACAAATGGGTGAAATGGCCACCACCAGGAGCAGCACAGAGGGTTTTATGACTAAAGGAGAAAACAAAAGACCAGAAATCAAACCAGCAGGTACACATTAGGTGGCGCCACCCACACTTTGAGAACCACCAGAATAGGATATAATTTCTGCCATCAAAGCCTGCAGTGTGACCGAAAGTACAATAAAAATGTAAATGAACGATTCAGTAAAGCATTTATTGTACGTATAATAAATTAATGTATTTTACAAACTTGAAGGCCACTCAGGCATCCTGAACCTAATTGATGCATAAGTAACAACCTCTTGCTAGCCTGACTGACAGCTATTGGCAGCCATCTTGATTCATACCATTGTTTTTACAAAGACCGCAGCATGGATATAATTAATCCAATTTGTCACCCTGAGGACAGACTGCAGTGCAGTTCCTCTGCCTAACGTTTTTATTTAAATAGAAACGAGCTCACATGTACCAGTTGTGTGCCAAAATGCCATGAAGTTTTATTTCTGTGAATATTTTTGACCTTTTTTAATCTGTTTGCATGATTTAGAGTCAAAACACTTCATAAGGGAAAAAAAAGGAAAACTACTGGCATTAAAAGCTAATTTAAATACAGCCTTCATGGGTGATTAAATATGCACTGAGTGTGTTTATGTATTACAAATAAGGAATTTCCTGTTGCAAAATCTCAATGTAACGTAGAATCAATATTAATCTCTCATGGTGAGAAGGCTTATTTAGTTGAATTGGAGTGCTGACTGTTACATATAGCAACCCCCTCATTACAGTGATAAAATACAGACGGACTTAAGCGCAGCGAGCAGCATGATAATCGTCAGAGGGTTCATTTGCTTGTGATGCAGTGTCGGCATGTGGGAGTGCAGCGGTTCAATCAGAAATCATCTCTGTCTTGAAACATAACCCAGCCACACACATCATTTGGGAAAAAGCAAAATCATTTTTGTATCCAGCGACTTTTCTATTGAGGAAATGGAAGATAAAGTAGGGAAATAAACCTGCTCAGATCTCCGTCCCCTGAATAAATCTCTTGTGAGAATATATGTTGTAAGCTCTTACCTTTTGTGCTTTAAAAACAGTTTTTCAGACATCTTTTGAACTCGAGAAAACGTACAAGGATCAAAAAGATCAAATGTGAACTGAGATTTGCGAAAGTCGCTGAAGTTAGGAGGGATTGCTGTACCTTGCAAAAAGAATGATATCCTTTGAATTTTTTTTTAACTTTCTGTCAACTGCTACAAATTTTGGTGGGATTTTTACACAACACAAACTAAAGCATGATTAGGAAAAGGAAAATGATACATCAAATGTGTATTCATCCCCTTCACTTTGATGCCCCTAAAGAGCGACCAGCTGCCTTCAGATGTCACTTAACTAAATAGCGTCCTCCTGTGTGTAATTTATTCTCATTATAAGTTGGTAGCAGCTACATACAAACAATCCTGGAGGAAAACCTGCTAAAGGCTGCAAAAAAACCTGATCGGAGCAGAGGGTCACCTTTCAGCAGAACAACCCTAAACACAGAGCCAGAGATACAGTGGAGAGGTTCAGATCAAAGCATATTTATATGCTAGAATGGCCCAGTCAAAGCCCAGACCTAACACCAATAAAGACTCTGTGGCAGATGTTCGAAGACACTCCTCATCCAGTCGGGGTGAGTTTGAGATTTAATGTGACCAGTGGTGGTCTCCAGATTGTGCTAAGCTGGCAGGGACACCTGCAGCAAAATACGCAGTCACACTAAATCCCCCTGAATATAACAACAGTACGAATACTTCAAGTCACTGTAGATGCAAAAATTTTGCTTTAAGTAGAAATACCACAAATTAGAAGAGGTTTAGTCACCATTTGACAGAAAAAAATTCAACCACTGATCTTGTTTGAATACTGCAAGGTGATTCATTTACTCTTGTTGCTAAAGCAACAGCTGGTAAATTGAAAAAAAAAAAAAAAAAAAGTCATTATTTTGAGACAAATTATGGGATTTATTTTTAGACACGAACACCAGTATCAAAGAGAATTACCAGAGATCTAGTTACGCAGACCACATTCAGAGGTGTTCTAAGCTCACTCCTTTAAGCTGTGAGAATGATAATATACCTCAGGCCACACTGAAAGGCTCTATGCTCTTTTGACTTGCCTCCAGCTAATGAAAATCAATAACACATTTCGGCTGAGGTCTGCTGTGTGTCTACAAGCTCCAGCAATTAAAAGACATTTGGTTTTGCCAAAGGCTGCTGGCCAGCTGCACAGTGACTGCCTGTGCTGTGTAGGTGTTTAATCAGGGGTCAGGTAGTTGGATGCAAAATGTGGAGGTGAGAAGGGATTTCAGTGCTTGTGGCTATGCATTCTGATGCAAGCTGTGGTTTATTTGGGATTGCATCAACTAGAATGTAGTCAGGTATGAGCTCATTTATATCTTTATGATGCAACAAAACTACATTCAAAGAAACTGCCTGTACTAAGGAGTTAGATTTCATTCCCCTTTAATATTTAGAAAAACATAAGAACCAAAAGATGCCTGTTTATGCTGGTCAAGTGAGATAACTCCTTTAATTTCTCAAAGTATCTTGTTGAGTGTTCCCTCGAAACAAATTCTTTCACAGCTTCTTTATGTGTCCTTGATGTTCAGCATTAATCCAATAGGTGCATTTCCTGCCGCATTAAATATTTACAAAGGAAAATAATTATAATACTGCTGCAGAGGCCTGCCTCTGACTCATGTTCTGATTATTTTAGAAGCAGCCCAATGTTTGCTTTCTAAATTTATCTTTTTTCGTCACTTAGAGATTTCTCTAGTTTTGCTTTTTTGCTACAAGGTTTCAGGGATAAAGCTATCCTAACCAACCTGGCCCAATGTGAAAAAGTAATTCACCCCCATGTTTAAAAATAAATTCAACAAATCACCTAAACAGAACCTGTGAGATAAGATGAAGTAGGCTAAAAAATCTCAAAAAAATAACACATCAAGTCCCAATTTGGAAACGAAGCCCCCCCCCCAAATAAAAGAAAGACATAGGAAAAACATCTTGGACTCAAAGACCGTTGCGACAATATTCTGTGGACTGACAAGACAAAAGTGAAACTATGGAGCTGCGAGTCTTGTCACATCTGATGTTAAACTAACACCGTTTCAGAAAAACACGATGCCTAAAATTCTACAACTGCTGAATTATCAGTCAACTCTTGGATGTTCCTAGCGCAGCTCTTGATTTGTGTACTTTCAACTCATTTGAAAGTAAGGAGGACATTACAACTGGACGGAGCTAGCCGTCATTAGGATATATTTTGAACATTTAGTCATCGAACAGGTATTTTCTCAATGAAATCCCATCACACAGCGAGGTTGTGATTAAAAGAATATGTCAGGGCTGCAGCTGTTTCTTTGCAAGCTCTTAGATTTTTATTGCTTGTTATTCATGGACCCTGAAGTGATTTAAACGTGTATCACGCTAAGATCCAACCTAACTGCGAAGGTTGTAAAAGCACTCCTCTATTTCCACAACCCTACCTTTAACAGATGACAGAGCTCTCAAATAGTGACATGTGCTTATGTTGTCTGACTACTCAGCTAATGATGTAATGCAATGTAATAACACCTTAATGTGTGGAAAAGCATAATTATGGATGAGATTGAAGGAGGGAGCTAATGTGCAGGAAAATTGGAAAAAGCAGTGGTTTAATAAATGGTAGTAATAGTATTTATGTCACAGGTCAAACCAAAAATGCTCAATTTCAACCATTTTTGTTGCAGATAAGCATCTCAGAGGTGATGCTTTGCTTTTGGAAGTGTATGCATGATAGTGGATTTAAACACACCTGTCATGCTTGGTTGACTCAGAGGAACCAGGGAAAATCACCCCGTAGTCTTCAGGTTCAACACATCCATCATACTGTACCGCTGGCACTCAGTCGATAAATAAATCATTTTTCACACACATCATACCTAATCACAAAACAGACTATCTGGCCAGTGGCAGCTCTCTACATGATATCTGGGCTGGAATTCCTTCAATGGCAGCCCTGAATATGTGTTTCTGCACTGTAAAAATAATAATAAATGCTATATTAACTCAACCCTGACAGACATGATTAGCATGCTTCCAGCAGCGTCGTGGGTTCAGACCTCTGTGGTATACAGCACATTTGGGGATTTCCATGGCAAATAAAACAATTGCTGAATATTAACTATGACCTCAAAAAATTACAGAAAACTTATTGCAATGCATGTGCCATTTCCCCACTTACATAGACTGGAAATCTTACACCTTGTACTTTTCTATTCTTTAATTTTACAGCAAGTACAAAATAAATCACTCACTAATGCAAGGTTTTATATGTTTTGTGTCTTTTTAAACAGTTTCCTTTCAGTTTCCAGAAAACATGTTAGAATATAAGCAACTGCTAGCATTAATATCACAGCTGCATTTTGTGGGAGCTAATAGCTAGCTATGGTTTTAGCTAGGTTTTAGTTGTGAAATTAAAGTATTGTTGAATACTTTATTTTGAATGTTATATTGATATTAAGGCAACATCTTTTAAGATAACACACATTTTGAATCACTGGCTTATTTTGCATATTAAAACATTTGGCGAGGTGATCCTTGTACATGGACTTTAAAACATGAACCCATGTTCCATGAACTGTAGTTCTTCTATTTCTTTCATTTTATGGTTGGTTGAAAATTTTTACACAGAAAACCTACACAGGTCTTTTTTTTTTTCCTTTTAAGTGGTTTTGTTTTATTTTTTGGAAAACCGAAGCAAACAGAAGCACTAATGCCATTTAGTTTAATTTGGTGCAAGTTAACAACAGACTAAATGCTTAGCTACATTTTATTCATCTCATGAAACCATTTTGAAACACATTACTTTCAATATGTCCTAAGTCTTTTTTTTTGAAAACCTTCAACCACTTGACCTTTTTTCCCTATAATTTTACAGTACATTAATCATTTTCACAAAACATTTTTTTAAATGTTTCCTTCATTTATCAGAAAACTTGTTATAATATGTTTAAACATATGAAGCCATTTGACAAGAAAATCACTGTACATATGATTGAAACTCTCCGCTCTGTTCTTATTTTATTCCTATATTTTGCAGTCCACACAAAATAAATTACTTGATACTGGCACAAAAGATCCAAATGTTTTCTTTCTAAACCTTTTTCCTTAAAACCTGTTCAGATAAGCAAAAACACAAGCCCTGAAACTGTTTAGTTATATTTTGTGTGAGCTAATGGCAGCAATTGATACACCGTTACTCCTTTACATGGACCTAACTTTCCAGTCAGAACAAACTGAATTTGCATAGTAGACTTAAAAGGTTTAATCTCTCTATAAACTGTGTTTCTCTGTATTTTTGTAATTAACTGATGACCTATGAACAACTGCAAGCACTAAAAGCATGTTATTTTTGTGGGAGCTAAGGCTTGACAAACCATTTAGCTAGGTTTTAACTGACAAATCAAAAAAGTGTAAAATACTTCAAATCTTGTGCTGACTGTCAGAAACGCACGAGTATAACACATTTTGAATTCTTATTGTAGCTTAGATTACATTTCGCCCTTTGGCAAGATGATCTAAATCTAAATGCCAGGTTTTGACTTTTGCCTTTCTGGTTTAGCCGTTTTAAAATCATTGGAATTCCAGTAATGCTTCTTGGAGGGAAAACAAGAAGAGTTAGTCGAAATAAAAAGGGTCTCCTGCTGAGGGATACAAAAGTAATTTATATAGTGTATTTACTGTGGCAAAAAGAGAAATTATAAATCCTTGTCCTGCATTAGTTTATCATCTAGGCCTCATGAGCAGTGCTTCGCCTTGAAGGTGATGTGCAGCACACTGTCTGCAGGCCCTGCTGAAGACCTTTAGACTTGTCTTCAAGTCGTGGACCCAGTCTATGAAGCACATGGCTGACCTCGCCCTTGTCCTGTCAAATGCTCTCATTCTCAAACAGGCTCACTGTCACAGGGTGGTGTGAGTGAAGGGAGCATCCCCAAAACCCTCTGGCTGGGAACTTGGAAAATGCCTTGTGAACATCTCTGTTATTTAACTGTGGTGTATTTAGATCATGCGTGTTCTTAAACGATGCAACATTTCTTGTCAAGGTAAAATCTGCCTCCTGAAATCTTGTCCAGTTGCTGTCACTAAGTGACTGCATCTGGCAAAGTAAGTTTAAGATATTACCATAAACTCATGATATGAAAGTAAATGCTGAAATGTTAAGAGACTCTTATTTTGAAGTAATAAATGAAGTAGTTCCCTGTTTGTCATGAAAACATTATCGGGCTGACTGAGAAGATTCTGAAAGTATTGGAGAAGCCTCTATCTAGGTTTGTTTACTCCATATGTTGCATAAAACCTGCAAGATACGTACTAAACAAATCTGAACAGGGATGTTCTACAGATTATTTCAGATAGGGTGTAAATTCCAAACTCTATTTGAAAAACAAACAACAAATAAAATGGTGACATTTTCTCTTCCCAGCGATATTTTTGAAATCACCGCTCATTTCCTTTTCCTGAACCCAACATTATCTCGTCTAGCAAGCTTGATATATCTTTATACCCTTGTTGTTATGAATACAAATCTTTGTATTAAATTTATTTCTGTTGCTTTTCATCACACCTCTTTTGGGGCGTTTCAGACATTAATCAGTAACTCTTCCAGTCTAAAACGCCTCTGGAATCTCCTTTTACTCTCTTCCTGTGGCAAATGTAGATGATTATTATAATTCACATCTTGTTTTCCCCAAGTGCACTATTCGACACTCTGCTCTGCCACCATGATATTTATCTTGATTTTTTCTTGAAGATTATTGCAATTATTGCTTGGCTCACAGAGAAAACTGGGAAATATTGGCACTGACACAATTCATAGTAATGTTTATGCCAAATTATTGGGTCCTGTAAAGACTTTAGTGTTGTTTATGCAACAAAACTATGTTATTTCCCTGGTTTGTTCTGCTTGTGATTCTGATATAGAGATGTTATTGGGATCATTACATTTTATTATGTTTTATTTCTTACATAAACTGCTACATGAACAGTTTTCCTATCAAGATAATTGTATTAGTCTCCCCATCTCTAATTTTGTTTTTATTTCCTGTCTTGAGTGCAAGAAGAACCATTGCACACTGATAAGTCTAACTGAACCATGTAGATAACACCCTCCCTTCACGAAGCTAATGATTGCCACTCTGTCTCTGTCTCCGCCAGAGATGGACTCCTTCCGTATCCTGCTCTACTCGCTCATTTTCCTGCTCAGCGTCTTCGGCAACCTGCTGATCATTGTGGTCCTGACGCTGAACAAGCGCATGCGAACCGTCACCAACTCCTTCCTGCTGTCGCTGGCGGTCAGCGATCTGATGATGGCCATCTTTTGCATGCCCTTCACGCTCATCCCAAACATCCTGGAAGACTTCATCTTCGGGGCCACCATGTGCAAGATAGTCACCTACTTAATGGGTGAGCCTGGGTTCTGCCTTAAGTCCAGTCACACTAGATGGGGAAGTTCTGTGCAAATCAAGTCCTGCCTCTGATTCTGAAACGGTTTCAGGTCTGGATTTTGATTTGGACCATTCAAAACACAGAACTATTCTTTAATCTCAACCATTTCTTTGTAGTCCTGGAAGGTGGAAGGTGAGCCTCTGCCCCAGTCGTGCTAGTTCCTCTGTTCCTGTTGCAGAAAATTATTCTCACAGCATAATTCTGCCGCCACCTTGTTCTACCATGTGATGGTATGTTTTAAGAAATGCTCTGAGTTTTGCATGTTGGCCAAAAATTCAGTTTTTCTCCGATCTGACTACAGCACCTTATTCAAGACTCTAAAGAGGATTTTTTTCATGGCTTTCTTTCAACCACTTTAATATGTTACTTTGTGATGGTCCATCATATAAAATCCTGCTAAAATACATCAATGTTTGTAGTTGTAATTTGATAGAGTGTGAATACTTTAGCAAGGCACTGTAATATATAACTTTCGCAGAGAAAGGAAGCAAAAATGGGGCATAAAGTGTATCATTTTTACAATAGTATGCACCAGTCCTTAATCACGAAAACAGCTTGATTTGGATTTAATTCAACAATTTAATTCAGAAATCTGACCTTTAAGATGGCAGCTCATTGCACAGTCAGCCTAGCTTAAGAATGTCAGTCTGAAAGTGGCTTCATATCCAAAAAGAGCTCGTCTTCCACAGAGCCTTTTCTCTGGGCTTCATTTCCCCGGGCCCTTCAAAGCCTCGCCATCTCTGTAAAAGTGCTCAAAGAGTCACACATCTTCAGCAGTGTGACTTAGCGATGAGCTGGCTCCCATCAGGCCAGGGTTAAGGTGCCACGTGAGGCCTGACTCAGGCTGAGGCACAAGAGGCTGAGATCCGCTGAAAAACTTCGTCTCCTCACTTTAAGCTTTGAATGGTTGAGGAGAGGTATTGAATGGTGGGGTTCACAATCCTATTATTGTCTCAGAAATGTGATGCACCATCTGTGAGGACACACTAGTCGAATCTCCTTTTCAATTACAAGGCTCTCTGAACTGTGATAAGATGGAGGGTGGTTGCAGGCCACCGCTTTCTAAGGCTCTAAATACAATTTTTGGCTTTTTTGTATTATTTTATTCTCTTTTCAGCCAGGACTGCAGGCTATATTAAATAATAAAAGTTACTTAACCACAGCTGTATTGGACTTTCTTCAAGCTGTGAGTTATGACCAGGATTTCCTCTGATTGGCAAGGTTATACAGTGATGCACTGGATAAACATGTCCAAAAACCCCCAAAATTAATCTTTTGCTACAGTGCCATAACCCCACTGAAAATTTCTGAAAAATCCACACTTTGTACATCTATCTATTGATTTAAAAAATACCATCATAGGAAATTGTTGGTGGTGTTGTCGTCGTCAATATCCCCAATGAGCCTTCAAAATAACTGCAAATTTCATAATGCATATTTTGTGTTTTTAAGTTGATCTGAGTTTCTAGGAACTTCCCATTAGTAATCATTGGCTTTCAGAACTGAAATTCAATTCAAAAATACTTTACTTATCCCAGTGGGAAATTAAATGTTCTCATAATTCAGATCATCGAAGTCTCTTCAAAGAGTAATTTTGGATGTTGATGCTGTGGGCAGAAAGGATCTTCAGTAGCAGTGAGTCTTGCAACGCCTCTGATGAGGCCTCTGACTGAAGACACTGTTGCTGTATGAGAATTTTGACTGTCATGGCATGCTAATAGTTCAATATCCAGGCAGAAGAGAAGATAATTCACAGTAACATGTCTTGGATGACACCATCAGCACTGCTAATCCACCTCATTTACTTTAGCCGCTCCTTTTTAAACCTCTGTCTGATCATATGGTTAGAAAGCCGGGCAGAGAGACGGAGTCCGGGATATGATTCTTGTCCATTATGATCAATAGAAGAGACGGTTTGAACTTCCTCCTTCTCTCTCTGCTCTTTGGTCCTGTTCTACATCCATAAAGTCTCCTTTTCAACAAACTACAATGAAAATCAGGGAATAATTATTCAAACATTACGACTGAAGAAATTCTGAACAAAAGTCAACAAAAAGACCAAATCGGAACCAACATAACGGAGCTACTCCAACATGCTGTCAATATGAGCGGCACAATTACAGAACAGCGTTTTGTAATTCTTTTAAGTACAGCGTCTTGTACTTTCGTTGTAACTTTTCGTCACTCTTCAAAATGGGAAAGACAGAAAAACATGCTATTTTGCTGTTATGCAAAAAAAGATTGAATGTCACCGAAGAATCTGCATCAACCATTACAACCTGAGACATGAATGTAACCTTGGTAACTAGCACCAATAATTATTTACTACAAATTGGAAAAAAAAAAAAAAATACTGTTCATTTCTAAATAACTTATTTTTTAAAAAAGTATAAACTTTGTTCATTCTTATTTGAAATGATGCAATAAAATAGCTCCTTCACAATTCATAATTTGTCCTTCAGATCAATTTTTTATCAAAGACTAATTGATTTTTTTTATGACTGAAAAATCTTAAAGTAGCCATCAAATGCTAAACAAAAGAGGTGATTATAGCAGAAAAGGTTGTTACCAGATGTCTCACTTATGTCCTGTTCTGATCTCCTATTTAAAAGTTCTTTCTACTGAGCCACATTTGAAATTTATAAAAGTAACAGCCAGAAGAAAATGTCCAGCATTCGCCTTTGAAAAGCTCCATTAGAGGACCAGCAGAAAGAAGTTTTTTTTTTTCATAAACTCTTGCCTGGATAGACTCACTAATGGTGCTCTCACTTTTCTCATTTCAAGTTCACTCAAATTTCTCTGAAAGTTTCTGCGAGTTTCTCTTATTCTGGGTCTTTCTTCCTGGATCTGTCTGCTATCTCATTCCAATGAAGATCAATGGGTTGTTCGGGCACAGACTCATCAACTACAATCACTTTGAAGTAAAATATGACCCTCCCAACATTAACATCTGCTTATAAGTTAAACAAGCCATTAAACGTCCTCCGTGGGAAAGGCCTTCTTTTAGTCAAAGTTGATCAATATGAGGATCCTTGGATCGACTTTGTGGCAAAGCAGCTCAACAAACTCATCAACTGTTTGAGAAATTATCTGTTAAAACACAAACTACACACCAACATCCTTCAACCCTCCCATTGGAGCAGGAATCCATTCATCGGCTGCACCTCGATAATTCACATGAACGATTGGTCCGTACCGTTTTGCTGGCAGTAATTAGATTGATGCTGTAATATTGCGCGTCCCTCTAGGTGTATCCTTTTCAATCACGTTTATGTATCCGTGTTTGTGTTTTTGTTGCTGCTCGTATGATGCAGTTGCTAATCAACTTACCGGCCCTGTTTTCTAGCTCCCGCCCCTGGGGTGCAGCTCACATAAAGCTCCGGAGTTTAGGTTAAACGTGGCTTCTAGCGAACATTTACTGATCTGGCTGGGAGGATATCTGGTGCCTCCAAGAACCTAAATCCATTTTTTATGCCTTTAGGCGCATTTAGAGCAACATTCAGTGGAGCATTACAAGACAGATAGCAGGTAATTGGCCTAAAGTAAATCTTCCCTGCCAGGTGGAGATCTGCAGAGGGAACCAAGACTCCGAAACTTCAGATTTCCTCAAAAGCTTCTTATCAGAAGAACCACTGTGAGCTCGACTCAGGTTTAACAAACAAGAAAGGGGATTAAACCCTCCACTTTTTCAGATAGAAAGAGGAAATAGGGTTGGTTAGTGGAGTGGTAATTAACTAAAAGGCAGCGTGGTCAGAATCTCCTTGGAGATGAGTCTCACAATGCAGCCAAGTGTCAGCGAGCCACTCTTTGATCAGTACTTCTGTCAGAAAACTCCACCAGGATGGCTTTAGAGAGCCAATAACAAAGACTCATGAGAAATGTAAGATGGAAGAGTGTCTGCTCTGTTTAATGTTAGAAGAGAAAATGTAGCAGCAGCGATACTAAAAAGATGACTGGCAGACCTAGGAAGCATATTTTGAAACTTTTTCACATTCTGTTGCTTTTTTTGTCACATAGATCAAGTCAAGGTAGAGCATAATTGTGAAAACAGATGGAATATGATACATAATTTTACAAATAAAATGCTAAAAATCTTGAGTATGTATTCAGCCCCCCTCAGTCATTACATTCCAGATCCATGTTTTACAGTAATTGCAAATCTTCTTCCAGCTCTGCACTTCTAAAATGTTTGACTGTTCTTCTTTACAAAATAGCTACAAGATTTTAGTTTCATTTGTCCCCCCCACCCCCGCCCAACTGTGTGACCAATAGTTGTTCTATCAGATTTGCCCACCTGAGCTGTAGCTTTCTGCAGCTCCCCTTGAGCTACTATGGTCCTTTTAGCGGCTTCTTGGCATAATCACTATCAATGTGTAACGGTATTAATCAATAAAATCCACTGAAGGATGTTGTTGTAACATGACAAAATGTAAAAATGTTCAAGGTGTGAATACTTTTGCAAGGCAATGTACAGGCAAAATTAAAAACAATCATTTTCAGTAAATGACTACGTCTTAGTTTTGGCTTAATATTTCTTCTGTAGGAGTCAAATAAATCTGGTTTGAGATCAGTGCTGTGTCGCGATGGCTCCTAATATAACAGGCGTCTGAGTGCTAAGGGGCTGAGATGTTGAAAGGGTTGATGAATGTGGGCTCAGGACTGCATCATCAATTTAAATCACTGGCGTATCCGGCCCCCCCACTTGAGTCTGACAGTGAAAACGAGCTCACTCCTCACTCTGCGGTTTTTGCCTTTCTTATATTTCCTGACTTCTCATGCACTTCACATGCCTGTGTGTGATGAAGATTAAACGGTCTCATTTCGTCTCCAAAAAAAATAACATTTGACAGATGACGTTTGTATATGATCTGACATACAGGTAAAAGGATACAAATTTTGAATTTCTTTGTAAAGGCCTTCATTCATCACTTGCATGAAAATGTTAAAAATGTTGACAATGTGTCTTATATACATAGTTTGCCTGCTTGAAAAGCTGGTTCAAGATTCTGCCGACATGACAACCTTAAAGGAACAGTTCAGATTTCTGTGTGTTGTGTTGGTAGGTAATCTCCTACTTGTAGATAACTTTTAAAATATTTTAGCAAGTAATTTTACAATTCACAATTTATCGAATATAAAACCCTGAAATTTGATTTCATAGAAAATTTTAATTTTACATAATATCAGTCACAAATGGATTTTTAATAAAGAAATGTTTGCCTGCTAAAAATTTCTTACTTACAGTACATGTTGTCATACTTGATCAGGGCTATTTTTGCTTTAATTCCTCTAAAAAAATCTTTGTTGTTTATGCACCTTTTTTCTTCCTAACTTTTCCTTCCACTAAACTTTCTAGTAATAAGCCCACTCTGTCAATAGCCAGTTTCTTTAGGAGTGACCTGTTGCAGCTTACTCTCCTTGTTGGATATTGGTCAACTCAGGACTCCTCGATATGATTATGTAGCTCTTAACTTGGTTAAATTACATTTCAGTCTTTGAATACTTTTTTTTTTTTTTTTTTACTGGCTACATGTAATATTTACATTTTCCGATAAACTGAATTTTATATTTTCATCATTAAAATTTGTTTTACTTTTTGAATTAGAGAAATCAAACTTTTCAATCATATTTTAATCTTTTGAGACTCACCTGTGTTTCAGTTTTTTGATCAGTTTGTTTCCTTTCCTTATTTCTCCATTTTACCCTGAAAACGAACAAATTTCTACAGTTTCTCCAACCCAATTGGCCTTGAGATGCAGCTGAGCATAACTGCCTTCAAGCATCAACAAAGGAACCACCTCTATACCCCCCACTCTGTATGTGATCTGTGTAGTTCTGTGTGTGTGTGGGCTTGAGTGATTTATTGTGTCAGACTGTTTCAGCGCCTGTTCGCTGTTAAGATCTGTGTGTGTGGATTGTGCCACCCACCCACCTCCTTCTGCCGAGCCAGAGCTGGACGTGGTCGTCCCAGTTGACCAGCTGTGTGCAGCGGTCGGTGGTCTGCTGTGATTGTGTCCCTGCTCGGGTTTGGAGTTGGAGCTTCATCCTGAGCCCTGCAGACCGTGAAAAAAAAAAAAAAAAAAAAAAAAAAAAAGATAAAACTGGAATTCTGTATTTAAGAAGTTAAGCTGCTCTTTCTGATGAACATGTATTACGTGCAGTGCTCTTTTCAGTTTAAATCAGTAGGTTTTGTCTTCATTCAGCTGATAAATCCTCTTATACGCAAGATTTAAACATCTTTTTGTTAAAAACAAATCTACAATGGACATTTGGAATTAAAACACAGATTATCCAGTAAGCTAATAATGATTAGGTCCATGTGTTGTTGCCAAGACGCCCTGAACCTTAGAGCCACTAAACATCCTGAAGGTCTGCTGTGTCTGGAACCAAGCTTTCTGCAGCAGATCCTTTAAACCCTGGAAGTTGTCTGGTTCTCTGTGGATCAGATGTGTTGGTCCAGCACATCCTGCAGATGTTCGACTGGATTAAGATTTGGTGAATAACTGAGTCAAGCCGACACCTCCTCAAACTCTGCTAAGGCAGTTTGAATCTTACAACTGCGATTTCTGCCTTCTCTTCTTGGCAAGCTTTGAATGTCAAGGCTTGCCACAGATTCTCAGTTGGATTTAAATCTGGACTTTGACTGGACCACTTAATTCTGCATAAAAGCAACTTTTTCCAACAAACCAAGAACAATTTGATGAGGACCGTTGTATTTTACTTTGTATATGATCTGTAAACTTCTCAGATCTTAACCCCACTGAGAACCTGTGGTCCATTCTCCAAAAAGTAGGGGGATCAACATTAGGAGAGTGGAGTTGGGGTGGGGGGGTCATCCTCAGTCTGGATTTGGCAAAGAACAATAGAAGCTATAAAGAAGAAGGATGAAGAAAGCACAACAGATGGGTTACTTCCAAAACATTTGTTTTTGTTTTCTAAAAATTGCAGTTCCTTTTCTCATCTACGATTTGAGCTTTGCCTCGTGTCTTCTCTCCCAGCGCAATTATTTCCAAACTTTAATAGGTTTTCTTATCACACAGTTTGAAAATCCCAGTGCAAAGTTAATGAAGGTGCAACAGTACACTGCAGCATTTAAGTCTTCCTCTTCATCTCAGTGTGACAGTGGGTGGTGGTTTCAGTTTGATCTATTGTAGTATCCTGGCAGGTTTATAAAACCCTCTCTGAGAGCTGAACGTTTTTAATAATGCACCGCGGAGAATGTTCGACTTCTCCGGGAACAGAACTGGCATTCAGACGTCTTTCAGAGGCGCTGATGTTCTCTTTGTTCTTGAGTAGCTGTGCTTTTGTTCAGCCGCATGAATAAGTTATAAAAGCTGATCTCTGCTTCTGTCAAACCTCACATCAAATGTCATCATGCATGTTCTCGTTCTTTTGCATCTCTGTGTTGTGGATATTGTTGTTGACATTCCATACATGGAATGTGTAGCTTTTGATAGCAATATTTATTACAACGGTAATAAATATTCAATTCAAGGTACATTTCAGTGTGTTTAAGGAAATTGTACAGGTGCATCTGAATAAATTAGAAGTATTAATAATGAATCATTAAATATTTGTTTATTTTGTTTCATCACTGTTGCTTTTGCAACTTTTGTTTTAACCAGTTTTTCCTACCTTTAAACTTTCCACTGAAAGGCTTGGATACTCTGTGAACATTAAGCTGTCATCCACATGATTTTCAAGGCCATAACATTTTTCTTTATATTTAAAATCCTTTTTTGTATTGGTCTTATTTAATATTCAAACTTTCAGAGAAAACATTTTGGGTTTTCATTCACTGTTGGCCATAGCCATTAAAATTAATTTTCATAAAAGGTTGAAATATGCCTGTGTGCATTAAATCTAAATGAGTTTCACTTTTTGAATTGATTTACTAAAAGAAATTCACGTTTCAATGATATTCTGGTTTATTAAGATGCATCTGTATACTGCTGGGATTTTCCTCCTTGACTGCTGTGTTCTTCTAAAGGATCAATAAGCGAAACGCTGGACTGAAGCTGCAGCTTCTCATATCGATAGCAAATCAATGTTGTGAATTTACTCCTTGGAGGATCCAAGATTTAGCGTGAGCTCTTAGCCGCTGTTTTGTCACAAAGGTATGGGCATGGTAATGCCACTTGTCTCGCCCTGACTCACTCAGAGCACAAGCTGGGTTTACTACCCCACTGCACATCATACATATTTATACATGCAAATCCACCTTGGCCTTGCATTGTCTCTGAACATGTCAGGTCTTTATTTAGAGGACAAAAAGTTATGTATCTTTAATTAAAATATATGTTATTTTGTATATTGCAGTGGTGAGGGAGCATATAATTTAACAAATGTGCTTGGTTAATATCACAGCGGTTTATAGAACATTATTTATATCTGTTACCACAGTCTTACTCTTAAAAAAAAAGCCATATTTTGGTTTGAAGGGCTCAGTAATTGATTGATCTGGTTCCCTGTCTCTTTTATGGGCTAATTTAGTTCACTGACAGGGCCTCACAGAAAAGCCTCAGCTGGCTGCTTGTTTTGGTGGAAAGAAAACTACTCTAATGACCAGACTCTATGCTCCTTAGGAAACACTGCAGAGTTCTCAGGAAAAGAGCAAGTTATTATCCTGAGGGGTTAGAAGAGCCAAAAGTAACAAAAAAAAAACCAAACAAAAAAAAAAAACAGTTTGTTGTAAAGGGTTATTACAAATGTCTGAGGGTTAGAATGGGAGATTCTCATGGCTTTGATAACATTTTGTAAAAACACAATGGCTCTATAGAAAATCTAGAATAAAACCTGTAACAGACTGAATTTTTTAACATTATGTTTATTTTTACTTTACATCTGTTATTTTGATATCAATACTTAGACTTGAGGCAAAATTCAGAATAAACCCACAGAAAACTTAGTGTAATGTTTTATTAGGTAATTGTGCTTATTACCCTTTAGCTGCTCTACCCTTTTTTAGAGTAACATACATTTGAAACCAGAAATTTACATACACCACATAAAAAGATGCATAAACCATTTTTTCTCACAGTAAATCAGACCAAACTTCTCTTGCTTTAGGTCAATTAAAATGACCAAAACTCTTTCTATTTGCTAAATGCTACAATAATGAGAGGGAGAATATGTCAGATTTATTTATCAATCTCTTCATTCATTCTGCATTCATCTGTTCAAACACTTATATGCAAGTATAGACATGATGGAAATGTCCAACCATTATACCAGCATGATGCTGTCACCACCTTGCTTCACTGTGGGGATAGTTTGTTTGTGCTGATATGCAGTGGTTGGTGGCCCCCAAACATAGCATCGTGTCTGATGGCCAAAAAGCTCCAGTTTGGTTTCATCAGACTAAAGAACTTTCTTCCACTTGATCATGCAGTCTCCTCCCACATGACTTTTGGCAAACTTTAGTCGAGCCTTGATCTGAGTTTTCTTCAGCAGTGGCTTTCTCATCACCATTTTCCGATAAAGCGCTGACTGGTGAAGAACTCAGCAACAGTTGTATGCAGACTCCCTCCCATCTCAGCTGCTGAAGCTTGTAATTCAGCGTAGTCACAGAAGAGATGATGGAAGCAAGGACACAAGAAAGGAAGGGAAGAGACAGAGAAGGCAGGAAGAACACATGGTGAAGGAAAGAAAAAATGAACCAATTACACAAAGAAGAAAGGAAAGAGCTGAGGACACAGCAAAGGAGGGAAGTAAGGGAACAAGAAAAGAAGGAAAACTGAAACAACAAAAAAGGAAATATAGAATGAAGGGCGTTAGGACCAAAGGAAGGTAGGAGAAAGACAGAAAGAAGGGAGGTTGTTCAGGAGGAAGGAAATAAGGGAAGGAATACACATAGAAGGAAAGAATGCAAAACACCAGAAAGGGTTCAAGGCAGAACACAGAGAAAGAAGCACACATGAAGTAAAGAAAAGGAAGAAAAGATTGAAGCAGTGAAGGAAGGGCACAAGAAGGACAAGAAGCAAGGCCACAAGGAAGAATAGAAGGAAAGATATGAAGGATGAGAGAAGGAAGGAAGAAAACAAGAAAGAAAATCAAGTAATGAGAGACAGGAAGGATCTAATAAAGGAAGGAACAAATGAACGGACGAAGAACAGTAAGGAACACCTTATTTCCCATTTCAGTTAGACTAAAGGACAGGGAATCTGCTGTGGAAATATAAACATTTCATTTCTTCATTTCCAAAAATACACAATTGAAATAATTTCTCTGCTGTCAGACAAATGAGAAAGCATTTGCAAAGTTTTAAAAAGGTTTTGATGCAATAAGCGGTTTTAATTTACCACATAAAGCGACTCAGAGAAACACTGAGTGGAATCCAGCCTTTATAACCCATCTGTAAGTAAGTGATATCAGTAATGAACTCCTCTTTTGTCCATTTCTTGCCTACCTGCAGGCGTCTCTGTCAGCATCTCCACCTTCAGCCTGGTGGCCATCGCCATCGAGAGGTACAGCGCCATCTGTAACCCGCTGAAGTCCCGCGCCTGGCAGACGCGCTCCCATGCCTACCGCGTTATCGCTGCCACCTGGGTGGTGTCGTTGCTCGTCATGGTGCCCTATCCTGTCTTCAGCGTCCTCAAGTCCTTCCCCAAGCTCAACGGAACTGTGGGACACATGTGCCGTCTGGACTGGCCCAGTCAGCAAGCAGAGCAGACCTGGTGAGAGCAGCAAATCCAAAATGACTACTAATCCTCATCGTCAGAAAACACACTTTTCTGACATAGTTCCAGGAAATGAGGCTTACTTCTAAAGATTGCATTTATTTAACAATTATTAGGTAGACTTTTCTCTGTAACCTCAGCAAGAAAACATCGGTAATAGCAAGTGGAAAATTGTTTCTTTTTCCTGCCTCCAAATATGTGGAGAAAAAGTTTAAATTCAGTCAAATTATGTAATTTGCATGTGTGGTGAAGGTAGCTTCATCTTCAGAATGGTGCAATCAGATGACTTTCTCCTGATTGCAGACATTTGGAAAAGAAGTTGCATGCTGATCAGCTCATTTTGGTAATTGAGCTCAGATTTCCTGCTCAAACTGTTGGTGACTTGTGCCATCACGGCAGATTTGAACTTTGACAAATTACTGTTCACCCCTTTCTGCTCGCTAAGAAAAAGATGTGGAACTTCATACAGTCTGGCTATGCGAATGTCTTACTTCTTTATCATGGCTACAGTAGTGAGGAAATATGTATTTCCCCCATACAGAATTCTTCTGCTTTTACTGTTTTACTACCTTTAAGTAAGATCAAACAAAATTTAATATGAGACGATGAGTAAATACAAAAAGACGTTTTCAAGTGATTGCTTAATTAATTGAAGGGGATAAAAACCTACCCAAAATAGTGTGTTTGCGGTAATAAGTCCAATACATCACTGTAGAAAGGTTCTGGCTCTCTCTTTGTATAATTGTTTTATTTAAGCCCCATCTGAGGTTTTTAAAGCATGAACAGCCTATTTAAGGTCATACCCACAGAATCTCAATTGGATTTAAGAATGGACTTTGACTGGGCCGCTCCAAAGTATTTATTTTGAGTACTAAGTTCTTACAAATGGCTTTGTAACCCTTTCTAGACTGATAAATGTGCATGACTGTCTTTCAGTTGTGTGAATTTGTTTTTTTTTTTGTTTAAATTTTTTTATATCAGAGAATGATGTGAGGTTTTGAGATCTTTTAGCCTACTTCTTGCTGTCAGACAGGTTTCATTGAAATGATTTCTTAATTCTCCACTGTCAAGCATCTAGTTGCGCCACTCTAGCAAATAGCTCCTGAATCTATTGTCATAACTGTCAACAGTAGGAACCAGTAAAAATAGAGTCACACCAGAAAGTGTCACAGCGAATTACATCCTTGTGTCTTTGAGAAATAGGTGGTGCTTGAGGCAGAGTGATGCATGAGCTGCTGACAGGGCTAACCCACAGCTGGAGCTGGTGACCTAATGCCTGACTGCTAGTGCGAGTCTGTCTCAGTTTCTCTGCAGGTTTCTGATTTTCTGTTGCCAGATGTTGGTTCTTAGTTGGAACCAGACTGAAGAAAGGAGATGAGCAATTGACTGATGGTTGGTCTCAACATATTAGACCAATGTGAATAAGATGCTATTGGAGGGGACATTTTTAACCTTTGAAACCCTCTAATTGTTGGAATAAGTAGTAGTCTTAAATCTCCCTTTAATCAATAATCCAAGACAGCCGTGATGGATAACTTACTTAACCTCAAAATTACAGACATGTAACAAAGTATCTAAATATAGGATTTTGGGGGTCTAATTTAGCAAAATACAGTGCCCTGAAAAAGTATACACCCCCTTTGGTGTTTTTCACTTCATTGTTATAACAACATACTTCATTGTATTTTAATTGTATTTTATGTGATGGACCTAGGCCTGGGTGATGTGGCTAAAAAAACATATCACGATATAAGCATTTATATCAGTCGATATCAATAATTATTGATTAGGGCTTTTTTTTAATATCCAAAATACTGCCAAACTGGTGACATGACCTTTCCTCTTTTATTCACAATGTCTTCTTGAGCTGTTGCACTCATTTTCTCCTTTCCCTCCGCCCTATGCTTTCTTATTGTTAAGCAGTTATGGGGCACAGTGGCAAACATGAAACTGCTCCCACATGTTTAGGCGTACTGTGTGACATCGTCATGTTGATTGATGATGTAACAAAAAACCCCATCATAATCTATTTTTTTTTCCCCATCAGATTGTAAATAATAATGACAAATTAAATTGCGTTGAAGTTTAATAACGGTTTAATTAATATTCAACAAGCTGAATGGAAAATCCACAACGTACCATCACACATCAAGCAGATAAATACATGTAACTTTTTCTCCAGTGACAAAACCCACTGACAGTGGAACCAGTAACTATGCCTTATTTTATACCTTATTTTAGGTGCTTCCCTCTTGCGGAAAATTGCCATTACACTCTTAATTATTGTGTTACATGGCTCTTATTTGTTCTCAAGCCAATATAAATGTGAGGCCGTTGAAAGATTGTTGCAATAATTATGAAAAGGCTCATACATTATTGACATTTTAGATTGATCATGTGGGCAGAAGTTGTAAAGACAGGAGTTTTGTGAGATATTAAAGGTGAACTGATTGTTCTCAACGATACAGGAGGAACCAGAAACCCATTTTTTAATATCCAGAATGGATGGTACTACAAACACTAAAACAGAGAAAGAAAGTGGGGACTACATCATTAGATCGAAATACTAATGTATTTTTGCTGACGATTACAATTTCCTTGTCATTTTAAACGAATGTAATTGCTATCTACTCCCTACTTTTTGTTGAGATGGGAGGAAGAGTAACATTTCTGGAAAAGGTCAGGAGAGAAACAATTACTGCCGCTGCAGTCTGAGCTGCTCTGTGTGAGAAAAGCCTTCAATTCATCAGCAACATATGCTCTCTGTGGACCAGTAAAAGCTGCTTTGTTGCTTAGGAGATTCTGAAGTAGGCCTGGATTAATACAGATACAGCAGCACAATGAGGTTGAGCATCTACAATTATAGACCTCTGAGATCTGACCATAAGGAACTTTGGACCTTGAGGGATAGCACAATCAAAAGCTGAACACAGGAAAACACTGTACATCTCTCCTCTTGTCAGGCTTTTGTGTTTTAACAGTGTTTGTAGCTGTCTATCAGGCCCCTCAGCTTCAAGAAATGGGAGAAATAATTAGTCTGATATGTGAGGTGAAGGTTGAGGATAAAGACAACGAAAGTTCAACCGCTCAAATAGGTGACATCATGGTCTTTACAATTACATCAGCAGATAACGTTTTCACCTGCCATCCCATCATTAGAGTTACTGAGGCAGGAACCCTTACAAAATATGTTAAGTTCACATGTTTATCACAGGTGATCACATGGACAGACATATCACATTAGAAAAACATGAAAATAACTACAGCACATTGTTGCACAGGTGAAAATAATATATGGCAACATGTCAAAGAAGTGAAAATGTTTTCCATGTGGGAAAGTTTCCACATGGCACTACATGATATAATTTTCCACTTGTGAAACACATTTCACTGTAATATAGTTTTCACATGTGAAACACGCAGCTCCACTATATCCTTTCCACATAAGAAACACTTCACTATATTATGTAGTTTTCACATGTGATTTACGTGACTCTATGATATCACCACGTCGGCCTGTCACGATAAATTTTTCTGGACGATAAATTGTCCCTGTAATTATTGCAATGAACGCTAATATTGTTGTTTTGAGACCATTTGAGTAATATTTTGACAGTGGCATAATAATGTAAGTTTGCTGTCTCAAAGATCAATAAAGTTTAATTTTGTAAAGAACATTCCACACTGGAACAGGAAGATCTTTTAAATATTCAAAATAAAACACAACAACCAAAAGTTATAAATAAAACAGGAATAAAAAAAATACACACAACCAAAACTCTTTTAAAAAATGGATTATGAAGTCTCTGTAAACAAAACTGCCCTTCAAAAAATATCAGAATGATCAAACTCATTTTAATTTATCATGCAATTAATTGACTAATTGCTTACTGCGACATGCTTAACCACATGTGAAACAAGTTGCTCCACGATATCATTTCCACATGTGGACTACGTCAGCACACTATAGTTTTCACATGAAACATGTCACTCTATGATATTATTAGTACACGTGAAACACGTTTCACACCTGATATAACTTCCATATGTGAAATGTGTCACTCCAACAGGGGTGGAAGTAACGAATTACAAACACTCACGTGACTGTAATTAGATATATTTTTTGAGTACTTGTACTTTTTTGAGTTTTTCTTTCAAGTGTGTAATTTTACTCATACTTAAGTACAATTTAGACTATGTAACTTTCTTCGGTACTTTAAAAAAAATAAAAAATAAAAAATAAAAAATCATAAATCGCGACTGAGTACGCCCACAATTTGAAGTCATATTTGCAAGAAGCGCAAGAGGCAGGACTATATTATTGCCTTTATTCATGCTTGAATCATAAACAGGCCTCCAGTCACTAGGTGGCAGCAGTGTTCAAATTAATCAAACGTCTGCTTGTTCAAGCCAGTAGAAGAAGTAGCCTGTCATATTCAGACACTGGTGTAAACAGAGGAGGAGGATACAAGCATGGATGTTTTGAATCATATCTACCTCCATAGTGCAGAGATGGAGAAGTTTGTAACAGTGAAAAAAAACTGAAACAGAGGTCAGTAAAGCAAGTATAATCTGGAGTATCAAAGCCAGACAAAGAGATTTTTTAAAAATACAAGAATAAAGTTATAATATTTTGAGAACAGTTATATTACGAGAATAGTTAAGCTGTTGGCAGAATAAAGTTGCAATATTGCTGGAAGAAAGTCGTAAAATTCTGAGAAAAAAAGTAATTTTAATGAGAAAAGAAGCTTCGATAGCGTTATCAAGATCTTGCATGACTAGCTTAGCAAGTCCGTGGTTCTTTCTTTGAAATGGATTCAGTCATTTAAACAATCGTTTCAAAGTCCTGCAGCTGATAATAATTTGATGCTGATGTAAAGATTAAGTATTTACTCATTTGTAAATCTAGTACCAGCAATAACTTCACAAGATGCTCACCCTCATTTTAACGCAGTTTGGTGTAGAGTTCTCATAAAATTACAACTTTATTCTTGCATTAAAGACAAAAAAAAAAAAAAAAAAAAAAAAAAAAAAAAAAAACTTAGTCTGGCCCTAATACTCCGTTGTAAGCAAGTAACTGGATCTCGCAGAAAAATGCCAGGAAATAGACAAAGGCTGTTTACTGTGAATGCAAAATGTTATGCGCTTTTCATCTCTGACAAGCTGAAATATAAGCAATATTGTTGCAAATTTTGCACAAAAAATGTTAAAAAGATATATACTAGTTCAAAAACATTTTTAACAAACAAAATTCCTGCTTTGTTATTTACAAGAAATGGCCTTCGTGTTATTTTTCTACATTGTTTTCTTTTCTATACTTTATAATACACTTTTTTGTTTGTCTGAGAAATATGCTTTGAACGTAGATGCTTTATACATGTAAATCGAATCGAATGCCTGCTATTGATAGAACAATAAAACATCCATTGGTTAAAAAGCAATTTATACTCAGTAGTTTTTGTGAAGAGTACTTTTTACATTTACTTGCGTATTTTTTAACACAAGTTCTTTTAAATGAGTGCAATTTAAGCAATGTAACAGTACTTGTACTTGAGTACAAATTTTCTGGACTCTTTCCACCTCTGCACTCCACAATATAATTTCCACATGAAATGATATGATTTCTACCTGTGAAACACATTGGAAAGCCTTCCCTGTCTAGAATCTATTGCCATGTTTTGCATGTTAATAAATAGTATTGTTTCCATATGTTTGACATATTAACACATATTTCCACTTGTTGCACATTAATAATGTTTTTCACATACTTCATGATATAATTTATGGATGGGAAACATTTAGCTAGATTTTATGATTTCCACATTTGTTTGTAAGCACAGATGGGCGAATGACCATTATATAATTAAATCTTTCTGTATCTTCACATGGACATCACGTATAATCCCAAGGATTTCACATGGAAATTTACATCTTTCACATATTGTACTATCAAAACATAAAACCACGTTTCCAAGGGAAAATGTGTTTTACATATATGTGGAAAAGAGGACCCATGGAATCATTGATGTACTAAAATTAACAGTTATTAATATTTCAAACATGTTATGATACATATGCTTTATGTTCACTCGAAATAGGAGTTTTCTTGATGTTTACTTTCGCTTTTGCTGTGATGAGCATTGTTCACCTTTTGGAGTTTTCCACCTCTCAGCTGTGTCAGCTGGTGGGGAAATTATCATTATGTAAAGCAGATGTATAACATGTAAATCCTTTTTTTCTCTGTTGATTAATTTAAATCAAAACACAACTCTGCTGGTTGATAATCATGTAGCTTTTGGGTGCTGTGGGAACAGTCAGACACTTATTAATATTCAATAGGTTTGGGTTTTTTTTCCCTCCATCTATTCCTCTGGCTCAGATCCAGCTGTCTTGTCACTCCACAATACAATGCCTTCCTTCTATTTCTCTCTCTCTCTCTCTCTCTCTCTCTCTCTCTCTCTCTCTATATATATATATATATATATATATATATATATATATATATATATATATATATATATATATATATATATATATTTATTTATTTTTATTTTTTTTTTATTTTTTCTTTTCCCCCCTTGGGTTCCAGAAGGCTTTTGTCTAAAAGACTTTTCACATTATCAAACAGCCAGCTGATGGGACACTTTGAAGTCTTCCCCTTAAACTAGAAATGAATAAGAGTTCAGAGTGCTGCCCAGGAAGACATTAGAATATCACAGAATGAATGAAACACAGCCTCCTCTTCTTTGGTGCCGCTTTTATGTGCTGACTGATCTGCAAGGCGGACATCCTTTATAAAGAAGGGGATCCTTTGCATGTGACCAAAGACTAATATTGATCAAAGTGACAGCTGACCACCCTTTTTTATCCTATTAGTGTGGTACTTTCCGGTTTCCCTGGTATATTAACTATACTTTGTCAGCCTGTATTTGCAGAAACAAATGCGATTCATGATCAGAGAATGTTTTATAGCTCTTTAAGCTATTGAATACTTCTGCACAGATTGCAAAGGTATTCAAAACATTTTGGATTAGGGTTTATATAATAAGTCAAATAAAATCCAGTATATCTATTTTTGTAAATTGACTCCTGCTGTGCGTGGTTTAATCTCAGGTGTTCTGTTAAGGCCTCAGAGGTTTGTTTGACTAAGAAATACACCAGGCAGGTCCAACAAGGAGAGCATTAATCTGAGAAGCAGCCAAGTGGCCTATGGTTACTCTGAAGAAGCTGTGGAGATCAACTCAGCTCAGGCGAGACAACTATTAGTTGAGCTATTAGTTCATTTATGAAAGTATCAGGAAGAAAGCGTTTGCCAGTAGAAAGCTATAGGAAGCAATGTCTGAGTTTTCTACAAGCTTATAGGGGATAGAAAATATTTGGAATAACAAGCTCAGTTCAGATGTAACCAACCTTTTCGGCCTACATCCAAAATGTTATGCCCAACAACAAATCAAACAGATTACCCTGAAAAACGCTGCCCACACAGTGCTCAGTGGTGGCAGCATTGTGCTGTGGCCTAGGGAGCTGGTAAGATGGATCAAGCTAAATACAAGACAACATCATAAGAAAACCGTCAAGCAGAGCAGAGACAGACTGAAATGGTTTTATGTTAGGCCCAATGGTCCAATCAAAGTTCAGACCTGAATCCAATACAGCAGCACTTGAAAAATCAACGATTTTCCAAGTGCTGCTGTATTGATTTATGATCAGATTCTCTATCCAAACTGATTGAGCCGGTGCTGTTTTACAAAGAAGAATGGGTAAAATATTCAGTCTCTAGGTGTGCAAAGCTCAGAGTAATACCCAAAAGACTTTAATTGCAGGAGGAGGTGCTTCGAGAAAGTTTTGACTCAGAGAGGACTGAAAGAAATGTCTGCCACATTTTCCAGATTTCAGGTCTGATACATAAAATCCTAATAAAACCCAATTAAGTTTGTGGTTTTAATGTGACAAAACAGAGAATTTCAAGGGGTCTTAATCTTGGACACCACCAGATCTGGCTGTTACTGGAACCCTGAGCTCTGATAAGACAAGAAATGGCTCTAAATGTTCTTTTGATAGGTCGTCAAAACCTCAAAACTTAATGATGGCTGAATAAACTATCCATTGTGGTCCTGAAATTGATGCACTCAGATATGATGGACTTGGATACGAGTCTGACTTCAGAATGTCATATTTGACCACTGGCTAAGAAGAAAAACAATGAGCACAAGAAGGTAGTTTTTTTTCTTTTACTTTAAGGTTGTTGAATCCCATAGGTCTCTTTTCTTAAGCAGAACAAATGTCACCCTCATCCCCATGCGGTGCATGGAAAAGAAAGGACGGCTCGAACCAATGACAAGAGGGAATCCTTATGCAATCAATCTGCTTTGTAAATATCTCCCACTTGAAGCTGCAGCACGATGTGAAATATGTTGATACATAAAAATGTTGCATCAGCAAGAACACCCTCTGTGTTGTAAGTAAACATTTTAATAGGATAGAGTTTGTGCTGCAGCACTCTAAGAGAGCAGGGCTTTATAGAGCTGTTTAGGCTAACGGAGAAAACTTTACATTTACAGCCAACGTGTTCAGCTCTGTACGATGTGTTGTCAATGCCTTTCTGTTTCAGGTACGTACTGCTGCTGTTCATTCTGTTCTTCATCCCGGGCGTGGTGATGATTATAGCCTACGGTCTGATCTCCAGAGAGCTTTACCGAGGCATTCAGTTCGAGCTGAGCCAGAACAAAGAGACCTCTGGTGAGATCTGTCACAAATCCACTCCATCCTTCAAAAAGCTTCTTGTTCCTGTTCATTTCACTAATCAAATTTACTCTGACAGCATATTGGTCCTGTGTTACAGAATGAGATCAAGGGATCTATCCAAGGATTTTTACTGTATTTCTGTTTCTAATAGACAGCAAGATGGAAAACACTGCATACCTACAGTACAATATGATTCTTGTTTATTCTGCCTCAAGCAGAGAATGACATATTTTTTGAACACCCACAGGTTTTGCACCTGTGACACCCAAAATTGCACTGCCTCTCAGCCTTCCCAATGCCAAGTCACACTGGAGCGTTATCTCAGACAGGAGCAAAAGGATAATCCTGTCTGGAAAAGCTCAAACAGGGTATTGTGTAGAGAATTATACTTTCTGTATATGTCAGGATAATCAGCTTCAGCACATGCTATACAGCAGTGAGTTTGTCAAGGAAATGACAGGAATAAAATAACCACCAGGTTTACTCTTTTATTAAAGGTGAAAATAATTCACTTTCCCTCTGAAACTACTGACATCCCTTCCTGATGACCATACTGAAATAAACAAACAATAAAACCCTATTATGTGTTTTAAAAAGCAACAAAACTTACATCCACTGAACCTTCTTCCAAATTCTTCCAAACTTCAATGTATTTAATTGTAATTTTATGTCATAAGTAAAGCTGCACAATTGCAAATTAGAAAAAAAAAGCCAAATTTTTCACAAAAATATCTGAAAAATATGTACATTTGTATTCAACCTCCCCTGATTTACGTTATGGCCATTCTTCTTGGCAACCTCCACCCCAGTTTCAAGCCTTTAAAGCCTCCAACAGGTTGTCTTCCAGTAGTGCATTACCCCTGAAATTGTCTCAAGTATTGATATTTAGTAAGTGGAGCTGTCCAAGAATTTATGAGCAGTTTGCTGTTTTACTGCACTGCCTGTGTACAGTCACAACCAGAAGCTTCAACAATGTTTTATTACCCCAGCATTTTCAGCTTCTTTCTTTTTAAAACATTTTATGGTTTCACTGAAGAACAATTAAACAAGTTATAAATTACATTGCCTTTTATTACCCACACATTAAATAAAGACCCACATTTTTATCATTTTTGCCTTGTGACACTTTGCTCCACGGCGCTGCATCATATGCAGGAAAATCCATAAATCTTCAGCAGATTGTGTCTGGATTGTTGAAAGAAGTTGCTCTCGGATGACATTCCATCTCAGTCTTTATTCATAGCAGTGTCCATGGATATAACTGGGAGTAAGACCACTTCCTCAGATTAGAACCAGTCCTACACATGGATAGCAACACATGATAGCTTTCAGTTTTTCTTTTTCAGACAAAATGCTTTTCCACTATAATTTCTAAAAGATAAATTATCGTGTATAACTTTGTACCACCCGCTACTGTCTGCCCTGTTACCTCATACATAGTTTGGACTGAATAAATTTCTTCACTGCCTTTCTTGTCTCAAGGCTATTGTTCAAAAGTATAATCCTAATCATGACAGATGATCTCAAACCAATCTGCTGCCAATGTTGAGGAAGCTCTGCACTGGTGGCAACAATATTCCTTCACATGCTCCTAAGTTGGAGCATGTAGACTCCCTGACACCTCCTTCACTGCAGCTGAGCCTCTTACCTGAAAATTGCTGATGATTCATAAAACTATATTTAGCTACAGTATTCTTAGCAGCAGTTTCTTTATGTGAGGCCATTTAATGCAAAATAATAATTGCTGTACACCTTTGAAAGTAACTATAGCCAACAGAAGACGACAATTATCTGAAGTGAATCTGTTCCTAATTATCTGAAGTGAATCTGTTCCTTCTTTACAGCAACCAGCCTGCTAGTTAGGCTGAATAAGTTCACATGGCAATTCTTGGCCCTTTGCCTGGAGTGCATTAACTCTAAGGTGTAAAGTTCTCTACAAAGTATCAGTGCTTTATTTATTCATGTCTATACTGCTTGCTATACCAATGTAGAAGAATCCCAAGCTTACAGTGTACCTGGTGTCTTCACAGGCCAGAAGAATGGTGTAGGCAGAGCTACAGCAGGACCAAGTGATGATGATGATGGCTGCTACATCCAGGTTTCCAAAAAGCCCTCATTTGCTGTGGAGCTTCCCACCCTCTCATCCTCAACTACCACCATCCTGAACAAGACTGAGCGTGCCCGTAGCAACACCTCCGAGGCTAAGCTCCAAGCCAAGAGGCGAGTCATCCGCATGCTGATGGTGATCGTAGCACTCTTCTTCATCTGCTGGATGCCTTTGTACTCGGTCAACACCTGGAAGGCCTTCGACCTCAAGTCTGCCTCCAAAGCCCTCACTGGAGCTCCCATCTCTTTCATCCACCTGCTGTCCTACACGTCGGCTTGCGTCAACCCCATCATTTACTGCTTCATGAACACGCGTTTCCGCAAGGCGCTGCTGTCCACGTTCGCCTGCTGCTGTCGCAACCGCCTTTGTCGCCGGATCTGGTGGCGCCGGAGGAGAGAGGGGGAAGACGGCATCAACGCCACCTCCATGGCTACATCAATGGTGACCTCCATGTCCAAGTTTAGCTACACCACCGTCAGCACCATTGGTACCTGCTGAGCCTAAAGGAGAATGAGGTGGTCGCATCGGAGTCTGTCAGCAGGCATCGTTGAGTGCACCATCTGTTTTTTCAATCTTCTGTTTGTCAGTCTTCATCCTAATATGCTGTGAGTCACAAGCTGAGTAATATCCATGTCCTCATTTAGAGGTCTCCCGAAAAGGTCCTGCTCAAATTCTGTGTGCATGATTGCAGAAAGCAAGACGTAGAAAGTGGCGTTTCAGTGTGGTGACATTCTTTTACCTCTTTTTATTGGCAGCAACCGCCTTATTACGTCCAAAAGAGAAGATCAAGTGCCTGTGCTCTTGTAGCTTTGTCTGTCATGATATTTTGTTCATTTGCTGGAATGAACTTCTTGGTGAAAACAAGTTACAAATCTGTATACATAAATAGTCTTTATGTTGTGAATGTGCCAATGAAAAATGTTTTATAAAAAAAATTCCTCATTACATTTTTAGCTTCTTTTAAGTTATCTCTGTGTAACACCATGATTTTTTCTGAAAGTCTGTTGTGCCTTACAAAGGTATTAAAATCTCTTGAACATTTCCACCTATTGCCATGTCAACCACAAACAGCAACGTAACAAAACAAAGCACTGCATAAATTTAAACTGGAAAGAAAAATGATACATGGGCTTTAATTTTTTTTTTTTATAAGAAATGTTTGAAAAGTAGAAAGTGCATTGGTACCTTGCCCACCAGACTTCATCAATACTTGGCAGAAATACTGTTTGCTGCAAATACAGCAGCAAATTTGACATCTTTCCAAAGATTCTCAATGACATTTAGGTCCCATCTTTGACCCATTCTAACTAATGAAAATGCATCGATATAAACCATTCCACTGTCGTTCTGGCTCTATGCTTAGGGTCGTCGTCCTGCTGAAAGGTGTGTGCAGCCTCCAACAGGTTTTCTTCTATGATGGATTAGCTCCATCCACCTTCCAATCAACTCTGATCACATTTCATGTCTTTTCCATTTCAGATTTTTCCACCTGAGCTGTGAATCTCAGTAGCTCCTCCAAACCATGGGCCTGAGTTGATTAATGTTCTCCTTAACAAACTGTCAGTTTAGATGGACAGATATGTCCTGATAGGTACTGATGTGCACTAGTGATATATAGTTCTGTGAGATGTTTAAAGCTTGGGATATTGTTTTATAAACTAACCATACATTAAATGTCTCAGCAACTTTCTCCCTGACCTGTCTGCTGTGGTTTTCATGACGCGGTTTGTTCAGTAATGTTCCGCTAGGATTATACTTATACTGAATTATACATCGCTGAGATCTACCTACTAGCTACAGGACTCCTGAGGGCAGTTGGTTGCACTGGATTTCATTCATGGGTGTCAGAGTGAAGGGGGCTGAGTACAAATGCAAAACACACTTTAACAGAATTGGAAATGTATTTTTTTCCCTTCCACTCTACAGTTATGCACCTGTATCTGTTGCTCTCACATAAAAACCCAATAAAAAAAATGACAGTTATAACGTGACAAAAAGCAAAAATTACAGCTCCAACCTTTGTAAGGCACTGTATTGTCATTCAGTGAATAATAAAATTTGTTATTTTCTAAAGGAAGCCTTCAGTTATCCATGAAAACAACCTAGATGCCAAGACACAAATTAAAAATAATGCAAGGCTACTGTGTGAACACTGTCCTCTTTGTCTGCTTATTGAGACAGGTGAAGAGCTAAAAAAAAAAAAAAAAAAAGTATGTAAATGAACAAACAAAAGGAGTGATATTAGGCACAATCACTTCTATAAACGCTAACTAAAATGTTTTGAATACTCAGTCAAAAAAAGGAGTCAAAATGAAGGGAATACATATGTTTTCTGACTGATTTCCCTGAATCATGTCTCTCAAGAAGGCAATGCGAGATGTATGATATTCTCGCATGTTGCAGGTAGGTAGGTATATGGTGTAATATTCCATTGCAAATACCCACAAGTTTTGAAAACTTTTCATTTTTCCCATCTTTTCTGTTAGTGTGCTTATCCGATCAAGTACAGCGTGGAAAATTATATCCCAAAGGGCCTTTCAGGCATCGCGAAGGAGAGACTTTAGCAAAGACTTTGAGGTTTGCTTGCAAGAAAGCTATTGTTAGGATTGTGTTGGAAATAAAAAGAAGAAAGTCTGGTCAGTAGGGAGACTCTGCACTGGGTTTTATTTATGTATTTTACTTACTTCAGCCCAACATTCTATCAGACTTAGCTATAAATGCTATTTTTTACCTGCAGTCCCTGGCAGCATGATGGATATAAAAATCACAATCAAATTTGTTAAATTACAAGACCAGACATGACTGCCTTTCCTGTGGCATTGTGCTAGCAGGGCATGATCTTCATACACAGCTGCAACCTGATGGGATCCAACAGAGCTGTGCCCCTATGGGGCCCATGTTGTAAAGATACTGTGGTCATGCAGTTGATATAAAGTTTCTCCACACCTTTTATTAAAATGGCAGATTTTTATAAATAGAAAATGAGATTATGATCAATCATTTAAAATATGATGTATATCTTGTACATTAAAACTGCAAAACAAATTTTTTGGAGGGAAAAAAATTGGAATAAAAAAGCACCCTGACCAATTTCTGTCTTGCCCTTTTATCAATTCTGGAAAAACACTCAGTTTTAGTTACTGTTGGTCCACATTTTCTTCAATTATTGATGACTATCTTTACTGTGCCATGGTGTACATACATCATGCTGTGGATTTTTCTGTACCCTTCTTCTGCTGACTAACACCCATGTACAATTTTGTAATTTCTTAGCTTCAGCTAAAAATGGCAAAGAAACAAATGTCTGGACATCTAAACTTTATTTCTGGCTGAGGTGTGAACTCAAGAAGCCTGAAACTGAATCAAAAGATACTTCAACAAAGTATTCCTCTGAGGGTGTGCACAGTTATCCAACCATGTTTTTGCTGCTTCTTTAAAAATGTTCTACCAACATATTTATTTTTCAGTTCAATATAATGTGGGATATATATCACATAAAATGACTTTTTATGTCCACTGTATGTGATGAGATGACTGTGGGAAGTGGCTACAACGGGATCACGACTGGTTTCCAACTCTCTAAATTGACCTTGATTTGATCGTGGAAGTTTTGGAAAACGTAGTGTGAGTTTCATCCAGTATAAAGGCTGCCTTAACATCAAACATGAAGTGCAAGAAGGAAAGTAAATGTAAACATGAAATATTTGATGTGGAAAATGTATGTGTATATGTCCATACTTATCTAGACAATGGTGTTTAATGTTGTGCAACAGTGTTGTTTGTGTGCTAATGCTGTTGTGTCGACAAGTAATAAAAGTAGAATAAAAACTTGAGTTAAAACATTACATTAAAGTCATTTGATTTCATCTAATGTAACTTAGTTCTGATTGACATATTGGGGTTATATTGTGGTCAGTGTCTCACACATGAACACTTTTGACTCTTTTCTATTAGTACCCGTTTGGCTTAACTCTGTTCGGCTCCACTAGACTCTACATGGTCCGGGTCGTTTTCTATCCTATTGGAGTGGAGTACCACCTCAATGTAGGCGGGGTCCTCATGGAAAGGCAGCCTGAAAAGTAACATGACATGACCACATTTTTCTTTTCTTGTTAGTTGTTAAAATGATACAACTCTCCAATTTATTTAGAAAGTTTTGGAACCAATATGGCACAACAGGATGAATTTAAATGCGTTACAACTAGCTGTTTCAACTTTATTTGATCATTTAAGTGGACTGAATGCGAGCATCCATACACCTTTTTTATATATATATATATATATATATATATATATATATATATATATATATATATATATATATATATATATATATATATATATATATAACCAATCTGTATCTCAATTTTCAGCCCCATCTTCTGTTCAGACCCACCCATCACTATAAAAACAGCAGAGTTTAACTTTCTTTGCTGGCAAACAAAAATAGAGAAATCAAGAATATGAAATCAGGGAGTTTTATTGTTTTAATCCACTTTGCTGTTTAACAAATTGGGCTCAGACAGGGCTGGTTATGAAACTGAAATCTGCAGTCAGTGGAGCTGCTGATCTACACTGAATACTGATGCAGACAATGCTATTGGGATATAACATAGCTGAACAAGTGCTAATAATCCATCGCTGAAAGGCTGATTAGACCTCTGTTGTTTTATAGTGGCTTACGTTTGCTGCAAAATGCAGAAAGAAATGCTGCATTTATCCTCACTTTTTCTGCTCAATTATCTCTGTGTCCTCTGTATTGTACTTTCAAATGCTCTGAGCTTAAGTACAAAGCTCCCATTTGCTGGATGAAAAGGTGTTACTCTGACCTTTTTCTGCTGTGCACTTTCAATTTGTAAAACTGAACTCAAACCACTCCAATCATTTAAGGCTTTTAGATGTTTTTTTAAAGGCCAATGAAGTTGATTTCCAAAATTTTAATGCAACCTTTGGAATGAAAAACCTTTACAACTAGCAACACTATAGAAAAACACTAAACACTTACACTAAGCTTATCTCAACTTGCCAGAGTATCTGTCTGTCAGACAAGTTATCCAGTTTGAATAACAGAAACTTATTGTGGTTCTGGTTAGTGCTTATATTTTAGTTTTTACAATGTCTTCCTTTTGATTTAGATATTAACTGGCCAGATATGTTCAGCAAATCATGTTGCAGGTGTAGGAAATCTAAATGAAACAGATTTAAGTACTTAGGAACAAAAACCTTGAATGATCCAATGACAAAGGAATACCGATTTATAAAATAGAGTTCACACTACATCCCATGAAATTTTAAGTGGTTTTATTGTATTTGAATAGCCATTAATTTCACTTGAAAAAGATAATTTCTGTTTATTTAAAGATAAGTCAATAAGAAAGTTTGCCCTATAGGTACCTTGCAAACCTTGAAAATTCTAAATTTATTACAAAATAAAAAGGGTGATGAGAAAATACGCTTGATGATAGCCTGACTGAATGCTAGATATGGTTTCAATGCAATTATTTAGACAGATATGCCTCTATCAATATCCTAAACACTGATCTGAGAAATTGCTTTGGGTTTGTTTCAAATGTAATGGACACAGAGACGAAAAAGAAAGGTGGGGAAAAGGTTTAAGGGGAAAGAAGGAGATAGGAGTAGAGGAGAGAAAGAAGAATAGAGAGAACCCAAGTCAACACCCTTGAAGTGTTTGTCTCATTCTCTGATCCAGCTCAGATGTAGCTTCTAGAGGAGGAGTCATCACTAAGGTGGGGATCAACCAACCAGAAGGGGACTTGTGTAGCCATGCTGCTCTAATCAGCCAATAGGAAACATTCTTTTAACTGAGCGAGAATCCATGGATTGAACATGAATAACTGTTTTACCATTCGAGGTATCCAGCATGTAATAATGCTATTGAATTATGTTGGGTTTCAGAGATTATTCAAGGCAGGGGTGGGTGATATGGACTTTGAATTTTATTACAACATTTTGTGGTACTATTGCGCTAACAATAAAAATGATGAAACACTATTTAGTACATTTTTTTTTAGCTAACTGTATGGCTATGACTGCAAGGCACAGCAATCATAGCACCATAAACACAATTCTTGAAAACCCATTTAAAATTGGCTTCTTCAGGATGATGCTTTCTTAAAAAAAAGTGACTTATATCACTAAACTGCTCACAGCAACTACATTTAATCATATTTTCAAATTTACTGATATTTATTGATACTCTTGTAGAACAAATAGTAAAAATAAAATTTCCAATAATGCCAGGGGTTTTTTAATATTATCAATTGACATTTATCAAAACAATAATAAATCAAAATTCTTGCAAGAAATTTTCACAATATATGCCCACCCCTAATTCAAGGTCACTGAAATATTTATGCAAAGGAGATACAGGATGCGATCTGTGTGGTAGTCGATGTTCTTTTGGCTAAGGGTAAGACTCAGTCCAGGATATTTTGGAGGATTTGGTACTTGGAGGAGGGCAGCTCCTGTAGGTAAAAGGTGAAATCTGAGGTGTTTGTGATCAACGACAGTAATCTGCTTATACAATAAACACAATCATTGGCAGGGGCATTTTTAGGCTTGTTTAATTTGTTAAATGATGGACATTGTCACATTTGTTCATTAACAAATCAAATTTGTATTGCAAAATTCAGATTTCCATTCATGAATTTACTCATTTACACCGAAATATGGATATGATTGTTCTGTAGTGAATAATTTAACACTGCATCCAGATATGGAGTAGTATCCTAATTGCATCAGTTTGCCCCAGCTGCAGAGAGAAAAAAAAAAAAAAAAAAAAAAAAAAAAAAAACAGACTTTGTGTTAAGCAGTGTGTGTGCTGATTTTTGTCCTACATACGGTGAGTGCTAACAGCTTAGCGCTGTCATGTCTCGTCACTTTCAAGTTTGGGCCTCGTTTTTCATGTCATCCGGTTGCACTCCGTGTCCCTGCAGCCCTTCAGCTACCCACCCACCACCCAGCTTTTATCCTTTTCACAGCAGAGGCGTATAAATACATGAATGACAATAGCGTGTGGGTGACAGCAGAGATTTTGCAAGCACAAGCGCTGTCCGAGAGCGGTTTACAAGCAGCAGCAGTGAGTTCGGCTCTCAGACTGACAATTGGCAAACAAAAATCCCAGAGAGCTTTACTTGTAAACACTCAGCCTGACAGCTCCCCTTCTGTGTTCTTTTGTAATTAAGTCAAGAAACAATGAATGATTTACATTTTTTTTTTTTTTTTTTTTTTTTTTTTGCCTGTTTTTGCTTTCAATTATTTTTCAGTGAATGAATTCATTTGAGTGCTGGAAACATTAGAATGAGCTTTCAGTTTAATAAGATGTAAGTTGTGAAGTATTTTCCAGGACTACAGATATCCTTTTAAGGAAAGAAAATTTTATATTATTTGAACTTAACTTCCTTTACATTACTGAATGAAATAAAGATAAAAGAACTATATTATTAAGTAGAATTATTTTATGCTTTAAGCACCAACTTGAAAACAGCTCCAGCCAGGAGACAGCACTTTATCTACAATAATAATTTGTTTGGATTCTTGGGTTCTCTCTATGTTTAAAGAATGTAGAGGAAAAAAATATATTTACTCTGTTTTGTGGCCATGTTTTCTTAAGTCAACTTGTAATTGGCTGATCAGGCTTGTGACAACACCTCTCCTGGAAGAGTTGAAAAATTTTTCCTGATCTAGACAGGAATTAGAAGGAAGCTTTTATTCAGCCGAGTCAAAACCAAGCCTGAAAAACAAGCCGGATTCGGTTGCAATAAATGTTTTACTTCTGTCAAATTTTTGTTTGACATTCCTCCAAAGCTTTATTTTGTTTTTCTTTCATATCTTAATGTGTTCAAAAGGGGGCAACCTCAGGAGCTCTGGTGGTGGGTTATGGGGAGGACCAAGGGGTTTTCTGGTTGGCAACCTGTGGTTTACAGGGATGCTCTGTCAGCTATGGGCTGTGGGGACTGACCTCGGCCCTGGTGGGTGTAACGTCCCCCTTCTGGTCTTTCTCAGTCCAGGCTGCTTTGCATTGTCAAGGCCTGCCCGGCAGGTTTGGGTGCTCCTGGGGGAGGTCTCCTCCTCCTGAGTACTGGGGGGTATGGTGGTCAAGACTTGTCCGGGTGCATGGATGCTTGACCTGCACTGAGGTCACAGCAGGACTGGGTTGGTGGTTTGGTACCCTGCGTCTCTCTCTATGCATCTCTGGCCTGGAGACTGATGTTCCTGTGCTCCACTGTCGACCTGCATCTATATTGGCCGTATGGCTGCTCTTGTGGGGTCCCCGGTGTTTGTCTGCCTGGGGTTGCTGCAGTCTCAGGGAGCCGAGGTTACCTTCCCAATGGTGCTCATGGACTCAGAGCTGCAAGGTTTGTATTTTCTCACCACTGCAAAATTTTCATAGGTGACCAACTAGTACAGAAACACATTCACACTCACATACATGTAAAAACAATCCCAAAGACTGAATGTCATACCAACACAGCTTCATATTTTATTAATGCAATCGGTCTACTTTGATAGCAAATGCAACCCTGATTTAATAAAGTCAATCGAGAACAAACCGGCTTCTGGAAGTTGAGTAGTTGGAGCAGTTTTCCATATAAACAAACACACCCACAAAATTCTGACCACACAATTACACAATAGTTTCCCATGCAGAGGGGGCGAAAGGTTCATCAGGGTGGTTGCGACAAGAAGCGGCGGACAACATGAAGGTGAGAACAAAATGACGATTTTTGTCATGGGACTCCAACAATAAAAGACAATTTCGTCAGTTTGGCCCGACAATGCACAGTCCCTTCATCTGTCTTCTGGTGCTGGGAAACCTGACGTGTCCATGTGGTCTACATCACAGTTCACAATCCTCTTGGAAATAATTCATGATAATACAACTAAAGGCAACTTTAATGCACAACAGTTAGATAACTACTGCACCAGGTTTGTGTGCTCCCTAAATAACATGGTAAGTTTCCAGCACCAGAGCAGAAAAATCCATTACTGGTTTTGTTCTCTGAGCACAGGCTGTTGCAAATTGAACCTGAAATGAGCCCGAGGAAAGGACCAGTGTTCATGTTGGGTTTCCTTCCCATCCCCAGCTCTCTCACAAAGATTCCCATTAGGTGCTTCAGGCAAGGCGTAAACAAAAGCTTCATTTGCCCCAAGCGTCGAAATGATACGTAAAACTAATTTTGATCAGCTCTGGTCAAATGTGACAAATCGAGAGCAAAACTGCAGCATCATCATCCCTTCCATAAGGCGACAGAAGGATATTAGCTCCTCTTTCATCTTTAATTTCAAGTATTTTTGTGTATTGAAGAAATGTTTTAAGTTTCGTGCTTCCCCCTCGCAGCAAACACTGACAAATAATCCACAAGTCAATTAGAAGATGAGGTTTCTCAATTATTTATAATGACTTCCTGGAGGGCCGTTACAAGTAAAATAAATCCTCTGTTCCATGGACGTCTCATTTTGTTTTCTTGCTAAATTATTCACACTTTTTTGTGTGCCTTTCACCTCCAGCACAGAATGAAATATTTTGTTTTGGCCTGCAGAGTTTGCTCTGGAGCGTTCATGAAATCTGTTCCCCTTTTCATATTTTCATACACCTACACACCTAAGATCACAATGTTTCACGAGTTAAACAAAAAAAAAAATCACTTCGAAGTGACTAATTCTGCTATTGACTCGTCTAGGAATAAGAATACAGCTCTTCAAATGTATGAAGAGGGAAAAAGACAAAAATAGCAATGAAAAAGACAGTATCCCTTGTGAAACAGTCAAATCAAAGTCTACGGGGGTTGAGCCAGCCTCCAGAAGTTCAAACTAACATTTCACAGACTGGGATGAGTGCTGGAGAGTCATCACTGCAGCAAAGCGCCCATCCATGGCTTTAATCGCTTGTTCAGAAGTCGATAACAATGGCAGAACACCTCTTTTTCCTTCTATCCTTCAGAGATGTGATATTGGCTTGTGTAGAAACAGAAACGCATTATTCTTCCCCAGGCGGTGCAGATGTCCATGCAGACTTTTTAATATTTTACAGAGAGAACAGAGAAAAATACAACTGTGTTTTGTTGTGGTAATGAATATCTGTTGAAGGTTGGGGAGCACTCAAGGCATTACTTTACAAGGAAAAAATGTTCTTCGAATTAGTCTCCAAAGCTGTCCTACGTTGTGCATTAGTTTCACAATCTTAAAGGGATTCAACATTATAGTTCAAGCTGTTTCCGAGTAGTGCTTTATCATGTTATCTTGTCATATAAACCAGTATTCTACCTGATCTCTTCAAGTAGCTGTTTGACATCCTCCACATTTCTTAGCCCCACGTGAACATCCATCTTGTTATTTGAGCTTATTAGCTTTAGCTGTAGTAGTTTCAGGAGTTTACTTTTCTTCAAAAGCCAAACCAGGAAAAACTGTGCAAATCAACCAAATGTGGAGTCTTTAAACTCTATTAAAACGATGTTTAGGTAAAACAAGGTAAAAACGGGTAAACCAATCAAATTTTAATATCAGATTAAGATACCCTGTGCAAATACAACAAGTGTAGGGAAAAAAGCAATTTAAATCACAAACAAAATAAATAGCTGGAAGCTTCCATTAGGGTTAAGCTAAACTGAATTCTGTTGGATTATGTGTTTTAATGTAAATTTGTATTTGCAATGCGCAAGTGTAGGAACATAGGAACATAGTCAGTTTTTAGAACCAGGAAGGCATGTCTCTCTGCTGTATGCATTTGTTATTAAAATAATTGGAGAGACCATGTTACTTGGCACAAATGTCCAAAATGGGTGGCTGGGGCCAAATTGCAGGGAAAAGGGTGAAATGGAATTGGACCTTTGCCAAACAGAGCCTGAGATGAAGGTCATTTTAAAATTTAATCAAATTAAAGTCTAAAAATATCATAGAGAAAACCACCAACACTGGACACTCCCAGGTAGAAATTCTGCAGGCTTTATTCTGTACTAGGTATTTATACAAATAGGATTCAAATGAACAGCTATGTTTAAGATTTTATTGAAAGCAAGAAGTTAAGGCATCCAGACTGATTCAGACTCAGTGTTGCTCACCCATGCAGGAGCCTTAAGGCTGCAAAGCCCCACCCCCCCACCTGATGTTAACCTTTTCACTTATTTAAGCCAAGAATGTTTTACCTGAGATCTGCGAGATGCTGGAGCTCAGTCCATCTGCACTACGCCAGCTGCTTGCCAATTCCTACATCATCTGTCATGTCGGCCTTTCCTTTCACCCGCAGGATTCTGTAACGGGTGGAAACAGCACAACATCAACCGAATGAGAAAACAGCATCTGTGTTGCATCCAACTGTGCCCATCTTCTTTTCCAGTGCAGTAGTACAGCCAGATCATTTATCCTAACCATCGTGTAGGAATGTTCTCCTTTTCTCTTCCCATGCTGCCTCGTAAAACACGAAACAAGTCGGATTGACGGCTCTCGTTTCAACATTATAGTAGCTCTTTAGAGGAATGTCTCAAGCTCACTCAGACTGGAGAGGTTCTGAAAAGGATTCAGGTGTGGACTTTGACTTGGCTATTCTAACACATGATTATGTTTAGGATCGTTCCCCTGCAGGTAGGTAAACCTGCATCTGATTCCAAAGGCTGTTGCAGCTTCTAACGGGTTTCCTACAGGCACTTTAACAAAACAGCTAGATTATATGATCCAACTGAGTCTACTAAAGTAAATAAAAGTTAAGTTTATATTTAAATGTAAATTACACAACGGATTTGTTGGTGTGTGCATTTCTTCATTCCCAGCAATGCAGCTCAGAAGTATGGCTGGAATCAGTGTAACTTGGCACATGCAGGGTGGTGGGAAAAAATGCCTTCAGCTGATAATATTTGTTTCCTGTTCAGTTCACAGATTTTTTTTTTTTAATCTAAGCTAACACAACATACTAATGAAGAAGAATAAACAGGGAGTAAATAAGGCAAACGATATATATTATGTACATATACCCCAAAAGCAAGGAAATAGACTAGAATCATCTGAGGCAGAAGTTGGCAAGTTTGGTCTTTTAAAAACTATTGGTGGCAAAACTATGATCAAGTGTGAATTTCCAGCATGTAGAACATCGAGAGTCAAATGGCAGGTTGGTGGAGAATGTAAATAAGGTTTTATTTGAACAAAAATGAAGGACAACGTAGAGCTGCGTGTAGCTAAAGCAAACAAAGTCTTGCATGAGGAGACACCACTGCCAGAGAAGAGACAACAACTTAGCTGAGAATAAATAAAGAAACCCATGAAGATATATACTTAGCATGTATACTAAGGGAGGATAACAGATCCACTCTGCACATGGTAAATGGGGAACTCGGGTCAGGTGAATGATCAGAGCGTTCATCAAGATTTTACTGGAAAAGACAAATGAGGCAGGCTCTGAAAACAAAAACTAAGGCGGGTATAAAACACGAAGAACCAGAAATAAATCATCAAACGGACTGTTACAGCATCAGAACTGCTTCAATCTTAAATATAGGTTCATGTAAAGAAAACATTGTGATACTGAAAAACTAGTGCACCCATTTGTTACTTAAAGGCTGTTCAATTGAAATTCTCCACTTTTAAGAAAAAAATTCAGATAAAAGGCTTCAGCTTATCCACTACTTCCTAAATAATTCAAAAACTCGCAAAACTAACAGACTCTGTATTGAGCAACTTCCCAGATATTTAGGTGATCATCATGTTTGAAAAACAATAAAATGAGTCAGTAACATCAAGGTAAAAGTTGTTGTCACAACAGAACACTACATTTTACACCCTTGATCCCAATGCACAAGCACTGTCCAAAAAAGGGTGCATTACAATTAACATACATACTTCATAGATAGGACAGCACTTGATATTTCACTAAATGCACCCAATTTCTCCATGTTTAGGCCCATATAAGATATGTTTTTAAACATGCCAGCACGCATGGCAAGATATGGTGTCAAAGCAGCTTTTATCATGTTGGTGGTATGCAGATGAATGCACAACATTCAAAACTGACAAAAACTCCAATCTGACAACTCAGTTCCTACTGTCATTCTTTGCCTTAGAGCTCAGGTGGTTTTGATGAATTCCACCGCCACGTACGGGGTGGGGTGGGGTGGGGTGGGGGCATCAAAGTCTGATGGTCTGATGTGGGAGGAACACCTCGAGGTCACCACTCCCACCTGAACTGGACATCAGTTTGAAGAAAGGAGACAAATTTGTCACAACAATCAGTGATGTCCTTCTGTTTTTGTGTTTTCTCACTTCTGAGGGCACAGGTCGGTCTTTGCGCAATCCATCATTTAGTTGCTAAGAAACTAAAATAAAAAGAACATTCTCCACAGTTCAATATGTGACACCGTCCTTGTACATAGAAAACGATAACTGCAGTTTGTAGGTTGTATAAAGCAGATATAGGAAAGTTAATGTTGAACTTTAGCACATATGTATAAAAATATAATTACATACATATGTTTGTGTAACAAACAGTAATTTTCTGCTTTTTGATGGGATTGTCCTAAAATTTCATTCAGCTCCAATAAGTAATCACTTGGCCTGTGTTTTGGGAGGAAAGAGAGATGAAATCTTATACTGGCATTTGTTTTGTCTGTGCTGGCCATCTCCAAGCCAGGACCAACAGCTTGCTGTACTTGGCAACAACTCTGCATACATTTTCTACATCAGAGGGAAGTGTGAAGAAATGTCAGTATAACAGGTTTATGCTCTCATCTCTGGTAAAGCGTCATTTTTCTCATGTCTGTTATGGTTCAAGAAGTGCTCAGGTCAATTTGGAGTGACCAGCAAAAGGCCATCCTACCTTCTTCACCTCCTTGAGAGTTAAGAGTTTTCAGATTCTTTATATAACATGGCTTTATCTTTAATATATACAAAAGAAAGCTAATGTAATTCCTGGTTTGTAAATAAAAAGGAACTAAACTAGTATTTCCTTACCATTTAAAACATGTTTTTCATATTAAATGTGATACCAGGAGCACCAGGTGGCTTAGCGGTAGAGCGGGCACACCATATGGTAAGGCTATAGACCTCAAAGCAGCTGTCCTGTGTTCCATTCCTGGCCAAAGGCCATTTATTCCACATCCTCCCTCTTTCTCTCTGCCCTTCTTTCTGTCCAGCAACTACTGAATAAAGGCCACTAATGCCACAAATCCTCAAAAAAAATGGGATGCCCATCAAACAAAGAAAAAAATGTTTAGATGTGAAGCAAAAGTAGCCTGAATATATAGATTTAAATGAAGGTTTATCAGTTGGTGGATCAAAGTTGTATTGCTTGTGGGCCTAACGTACAACTTTTGGTGTTTCAGTTTTTGTATTCACACATTTTCTTTAGCATTTTTTAATTCTGTATGGCCACAATAAAGCTCTTAAACTACAGGCCAAAAAGTTACATAGGTTTCCAGATAATTTGGCAACAAAAACATACAGAAGCAATTTGCCAGGGAGAACAGCGCAGACTAAAAACAGCCACATTTGATATTAAAGTTGGCTCCAGCAAAATATGACTTCAAATGTCAATATAAAGATTAGTAACCGTTTAGACATACCTGAAGACGATCATTATCCTGGCGACATCTGTAGTGTCAGATTCAAGAATAAAGAAATATACCTCAGACTATTTTTCTTTATAATTTATATATAGATTCTTAAAAAGGATGACATTCTGGAGTTTCATAACTCCACTGCTTAATCTTTTTGATTTAGTGATGCTTCAAACCAAATTACTTGCTCATGCTAGTTGCTAATCTTCTGCTAGCGAGGTAGATAGCTAGAAACAAAGAACCCTCACTCCCACTGAAGTGTTGAAACCACTGAATTAAACATGCAATCATGAGAACAGAAATTTAACAACACACAGTCATTATGAAGATGAAGAGTTAACATTACAGTAGTTTAAACATGTTTGCAATACTCTGTCAGATAGGAAATGCTAATGGTGGAGTGAAATGAGTGAAATACAGTTCACTACATTGCCTAGAGAAAAAGCATTACCTATTAAAAAACAAAAAAGTACATGGGACAGGCTTTTTAATGTGCTTCCTGTTCACTTGTTCTTACACTGATGTGACAATTACAGCTGTGTGCTGTACTGCTCAGCTGAGAATCATCATTTAGTCATTAGATTAATTCTTACTGCAAACCCCAAGCACTGGGGTCAAATCAAATCTCTATATGTTACAGAAGTAACATATAGAGATACTGCTTAAAATACTTGAGTGAAAGATTAATGAGAAACAAATCAGTCCTGTTGATGGTTTCTAAAAATATCCCCATGCATCATTAAGGAGTCCAATCATCTGAACGTTCATTCATCTGATCATTACTGCAGCAATCGTTCTCATGGTTTAACAAGAAACCGGTCAGGAACCTCATGTGTAAGACATAGTGGTGTCACAGCATTAAATGTAAGCTTTTCATGAAACCAAATTTAATTTAAGACCCACAGTGAGTTCAGGATGATCTTTAAATTAGGGACACTCGACTGGTTAAAATAATTACTGAAAGCAGCTGCGCGTCTCTGTTACAGCACTGACCGAGAGAGTTGGCACACATCAAACACCAGCTCCTGGTGACTGATTAATCCTTGTCTTATTATGTAAGTAAAGTCATAATTTGTCTCGCAGCTGGATTCAAACTTTCTGTTTATCTCACGCTGCTTTCCAAATCATATTGTAGCTTCATAATGAATTTTGGTTCTTTATTGGAGAGTGAGAGAATTAGGCAAGAAGGAAAGGAAAGAATGGAGATGACATACAGTAAAAGAATCTCTCCTCATATGCAAATTGTATGCTGAACCCATCTTCAAAAGTTTTAAAATTATGTGTTCTATATCAAAACATACCCTTAATAATTCATTTCAGGTATAAAAACCTACACTGGTGGCATTTGGTTGCCCATCTCTGCTCCAAGGAACAACAACCAGCTATCCTCCTATAACACTGTGACACACTCATGGGAAAAAGAACATTTCCATAGTTGTCCATAGAGTCTGACACGCTGCTGGTTTAGAGCAAGTTTGTAATACCACAATAACGAGCAGGTTTTAACGCATAACTTAGATTCGAAAAGATTCTGGCAACCAACGTCAAATTGACTGGCAATAACTCACAGCGCCAGAAAAGCAGAAACATCCCATACCAACTGCCAAGTATGGTGGTGGAGAGCTGATGATGTGGGCTGGTTTTGACACCACAAGGCCTTGGCATCTTACAGTCACTGAGGCAACCATAAACTCCTCTGGATACCAAATCATTAAAAAAAATGCAAATGCAAAGCCATCATTCCCACAGCTAAAGTTAGTAAAAAAATTCAGCACACCCCCAAAATCCATAATATTTATAAATACATAAAACCCTAGAGTATAAATAGGAACTAGTATTACACCTAAGGATGAATTCAAACACTCTGTTAAAGAGACATTTAATAGAGGGTTTATCCTAAATGAACATCCACCAATGCAACATCTGCCCTGAACTGTGAAGCAGAGAAAGGCAATAAGCAAGTCGAGAGAGGAGCAGGAATACACCCCAGGTCTACATCTAAAATGTAATTTTACCAAGCTACAGTACAAACAACCTATCGCGGTGTTTCAGGGTGCGGATCGACACCAATGACCGTGTGGGAATCAAATTAAGGCTAAAGAAATCAGCAGTTCAATGGGCCATGGCACTTCTTGGAGCTGGCGCCACAGCTGATGTCTTCATAAATGGGAGAAGTGGAGAAACACACAGACATGCTGCTCATATCTTCCTTATTTCCCTTTGCCTTCTGATTTACTCCTCGCTCCATTGCCAGCATCTTGGAGATGAGGAGGAGGGGAGATATCATCTTTCATCTGTGTTGACACGTCATTATGAAAATGGAGATCTCTTTGGCCACGCCACATGGCTTAGTGGCCTCTTACTGCTGGCTCTGTTCACCGAGCCCCTCTGCAAGCCAACAGGGCTGTCAGAGGATACTCCCTTGGCATTGGAAAGGGAGAGATTGTGTGCATATTGACAGATAAAATGAAAGACAAAAAACAGAAGTGGAAGAAGAAAGAAAACATGTTTGTATGGTACAAATTAAACTTGCACTTCGCATTCATCTATCACATAAAATCCTGATAAAATACAATGAAGGAGTAACATGACAAAATTTGGACATTTTAAAGGGCTGAATACTTTAGAACGGCACTACACTTTCAAGGCTGCACTTAATGAGCTCTGAGGCTGAAAAATGGCTGCTCAGTTTCCAAAAGATGCTTTCTTCATAGCAAATAAGCCCCTTTGGTTAAAATTGCTTACTCTTTCCCAGAGAGTATGTGCCCTCAGAGTGACATCAAAGCAACAGGATTAGGTGTTCATTACAGCAGACACGAACAGGGAAAGAAGCTCCACTCTCATCACAGAGAGATCTCTGGGGTTGCACATCCAGACATAGATGAAAACAGATTTTTGAACTGTCTACTACAAGTTATTTTGGGTTCAGTATTATTTGAAAAATTATACCTCATGTTTTTCTAGGATTGAGAGTTAAGGGCACTGAATAAAACATGTCCATGGTGTAGCAGAATCACAATTAATGAAAGTTTGCCAACTGTAAACTTACTGCAACAACTATATAGCCCACAAACTGTTAGTTCAGACCCATGATAAAGCTCTCGAGGTCTTTTGAATAAAGCCAGGGTTCTTTACGCATCAGAATAAACCCTGAATGAACTGGACTTCAGAATTGGCCCAATTTAGCCCCACTGGAGAGTTTTCTAGCATGCACGGCTCACTTGAGATCAGCCACAGCATCTCAAAAGGATTTAAGCCTGGACTTTCCAAAGGACAAACAAAAATGTTCATTGTTTTTAACCAAGCAGAGATGGACCTGCTATGTGCTTTGGATCATTGTCCTGCTCCATATCCCAAGTAGACTTGAGCTTAGGGTCACAAACTGATGCCAGGAAGTTCTCTAATTATTTTGTTGAATAATTAGAGTGAATGGACTATGACAAAAATGAAATGGAATCCTGAAAATAAGTTCAAAACTAATTATCGAATTAAAATAAGAGAAAAAAAGAAAAAAATCAGATTTGCAGAACCACAAATGCAGCACAACAGTGTCATAAAACAAAGGCCATCGGTTTCGCCCAGCTTGTATTACCCCCTGAGGTGGTTCCAAAAAATGGGGAGGAACTGTGCCGGATCTCCAAATGGAGATGAATTTGGCCGGGGGTGACTGGGGAAGAACAGGTTAAAGCCATGCCTGTGGAGAAGGGGCTTTAGCCTACTTCATGTTGTCAGACAGGTTCTACCCAAACGGAGTTCTTGATTCTCGAGGTCTGACAGTAATCAAATCTAGGTAAGGCTTTTGAAATTTAACTTTGCTTTTCAAAAAATGTTGTCAGTGACATAATTTAACAATTTGAGTGATTACTTTTTCCACAGAGGACAGCTTTTTTTCCCCCTTTCTAACTGAAATGATCATTTAAAAACTACTTTGTGTATTTAATCAGGGTAAATCTGATATTCAAATGTGTTTATTGATCTGAAATATTTAATCGTGCCAAAACACAGAAGAAATCTGCAAGGGGACAAATATTTTTTTCACAGTTCTGCATATTCTATTTAATTTCTATCTACATAAGTGTAAAGTTCTGAAATCTAAGAAGGTTGCATAGTCTTATATCAAGTTTTATATCCTGTGATACGGTTAGTTTTAGTATCATAACTTAACCTCTGGGTTATGGCTGAAATCACTGTTTAATGTCTGACTGGAATTAAGGCGAAAAATAAATATGCTGAACTGAACAGAGTTTCTCTTGTTGGGATATATGGGGTCTTAATGACAAGTTGGCTTATTGTCGCCCCCTGTTTCTGAGGCTTTATATGATCTCTTTTTTTCATGGCAAGGCAATAACTTCTCAACTCAGTGTTTTTACCCGATTTCCTTTATCACCACTATAAATGTTGTGAATATGGTATTCTGTCTAAATGAGTTAGAGATTATGGCACTTTTTCCTCAGAGTGAAATATGAAATCATAATTTTACTCCGGTGGGATAAACCTCACTCAGTTACTGAGCTAAAAGAGAAGACTTGACTTGAGCTGCATGTCAATCATCCTGAGTGGCACCTGGCTCGGCGGGCTGAGAGTGAGTAAGAGCAGCAGGAGACAAAGGTTGAACGCTGGCTCCGTTCTCAGCACCTGGCACCTCCATTGAAGGAATTACAGTACTCCCACTGGCTTCACTGTTCCTTTATACCATCAATAAAACAATCACTGTTCTAGTCTAGACAAAAATTTGGTGGGTAATTTTTTTATTCTATTTTTCACAAACACTTTTCAGGAGATTTTTAAACTTCCTGAAATCTCTGAATATACAGAAAACAACAAACGTGCTAAGTACCAAAAACAAAAAGTACAGTATTGATACTAATTGTAATTTTTTAGTTTGGGGTGTTGCAACCACAAACTATAATTGATTTTTTTTAGATTTCATTCAATATACCAACACAAACTAGTCCATAATTACTTGAATAATAGATTGAAGAGGTATAGGAGCCAGTTGCAGGTAGGAGATAGGCAGTAGCACGATGAAAGATGATAATATGGCTGGGTAATCAATCAATAACAATATATATTGCGATAGACACATGATCAATATCAATACAAAATATGACCAACAGAATGTTCAATAATTCCAGTGAATTCCAATCCAGAACCACACAGCATTCTGGGGGATGTAGGCAGCAGAAAGGCCTTAGCCACCCAACTTCTCACAGCCCAGGTAAGCAAGGTTGGTGGCATCAACTAACTCAATCACACTTTGATTACCTAGCAACAACTTGTTGATTAACTTGCACAGCAGCAATTTCAGGTTTCGCCACGGTGCTTCACAGCTGCTTAAAAATAAAAACAACACCGTGGAGTGAAATGAGAAAATGAGTATTTCAGATATTTAAAACAAAAAACCAAATCAATAATTATCGATATCGACTCATATGAAACCCTTATACTGTGATATGTTTTTCAGCCATATTACCCAGCCCTAAATGAGAACACAGTTCAAAAACTTACCAGCTTAAATCCAACTGAGAATCTGTGACGACTTTAAAAAATGGCTGATCACAGACATTCTCTGTCTAATCTGATTGAGCTTGAGCAATTTCGCAAAGAAGAATGGGCTAAAGTTTCAGTCTCTAGATGTGTAAAACAAGGAGAGATATAAAAAACCTGCTGCTGCGATTCCACTTTTATAACATGGTTCAACAAAGTCTGGGGGCCGAATACAAATGCAGAACACTTTTTAGATTTCTGATTGTTTTTTATTTTAACAGTGAAAAACAATGTATGATTTTACTTCTCCTTCACAATTATACACTAATGTGTTTGTCTATTTCTTGAAATCGTAATACCACAAATTAAAGTTTGTGGTTGTAAAGTGACAAAATATGGAAAAAGTAGAGGCAACTCTTTAGTATGCCGCTTACAACCAACTCATTTCAGTAATAACCAACAGAGCCAACATGGAGGGTAATTTCTCGTAGAAACACTAATGAGCCGACCTGCAGATAATCACAAGCTGTAATTCACCAACGACACACGCAGCTTGAGTCTTGCAGCAATAAGCATGAACACAGTGTTACCAAGATATTTAGCTCACATAAAAAAGGCCATCAAGTCAAGTCTGCTTTGGCAAATCAATTCACATGACATTCAATCTTTAATTGTTCAGGATCAAAACACAACAATCAAGATGAAAACGATCATTAAAGTCTGATTTTATCCTTTAACTGATGGCTACCATCCTACTGATCATCCATGCATATTTTAAAACAACATGTATGCAACAAGGTTACTGCAACTTTCTATTTATTCTTTTTTTTTTTTTTTTTTTTTTTTTTACAATTTTCCTATAATAATGATTACTTTTCTCTTATACATGGGAACTATTTTCTCTTTTTAGGCAAATGTTTGAAGCTTATTGAAAAAGTAAAGCACATGCTGCTTTAGAATAGAAAGCGTTAAGAAGCATCCATGAATTAGATACCTTCATTATTTCATGAGATTTTCTTTTAAATTCCACATTTGAGATTTTTTTTTAAGAAATCTTTTTTCTTACAACAAACCAACCTGCTTACTGATTTCTTTGGAAGTGAAGCATCACAGGAAAAGTTATTTTTTTGCCTCTTATGTAAATTCTGACCCCTGCTGTCCAATTTGCCAAAACCAAACAAGCAGCACAGCGACAGCATTTGATGAGCAATAAAGCTTTCATTTCTTAAAAAGCTGGGGTTGCATGTAGGTCTCCAGAGAAATAAAGGTCGGAGTAACACTAAGCAAAGGCTTCACGATAAAGAGATCTAGATGAATTACGTTTTGACAACTTAAAAGAGGCAATCTGTCCTCCAGAGGGGGGAGATTAATCAGCCATAACAAGAGGAGAACAATAATTACTTTGTCATCTATGCTGGTTCCGAAATCTATTTTGGTTTTATCTCTCCTTCTCTACAGTGATCAAAATCTAAATCTGGCCAAATGGGCACATTACAGTGATGCACTGGACAGTCTGAGGATGTAGCGTCAAAATAATTTTGAGTGTAGAAGTGATAAACAGAACTTTTCTATTTTAGCATAGATAAAGTCTAATGGTGAGGAATCAGCCAAATAAAAACAACGTAATATCCAGAACTTACAGGTATAGCAGCTGATCTTCAGAGAGGGGGTGGGGGGCAGGAACCATGGAGAAAAGCAGTACAATCCATCCAAGAACACAAAATTAAGTGTTTAAAGAGTAACTAAACCCTCAATTTTTTTGCAGATAAGCTGTATAAACTGGGCCTAAGGGGGTTACCTTTATGTTACTGTGCAAATTGTGACATTTTCATGTGAACTTGTTTAATTCTACAATATTTTCCCTGAACCGCCTTAGTGCTGCCCTTTTTAGGCTTAAGAGTGGCTACTGCAATTAGGGCTTAAACGATAATTCGGATTAATCATGTTGAATCGATTATTGAAATAATTGTCAATTAATATAGTAATAAATTAATAGTTAACTGGAGTTTACAGACTCAAAAAAAGAAAGCACACCAAGCTCAGAGTAGTAATTGAGTCTGTTATTAGTGAAATAAAGCGCTTTTCCTTTGTCGCTCTTTCCTCGTAGCTGTTCACACATATGTGGTGCTGAAAATACACCAGCGGGTTTCCTACCTTAATTTTATAACAGCGCAAAGGTGAGGGAGAAAAGGGAGATTTAACACTAGAACAACAATCTACAATTTGACCATCAAGGAAATAATTAATACAATGTTTTTAAAACCAACATAACACCAAACTACACTGTTTTTAATTTAACAGACAAAGCTTAATTATGCATTAAGCTTTTACCTGTATCGAACATCATCAAAGAAACTATGACACATAGAAAAACTTTGTCAATTTGTCAGCGGAATCTAACAAAAATAAATAACTGCTGAGAAATACCATCTAATCCTCTCTGTGGAAGTAGAGCATCTTTATACTAATGCGTCCTGCAGTTCGTTACATAAATTACCATTTTCAACAGAAAGACTGTTGTTGCAAGCAAGATTTTCCACTTGATTATTGTAATTAAAAGTAAGCGCCAACATTACCATGAGGCAGAACTGAGTACCTGACGTTCAAGGTACATGCATACTAGAGTTTAGATTTATAACCCGAGCACGACCCGAAATTCGAGCCAGGTCCACAATGATATGCTTTATGTGGGTCAGACTTCTGTGGTGGGTTTTTAATAAGCCTACAATACATCCAGCACAGAGAAACTAAGGGAGAATGCACAATACAAAATTGTGTTCACCTACTTAACACAGTCAAAATAGAGAAGTCGGGAGTTTTCCTTGTTGAGGAAAGAAGGAAAGGTGCAGAAGTAATTAGACTGTAACAAGCGCAGCGCACTGCACAAATGCACGCTGCTCCGCCCTGCTGCGTTCCCATCACACAGCCTAAAAGATTTGTAGTTTACTCAACCTGCTAAAAACGGAAGAACTGTTTTGCTAAACAATCACAAATGGGGTTCTAAAAATGAAAGTAGTAAAAGCTTTATTAAAATAATTTTATTACTGGGACTCCAATTAATTAGTCGGGTTGGATCGGGCTCGATTCTTTTAGGTCTGATTTAAACTCTAATATAAGCAGAGTGCGCAAGGTGACGAAACACCCTCACCTCAAAAATGAATCCGGCGCCGCTGTAGAGGGGTTTGAAAGTGGGGATAAAAATCGCTATATTAGCAACTGACCACACTCAGGTAACCCCAAACTCGGCTGTGCCTTTCAGTGTCTCTTGTCACTGCCCACTGTGGCGGAATTTTTCAGAATTTGTCTGGGGAGGGGTTGTGCTTTAATGAGGGTTTAAGTTTCACCATAAATACTCAGGAGGATGATTACAGACAAGCTTCACAGGTGATTAATTAACATAATCCATTACAGCAGTGAGCGCGCGGGACTGAGAGCAAAGATGGCGACTCAAGTTGCAAAATTAAGACTTCTGGCTTGACCTAAACCTGTCCCCTAAATTCTTATTTGAATTAGACTTCTAGTCTTAGACTTAGGTTAAACTGACCATTTTTATCTCATGTAATTAAGAGTGAAATTAAGTCGACATGTGAACTATAGACTGCAGCTGCTGCGCATGTTTTACTGTGAAATGACGGTTATTAGCCAATGACATTGGTGCATGTTAATGTCTCATAACCGTCTCATGTAGCCTTCTAATAATGACCACATTAATGTCTCTCTAACTGAACGCTGTATTAAATTACATTGGCCCATTTAGGAAACAAAACAAACGTAACTTACCCCCGATATTCTCTCGCTGTTAAGATGTCATCACAAGGGCACTTCCGGGTAAAAATATCAAAAACATCACAATAAAAGCGCCTACTGTTCTGTTCATTCTGAATGTTAACTCATTTATTTACTTAACACACTTTTTCCTCATTTATTATGTTGTAATTCATACCTTAAATTTGAACATCTTATCTTGAGTCAGCGATGGGTAGTAACTAGTTACATTTACTCAGTTACATTTACTTGAGTTACTTTTTTGAAAAAAATTACTTGTTGTACTGCATTGTACTTTTTATTTTAACTTTGAAATTATTATGATTTACTCACTTCTCTTACTTGAATACAATTTCTGACTGCTCTAGCCACCATGAGTAACTTTACTTAATCAAGAGCAAGCTTGTTCTATCTAAAAATGTGCCCACTTGTACACAAGCTTTGTTTTTTTAAATGGTATTTTCTGTCTGCTGAGCCTTTTATAGCATTTAGAGGTCAAAAAGGTACAGTAAACACTATAAATTGTCAGTGGAAGTAGTTTACCCAGTTCTAACATACAAATTCAATTCAATTCAAATTTAAATTCAAAAATTCTTAACCCAAAGGGAAAGTAAATGTTGATGTAACTAATTTAATCAAGGAGTCATTATAGATGGTGATGGCTTTGGGCAGGAAAGATCTCCTGTAGTGGTCTGTTTTACAACCAATCTGAAGAAGCCTTTGACTGTAGAGACTGTTTTCCAATGACAGGTCTCATGAAGAGGATGTTCAGGGTTATCCATAATTTTTGTGCTTTTATGCAAAATCCTTCTTTGCATCAACTCCTGAGGTTCCACAGTCGTCCCCAGAACAGAGCCAGCCTTCTTTATCAAGTTGTTGAGCCTTTTTTGGTCCCTGGCTCTGATGCTGCTGCCCCAACAGATGATAGCAGAGGAGATGATGCTCTCAACAACAGACTTATAGAAGACATGCAACATCTTGATGCAAACCTTGAAGGATCTTAGCTTCCTCAAGAAGTACAGTCTGCTCTGTCCTGTCTTGTAGATGACTTCACATCCTTTTGGATTCAGACATTTTTTCACCTTCTTTTTGTTGTTTTGTGCTGTATAGCATTTCAGTGCTGATGAAATTCCCTTCCAAAATATGCTGTATTACTCTGCATCAACACACACCCGTCAAATGAGAAGTTTGGTCACACTCAAAAATTTCTGCCTTTTTGCAAGTTGTTCTTGAACTCTAAACTTTCTTTTGATTCCTTTTTCTTTTTTTAAACAGATGTAGGGAAAACATTTTGGGAGTGTCTTTTTTTGCCAGATCCATCAAACATCTTCTAGTTTGGTGATTCAGTGGCCGGAATAGCCAGAGAGGAGACTCTGGAGAATCCCTGTTTAATTTGATCAGGAAGCCCAGAGTAGCTGATTGAGGGAGGAACAACATTACTCAGAAGTCCAGAGAGTGCAGAGACTAGTAAAGGCGGGTCTACCTAGACTCCCTATGAGAACTCTGAAACCATCACTTGAAGAGGTGGACCAACTGCAACCCCTCTTTTACCTAAAAACAAAAATAACAAAAGAAAAAACAGCAATACTGAACCTCAGAGTAATAATCGAAGGCAGGAATGAACCAAGTTACCCCCTCCTACTACACCACATCTTTTCCCAGATAGTTTTATCAAGAACTTAAATCTGTTATCACGCCGTGTCAGAGAAAGAAATACAGAAATCAAAATAATGTCCATACTGTCTGATCCCCTCTTTTCATGGCTTCCAACCTAAAGCTCCCCATTTCCATGCATATCTCACTAAGACATCCTTCTGGCTTTAGAAATCCATGCTGCTAAGACACTCAATTCAGGTCCTGCTGCTGCAGAAATATGTGGGGGGTTTTTTGTACTTGCATTTATACTGCCTGGCTCTACAGAAAAGCCCATTTATAGAAATCAGTCAGTTTATTTTTTTTTCTTCATCACTGCACCTAACCGTGAAATTCTGAATGTTGAGTGCAAATGAATGATATTAACTGAGAGAAAACGCCCTTGACTGAAAGTTCCTTAAGCCTCTATCGAAACTGTCTGGTTCTTTCTGCCAGACAAAGGCCTTATCTGAAGCCAGAGGAGAAATATTTCATTATTTTTCTTTTACTGGACAGTTTTCCTTATAATTAAACTGGATTCATCATGTAAATTGGTTCTTGTTTTTATGTTTTCCCTGTGAACCCCAAATGGATGTTATTTTCAGTTTTTTTTCTGGGAATAAAGGTAACCTACTCCTGAAGGATTTTCATTTAGTTATTCACAGATGGCTTTGGAAAAACATCAGCTCCCCAACAGTTGAATGATGAGTTAATCTCATTCCTTTTTCTGCCTTTAAACACTGATTTATTCATGAGGGCTTCTCAGAAAAGAGGAATACTTCAAATGTCACTAAAAGACAGCAGTTTTCTGGGCTTGAATAGCTGCAGCCCTGCCAGTAGCTTCTCCGTGAAGGTGGAAATAACGTCATTTACGGATTCTTGTGAAATAGATTCATCCAGCTTAAATAAATTTGGTTAACTGATCCCCTTCTGACTCAAAAAGGATTTTTCCCTTATGGTAAACACCTTTCTTTTAACTTCTTTAACACTGATGTCATTGGAAAAGCTCTCCAAACTAAACAAAGTGTGAAGGAAACATCTTCAAGAAGAGATTTTGCACTTGAAAGAGACACTTAACCCGAAATTCAATGGAACACTCAGAGAAGTTTAAAACAAGGGGTACTTCAGGTTTAATACCACCCTAAAGAGGCAACTTTCTTTCCAGTCCTTCAAGTTGCATTTGTCTCCAGGTATAGCTTAGGAAAACCAGCTTTTGCTGGCAAAGATATAAACAACATTTCTTTTGGACAGACAGTTGCTAAGTCAGTGCTTCATTGGCTTTGCTGTCAGCTGCAAAAAAAAAAAAAAAAAAAAAAAAAAAAAAAAAAAAAATCATGAAATGTCCCCAAGCAGTCTAGGTTTATAATGTGGCTTATATCTGGAAACTTTAAGTAAAATAACAAGCACATTTAATAAAAAGAGAAATTTAAAAAAAAAAAATAAACAGATACAATAATCAAGTTGCTTTCTTGAATCACCTTTTAATACAGTTTCAGTATTCAGTTTTAATAAGCACATCAGATTTGACATTTCAACTACAAGAACTGCTTTCCTCCAAGTCCCTTCAAAATGTCCTTGCCAGACCCTTCAGATCTAGTCAAAACAATCCCCCACAAAGATCACTCAAAACAAAATAAAAAAAGATTCATCCATTAGACTGACTGATAGATTGAGACTGCTTTATTTATGAACATTAATATAGCTTAAAGTATCTTCTTTATGATACACTCTAATTCTATATTCTGACACCTTGTAAAGCAAATGTTTGACTTGAAATATGTTCAGGAAAGTATGCTGAAAACTTTAGCTTTAAATATTCCGCTGTTAAACAATTTAGACCATTAACTTTATCTTTCCCCCATTGAATTTGTAATTTGATTCTTGGCCGTTATTTCCTCTTGGGTAGAATATTGTGATCCCTTAAGAGTGGATATACACAGTAAGATCTGTGTTTCTGCAGAAGGTACATAATCGAATTGTTGGCTTTTATCAGGAAAAATGAGTAATCATATAAAACCAGTGTTGGCTGCAGTCCATTCACTTCCTGTTCATCATAGAATTGGTTTTAAGATTTTATTCCTGTTTTTTAAAATCTTAAATTGTCTTCATCCAATTCAAAGGAATGTTTAGGAACAGCTGACAGTCAAGTAGAGGCTCTGGGATGTTCCAGGATCTAAACAGCCAGATACAGGAGATCCAGTGACAGAGAACATAGTGTTTGTGCTGTGCCTGCTCTTAATATTTAGAAAATTTTAAAGACATTACTAGAGGAAGATGTAAAACCAATGGCATTTCATTTCATCTGTTAGCTTATTTATCTCAATTGCTTTTATCAATTTCAAACATTTTTTTTCTTATGTTTTAAATAAAAGCTTTTTATATGACAAGATTTTTCACAATTTCATCATGGATTTGACATGTTTACATGCAACCCTGTGAACTGGTGTATCTGGACCCTATTGGGGTCAAGCCGCACTGGCAACCTACGAACTGGACCATGGCTCAAAAGGCTTTTTACGTGGAACATATCTGGGTAGACAACCTATATTGACAAAACCAGTTTGACAATCCTAAATTGGATCTCAAATGGGTATGACAAAAATCAGTAGAAAACTACACAATACAGCAAGGATATCTTACCCAGTGTTATCCTACATAAAATCTATAAACCCAATAATTTGACCATTATGGAACTAGCAGACAGTCCATTTTTGGGGTTCGTTATTCAGCCCAATTTCAACCAATGGTTAGGTTCAAATCACAAACTTCCAATTAGCATAAATTCCATAATATAGCTGTTTGCCATTTTTGCTAGCAAATTTGCTAGCTAACTCACTGTCTTTGTTGTTGAATTATATTTGGGAATTTTACTTACATTTAAGTTGCAGAACAATTTGTCCGTCTCATGGAAAACCCACATCGGGAGCGTTTCAGTTCTATTATTTACACAGAAAACTGTAGGAGGCAGCGCTTCACCAATTATCTTCCTGGTGATACATGTACTGAGAACTGAAAATGTAAAGCATTTCATGTCAGAGTAATAATCTGATATAAAATTAAAAAGATGAGTAAAATCAATTAAATGGCTACAATATTTTTGGTTACTCTGACCAGAAATGCTTTATATGTTCCGCTCTCAGTATTGTACACAGGAAGATAACTGGTGGGGCAAAACCTCCTACTTCCATTTCCTGCATAAATAATTACTGGTTTCATGGCAATAAAATACCGAAATTAAAAATGATGATGGAATAAAGTTGGATTTGTTTTGAGATGACTGGAGTCCACTTTGGTCCTGGCTCTTCTTGGACTACCCAAGAGCTTCAGCCTCCAACACCAACTAAATAAGTCAGAAAGCAGTAAGATATTGGGCCGTCGCATGGCGTAGCGTAGCGAGTAGAGCAAGCACCCTGTATGTAGAGGGCTATAGTCCTCGTCAAGGTTGTCCTGAGTTCAACTCCCGGCCTTGGAACCTTTGCTGCATATCATCTCCCCCTTTCTCTGCCCTTTTCCTGTCTACATACTAATAAAAATTTAAAAAATGGTCACTAGCACCCAAAACAAACATTTAAAAAAAAAAAAAAAAAAAAGCAGTAGAATATTAACCACTTAGAGCCTTTCAAAAGAATCACACCTTGAACTTTCATTTCAAGTAAATGTGCATACACACTGAATATTTCAAAGAAATGTGTTTATGATTCATAAGAGCACCGAAAATATTGTTTATTTCCTTGCAGTCTGGAGCTTTGTTCTTGTCTCTTTTTTTCCACAGCAAACCCTTGACACTGGTCACAGAGCTTCAACAATTCCCTGATTACAATCAGAGTTTATGCTTTTTTAATGTGCATGCACCCTTTAATTTCCTATCGCCTTCTTGGTAATCAAGTTGACGACAGATGATCAGCTCACCTATGCTGTCACTCTTTCCTGATAAACAAGCACTGATTTTCAAATACATTTATATGAATTTGTATTTATAGACACTAAAAACATGGCATATGTTATGACGTCAATTTATCACAAGTTACTTTGGAGTCATTTCATAGCTAAGGAGTGAGCCTTTTTTTAAACTCTATTTATTGGAATGGTTTTTCTTCTGCACCTCAGGGGTCTGCCAGGCTGTAATTACCCACGGGTAAGGGCCAATTGTTCAGCTGTTGAATAGTACAAAACTCAATAAGTACATCTCAAGCAAAAGTTATTATCCCCAACTCCAACTCATGTTTAAAATCAATGGCAGAAAATGAGAACAACTGACAGCTTGCTTTTTTCAAATGCTCTCATAATTTCAGTGAATGACCTGCCTGGATCCAGGCTGTTGAATACAACAACAACAAAGAAATTACTGTATATCAAACTAGACTATGCTTTTACTGACTCAATTTGGTATAGAAATTTTAAAAAGAAAATTTTATACTTTTTCAAAGCAAAAGTCCATTTTGAGATGTTCATGGGCCACTATACACTCAAAGAAGTGAACCAGGGCATTTGTCCACATTATGTTAACATTTTATTTCCAGTTAATACATAAAATATGTTTTTGCTGGGTTAAATTGATTTATTCTAGTAAAGATAACAGATTACCATATTTTTTTTGCTTTCAGCTAACAAAATACAATTATGTGGAACCTGTTGAAAAGACAAAAATGTGAAGTCGATTCATTTTTTTTAAGTGTAGATGAAATTAAAATGAGTTATAAAGTTCAAAATTCAGTCGATGGAGCAATGGCAATTTAATCATTTACAACCATCGGTTAAACATAACCATAATCTATTTTTTCTTGCATCCTTTGATAAAGGAGGTATTTTTTTTCCTGTCGTCAATAATCCATGTTGGCCTTGGAGAGATTACCCAGGGAAGGAAATAAAAGACATGGATGCCCGAGTAGAAGTACTAGACTGTAGCAAGTGCGAGTTATAAAGAAAAATGTTCCTCTGAGATACATCCCTTGTAGCTGAACTATCCAGCTCACTGTTTATGAATAATTCACACAGAGGCAACCAGTATAAATGAAACAAGAGCAGAATTGCACAGAAGGATATTTGCAAATATGCTGGTGCAGCTAGAAAGGACCAACTCACCAAGTGGTTCTTCTTCAGATTTTCTGACTCAAATCAGAAAAAAAAAAACCCTATTTTTTTTTTTTTTGTCTTGGGATGTAAGGAGATCTTATGGAATGAGATTTCTGGACCTCCACAACTTTGGTTCATCATTGGGTTACAATTTCCAGATGCCTGATGGTCCTTTGTTCATGTGCTCAAACAATTCTATGAAAGTATAAACACCAGGAGAATGTCTAGCCATTATATGCTTGGAAGCCTGGGAACACCATCCCAACTGTGAAGTATGGAGCTCACAGCATCATGTGTTGATGTTTTGCTGCAGGAGGGACTGGTGTGCCTCACAAAATAGATGGCATAAGTGGCTGAGGTAATATTTGGGAATGGTCATCACAAAGCCCTGATCTCAGTCACATAGATAATCAGTGGGCAGAGCTGAAAATGTTTGTGAGCAAGGTGGACTACTAACTGGACTCAAGTTCAAAGGCAAACTACTGTGGGAACCTTATGGAAGAACACCCAAAAGATGCTCAGACATCTTCATCAATAGAACTTATTCATATTTTATAAAAATTGCAAACCAAATAAAATCAAGTAGGAGTCAACACAGCCTCCACATTGACAGTAATCCTCTGGGAATTAATCCCAGCCTACATTTATTACTAATTTAAATTGGTGAGTAGGCCTGCACCAAAGGACAACATCACTATAACCGATCGGGTGAATTCTAAAGGTTTCTAAATTAGTGCCTCAGAATTACAAGAAGAGGTTTGAAGCAACTTAACAAAGATGGAAAAAGCGAAAAAGAGAAAGGAAAGACGGCTGCTGCAGAGGTCTGGAGGTAAAGACCGAGCCACTGTGCCTCTAATCACTGCTGCAGTGGCTATTTCCTAAGGTGACACTACAATCAAGCTCAGAAAAACACTCAGCAAACTGCTTGTGAGTGCAACTCAGTCAAAGAGTAGAGCTGCAGAACATTTCACATTACCAATATATAGGTCCAATGCAAACAAGGAAATTAAGTGACTTGTGTTGGACATAGAAATGGAGGCAGGTAACGTTTCAGACCATGTATATCCACTGTTATGTAGGAAAATGAGACATAAAACATAGGCATTGCAGTTTTCATGTATAGTATTTCAGTACGCGTCAAACCGTCTCACCTCTCTCACTTCTTGAAAAGGGCAAATCGCTTAAACGTGAGTGGCTGTCAGTGATTGAAGACAGAACAATCTAACACCATCCTGGCATATTGAGAAACGGAGAAAAATAAATGTATTATTGGAAGCATATTTCAGCACAGAAGGTGAAACTCAGTGACAGAGACAGCAAAGCATACAAACATATTGTGTCAAGAAATCCCAGAGGAACAACTACTACAGTGACTGCAAAGCATAAATCTACAAATTGCTGCTGAAACATTTTGGTGAAAGCTCAGTAAGGCGGAAAAATCACAAAACAAACTTTTACTCTGTGTTATAATTTGCCTGACCCTAAGTGAAGCGTAAAGTGTGTTCTCTAAACTCCAGTAGTTCTGTAAGAATAAACCTTTAGACAATTGTACAAGCTGTTGAATATATACAGCCTCTCACCCAGTACCAGCTGCAGATGGACACCAGCACATCTGTGGGTATAGAAAATAGGTGGACAAATGAATGTTCACCATTCCTTAAACCCCCACTTTAGTTTAAACAACAACAACAAAAAAATGTTTGAACATTTTTTTGTTGTTGATAAAACCAACAGCAGCGAATCAAGGCCAATACGTGAAACATTAATATTTTCTGAGCAAATGCACAGAATATAATTTTTTAAAAATGTACAACACCTTGCAAAAATGTTCAAAGCTATTAACTTTTTCCCACTTTGTCTCCCCAAAGAACAACGCATTTTATTTGATGGGATAATGGACAGAAATACTGAAATAGTCTTGACTTGTTTAACATTTCCACATTTTGCCACATCATTTACTAATTTGGTGACTTTACAGGACAATTATTTAGGGGTTTAAGAGTAAAAGTGCCAGAGTACAAACCCATGCAACACTTAAAAATGCAAACACCATGTATGATTTTTTTTTTTTTTTTCTTAGAAATTATAAACAACTTTGTGTTGGTCTATTGCATAAAATCCCCAAAACGATACAACGGCTTCATCTAAGAATTGTTTTGGATTTAAAGGAAGCCATTTATTTGAATAGGAAAACTATGAAAATTGCACGTATTTCAACTTTCTCAATTACATAGTCATTTGCTGGTAAAAAAAAAAAAAAAAAAAAAAAAAAAAAAAAAAATACATGTGCTTCCCTGTGTGGAAACACAAGCTAAAAGTTACACTTTTCCCCCAAATATACATAAAGACAGCCACATGACAGCATCAAAATTTAATATAGGTTGACAAGATGTAATAGCTCATCTTACAGCCAAGATGGAGCGCTGCAACTCCAAGGACTTGTTTGACAAAGTGAACAGAAGTGACAGATGGGTAGTGGCAAGTGTTACCGGAGGGCTTGATGCAAGACTCCAGTCTCAGTGGTGTGTGCTCCATGTTTTCCACAGAAATAAAAAAAAAAAAAAAAAAAAAACATAAGATCAAGTAAACACATTATTCTCCTTTCCTCCAATGTCAAACTCCCTAACTCCTCCTGTACGGTCGTCCCCTCCAGCTGTTTTCCGTCAGACATCCACTGCAGCAAAGACAGGCTATACCCCTTAATCTGACAATCAGAGAGGGACCTTCGATTCAGACGAGTCTGAATGTGGGAAAGATGGGCGCCGAGGTGTCCAGTCAGAGAGACAGGTTTGGAAAGCAGTTTGTTCAACATATAAACAGTGACAGGAGAGGTGAGTGGGCAGCAAGAAGACGGGGTGTAGGAGGCAGGCCGGTGTTATCGTTTCATTTGGAGCTTGTTACACCGTGGAAAACAGACTTGCCTCTTTGGTGAAGGCTGCTCTGGGACTTGCAGAGTTAAAAAAAAAACAAACAAAAACAACATGGTGCTATGTGTGCAAACAAATGATCTAGACATTAAAATGGGAGAGTAGGTGTTATTTGCTCATTTTCAAATTCCATCATTACTTTACTTTCTCCAGAAAAATAAACTAATAAACATTTCCTAAATTAACCAGTTATCAGGTTTAAGGTGTCATTACTTTTTCACATACAGCCAGGCTGGTTTGGATAGCTTTTTCCTTTCAACAACTGAAATCACTTGAAAATGGCATATTGTATTGATATTAAAATTATTTTGATGATCTGAAATATTTAATTGTGACTGAAAAGCAAAAACACAACAACTGTATAAAGGGGGGATCCTAATTCAGGGCAGTGTACATGGTATTTACCAACAGCAGGAGGGATTACCATGGAGCAATATTTACCCCTATGGGCACCATGTTTTGTGGGTCAAAGGTCATCTGTATATGGATATGTGTATATGAATGTGTATTTATGAGAATGTGTGTGTGTGTGTGTGTGTGTGTGTGTGTGTGTGTGTGTGTGTGTGTGTATGACTAAGTATGTCTGAGTATGGGTGAGTATCTATAACTATGAATAAGTGTGTATGAGTGTGTATTTATGAAGATGAGAACATATGTATTATTATATATGTGTATGAAAGAGAGTGTATGTATGGATGAATATGTTTGAGTATGAGCGTGTGTGTGTGTATGATTATGAATATGTATGACTGAGTATGTATGTCTGAATATGTGCGAGTACCTAGGAGTATCAGTGCGTGTGAGTGTATATGAATATGTATGACATGTGATTCATCTGCGTATAAATCAAGGGTTTTATGCTGTAGAGTAGGTTTCGGTACTATTTTGAAAGTCCAACAGGGTTGTTTAAGGGCTGATTCAGTTCCATTAGTCTTATGGATTGTATTTCCTCTGCTAATATCCAATTAAACTGTTTTATCAGCTCCATACTGTAGGGTAAGTATGAAAAACTAATGCTTTTATTTGGAAAAAATTTGGTCGGCTTCATTTCAAAACCATTAAATCACAAATTTGGTGTCTAATAAAGAAAATGCCATTTTATTTAGGGGTATCAGAATAAAAGCCCTCCCACCCCACCAAAAAATACATTAAAGTTTGTTGTAATGTGCCAGAATGCAGAAGATCTGTGAATACCTTTGCAAGGAACTGTGTATTATTCATTGTAATACCATTTTTGGAAAGAATGAGCTCCTTCGCCTGACTCAGTGCACACCTACTGTAATTAACATCAGCATAATAAACATGAGCATAATTGCCTGACTTGCCTCAGGCCTGGTGAAGAGTAACACAATGAAGGAACATTTTGCTGCTTTGTAATTTTGTCAGGCACAAAGAGAGTTAAAGCACTCTTGGCTCCAGTGTAAAAACTGAACTGCATGTTAGCTTGTTCTATCATAAGGCTCAGAAATGATGGAAGAGTCCTATTGTGCGGCCAGCCAGCCTTGGTTGAAATGAAACTCTGCTTCCTGCATAGCTAACCACAGGGATATTGGAAGCTAAAGCACCATTTAGAAGTTCAGCCAAGCATTGCTGTACAGTCAGATAGCTGCATGCTATATCTGCCGTACATTTTGTTGGACATGCAATAGTAATTCTGCACATGCTTAGAGTTTTTCATCATTTCTTTCATTCAGCAGGGGTCTATTGATAAAAAATAAATAAATAAATAAATAAATAAATAAATAAAAAATAAAAACACACGTCTTGTATTCCAGCAGCTGTGCAAAGGTCTTCCAGTCTAGGAAGAAAGACCCCATGAGAAGGGAAATGTCAGGTTAGTTGAAATGTGGTTCAGAGAAAAAGAGAGGGGGAAAAAAAAAATGAGCGAGTGGGAGTTGTGTTAGTGCTGCTGTGGGAGACTGGATGAAATGGCAAAGGAACAAGCGAGGATATTGGAGTCAAACCTGCAGTTGGAGCTGTTTCAGGCTGTTGGGGGGGGTTAGAAAGCTGTCTGAACGCAGTGAAGAGGAACCAGGTTTTTGTGTTCATACGACCTTTTGTTCATCTCATGTATAAATATATTTTATTTAGTGTCTGCACTCTGAATTGACAGTTACAACGCTGCTGTCGAGATGTTGCATGGAGACATACTGCCCCCTATGTCCACAGAATATTCCTTACAGCAGTGTTTTTATAAACTAAAATAAGCTTTTAATACATTTTAGAAAGCTTTTACACACCCGTGGTTATCAAATATCATAATTTATTGGTTTAAAGGAACCATTTTTTTGTACAACATTACATTGGAGATGCAGGTGGTGAACTGTTTATGACAAGCAAATATTTCTGGGGGTTTTCATATTTAATCATTCATGAGTTAGGGCTTCAATCTTGAAAATACTTGATTTAAGATCTATCTCTGAAATGGTCTCATCAAAAACTGCATCATCATCTGTTTTGTAGATGCTTGGATGCAATATTTGGAACGTTAATGTGCTTAGAGTGCACTGATGCTCTGCATCCCAGTAATATACTTGATCAATTGGATGAACTTTTACTGCATCTGATGCCCCCACCTAATATAGATTTTAGTGACCAAGAGGCTTGAGCCAAGATAGAGAAACAACACGTTGACAAAAAAGAAAAAGAAAATCTCCACCAGTATCATCAAAATGACTGTTTTCAACAATAATAACAAAATTTTATGTTTTCCTAATATCATGCAGCACTAGGTATGCGTTTGCCAGCTTTGCACGTATAGAAACTGAGGGGGTTTTTTTTGTAGAATGCATGAACAAATAGTTGTCCTGACAACAAAAAATGACTTGATTTTATTTAAGGGTATCAGAAGGATGTTAAAACCCATATTTTATTTGATTTCACTTCATAATTGCATGCTTCTTTGTGTTGCTCTACATATAATCCCAATAAAACGCGTGAAAGCTAGTCTCTGTAACATGACAAAATTAGAAAATGTTCAAGAGGTGTGAATATCTTATCCAGACACCATCAATACAACTACTACAACTACAACAGCACCCAATCAGGGAACAAAATCACTACTGAGATCCTCTAAAATATAAACAGGCAGTGAAAATGAACCCAAAAGACTTCATTTTCTAGCTTTAGAAACCACAGGTCAAAGGGATCCCAGAGAGCTTGTGCAAAGAAGGATTCTTAATAAATTGACGAATATTCATCAGACTGTTACACAACGATTAAGTCTTCTGTCAGAGGATTCTTCAGATCTGCTGTAACACTGACAACTACAGGAGATCCTTCTTACCCACAGCCATCTACACCATCTCCAAAAAATTCATGTATCCTGCACAGTTGTACATTTAGGTTTCTAAATGTACCAAGAGCAACACCTTGTGGTGAAAAAAATGGTTGAAAATAAATGAAACATGTTTCCTTTAACTGCTCCATGTGTAGTGGGTTGGACCCCCCCCCCCCCAAAAAAAAAACAAAAAAACCCAGCCTCGTTTCCTCAAATCTTTCCATCTAAAAGTAATGATATAACTTATACCCCAAGCTAAAAGATGATCTTCTTCAAAGCATATTCTCTTCAAGCAGTTACCAGATGTTTCCATACACTGTATAAAATGACACATTATCTTTTTTTTTTCTCACCGTCAGAAATTTAAATCAGACTTACCTTTTCCTGTTTGACATCAGTTAGAATAAACAGATTATTTCTATCTCCTAAATTCCTTAACAAGCAGGAAATCTTTTTTTTTTTTTTAATTTCTTAAAATGAGAGCTTTACATACTTTATATTTGGTAGAGCTGCCTTTTAAATGATAGGATTTTGGAGAGACATTTTGTGTATCACTCTCCAACCTTCTAGCAGTCGTTTGCTGGAGTTGAGGCCCTTTCCTCAAGGAAGAACGGGAATAATGGTCAAGGTTGCAGGCTGCTTTGCATATTTTCAGCCATGACTGAGATCAGGGCTTTGTGTTGGCCACTTCAAAATATTGACTCTCTCATTGATGAGCCACTTTGTACCTAATTTGGTGGCACACTTAGTATTAGTGTCCATTTAGAAGACCCATGACTATTTTGCTTTTGTTCTGACTTTGATGGAAACATTTTGCACCAAAACACAGCTAATCTATGGGACAGAAAACCCATCTTCTTTCTTCTTTCTAAGGGGATGATGGCTAGACATTCTCATTGTGTTTTGAACAGATGAACGTGACACCTACATGCCTCTGGAAACCCTCCAGTGGATTATTGTGACTTTGCTCAGCTGACAAATGAAAAGACACATGAAACCAATTCTTTTGGAGCAAGTCTAATGAAGAGAGTACTACATTGAAAAAAGTGGAAATAAAATGACTGTCCGCATCTTGATTTATGGAAAAGTGTCTACTTGAAAAAGTGCAACTGCTTCTTTTCAAATACAATTTTTGAACTGTATTTAATCCATGTGGTACCTCCTCAGAGAGAAGCTCTAACTAGAACTAAAGCTATGCTACCCTCTGCTGGCCAATGATTAAAACTACATTAAGATTTTCCTTATTGAAATTAGCACAAATAAATACATTGTGAAGCACAATAAAATTTGTAATATTTTTACTCATATTTTTTAAATATTATTTGGAAAAAATATAGTAGTTTTCAAATGATTAAAACTTTTGAAAGATAATCCGCAGTCCATTGATTCTAACAATTCTTCGACATCAATATTTTTAGTCAATAATACAATTGAAAAGAGCCTTTCCTTTAAATGACTAATAAACAGCTATGTTATCAACCAATTTTGTTTATAATCTTCATTTAGTTCTATTATAAGAAACAACAAAGGACAGTAACCATTCTCAGCCCATTTCTGTTACATTTATAGTTCTAAAGGACAGAATTTAGGAGCATGCTTTAAACACCACTGCTGCCCCAGGTGACTCAACTATGTTTATTTATGCATGCCCAGGTGAAAATCATCAATTAAACTAATAATGAAGTCTTTGCACATAAAGCTACCAAATAAATAAATACATTTCTTAGCAAAATACCTACAACATGCTCATGTCATCTTGAATGATAGCCAAAAAATTACTTCAAATGAGAACACGTACCCATTCTGGGTGGCCCGACGGCTGCTTAGTCCAGGTTTTGTGTCCGGACAGCAGAATTAACATCCTTCTAATGGCTCCCGGTGTGTTTCCGAACAACATTCTTGCTGTACCTTGGCGCCATAACTTTGAAGTCGAAAGCCATTAAGCTGCCATAGCAACAGCTGAGCTCCGTTCCTCCTCTACGCTGCCCCCCAGTGGCGACCTTTGGTGTCGTTTAGCTTCCTTTTCGCTGTCAGATTAAATTTCGTTCATTTATCTTCAAAACCAGGACACTAACTGTTTAGCTGCTGTCAAAAATGTTTTCTTTAGTCAAAAATAAACACAACAGGCTTAATGAAAAAGATTCATAGTGATGAGATGATGCCTTTAAATTTTAAAGTTTATGTAAAAATATTGCTTTACGTTTACAGAAATTGTTTATAATGTGTATGTACATGTGTTAACTTGTAAAGCACTTTGCAAGTCTTCTACAGAAGAGGAAAGGGCCACTGAAAAAATAATTCTGACTTTGACTCTGATGGGCACCTGGGAATAACCAGCTTCACAGAGATGTGAACTTTTAACAACTCATTAAGTTTGATTTATTGAAAGTGAACTGTGACTGTAGCCTACCATTTACACACCTGGGCAATAACTGTATTGATGACAACTGCATAGCTCAGAGTTTAAAATTTGATTTCAGTCTTCTGAGAGTAAAGTCAGAATTCTGTTATTTTGTTTTCTAGTGATCCCAATCCTCTTCCATTGTATGTCTTCCCTGTGAGAGGTAAATATAAATAGATTTTCTTTTTACGTACTTTAACTTATTAAAAGAAAATAGGTAAGAGCTGAATTTTTATTATTTGTGCTAGAGGTGGCTCTTTACACACATCTTTTATTCCTTTAAGAGCAAAACTTTTTTTATTTTGATTATTTTTATCACTTGAAAAGATTTTGTTGTTAAAAAATAAATATAAAAATAAATAAAATAGCATTTTAAGTGGGAAAATCATGTAGAATAATTGATTATTCAAAAGACTGATTGAAAAAACAATTTCTAGTGGCACCCCTATTGAGGTGTTCTCCATTCTTTTGTGGACAGTAATCACAGGTAATTCATGCAATTGTTTTTAACATAGAGTAGGGTTGCTTTAGATAGCTTTTTTCCTCCTTAGTAAATTAAATAACCATTAGACAATTTCCTTTTGTATTTATTCAGTTTATCTGTAACATTGTTGCTAACCTACATTGTTGCTAAGCTACAGACACGAGACCCCAATGCATTTGTGGAAATATGTGGTGATTTTAATTACACCTCACTCTCTGTTACATTTCTAACATTTCAACAGTTTGTCAGCTGCTCTACCAAAGAAAACAAGACGGATTTGTCAAGGATTCATACATTTCTGAATCAAGACCTCTGGGAAAATCAGATCTCAGTCTTGTTTTTCTCTGCTTAGAATATAAACCCATTGACCAGAGACATGTAAAGAAGAGAACTCTGAGAAAATGGTCACATGTAGCTGAAGAAGCCCTGCAGGGTTGTTTTGAGGCTAAAGACTGGAATGCTCTGTTCCAACAATATTGAGAGGACATCACACAGGAACATTGCCGGAGACTGTACTGTCACAATTCCTTTTCACTCAGTACTCTTCAGACTTCCATTACAAGTCAGAGTCCTGTCATCTGCAGAAATATTCAGATGACTCTGCAGTAGTTGACTATCAGAGATAGATGAGAAATTGTGTACAGAGAGCTGGTGGACCACGTTGTGGCATGGTGTGGAGATGATTATAGATTTAAAGAGAAATAGGAGTTAGGTCAAACAAAATTTGTATCATGGGAGAAGAAGTAGAGATAGTGGAGAAGTAGAAATACTTTTGAGTTCACCTGAACTACAGACTGGACTGGAGATGCAATAATGAATCCATCTATATGAGGGAGAGAGAAGACTGTAATTTCTGAAGAAGCTTAGGTTGTTCAGTATTTGTAGTGAGATGCTACATATCTTCTATAAGATTCTGTTGTGGAGAGTGTACTCTCTTCTGCTATTATCTGTTGGGAAGCAACATCAGAGCTAAAGACTGAAAAGGTTTCAACAACCCAATAAAGAAGGGTGGTTTGGTTCTGAGGACTAATGTGGTACCTCTAGAAAATATTGTGCTAAGAAAGATTCTTCATTCAAAAAAACTACATCACAGAAAACCCCGAGTATTCTCTTCATCAGACTGCTTTACAAAAACAGTGTCTTCAGTCAGAGGCTTCTTCAGATTTGTTGTAATACAGGAGGTCCTAATATAAGTTATAACAATATTTCATTTCCCTCTCGGATTAATAAAGTATTTTTGAATTAGAATAAAAATTTAATTATATTTAGTTTGAAAGGTAATGTCAGACAAGACAATGTAGCGTGGCAAACTACTTTTCACTGCACTGTAGATCTGATGTAATTAACAGCTTTTAAATGCACAAATGAATGTCCCTCCCTCCTGTGCTGGCATAAATTAAACATCCCATTTCACTGTTAAACTATTGTTTTTGTTCCAAAAGGTGGCAATAAAAGGGACATGGTGGGAGCTTTTTCATTGCTGACTCCTGAGCTGCAGACTTTAAACAGTTGATGCCTGAGGCCACTTTTCTTATTGATGGCTTTCACAGTTTAATATTTCACTCCACTCTTAAACCGTCTGTCTTCTCTGTATAGAATACAGACATCGCTGTTCTCAAAGAGTGTCCCTCTGCCTTGGCACAGCAGCAGAGATGCAGCTTCTTAGGTCAAGGCACAGCTGTCCACTTCTATCTGAAGGAAAAAGACCTTTAGAAGGAATGTCTTTAAACCAGCCATGCTTCTAAAGGCCAGCATGAGGCATTTCATGCTGTTGTGAGAATTCAGTTTGAGGGAAATGACTATTTCACTTGTGAATATCATCCCTGGAGAGTTTATTCTCTCATTACTTGGTAAACAGCTTTTCAAAAAACTAGATAGGGACAGCCAAATTGAGAATGTCCAAAATAGTAGTCAACAAACATGTTTTTGGTGTAACAGCTGGGGTTTAAATCTTTTATGTGGGTATAGATTTTCCTCAGCAGCTCTGGAAAGCAGAAGATGCAGGGGGATGATTGACTAAAAGATCAATAATGGTGAGGACAATACAACGAAAACATTCATTTTGGAAAAAACAGGATAATTGAAATAAAAAATTAAACACATTTCAGTTATTCTTTTTGCTCTGCTTTGTTTCCTGTGAATTTTCATACTTGTTTTAGTCAACTTGCTGTAGCATTTACAGTGACATGGACTTTTGAGGACTTTCTCTAATCCACACCAGGTCAGAATTACATGGTGATGCCTAAACATGTCAGAGCTTCATCTGCTGTAATAATTCTAGCCTGTTGTGGTGAAAAAAGCCCACTAGCTTCAGCATCTAGGACCAACCATTCTGGATTTATACTAAATAGGTGGTTATCTGATGCAGCTCAGGTAAAACAAAATGCTAACTATCCATTTAAACTTGTTTAGATGAAGTGCAGAAATAAGTGAGGTGCAAATATTTCCCTTAAGACTTATAATTAAAACATCCATATGACATAACTATCCATGTTGTTGAGGAAAATGACCCACATCTCCAAATATATATAATTGCCTTGAGTGTAAGCTTTGAAATAGGCAAATCTTGTAAATTAGAATGATATTTATCTGTATTAATAAAGGTCAGATTATATAAAATATATAGATATGCAGTGTAATGGCTCTGTGACATCTGTACTGAACACTTCAACCTCTCCTCTGGTAAAGGTATTAAAAAGACACAAACACAAGTAATGTTTAACATAATTTATATTTATTTTCCTTTGAACAAAATGTTAATAAATGTATTTGTTTTACGTCCAAAAAAGATCATGACTTGTGGGACGCATTTTTATAAATAATTTTCATCCAAGTCTTTTGTAGAAAAAAAAAGAAAGTAAAATAGCAAACTAAAGCATCTCTAGTATGACAATATGACAACTTTATCATATTTTTCTCTATATTTAAACCTTTTCTCCTTTCGAGCTTTGTCTTTTCATATATATATATATATATATATATATATATATATATATATATATATATATATATATATATATATATATAATTTATTTATATATATATTTTGAAAGACCTCTTTTTCTCATCCCTTTAAACATCCAACTTAGTCCTACTCATCAACTTACACCACTGCTTTAGACAACAGAAAAATGTGGCAAAAATCTCAAAAAACAGACAAGAACCAAGGAGCCAAACAGAAAACACAGAGATTCCAACGGTTGAGGGGGGGTCAGGAGAGGCAGGAAGGGGTGACTTTTAGGGGATTCCACATCCTCAGGACATATTTACAACAGAAAGGACTAGAGGAGGCGAAGGACATGGTGGCAACAGTGGCTGGGGAGATTTGGGGGGGGGGGGGTTCATCTGCATAGATCCACAGGACTCAGTCAGCTAATGATTGGGGAGGTGGAGCCAAAACTGTGGGCAGAGAATGTTTGATGCTGTCTGGGAGGTCTTAGCAGTGTTTGTGTATAAAAACTTAATAAAATGGTGTTAAAGCATTGATCTAAAAGGAGGGTCAAGGGTCACCAGTTGACTGTCTTGTTGTCCAACTGGGACGGCTTCAACGGATGTTATTTGAGCCCAAAGATGAGACACTCATACAATGTTCCACGGCTGAAAGTCAACACCTCAGTTCACCTTTTGCTCCTTATTAGAGGATGTCGGCCATTAAAAAACGACTATGTTGATAAATAATTTTGTTTATGAAATATTTTCTCATTGTATTACGTTTCAGCTTTGGATAAATGTCTTCATTTTGTCCTATCGATAGTAAAAAAAGGGGGAAAGCGTGACAGAGATGATTTACTTGAAGACGCCATTTGAAAATAAGGAAAACAGCATAAAAGTGGATGGATCAGCCCTTTAAAAACTCCTCACACTCCTTGCACACTGACTCTTTGCTAGTCAGATAAAGAACATAACTGATCGACTCGTCTGTGATTTTCAGAGTAGGTAGTTTGATTGACTGACTTGTATAAACTCTGAGATCCTGAGAAGCCAAATAGCCCCAGGAGAACTTGTCTAGAAGAAGCAGCTAACCCTGAAGTGTATCGATTTGACCACTTTTACCCCCATTTTTGGCAGCATCCGTCTCCCAAGAGACTTGCACTTGGCCAAGATTCACTCAAAGATCCGGGAGCCTCATTCATCAAGTCAAATAACAAAAGCAGCCAGAAACCTCCTGAGTTCCAGTACTCCACAAGAGGACTTAATTCAGAAGAATCCAGTGACAGTGAAACCTGCATGGGAACTTATTTGTTTACGTGTTTAGAGGCTAATAGATGGGTTCCTCTCACCTGTGTACTTAGCCCTGGTACAATGTCAATGCCACCTTTTGGAAGATGCTATGATTTAAGTGGGAGTATCTTCAACCTCTTGGGTGTTCAGGGCAGACCAAGAGACAAATATATGATGCTCCTTCTGGTTGCAAAGAGGGAACATTGTATAGAAAAACTCTGAAGTAAAGGGATCGAAGTTCCCCTGCATGGAAGTGGATGGACAGCCCAAGAAAGACTTTAGTAAATCTCCGGATGATTTAATATTTCTTGATATTAATAATCTAGTACGACTACCTTAATACTGTGAGCCTAGTTCACCAAACACCCCAGAAGTAGCATTATCTCATTCAAATCAAAGCATCTGCTTCCTCCAAAAGGGGGCGTGGCCATAGAAGAGTGAAGGTCATAAGGTGAGGTTGAACCTACCTATACAAAGAAACACTGATCACAAAACTGACTGGATTGTCTGGATCAGTTGAAGTCCAGTCTAGCATTTTTGCTTAAATACCAAGGGCACAATGGTATGGTTTCTGTCCTGAAGTAGGAATATAAACTGCTCTATGAAAGCAGTTCTATAAACGCCATCGAACCATACTTCCTTCAGTGCAGACACGCCTCAAAAATGAATTACCTCAACTAGCTCTAGGAGTTTTCCTCTCCGTCTTGTCTCTTTGGGTCTTTTTTCACCTAACCAGTTCCTGCACCAAACTGTCGCAAGTTCTTGATTAGCACCAGTTCTTTGTGTTTCCATTACCTCAAACTTTAGTACTACTACAGATGTACAGCTTTATTTGGGCACTTTTTGTTTGGCCAGGTGTGAACCCTTATCCAAACTTTGGTCTGAACTAAATGAGTAAACTCTGGTCTGCCTTAAAACATTGGTGGTGGTTTTCTAATGGGGGGAACATTGGGGTGCAGTTCTCAAAGTAGGAAACTTTCCATGGGAAATTCAGAGAATAAACAGGGAATTTTAAATCGTGAAGGTTGTCTCTTAATGGGGATTTTAACGATAGTAGAGAAAAATATACATTTAAGCATAGTCTTGACTAAGGGAACCAGATTTCATGCAAGCACACTTCTGCATATTTATTTTATTCCCGTCACATGCATACAGCACACTGCTAACTGCAGTGGTATTGACGCCACGCCTCCTACATGCACTGTGAATTTCACACATGCAGATAATTTCCAGATTCCTGGATTAGTAGATTTTGCTGATGTTATTGGGTAAATATATTACATGAATGGTATTCATATTTAACTGTTTTCCTATAACCGGTTTAAGACTTAAGACAACGTAAAATATGGCGAAAATCCCGTCAAAACACCGCTTTTTACACTGTTTTTAAGATGACCTTCTTATTGGCGAAAATTGCTATTCAGGTCATTGAACGCAGCTGTTTCTGCATGACTTTCCTATTGTCCTATTGTCTTACCGTGACATGTACCTCGCTCTTCCCGTGCATAGATCTGGGAAGCTGGGACTGTTATGTTTCCAGTAAATTCCCATTATATCCCATAATTCCTATGGAAAGTTTCCAAACTGAATTATAATTACAAAACTATTGTAAATCATCTAATCAAAGGTAAAAATCTGAGTTTGTATCTGAAGAGTTCTGATGCTGTAAACTGATTTGGGCTATTTTATTGAGGTGTTTTAATTGATATCTTTGAAGATGAAAGCAGCATAGAATTCTGGTGAAAATAAAGTAAAATAAGAAAAAATAAAAGGGTTTAGGTAGCTCAATGGAGGCCAACAGTACCATTTTTCATCATAAACCTTTCACTTTGACTCAGTTGGCCTGTTGCACCTTAATTTAAGTTTATTTATTGTGTTTATTCTTGTGTGTAAAGAGAGGCACTTTATTAGTTGAGGCATGAAAATTAATTTCTTACTAAATTAGAGAGTTCATTAAGCTTTACTGGCAAGAATCACAGCGGTTTAGGGTCACAGGAAAGACGCTGTAGGCATTAAATACTTTTTCTTATGCTTGGAAGATGAAAGCAAAGGTTTACAACCCTGCCTCCTGCTGTTCATTTTGATATCACCCTCTGCTGTGTTTTAATAGGTCCCAACTCTCGGTCTTTAATTATGGTCTTGTTTATAAGTTTTATTACCTAAGATGGGGATATTGGTGGATTTGTTTGCAGGAATACTGAGATAAATAGGAAAAGTTATTTCTCTGGTTGTGAAAACCTAAACTGGACCAGTTAAGAACTTAATTTTGCACCATCTCTGGATAAGCAGTGGAAACAATTGGTGGGAAAAAACCTATTTATGGAGACAGGTTCATCGTTGATGAGTGAGGCTCCTTGTGTTCCGGCCTTTGTCAACTCCAGCGTTCCTGGGTTGTTCCTGCATTCTCCCACACAACCAGTTTAACCAGTAAGATGAGCCACTGTGGTGTAAGGTGAACTAAACACTTTAGAACCTGCAGCATCCCAGCAAAGAGCATTGCACTGCAGCTAAGCCTGGTTCTGATTTCTGCAACACCTTAGACAGTTGCAGTGTCACTAACTTTTCCACTTATCCAACTGCAGAACAAGTCAGAGGAGGAAGCAAGTCTCAGAGCACTTAAGGTCCTAAAATGCTTAGGCATGTGCCGTTGTAAGGGGTTCACAAAAGATCCAGTAGAAAAAAAAAAAACACAAGCTCGACAACAGAACACTGCGGAAAGCATGACCCACAACTAAAGGATGAGTGGATACCAACAGGCCCTTGAGTAACAACACGTACGGCGCATCAAAGGAGATGAAAGACTGGGAGAAGAACACAGCAGAAATGTCAAAATAATCTGAGGCCTGGGGGAAAAAGTGCAGCAAAAATCTAAAGGTAACGATGAGCTGGAATGCACACGTCAATGTCCGTTTCACCCATCCAGACACTGAAACCAGAGGAGAGGGAAGGTAGGAGGGTAAGGAAAACAGGGACGATATGCTAGAAAACATTTGGATGAGATAGAAACAATGAGCAGGTTTCTAGTGGCAAGAGGTCAGTTCTTAGTGGGGGTAGTGCTCGAACATCTCGGTTGGATCGATGTCCGCTCCCAGCCCCTGATCTCCAGTTCAAGCCCTCCCGTGTTGTGTGATTGACGCTTGGTTGGCAGCAGATCGCAGTGACATCTCCGGCATGTCTCGCCAGATGTGTCCCTGGCGGCCATGACACTAAAAAGCCATAATCCCGCCCCCCGACGCCCCGGAGGTTTCACTCCTCGTTCGGAGCAGCCTCCTCCGGCGAGAAAATGGCGGCCACGTCCAGCAACGTAGAGTTATGCGAGGCTGAAATAATGATGACAGTTTGTAGGAGAACAAGGGCCAGCAGGCATATCTTCAGTCGCCCGCTGCACAGTCTCGGGCTGGCGGCGGAAGTAACTGAAGCCCCCTCAGGCTGGCAGGAAGAAGCAGTCCTTTTAAGTGTGCTGCCTGAAGGGCTGTCCATTTTGGAGTCCCATCGAACGTCGCAGCACTCCGCCTCGCCGTCTGATGGATGATCTCCCAGGAGCCCTGGGAAAGAAATTACACCAGATGAAAATGCTGACAGATGACAGCTGTGTTTGGCTGCAACAAGACTTAACTGTTTTACACACAGCAGACACAATCAACAACCAGCTAACAAGCTTTAAGTCAAGAAAATGAAACCAGCTGAGGTATAAGTAAAGCACAGTGAGCAGTTTTAGCTCCATTATTGTGGTGGATTTATAACAGGAGCGAGGGTGGACATTGCTTTGATAAACATTTTATGTGGGTGCCAAAACTTTTTGCCGTAACTACATTTTTCATGAATCTGACTTACAGTTCATAACAATCCAGCGCATCACAGTGTAGCCATGTTCTTAAGATGCACATTTTTTAGTTGAACTGTCCTGCAGAGTGTAGGTCAAAGGTTTACATACACTCATCTGCTTGAATGTTTCAGGCTTTTATTTATGCATTTAATCCCTTTTTCTTTTCAAAGCGGATGTGAAGTGCCTTCAATGAATTTTAAAACCCAAGAACAAAAAGCACAAGCTGGAATTTCTTTAAAAAAATATACATACACCCCACTACTATTTGGCTAAATTTCACCCTGAAAGTTGTACTCGGGCCACATAATTCTGGGTGGATGTTTGACTGCGCTTCTTGGCAGAAGAAGTAAAGTTCGTTCAAACGGGCACAGAATTGAAGCCTGGATGTGTCTTTGGTTATAATATACAGTTCAGATCAAAATTTTAAGACCGGTTGAAGAGTGGCAAGAATTAAAATTTTGCAAATTTTGGTTGGATCTTAAGAAGGTTCTACGCAGAGCTTCAAAATGCAAAAAGAAGACATGGGAGTGATAGCAAAAAACAAAAAAAAAATTGAGTAAGCAATTTATTGCAAACAACCGTTAAACTGAAATCAAAAGTTTAAGACCACAGTATTTAAAAGTCCAAATCTTCACAAAAATTTGGATTCAGTGTCATTTTCTGTCAGGTATCCACACTGTCATGACCTCCTGATAAGGCATAAGCGAAGCCTCTTGCAGGATGCCATTGCTGCTGAGGTTGGACCCAGTAAGACAGTCATTTTAAAACTTCTTAAACGATCCTGAGGATTCTGGAACCAAAAAGTCAAGTGGTAGACCCCCAAAAATTTCACCAGCCCTGAGCCGGAGGATCCAATTTGCTGTCTAGCCTCCTGGAAACACAAGCATCAAGCATGGCGAAACAAATTTTTGAGGTGATTAAGAAGAATGGCGCAGCTCCTCATTACTAAGTCCTTTTTTTAAAAAACTTTTATTTCTATTTTAGGGGGGTTGGGGTTTTTTGAGATATGGTTTTAAACTTTTTAAATGTCTTGAAGTCATTTTCACCCTGAAACAGCACCGAAAATAAAAGAAAACGCCTGCTTTTGAATTTGGAATGTCAACATGTTGCTCATCTCCCCCAGATAGGTAGTGATATAGACTACAGCCGACATTTGTTCCTCTGAGGTTTAGTTACAACTGAATAAACTGTAGTAAATACAGAGAGACAAGCCAAATTCAATTTATTGATGCAATTTGCAAAATGTCCTTGGATGCTCGCTGCAGTCCTCGAGCCAGCCACTAGATGTCATCAGAAAACCTTCAGAAATACTACTTCCAGGAGGAATGCCATCGAATCAATAGGATTCGATGACATTCGATAGGATAGAATTCACTCTATGCATCCTTTCATAAAATGCTGTTTACTAAAAAAAAAAAAAAAAAAAAAAAAAGAACAATAAGAACATAGGGCCAAGGGTCACACATGCAAACATGCAGCCCGACTCCATATTAGCTGGTGTTAACCTGTGCAGATGAAGCTGGGGTTTCCGCCGTGGATCAGGTCGTCGTTGTCGGGCAGGATGAACGGGCAGCTCTGCTGGACCTCTAGGCAGTACCGGTGGCACGGTATCTTCCTCTGACAAGACTGCTTGATGTTGGGGAAGTACTGAGCACAGAGCCAGGGCTTATAGGCCATCTAAGGAGGAGGAGGAAGAGAGAGGAGAGAAGAAAATGACATAAATAGATGCAGGTTCATGATCCCCTTGAGGACTGGTGGAAGTTTTCTGCCTCTGCTGGGTCTTAGGCCTGCCTGTGTTAATATCATATTCAAACAGAAGCCAAATGACTTTTGTTTTTCATAATAAACAGTAATTACCTGCTTATTTAAACCACTTACCATCTAATAGGAGTGTTTTGACAAGCAAAATGGAAACCCAGCATTTAATGCAGTGAAAGCTGAGGAGATAATAGCCAGGCTAACCAGCTGCTTGTAATCTTCTGCTGGCATTCTGCTTGATTCGGTGTGTGTGCTTGGGTAATGTCAGTACGGTTTAATACCGAAACGGATTTGCCAGGAAGAGTTTCCTCTGGTTTAGTTTAAGGCAGGAAGTCACATTAAGTGGACAAATTTATCTGATAAGCAGACAGATGGTGACATGTTGCAGCCAAAGCGTCAGGCAGAGAGAGCAAAACCGGGTCAGGAATCATTCTTGTATATTTTTATATTGCAGTTATTCAGCAGCGGTACCCATCACTAGTCTCAGATCTGAGAGGTTTCCATCATATGAGGCTAATCTGGCATAAAGTGTTGTAAAAAGTATTTACTCCCTAACAGATTTCTATTGTTTTTGTTATACCTAAATCAGGGGTGTTCAAACTTTTTGTCACATGCGCCAAAATCATCAAGTCAAAAGGACTTGAGGGCCAAAAAAAACCAAAAAAACGTTCTTTTGCCTACTCAATAATAAACTGAGCAGGTAATACTTTAATTAAACAACTAAAGTTGTCAGATTTGTTGTTAGAAAGGCATGTGTAAATTATTACAGATCCAAAACTTAAAAAGGGTTTTTGAGGGTTTGCCTTATCAAATATCTTTTTGGATACATCAATCAAAAAACAAAATAGAACAAAATTTAGTCAATTTTGAGCAATAAAATTAGGATTTATGTATATGGTAAGAGGATTTTACTTTCAGCTCAGGTGCTGCAAATGGCCCCCAGGCTGCACTTTGGACAGCCCTGACCCAAATGTTTCAGATCACCAAGTAAACCTGAGATGAACCAACCCGACATTAAATCATGCATGAATGTGATTACATTTTTTTGAGTTCAGTTTCACTATTCTAACTCAAACTAAAACAGAAAAGAAAAGCCGAATGGAGTTGAGACAAAAGGTATGAGATTCTGCAAAAAAACCCACCAACCTATTATAACAGCCATTTAATCTATATTTCTGCTCATCAATATGATTAAATACATCTTATATATACCACTAGAACTGTATTAATCCACGTGTCCAACTAGTCCACACCTACAGCAGACATCGGGTTTTTTTCAGTAGACACCAAGCCTTTGATTGGAAACAGGGTTTGAAAGACAAAAACAACAATCATAAAGAAAACGATTTATTCAAGCTTTGTCAAAAGTCCCTAGTGCTAAAAATCTTGATTAAAAATGAGTTACGCAGTTATATACACTCTAACACTTAAATATACGATAAAAGTATCAAAAACCAAGAGGCTTTTCACACTTTTTGTGTTAAAATCACAAATTTTACTGTACTCTATTTTATGTGCTAGATCAGCACAAGATCCTGACATGTTTTTCATGTCAAATCTCCAGACTTTTCCAGACCCAACTTTTCAGAGTAAAATATAAAATGACTACAATTTACTTTAATTTCATAAGCGGTACAAGTATGTCTACATTGGGAAGGTTTTAAATATGGAGCTTCCAAAAAAAACAGAAACAGAGACGAAGAACAAAAAGAAGCGTTTTGGATTACATGTGGGCTGAAATCTACCCCACTGTGACATATGGTAGTGGCAGCGTCATGCTGTGGGGATGAATCTTGAGACAACCATGTGTCGTTTTGCTTCCACTTCAAAGTTAAGCTCTCCTTACATACATTCCCAATAAAATACACTAAAGTTTGCGGTTTTAAAGTGAGAAAATGAGAAAAAGCAACGATGCTGTATTTGCTCCAAACGTCACAGCAGAGAACATGTTGCCGACATTGCTAATCATCCTGTTATTTAAGCACAGAGGAGCATCAGAGATGTGAAGGTGCGACGGTTCCTCATTGCCGCAGCTTTGAGTCGGGCTCCTCATGGTTTGGATGTTTGGTTAAATCACATCGAGGTAAATCTTCATCCCTTCCACCAAGCCTCCCATGTGGGGGGCTCAGATCTGCTTCCTGTTTACGCCAGCACACAAAGATAACAAACCCTGCACAGACAATTATAATAATTAGAGTAATCTGATTATGGCGACGGTGATGAGAACGATAATGGAAGAGCAGTGTGCTTTGTGTAATCAAATATATTGCCGACATGCAGGACGTCATGTTTACACTGCATGTGTGCTTTTATGGATAAAATGTCTCGGTGCTTCAAAGCGATAGGAAAAAAACAAGAAGGTCAACTCTGTGCTTTTATAGACTCAGTGGAAGATGAGGTGAAAAAAAACCCCAAAAAAACATGTTCTGTCCATTCAGACTATAGCATTTACACCTCTTGCTGTGTTAGAGGGGTTTTATGGATGATTCATGCAGCCAGATTAACTCCCATGATCCTCTGCGTTTGGCAGCTGTGTTCTTGTTGGAGAAGAGCTCAACAGCTGAATGGGTGGAGGGGAAACCGGTTCAAGTCCCGGCTAAAATCACAAAGACCAGCGGGTTTCTGGTGTTGGGTACCAGTTTGAGATGTTCAAGACAAGGGACTAAGGGTTCTAGTTGAAGGTGGAGGTGGTGGGGGTTGGGCTTCCTGTTTTCCCAAACATCTGCTGCTTCATTTAAGGTGATCTTGCATAAATTCTCCCAGTGGTGAGACAATCCACCCAGGGATGCCGCAGCAATCAAAAGAGAACCAAAACAATACGGCCGCTGTGAGACAGGAAATCTGGGTTCTCCTGAAGATGTATGCAGGCAGTTGCCAAGGTAACGGCTTTTTCTGCTTTTCATTAAAGCTCAATGGGTACTGCCCGGCTCGCTTCTGGCTTGCTGTCTGTGTGCGTGCACATGTAAAAAAGTGCATCCAGGTCCGCCTGTGTGTGTGTGTGTGTGTGTGTAGATGTGCTCGTGCATGCACCCAGCGTGAAAAGGGAAGCGTACAAGAGCAAATTGAGTTAGTCAGGAAGCAGGCCTGGAGTCTGATTTGATCAGTCTAATGTGTGATCAGTGTGAATGGGAACCTGGCACTCAGAGTCTCTGTCGCCATGCAGCTTAGGCTGCTTCAAACAATGCACCGGAGCCCAGAGGCGCAAATGGGAAGCGCACTAAGCTGGTCCATGTTTCCAGTAAAGCCTCCTGCAGCTGATTTCAGAACCAACTTGGCTATTAGTACATCTGCCTTCTAAGCTTGTATTTTGGTCTTTTGCAGAGAACTAAAAACCCACCAGAACTATCTTTTTTCTCTGACTGGAAAATCATTTGCAGCCTAAAAGCAACGTTAAGGCATTAGGATTTAAACACTGATGCTGTGGCAGAAAGCTGCCTTAGCATCTCAAATTTCCCCACAGTGATTCCTCTTATATAACAAGCATACAGTAGCTCCAAGTGATCTGCAGCCAGAAGATACTCCTCTGACTTAAAGGTCTCATGCTACAAACACTACAGTAGATATTGACAGAGACTTCCATTCAAATCACAAACTTTCATATATTTAATTTAGCTTTTATGCAATAGAGCAACAAGTACTGCGCTATTGTTTCAATGCAATGAAAGCTGCACATCCTTTAGGGTTTGTATGTCTCTACTTTCTGTTTAACTTCCTTATTCTGCTGGAAGTTTAACCTCCACCCCAGTCTCCCTTTTTTTTTTTTTTTGCTCTAAACTTAAACTGAACAGCCTTTTCTCTCCTGCACAACTAAGCTGATTTTTAAAGTTAGCATTAGGTGATAAATCTCCAAATTAGACCATCCATTCTTATGGAAAATTTAGTTTTGCCTCCATCCTAGCTTTCAGACAGCAAATAATCCTCTAGCAGAACTCCTGAAGGACAAGCATCAATTTCCTGACCTCAAGCTACAAGACAAAGAACAAAGAATCCAAAGAACACCCGCAAGTCTGTATCTCGATAGCTCAAAATAACAAAATATAGGTTTCAGAGTGGTCCAGTCAAAGTCTGGCCTCGAATCAGACTCAAACGTTGAGGTAACCTTAAAATATGAAAGCGGAAAGAGATGCTAAGAAACAAAAAATTTGAAAGAAATCGACCCTAATACGAAGCCAATGAAACGGCATTAAAGTTTGATTATTTAAACTGTGAAGTACTTCTGCCTTTCCTCGCAGGAAAAATGTCCCCTAAAGTTCATGAACAGCTTTGGAGTGCCTGGATGTAAATTTAAGCTAATTAAGGAGCCGACAGTCAGATAATAGGAATGCCTGGAGCGTCTGTGAATATTGACCTGTCTTGTTTTTTCAGCGTCAAACACACCCTGTGTTTGGACCCTGTTAACGCCTTTTCTTAGCCAAAACACCAGGTGGAAGGATCACATCCAACTGTCAGCATCTGCTATGAGTACAGAAGATCAACTCAATTAAACTATAAACATGTTTCAAGACAATAGTGGTCACAAGCTTGTGAAATTTAAGCAGCTCTACATCAGTGTAGTTCACTAAGATTTTATAAGACAGCCCACTGATAGACCAGGAGGGTGAAGCACTGCCTCAGTCTCAAGTCATCTGATGGATTGCACAGGGCTCCATTAGTTGTTCAAAGCTTCGGATAAGACTTTACGGAGACAGTTTTGCTGCTAAACGTCTAGTAAATGACACATTTTACTCTTTAGTATGAAAGGATGCAGGAATACTCTTTAGTTTAAAGCACAAGGGAACTCCATGAAGCAATCTTCGAGAAGCAGAAGATGACGGATGGATGGATGAATGGCTTGAAAGGGTTAGGAGGTTTCAGATATTATCATTTCAGCAAGGATAATTTTCCTTACCAATATAAGCAGGAAGCAGAACATTCTTATATTTCACCTGCCTGCGCTCGCTTTAATTATAGCAACAACTTGTTAAGTTTTGCAAAAGAGGTGACAAAGTTGATAAAGTGCATGCATTTATTAGTACAATGGTAAATTATCACCAGCAGGAGCGTATCCCTGGTGTATACCTCACAAATCAAGCGCCAAGTGAGCCATACGTCTTGGCTTAAGCTTCGACAGTTTGTAAAAACTTTAACTGAACCTGCTGTGAAGTATCAACACTCCGTTTCTTTCCCAGCAGGACGGTCTCTCCGCACACGTAAACACACTCACACGGCGGCTATAAAGCGGGATGACAAGAGACGGCGGCTATAAAAAGCATGTGAGTCAGCTGCAGAGTGAGATCCCAGTTAGAAGCTGAATGACACAGATCATTACCACTCGCACAAATCACAGCTCTGGTTGAGCAGGAAGCGGCTCTCGCGCTACCTGGGCTATTTTCAGCCGCGTTTTTTTGTGATGATGGGGCCCGTGTTTTATTTTTTTTCACATCTCCATAATGTACTGAATGTGGCAGATTCCCAATATGAAAAAGCCTCACAGTGGGGTATTTTTCAAGTGGGAAACAAGAGGGGTCGCCTAATGTGTTTCAACGCCACAATGCCCAGAACCGTGGGAGCATTTTCATGTGTTCACAACATAAAAGAGACACAATTAACCCTGACAAAATGCTGTTGACACAGGACTTTGATGCTATTCCAGCTCGCTCTGAGAGTCCGCCTCAAGCCGCTGACGCAACCGCCGGATAATCCAGCAGGAAAGGCAAACACTGTCTGCCTTCCCCGTGCTGATGTCCGCACTCATTCCCATCCAATTCCCTGCTGATGTAACGTACTGTATACAGGTGCTCTGGAAAATGACTCTGAGACAGAGCGGCCCCATCGAATTAAATGGTGAGCAATTTCAGAGCAACCCGTGTCGGCGGATTTGCTTCTTCTTCGTCCAGCCATCTTCTCAGTTTAACAGGGTCAACGAGCGTTGATGTGAAGGAGCTGGAATGTGGTCCGGAAAGTCAAGAGACAGGAAATTCTGTCGACAAGACAACTATTAGTCATGTAGCTCATTAATCTGGATTTATGGAAGAGTGGCAGGAAGAAAGCTATACAAAGTTGAAGGAGGTGCTCTGGTCGGAGGAAAACTAACACTGCACATGGCCCTGAACACACCATTGACGCATGGAGGTGGCTACATCATGCTGTGGGGATATTTTTCTTCAGCAGGAGCATAAAAGCTGTTTAGAGTTGATGGGGATATGAATGGATCTAAATACAGGGTAATCCTGGGAGAAAACCTGTTACAGGATGCCAAATACTTGGGACTGGGACACAAAAATAAAAACAGAACTACAGAGGTCGAAAATGATTCAGACCTCTGTAAATTTTAGGCTTAAAGTAATCTTTTAGTTTGACCTATATATTTTTTCCTAACTGGACGTTATATTGACGTTAAGGAGTAGCCAAGCCAAAGTCTCAACTCTGATAGAGAATCTGTGGAGGGATCTTAAGATGAGGGTAATGGGAAGGAGCCCTTCCACTTCACCAAAGATATATAATTGGAAAAGCTGGTCACTAATTACAGGAACAGCTTGATTACTGCAATGCCAATAAATATTTTCCTACTGATTATTAAGAATGGTATACTAGTACATCTCCAAAAACTTGAATGTTGCGTAAAAGTGCAATATTTCTTGCCAGTCATCTCAGAAAGTAAATTGCCCGTTTTATAGATTCATTACACATAGAGTAAAATATTTGATTTTTTGCAATTTTAATGATTATGGCTTACAGGTAAAGAAAACCCAAAGTTCAGATTTTTTTTAGACATGACCCTTTGTGGCTTAACCTCCTTGTAAAGCATGTCAATGACATCTGTCCGGTCAGCAGTCTTCCCCACGATTGTGTAGCCTACTGACGCAGAGTGAGAGACCGGTTAAAGGCTCAGGAAACCTTTGCAGGTGTTTTGAGTGAATTAGCTGATGAGGATGTGACACCATGTGTTTCCATTAATGGCCTTTTTCACAGTATTCTAATTTTCTGAAACAGTGAATTTTGGGTTTTCATTATCTGTAAGCCATAACCATCAAAATCACAAGAAACAAAGGCTTGGAATAAATCACTCTATGTGTGATGATTCTATAATACACGAGTTTCATTTTCTGAAATGACAGGCAAGAACAATAGCACTTTTACATAATATTCTAATTGTTTCAGATGTTCTAGTAAATTTGCAACACACCAGCTTGAATAAAATGCTTAAAAGATTATTTTTATTCCTCTTAAATGAGTATTCCACTGCTCATGGTGGCAGAATGTTGGAGTAGTTCTGCTATGTTGGTTCTGATTTCTTCTTTTTGTAGGCTTTTGTTCATTTTTTTTTTTTTTTTTTTTTTCAGTTGAGGCATTGCATATTTGGAGAATGATTCCCTCTGGTTTTGGATGCTGTGCAGCTGGAAGGATTTTTGCTCTTACTTTTTTAGTTTTAGATAGTTGCTATCATGTGTAACCATGGCAACAATGTATTGTTTTTTTACTACCTGGAGCAGCTGATTAGCATCTCAAAAGCTCAGATAATACCTGAACTACTACCCCCAATCCCGGGAGAGTTCAAAAAGAGGCTTCATGGATGCAGAGGAGGACCAAAGAGCAGAGAGAGAAGAAGAAAGTTCAAACCATCTCTTCCTTCGATCATAACGGGCAGGGATCATATACTTGACTCCAACATCACCTCTGCCCGGCTTTCTAACCATACCCCTAGACAGAGATTTAAAGAGGAGCGGCAAAAGCAAATAAGGTGGATTAGTAGTGCTTGCCAACCACTGATGGTGTCATCCAGGACATGTTGCTGTGGAATATCGTCTCTGCTGCCTAGCTATTGAGCTTTTAGCATGTTATGACAGTCATGAGACTTCAGTCAGAGGCCTCTTCACATTTGCTGCAAGACTGACCGCTACCTGAGTTCCTTCCTGCCCACAGCATCACCATCTACAACGACTCTTTGAAGATGCTTGGATGATATGAGTTACAACAACATTTAAACAAAGTATTTTTCAAATGAATTGAATCAAAGGGTTTTATGATCTTTAAGAGATGTCTGTTTCAGAAACAAACGTGGTGGGATAAAAATATATTTGAATTATTTCTGTGAGGGATATGGATATAATTAAACTTCACTGTACAATTGTTTAGAATAAAGTGATGTTTTAGAATGGTCTATTCAAAGTCCAGACCAAAATTCAGTTGGTCAAAAGATGTTCTCCATCCAATCTAAATGAGCTTCAATGTATTTTGCAAAGAAGATTGGACTATAATTTTAGTCTCCAGATGTGGAAAAACTGGTAGAGATATACCCTACAAAACTCAGAGCTGTTACTATAGTGACGTACATGCACACTTTTCAGATTCTTGTATATGCTGTGACAAAATGTGAAAAAGTGTAGTGGTATAAATACTATTGCAAGGGAGGCTACAGCCGGTCAGTTTGAATGCTTCCCCATTTTTTTTCTTTATTTAAAGAGTTTGACTTGTTTAATATCACTACTTAATTAGAAGTCCTTATTTTAAATAATAAAAGTGAAGAGGCTTGTTGATATCTCTAAAGCAAAGTTTCAGGAAACAGTAAACAGAGACCATGATTAACCATCCATCAATTATATTGATAGGCTCTAAGAAAGCTTGAACCTTTTAACAGGAAATTTCCCCTCAGAGAACACAGTGTTATAGGGAGTCACAGCACCTTGTCTAAATGGCGCAATCCAGGAGATGTGCTTTCATACGAGAATACAGTAAGTTCAGGATGAGCAGATCCATTTCCCTGAAGCATGTTTTGCAGATGTATTCTGAGAAAACCTGATCATTAATGTGCATGGCAGGATTTGCCATCTACCTGCAAATCACTGTGCAGAAGCACAGTTATAAATTGGCGATTTTAAAATGCGGTAGGTCTGAACAATCTGCAATGAGTTTATGATAAAAATAACACCCTGCATTGGAAGACCTAGCTAGTTACACTGAGTTTTGGTTTCATGTTGAGCTGGTTTAATCATGCTCTGAAGCAGCCTTGCAGCCCTCACCTCTGCAGGTTTAGAGGATTCACAGCTGGATTAGAGCTCGGGGAGAGTGCCGAAGAGGTCACGGTGGCTGTGCTTTCCCTACCGATAGTCACTCCAGGATGCTCGACCTGAACATGTCCACAGAACCAGCCAACCCCTGAGACGTTACTCTACGATTAAGATGGACAGATAAATGTCTAGAGGTGAACCACGATCAACCCTGTACAACCTTGTATGCTTGTTCATGAGCTTTCTTCAGTGAGGTCTTTGTTTTTGTCTGAGGTTGAGATACATTTAGAAAAAACAAACAAACAAACAAAAAAAACAGGTTTAGCTCTGGTTGCTCATCTTCTTCCTGAATGTTATGATGTTTGGACATTTCTATGCTGTTTATTCTTGTGTATAATAGTTTAAACAACTAAGTGTGGAAACTTCAGGAATCTGCAAACTGCACCAAAGGATGAATCAGATCTGTGGAGATTTACAGTTTTCTTCCTGATTTCTAGCCTAATTTTTTTTTTCATGTCACACAAGAAAACGGTATACTTGAGGCGTTGTCTTAAAATACATCCACATGTGAGCCTTCGTTTACCTCAAATTTCTTGAAATCAGAAGCTTACGAAGATACAACATCTTCAATATATGGACTAATTTTTTAATGCATAATATTACTGTATTTGAACTTCAGAGATTAATGGGAAAAAAATTTACAAGGTTTTCCACTGAATATTAAGAATGGTATTTACTCCAGCAATTAGCATAAAGAAAAAGTTTTGGTAATCCTAACTGACATAAAACAGGAAAGATTTAGTCTCATGTAAATCAAGCAGTCAGAAAATGTTGTGTTTGAAATTCAAAATGACTCAAATGCAATGAAAACTATGTTTAAACTGAGTGCTTTAATAAAATAAGAATAACTTACAGGGGAAAATGCAGGGTCATGGATTGCAGGTGGTGAATGGAAGAATCCAGCAATGAACAATTAAACACCAGGAGCTTAAATACTGAGGCAGGGGTGGAAAAGACAAAGGAATTAGATGAACTAATCAGAGGAGATGTGGAATAGCTGTGATAGAATGAAATTAGGAAACAGAGGGAGACTAATTAACACAGAGGAAGCTGAACGAAAACTCAAAAGGAAGTACAAACCAAAAGGGAAAAGGCCTGACAATAAGCTAAGAGAAATAAATTCAGATGTACAAAAAATGAAACACCAGAATAAACAAAGAAACTAAACACCTACAGCAACACCCTTCCATCAATAATGAAACCAGAGAAATTAACCAAATATGGCAAATGTGTTAGATGGGTGTGAAAAACAAAAATCAGAAATACATCAAAAAAGTCAAAAAAAAAAAACATTTGTGGAATAATCGACATCCATGACATTTTATGACACGTCTACTGTTTGGAAATAAGCCAGTCTTATATTGTCAAACTACATTTACTCATAAGTTACTGCAGTAACATGTTGTGATGTTAACATGCATAATTGTGTGTGTGTGTGTGTGTGTGTGTGTGTGTGTGTGTGTGTGTGTGTGTGTGTGTGTATATATATATATATATATATATATATATATATATATATATATATATATATATATATATATATATAATTTTTTTTCTTTTTCTAATGTCCTTGGACATTCCTTTGAGACCTTTATAGCACAGACCTTTATATCGATGAACTCTATTTACAATATAGGCTACTTCTAAATGTAATTGGTTGTGTAATTAGGGGTATCAAAATGAATAACTATTTTTATTAGTAAAAACTTTAGAAAACCATGCATAATTTGTTTTCCACTTCAAAGGGGAATAATCCTAGTCCTTGACAGTGGAACAAATGTATAGAAAGATTCGCTTCAAAAATTAAAGACTTCCATAATAAAAAGATGAGGCTCTAAGATGCTGGCTCAGTGAAAGGAAATAAGATTCATTCAATATTCATATCAGGTATCATTGAGCAAGTAATGATGTGGATTGGAAAAATTTAAAAGGGGGGCCACAAAAGTCAGCAGAGTTCTCCCTCTGGGGCTCTTGTCTGGACCCCATTTCTTTACAATTGTTGGGACCCAGCTACAAAGGACTAAACTACATACAGAGAGCAAAAAGACTGGTATAAAAACTATTAATCTGAGAATGCACTTTCAGTTCTACGAGGAAGAGGAGTGTCACAGCATGATCACATGACTTGGCTAACAAAACTGGCCTCCAGGCAAACTTCCTCCCCTTTTGGTACATAGCAGTCAAAAGCGACATTGGATGGGACCTGCGCCTCAATCCTATCCAAAGTACATATTCAGTCTACCATTTGTGTATCCAGTGATTGTATGTATGATTAAGCACTGATCCTGGCCAATTTATAATTCTGCAGAAAGAATCTTTAAATAATGGATTCCCCAAAAGAGACGCAGTCTCTGATCCCATTGCTGAACCAACACCACTGCCATTGTTCTGAGAAAGAAACACACATTTATACACTAATACACAGATCAGTAGGCAATGTGGGGTCCCTTGCTGAGGGGCACATAGACATATGACAGAAGGAGGCTGGAATCGAACCTACAAACTGTCAATTGCAAGACGACTAAGCCACAGTCACCCCAGAGAAACCGTGGCCCCAGACATGTTGCCTTGCCACTGCTGTCCTGCCCCAAGTCAAGGACGCTTGCCCTACTGCTAGCCCAGATGCCAAAGCCACTTTTTACCCTTGGCTTGTTCTATTTTTTTTTTTTTTTCAATCTTTTTTCAATCCACTGCAATGAACTTTATTTCCCAACCTCCAACAAATTCTGCAAAAAAAAAAAAACTTTGTTCATCGGAGGACCTCCATTGTTCTTAAAGACTGAAGTAAAGCTTTGTGTCTGGGCAGAGGTAAATTAGTTAGGATAAAACTATTTAGATTTTGTCTCTAATTGCTTTTTCTTTAAATTCACTTTATTAAAGACACACATTGACCTATGGCAAATTTTTAAAAAGTATAAAGTAAAATAAATCAGAATTCACAGTGTCACCCAATTACATACAGGCTAAAACGCCAATAATTCCATAGCTTAGAATAAAACCTCAGCTTAATGCAGGGTATGCCACAGGTACAACTATACTGTTTGTAGAGTCCTTTCACCTACACATACAACTTTACATCAGATTGCGCAATATAGCATGATAGGTGGGTACTCTAACAACTCTAACACTAACAAACATTTGGCATGCATTGTGTATTACATTGTGTTTTGCATGATTTTTAAACTGCTTGAGAGGATAAGGCCACAGAGCCAGTGGTATAAACAATCATTTTGTAAGGTAAAGTCATTTTATTCAGGCAACGTGAGCTCACTACGATTTATCAGCATATCTCCTTTCCTGTCTTCTCACTAAACTACATAAAATAGTCCTTACTAAATGGTGTCCATTATCCTAGCAACTAATGCTAAGCTAAGATGGCTGGTATTGATTCGGCTGTTAACAAAATAGATTTCTCTGTTCATCTCACAGCCTGTCGTAGCAGACAGGTGGCACTCTTAAACAATATTTTTATTAATATTTTATTAACAAAAAAGTTAGTGCTGATTCTGAACTTAAATCCTTCATCTATTTAATAACTAAGTCTTATCAGGCAGCTATTCATGAGCAATAACTGAGACTGATAACTATTTGGCTATTATTTCCTGATAACCAGGTGGTGCCCAGACTTGGTAATTTTGATTTAAATTTAAATTTTTTTGAATAATTACCTTTGGTATTTATTAATATTTATTTGAATCCAAACCAAACCTATTGTTGCACAACACAATCAATCATCTAGCTTGTGATGTTTTCAAGTATGGACAAGTGTGAAGAACTAATTTTCTTTAAAAATCTGTTGATACATCTGGTAGACAAAATGTTTGCAGTCGAGCATGTAAGCTGATGTAACAAAATGGGACATGAGACAAAGTTTCAATTTGCTGCAACTGCTATTCTAATCTGAATGCCACTGAAGAGTTGGGAGAGGGGTCTCAACACGTTGTATAGCAGCTCTCAGCTCAGGTGGCCACTTTGCAGATCCGACAAGGAGAGGTTCTGAAGAGGAGGTCGAGCAGGAGGATCATAAGGACCGTTGGTGGCTCTGATAATGGGGTGATATTCAATCTGTACTTGCTAAATGGAACATAACTCTCAGCCTGATCATTATGTGTTTCATCTGTATTTGGGTGCATCTGTAACAGTATGGTTCAGGAAGCTGCTAATGCTCTGAATCGGTTTCTTGTCTTCAGAAGTAAAGATCTTTGTGTTCCCTTTTAACCACCAGCATCTAGCTTTACCACCAGCTATTCTGGCTAAAAATATGCCTCAGAATACAATAGTTGGCTAAGCAAATGTACTATATGGAAATATACAAAAACAATAAAGAGCCAGAATGGTAACGATGTTGGTTGGTAGATTGAGAGACAAACACCAGATTCATGTTCAGTTCATTAACATCAACAATAGAGGTTGGACTCTCGGATTTGTTTCAACCGGTTTGGCTGGAGGTTGAAACTGGAGGAATTCATTTTGAAAGCTTGGCCTATAAATCATAGGTAAGCATACGACTACAGTATGGATTGTAAAAAATAATGCTTGGAACTGAGATTTTAGCTTTTTAAAAAAAAAAAAAAAAAAAAAAAAAAAAAAAGAAAGAAAGAAAGAAGAAGAAAAGTCCAACAAATAATATTCTGTGACTGGCAATTCCTACAACAAGACAACATCAACCTCAATCATCCAAATGGATCTTAGCAGACAGTCAGAGGTAACCTTTTACTTGCTGTTCTGAATATACACATACGAGACCTGGACAAAAATAGGGTTATACAGCAAAACTGTAGGAAATACAGGTCATCATCACATAAGAGTAATCAACATCCCGCCCGACACTCTACAAACATTCCCACCCTGAATCTAATACACACTTTATTAGCCAAACTCTGCTGTGTAATGAAATAACATTAACACAAAGCAAAGGGGCTGTGCATTCAGCCTTATATCTGCCCCAGCAAAAACAATCCATTTAAATATGTATGCAGACAATAGTACTGTCACACTAATTGATGTCACACACTAAATGAATGAAGGCATTAGTCTGATCCTTTTCATGGGAAAAGAACATCCTGCTTGAAACATCTTCATTTTCTCACAGTTTATGAAGGCAAGCTAATGAATGTTTTGACTATAATTAAATTCTGCATGTTCCAATATTGCCTGAACAGGAGAACAGCTTGGCAGCTAAATGTGAGCCATCTCCAGGGAGGATTTTTGAAAGAATTAGTCACTAAGACACATCTGTCCGTGTTTTCTTCAGGACAACATACAGTAATTCAAAAAAAGCAAAGGTACATGATCAGAATGTACATTTATATAATATTCAGCAAGAAAAAAAGAGCCTCCTTTAAACAGGTTATCTACCTAATCAGGACCGTTCATGTTTTGATCAATTTTAAATGTTGCCAGTAGATCTGAATCGAGTGCTGCCAAGCCCTAATTGGTCGACAAAGGAAATGACATCAGCTTAGCCTTTCCTGAATTTAACACATTCAGAGAAGATAGATAAATAAACTTAAAACTGCTCCCCAAAAACAATTCATTAACACAGTTAATATAATTATGAAGGCCATATTTCACTGGAGAAAAAATGTGAATAACTTCAGTAATATTTAGAATAAAAAACTTTTTTGCCAAGCATTGTCAGATGTGGCAAAAAAGGACAACAAACACAGAAATATGAAGCCTGCTTCATGAGAAAAAATCTCAGAAAGTAGAGAAATATGAGCAGAAGAACGCATGCAAATAGTTTATAACTGAATAACAAAAGTATTGTTCCCCTGTTGTGACTTTATTTTGACAAAAAACATCATTATATTAGTTAGAGTGTCTTGTAAAAGCATCATGACCCACATATTGTCACATTACAACCAGAAACTTCTATCTATTTATTAGCATTTGATGTGACAGATCAACTCAAAGTAGTGCAGAATTGTAAAATGGAAGGAAAATGATACTTTATGGGTTTTGTTTTTATAAAATCTAAAAAGTGTGAAGTCTGTGCTTACTAACTCGACTCTGATGCGCTTAAATAAAATCCAGTGCATCCAACTGCTTTTAAAAGTCATATGATTAGTGAATATTTAAATCCTACTACAGGTTCAGCTGTTGTGTAAAGGCCTCAGAGATTTGTTAGATAACATCAGTGAACAGCATTAAGAAGACCAAGGAACACAGCAGACAGATTAAGCAATGACACATGGTGGTGGCAAGATCATGATGTGGTGACGTTTGGACAGGGATGTAGTTCAGAGTCGATGGGAAGATGGATGAAGGTAAATACAGGGCAATCCTGGAAAACCTGTTAGAGGCTGTATAAGTCTTGAGACTGGATGTTTCATCTTAAACTTACATCCAGTGATGGGTACAATTCTGTTTCTTATTTTGTACCCAGTATGCATTGTTATACAGGCTGTAGTTCTACAGTAAACAGTTTAAAATCTATTCATGCCCTGTGTGCTTTCTGACCAAAGCCCCTCTGCGAACAATTAGGCAAAATCAGCTGCAGAGTTAGCAATATTCAACAGCTAAAAAACTGAAACCATGAGTGAAAGGTCTGTTCTAAAAAAATCCCTTTCTGCAGTGCAACCACACAGGTAGGAGTGGAATAACAAATTTGACCCTGAAGAAGGCGATATACTATTTTGTAACACATGTGGTGAGTATTAATATGGTTGATTTCAGTGCTTTAGCACTATAGCATTAGCTTTCATTAAATACCATGTTAGTGTATTGGTTTAGCATTAGCAGAACTAATTGTTATGATTAGTGCTTTAGTGTTAACGCAACTAACTTTTTCATTAGCAGTGCTCACTACTGCCTACATCCATACATACAGTCAAAGCTACAATGGAAAGAATATCTACATATTTCCTAACAAAAAAAAATCCCACAAACAATATGGCGGCAATGTTGATGCAGCTCCCAGATGTTGATGCGACACCTATGCTTTACATAGACGGGAATGTCTTCACTGGACAAATCTAACTCTGAGCAACTGTCAGTGCCACATCAGAGGCCACTGAATCCCTTTAAATGTCTGCATCAAAATGAGCACAGCTGTACTAGTTGGTGCTGTTAGGTTAAATAAAAATGGTGCATTAGACACAACAACCACCACAGGGTTATTTAATTTACAGGAAACTGATTTTCCATGTCTGTAGTCTGTAGAGGTTGCTAGAAATCAACTAAATCATCTGATAAATTGTGCTATAGAAAATTCAGAACAACTAAATGGTGTCAAAGAAGCACAGAGACATTGGTAAGCTTAAAGAGAACCAATCATGTTCCTATCTAGCAGTGATTACTGTTAGCCTTCATTGACAACATTACTCTATGTCGGGCAGATGACTCATCTGTAACTAAAATGCCACTGAGGTGAAACGAGTCAGATTATCGAGCATCCACGTTAACCTTTATTTTTTGCTTTTGCTTCAGCTCAAGCGCTTCCCGGCGGACAGCAGCTGTGAAGCTGTTCGCTGCTGCAGCAACAGCGTCCTGTCTCCTCTCCTCTCTCCTATCCTCATTCGCATTCAGCTCAGGGGTCTGCCCATTCATAAATGTGGCTGTCCCAGAGTGGGACAGGCATTGCGCGGGGACAAATCCCTCACCAAGGTCAGCATCCACAACAGCCGCAGGAAGCCACAATGGCGGAAAACCCACGTGAGCACAATGCTGTAGGCTCTAGTAAACACCCAGGCAGGCAGGCAGTGCAATGGGTTGCAACAGTCTGTCATTCACCAGTGCACAGAAGGCAGAGCAGATACAATTTCAAAGGAACAATATTAAAGTTTCTGGTTGTAACATGACAAAAATTACAAAAGTATGAATACTTTAGTAAGGCGCTGTACACAATCACATAAATGATACATTTGTGGAAGAAGGAGTGGATAACTTGATCTTTCTCTGTGTCTTGTCAAGTGGGAGGTACAATGGGACGAGTGAGAGCAAATCAAAGCAGCAGCTCCCTTTTCTCACAGTCAGTTTGATGTGTACAGGCAAAATCAGTGCAACACAAAGCATACGTCAACCGGCCAGATCCAGAAACAAACCAGCACGCTGATGCACAACTGAGGCAACTACAGAGCAAGTCCTGAACCATCACCAAACAAAATGATTTTAGACATACCTGTGTGTCCCAATAAGCTACAACTCAACAATTTGGCACAAGATAATTTCATAAAAACAGTCCCAAAAGATTTAAAAGGTAATCATCAGTTTCCAAACCGACTTTACCATTGCTGCCAACAAAACAGCATTAGTATTCCTTGGAGGTTTCTGATGAATGTAAATGAAATACTTGTTCTCCTTTTAGCAAAAGTAGGTGTCTCTCTGGCTGCTTAATGTTCCATTATGTCCCTCAGCTTGTAAATGTTTAATGGTGGGCAACTCAGGCCAGACACTGGTGAAAGCATTCAGGGCTCACCACAACAATGCAGAGACAGCCCAAACAACTCAACAATGAGATAAAAGATGATAAAATGCTCCAAATAGAAAGATTTTCTTGAATTTAATAATGTATCTGCATGTGACAGCAGAAGATTGGTAATAGGGGGTAATTAGGAGCCACGCAGCACTGTTAATTGGTAATATTCTAACCAGAATGGGTCATTAGTGATAGAAAACTCCTTACAGAATAAGATTAGCTAAAAAACAGTAGATTAAATAGAGGTTAAAGCTCTTGTTTAAAACGTAACTACCTCCTGATATTCTCTGTTCATTTCATATAGATCTGATGGTATATAAGCTGCAACATCTCAGACAGGAGAGAGACACTATAATATGCTCAATAAACACAGAACATTTGAATCATTTTATCCCGTAATTGTTTAGTAATGAGTAAAACAGACACCATAGTGGCATTTTGTTCCATAATAACGGCCCATCAGCACACCTGGCATATTGAGGAACAGGTTCCGCTCGAAAAAAAGAATGGAAACATTTACATTCACTTAATATTCACACCTCCAACACACGTTCATTTGAGTACTAACAATGGTGAAAACTAGGACAGATATTAAACAATATTTGCAAATCAATACAAGAGTGCATCAACCTAATGTGCATGAAGTATGCACAGCATCAATTACCTCTGAAAATACATCAACAACGCTAATAATTTCTATTGGGTTTTGTTTTTTTTTTAGGAAAATATGAACATTTGTGGAGTGGCTGTGAACCCCTTCAAAAAGTAATAAAATTATTTATTACAAAAATGTTTTCTCATTAATTATAAAGCTATTTTGATAACATTTTCATTATTAGTAATACTACTGTTGTTATAACAGATAGTTGTAACAGTATCACGTCTCCTTAGTCTTCATTTATTTAGAACAAATAGAGAAGAAGGACTTTTCAATTTTATTTCATCAAATTTATTACGCTTCAAAATATGAAAACAGACATGTCATTAGCACAGCTTTAAAATCCCTGGAACAGAGCTGTCCAACATAGTTTTTTTTTTTTTTTTGTTTGTTTTTTTTTTTTTTTGTTTGTTTGTTTTTTCTAACAATGTTTCCACAAATAACAATTTGGTGGTAATATGGCGTAGTTTGGATGCTACCATTCTATGTCATGATCTCCTGTGCTAAGTTTGGTTCTTAATGTTAGCATGCAAGCATTAGCTTATTTCTAACTGGGATGCACAGAGGCCATAAGGAACATATTAACCACATAAGAAGCCAGTAAATCACATTGACTCTCCACTGATACTGCATGATAGTTCAACTAATTGTAGTTTTAAAACAAAACATTTGCAGCTAGCTTAGCTAGTTTGGCTAACTTTGCTAGTGCAGTTAGCTTAGATCTAAGTGGTGCATAATGCTCCGCTTTTCATACTTGAAAAACAGATTTTCCAAACTGGCTGTTAGCAATAGAAAAGTCTGGTTGGAACAGCAACTTGGAAAGACCTGGAGCAGGCAACAACATGGCTGCCATGCATGTTGATGACCACTTCTGACTGCTAGTATCACATTAAATAAGTAGTGGAAAGAAAGAAATTACAGTTAGTGACTTGTAGTTAACACCAACAGTATCAAGGTATACCAAGGTTTTAAGGAGCTACAGTTTCTAAACTGCTAAAATTTGCCATGATGCTAACCCTAGAAGTTAAATCCTGAAAATGCAAGCGAAAGTGATGGTGTGATGAGTTTTTTCCCCATACTTAATTTGAATGTAAAAGAGGAATTAAGGGGTTACTAAAATAAAACAAAATTAAAATATATCCAGTGTTTAATAGTATGAATGACCATATGAATCAAAAGCAGTTGCATTCAGATGTATGACTACATAAATTGTTTGTCTAAACTCACTTAATGAAACGAAATCCTTCAAATATATACAATAGGAGCAGAATCTGGGCACCTATGATTAGCTTCCATACTGAGGGCTCACACATTCTTTACCTACTTAAAAAATGACCCATTGGCTGTTTAGAAATGTGTTCAGGCACTAACAGTTAACACTGATTTACAGTGGACCCTCGCCTGTTTGTGAACAGGCGAGGGTCCACTGTCCATTATTTGCAGATTCACTGATTTTTCAGTGGAATGTCACTTCAAATTATTTGCAGAAAATTTGCCTTTTTTGCAGATTTTTTATTTTTGAAAACCATAACATATTCAAAAGAAAATGCAGCTTGGGAAGCTGAAATCCCTAGGCAGAAGGATACTTGACACACTATTGTCTGGTGTTTGCAAAACAGCTAATCCAGGAGCACCATTCATTTTCCTTGGCACTGATTGGCTGTAACCCCATAAACAGAGATAAGGAAGACAGTAGATGTTAGCTTCTGCAGAAGTGCTAAGACAGTTTCCACTGTGTATTAATGCATATTAAAGTATCGCTGGTGTTTTAACTATTAAAATAGGCAGTTATATGCGTTTTTAGAGGGGAACATCACAGATTTTAGCTATTTGTGTGCAGCTATGGTCCCTAACATCCCCAAATACTGGAGGTCCACTGTACAAATCTACACAACTTTCTCCCTGACCAGGTTATTCTTGGTCTTTGTTCACTGACCTTATCCTAACACACCTTTAAGGCCTTCATGTAGCTAAAATCATTAGCTAAAACCATTTTCCTTTATGAAGCTAATATCGATTCACTCACAGTCGGACTGTTTTTACTAATAAGGCGACTTTTAAAGCCAGCTGGTTCCACCGGATTTTATTTAAAGCTATCAGAGTACGGGAGATGAATACAAATACATGCAACAATTTGTAAGGATTTGCTTTTTGCAAGACGCTACCACCAGTATATTTCACAAGGAGGACAGTAGGTTGAGAGTCACACGCGATCCTAATAAACTAAAATTGCAGTTTCTGGTTGCAACGTGACAAAACCCATAAAAGCTCAAGATCTAGGAATAGATTTGCAAAAAAATTGTATGCCTCTAGAACAAACAGGTCATGCAGCACACTCAGACAAGCTCAGATAGAGACATCACTGCTCAGCCACTCGCCCTATTTGGGTCGCAGGAGCTGCCTACTATCAAATAAAGGATGAGGAAACACAGAGTGCTCAGTGTGAATCAATAGGGATCAACTTCCTGGTATCGCCGCTGCCCGTCCCTCAGAAAAGAGCTGAGATCAATGCTGATGTGTTTGGTTGACAAGGATCTAGAGCGGTAGAATGCCGCGGCTTATGTCCTCCTTCTCACTTAAGCGCATCACTGGCTAAAATCAGTCTTTCAGTTTGATATAAAGAGTGTGTGGGGAAGGGATTGGAGAACTCATATAGTAGTGAAAGCAGGGTCAGAAGTGGAAGGAACCTGCAGGGGAAAAAAGAGGTTTTAGGAGAAGCAGCAGAGCAGGCAGATAAAAGCTGCTGAGTTCCACCGACTTTGTGATTACTTAGTCATGCAGGTGCCTTTCAAATCCACAAATGAGTAAAATTACCAGGGAGGATCTGGGGTGCAGATACCTGCGCTGCTAGTTCATTATTCTTGTCAAATAATTATGAGTTATGAAAAAGTGCAGATATTTTGGTCTCATGCAGAGATAATGTTGGGCGGGTGCCGAAACATTTTCCTCCTGGAGAGATCCAAAATGAAGATAGGGTTGTCGGGGTAGTTGGGGGGTCTTTCCTGGAGACAAGTAGGTTTTATTTGATTAAAAGGGTGACTTTTTTTGCATCGTTTCAGATCATTATTATTACAGTAATTACAACAAACAAGGCAGACTGTTGAGTGAACTGCAATTTTCCCATCCTACGTAGACATTTTGACAGTAACTGCGCCTGGCTACTCTGTGGGGGTAGCCAAGAGACAGCTGGAGGAGTTCCTGTAGCTACAGACCTTTCTCAGACAATTATCCAACTTCTTGAGCTCTCTTTTCAGCAAAAAAAAAAAAAAAAAAAAACAACTACTGAATGTTCTTCAATAAAAGTGATCTTAGAAACGACCTGAACAGCAGTAAAATAACTCATAATGTACCACAAGAGTAAAGATAGTGGTTTAGAGCCCTGCCTTCAAAATTTACTTCAATTTTACTTTATTTTTTGGCTAGTATGATCTTCTTTCTGGAAAAACTAAACATTAATAGGGTTTTATATGATATAGTGACATCTAGCAGCTTAAACTAAGATTTGCTACCAAATACATACCGTTGAGGTCTGCAGAGTCATATGAGGGGATTGAGGGGTCAACAGGATGTCCACTGCGTTAAAAAATGTAGCTTATGTAAATACTCATCCTGTAGAATGATGAACTAAACTGTTTGGAAACACTTCTGCAACTGTTTCCAGAATGATGGGCTGCAGCAATTGCTTCTTTAAAGTCATTCCTGACGTCTTTCTACATTTGCATTGGGTTGATGCATATCTCTATGTTCCAGAGCAGCCAAAATCCTGCTTTTGCTAAGGTGACTAAACATGCTGATTAACACTTCATCACCTGCATTTATGACCTGCACCTGAGCAGAAACTTTGCTTCTTAAAAAGCATATGGCAAGGGTTCACTTAGTTTTTCCACACAGAGCTTTTCCATTTGGTGTCATTTGTTTTATAAAAAAAAAAAAAAAAAAAAAAAAAAAAAAAAAAAAAAACATGATGTGTAGTTTGCAGTGGTGGGCACACTTTTGCTGCCAATAGGAGAGATAATTTTTTATGTCGCGCTTTAGCGTTTTTGCCAACTTTGAAAACATTTAGCATACTTAGCTTCCCCTAAATCAATTTTTGCAAATACATTCAAAAGCACTAATTCATTCGTCTGTTTTGTAAACTTTCAGTTGATTAAAGTTCGACATCTGTGTTGAAGTTTTGGTTATCGACTGTTGAGACATTTATATTCATGCTCTTATTTTGAACCGGGTGAAGACTGTTTAAGCAGCAGTTCTGTTACCTCTCCACAGGTTCTCGCTCCTTTTTTTTTCCTCTAATAACTTTACTTCAAACAAGTAACCTACAGGAACAGAATAAAACATGGACAGCAGAGAACAAGGTATAAACATAAATACAATATCTAAGAGCATTATAAAACAAGTAAATCATGTGAAAATGAAATTAGTGCTCGAGAGTTGTAGTCTTTCAAGGGCAGATTAAAATTTAAACTCCAGTTAGACCTTTAGCATTAGCTTCTGCTAAATACTGTGTTGGTAGCGCTTTAGCGTTAGCAGAACTAATGTTTATGATTAGTGCCTTAGAGTTAATTAAACTAACTTTGTTGTTATCGGTGTCCATTCCTGGTAGTTTGTGTACTTGTGGCTGGTTTTCAGTTATTTTACAAAGTAGTAAGGGCTTGACCATTTTTGTTGTATTCATAAGTTAAACTGTAGAAATTAAAGTGGGTGAACTGCTTATTTATCATGATTTTAAGGACAAGTGGTGACAATTATTTAAACTTATGTGACTCAATATCACAAAACCACAAATAACGAGACAAACATGGCCTCAAATAAGCTTGATGACTGAAGGAAAACAAAACAAATAAGCATTTGTTATATTAATCCCACAGTAACTGCCAAAAGATCAGCTATTGGTCCATGTGACATTTGTAAAAACTAATTTTCTCCCTTCAAACAAGCAGTACCCTGAAACAAACCTAATGTCAATATATAAAGGCCACAGACAAACTAAGAAGACAACAAACAAATTACTTCAGTTATCTGGACAAACTAAATATTTTTGACATTTTAGACAAAATACACTTGTTTCTGTTTTCTGTGGAATTAATTCATGTTTCATGGTCTGGCTTGATGATTCAGTTCTACTATCTTTATCCAGTAGATAATCCCGAGATTAATCAAGGACAAACATAAATGGAACTTCAGGGCTTCCATTGTCACCCAGAACTCTCTTGCCATGTGGCCTTCATATGAACAGACACCAAAACTGTATAAAAACAAACAGACGAATATTTTAGCAATGAAAAATTGTGATTTTTTTTTTTTTAGTTTAGCTATACTTGTGCATACACGTGTTACAATCAAACAGACAATCTCACTGATTTACAATTAATGCTAATGCAAAACTTGGTGCTAAGAAAATTGAAGGGTGGTTACTTTAAACAATTATGTGACTACCAAAGGCAACTGGTTGCATTAGATTTTGTTTAAAAGTATCATAATAAAGGGATTTATTGCAAATGTAGGACATGTTTTTCGGATTTTTTCTGGTAAAAAAAAAAAAAGTAAAAACCATTTATCATTTTCCTTCCATCTCACAATTTTGCTTTATTACAGCCCGAATATTTTTTGCAAGACACATTAAGCAGAATTTGGTCATCTGGATCAAACAAAACAACTCTATTCTAAGCCTTTGTGTGGAGGATTTCTTTCAAGCCCCAGCTTGCGCCACAGAAAGCCATGATACCATACTCATGTCTGAGATATTATGTCGGTTTTATCTGTTTGGGAAATTGCATCTCTGCAAGAGAAATAACACTTCTTTTTGAGAAAGGCTCAACAGTAGCCGGCTTTGTTAATGTCAGAAGCTTCATTGTTTTCTGATGTGAGCTGGGACCTACTTCTTCTTAGCGCTTCAATTCTGGTTTTTGAGTGTTCTGTCAGCATGAATGGATGAATGGCAGGCTTCCAGAGAGTCAGATGATGGAGGATCCCATTGCGAGGAACAGCAACACCGGCCGTGTTCACCATGTGATGTTTCACCTCAGGCTAGAGGAATCAAAGAACCACCTGCGGACCACTGGAGATGCTTCCGCTTAACAAAACGACTCTCTCCGTGTCAGACGGGCTCACTCGAAATGTCAGAGATCGTCCCCCCCGGCAAACGCTTCCTATGAGCGAGACAATAAGGCCCGGCTCCATTTCTTTAACGTTTTCACACTTTGCGGCTCCGTGGGGGCTCTGATCTTACTGAGAAAAGACACAAATCCATCTGAGCCAACTTAAACTGCTAACCTTCTCCAAGGCAGGTAGCCATTAACTCCACCAGAGCTCCACATTACTGTTTGAGTCATGCTGCTCTTTCTGCTGTAACGCATAAAAGGCCCAAAGAAAACCTATAATCAACAAAGGTGAAGGATAATGGTCACTGTTAAGGAAATTAGCAGCATGACTAAATGACTGTTTTCCCTACAAATGCCAAGGGGTGAGCTTTGAGAATGAATCTGAGGTTGTTGGAGGATAAAAACATGAAATTATGCTCGGAGATATGGCTCACCACAGGAAAACAGAAAATATGATGGAAAAGACGGTATCTGGTTTCTTTAAATTGAAAGAAAACTAAAACTCGTCCTCTAAAAACGAACGTGTAACTAGTGCCTTGAAACGTAGCTGAATCAGTGCAGAGTGTGGCCTTGTGAAACTTTTCCTGCTTCTTTCACATGTTGTCACATTACCACCTCAAACCTGAATGTATTTTAATGGGATTTAATGTGACTGACCGTCACAAACTCTGGAGAAGCTGCAAAGATCCACAGCTCAGGTTGCAAAACGTACACTGTGCACGTGGAAGAAGATGCACCAATCAGATGCAACGGGTGGCAGAAAAGTAACAATGAACATACCATCCCCACGGTGATGCATGGCGGTGGTAGCATCATGCTGTGGGGATACTCTTCAGGATGGAGGTTGCTAAACACTTGAGACTGGGGCGGAGGTTTACCTACCAACAGGACAATGACAGTAAACATCCAGCCAGAGCTACAATGGAATGGTTTAAATGAAAGTATATACATGTATTACAATGGTCCAGTCAAAGTCCAGACAAATTGCAAGTGAGCATCTGTGGCAAGATTTAAAAACTGATGCTTGCCATCCAATCTGACTGAGCTAGAAAAAAAAGTTTGTGCTGTAATTTAAGTCTTCATTTAAACTCAAAATCACAAGCAGATGTGACTTTAATTAAATTTGGCTCTACAAAGTATTAATTTGAGAGGACCACATACAAATACAAAACGGCACACTGTTCAAATTTCATATTCAAAAAGACATCCCTACAGCATAATTCACCATGGGAACCTGTGTCATTTCCCTTCCACTTTACAATTATACACTACTGTGTGTTGGTCTCATGCATTAAATTCCAACGAAATAAATGAAAGATTGGGACTGCAACATGATAAAATGTCACATTTCAAGGGACAGGAATACTTTTTGCAAGGCACTGCATCCTAGAGAGGCTGAAAAATACAAATGCACGCAAAATAGAACAAAATTCAAGGCAGATGATGTGGTAATTTTTTCTAGAGGGGGTGTGGGGGGAGTTCTTTTAGTCTTTGCGCCCGTCCAACGTGTGTCTGTTACTAGTTGGGTGAATGGAGGCCATCTGGGATTGGCCAAGGCTTCTGTGAATGGAGCCCGGGTTAGCGCCATTCAGCAGGAGCGGAAGCAGCTCGGCGCTGTCCGCGGTGCTGAACTGAGCTGTAGGCAAATCAAACAAGCCCGGAGGAGACGAGCGGCCTGCTGGTGTGTAAACACACATAAAAACGACTTCCGGCACATTAGGCAGGGAAACCACCTCTTGACTTTAATGAAACTGCACTCAATGTGGAGTAGGGCGGCCACGGTGAACACCTGTCGGACTGCGACAACACACACGCACACACAGGGCTCAGAGGGATGTTTGCAGAAGCTATCAGCCTTATTGTAAAGGCGATGTTATGTATAGGTTGCGGCAGCTCTTATCACGCAAATCGATGGCGGATTATGCGCTAAAAAGGATTTCACTAGTGGGGCCTCCATCTGCACATTAACATGGGGCCTAAAGACAATGAGGAGATGAATGAGACCGGGAGTCTCCTTGGATCTGACACCCGTCTCCATGGCGACAAGAGCAGGAGGACCAAAACTGGCATCTATCCGGGCCCAAATCAACAGATGGCCACCACATCACCCCCTCCTCCTCCCTTCCTCCATCCCCTCCCTCCACCTACCTTGCACTGCTCCATGCACGTCCTCACGGAATAAGCCCCCGGCTCGTATTTCTCAGTCAGGAGCTCAAAGTCCTCGTATTTCTCCTGGGCGTGCTGGTCGTAGCGCTGGTACGCCTGGACGCACTCCCCGCATCGCGTCGCGTCGCCCTCTTCCAGCGCCTGGACGCTGCAGTTCAGGTTGTCCGGGCTCACCGAGCCGTCAAACAGATCCAGCAGGGAGTAGGAGTTACAAAAGGACAGGTACAAGTCGCTCATGTTAGCGACCCGCGGCCCCTGCTCATCGGAGAGGCCCCGGCACAGGTCGTCCGCATCCGCGAAGGCGAAGCAGTCGCCGGACGAACTGTCCCGGTGGCGAGTTTCGAGGCGCCACAGATGTTTGGTGGAGTTTCCTAGAAAAATAGCGTGGGGGTTCTCTGTGAGGCTGATGTGCACCGAGTTGGTGTGGGGGGAGCGGAGGTGGGAGGACGCGAACTTGTCCGGGGTTCGGGCCAGCCTGGCCTCGGCGCAGAACCACAGGCGATCAGAGAGGAGGACGGTGAGGAACAGGAGAGATGCCAAGGACAGTCGCCATCTCTGCGCCCTCTCAGAGTCGGTGAATGGCTTTTGGTGGTCGCGGGGGGGCTCTAGCCAGATTTGGAAGCCGTCGTCGTCTTCTTGCTGCCAACACGTCCCAGCACCCCTGGTCATATTTTGGGAACCGGCCGACTCCACCGTGGGGGCTCCTCTGCCGCAACAGTCATGGACGTCGGGAGCTGATCGCGTTTTCCTCCCCTTAAGAGTCGGCTAGTGGGTTGTCCCGGCTTTCCGTCGCGATCAGCGGAAATTCCCATCCAAAGGAGCGTGGGCCGGGTGGGAAATCAGACTCCTGCGACCGCGGGCCGCATCCTCCATGGCTGTCCTCCCGTCCGCCCCGAGCTGCCGCGCGGCGCTGCTCCGCTCCTCTGCGTAGCCGCGACTCCGCTTTTAGAAACACTCGCTGACGCGCTTACGTTTTCCCCGGCCTCGGTCGTGCGCGGACAAGGGCGCTATCGTCTTCCAACATGGCGACGGACTGTTGCCTTTTTGTGTCAGCAGATGAGGCCTAGCTACAGCCTGATACAAACGTCTTTTCTCTTTTTCAAGCCCTCGCCGTCTTCATCAAGTTGCCGCCATGCCCCCCAAGAGACTGTGTGTGTTTGCAGCAGCCAGCGTCAACTCCGCAACGACACGTCGCCTCATTTCCGGTTGTAAATTTCAAAACAAAATCTCACAAGTTGCTATTTGTCTTTTTCTGTTTTGGGGCTACAGTTGGGGTCATTTTATTTTATATGAGTTTCTAGTCTTGACTTTTGAGAGTTACTGTGTTCCTTGAAAACAAAAAATACCCTTAAAGATTCGGAGACATACGTATTCATTTATTTTTCTTTCTTTTTTTTTTTAACTTGTTATTGACTTCAGTCTTCATCATATTTAAAAAAAAACTTGTAGTTTTATATAATTCTTTGGGAATGCATTTTTAAAGTTTGTAAATTAGATTTTTTGTGATGGAGGCGGTAAAAAGTATTCACCTCCTTGGATGTTTACCCTTTTTTATTGCTTCTACAAATAAATCCTGATTTAAAAAGGCTTTAAAAAAGAAAGAAAGAAAAAAAATTACAAAAAAAAACTCCTTATAATGTGAAACCGAGAACATATTTCTACACAGTAATGACAGTTAAATAAAATTAGGTAACATAAAATAAGTGACTGTATAAATATTCACCGCCTTTAAAGTGACTGAGGTAATTCAACAGAAGTCCAACCAATTGGTGCTAGTAGTCTTATAGTAAGAGGAATGGGGATCACCTGAGTGCAGTGACGGTATCTCAAGTGATTGTAGTGTAAAGACGTCTGTGTCTGGAAGGTCCATTCACCAGTTAATCAGTATTCTTGACTCCCATTATAGCATGAAGACAAAAGAACACTCCAAGAAAATCAGAGCAAAGGTTATCAAAAAGTATAAGTTTTTGATAACCTTTTCACACTTGGATACAAAGAAATATCTAAAGCACTGAACATCCCCTTGAGTTCAGTTAAGTCCATCATCAACGAATGAAAGTAATAAGGCACATGTATAAATCTGCCTCGATCAGGTCTTCCTCATGACCTGAGTGATCGTGTAAGAAAGAGACCAGTGAGAGAGGTCACCAGGACACCAATGACTCCACTGAAAGAGTTACAAGCTTTAGCAGCTGAGATAAGGGAGACTGTGCATACAGCAACTGTTGCTGAGTTCTTCCCCAGTCAAAGCTCTATGGAAGAGAGGTGATGTGAAAGCCACTATTGAAGAAAACTTGAATTAAGGTTTGTCAAGTGGTCAAATGGTCAAGTGGAAGAAAGTTCTTTGGTCTGATGAGACAAAAATGGAGATTTTTGGCCATCTGACAGGACTATATGTTTGGCAGACACCAAAAACTGCATATCAGCACAGACACAGCATCCCCACTGTGAAGCATGGTGGTGGCAGCATCATGCTGTGATTATGGTTCTCAGCAGTAGGGCCTGGAAGGTTTGCAAAAATGAAAGATAAAATGAATCCTGCAAAATATAGGGAAATCCTGGAGGACAATTTGTTTGCATCTGCAAGAGAACCAAGGCTCCGGAGAACATTTATTATCCAGCAAGATAATGACCCAAAGCATCCAGCTAAAGCTACATAGAAATGGTTAGAAGACGGCAAGGTGGATGTTCTGGAGTGGGAGAATCCAAGACCAGATCCCAGTCCAACAGAGAATTTGTGGCAGGACTTGAAAATGTCTGTTCACAGCTGATCCCCAGAAACCTGACATGGAACAGTTTAGCAAGAAAGAATGGAGTAAAATTGTAGTGTCACCTGAGTAGAATCAGCACCTGACTGTGACCTATCCACACTGACTCCATGCTGTGATTGTAGCCAGAGGTGCATTTACTAAATACTGACTTGAAAATTTTGTTATTTATCCGATTACTTATTTTACGTTAACATTTTTACATAATTGTCATTATTTTGTAGAAATCAGTTTTCAATTTGACATTAAAGGGTTTTTTTGTTTGTTTTTTGTCAGAAAAGTCAAATTCTGATTATCATGACTGATTTTCAAAAGTAACAAAAGTAAAACATCCAAGGGGGTGAATACTTTTATAGGCACTATAGCATCTCCACAGCATGATGCTGCCACCATGTTTTACATTATATCTTTTAAATGCAAACATACATTTAAAAAAACATCTAAATGCTGCATGGAAATAAATGCAAAAGAACAAACCTTTTTTTTTTTTTTTTTTTTTTTTTTAAAGAGAGAACTTTGTTACCTACTGTCGTGATATTTTGATAGTCTTCTTCAGGAAGTACCAAGGGTTACAATTCATTTGCAAACAAACTGACAAACAATCAAGAAGGGTGAAAAAAAAATAAAAATTTTTGTTCCTACTGCTGTAAAAATTGCAAACATGAATCATGTGCATAAAAACTCTGCTTAAATTCTTTGACAAAAGCTCTGAAAGTAAAAAAAAGAAAAAAAGAATCAAGTTCACATACTTAATGTCTTTTGTCCATCGCTTTCTCTTAAAAGAGTCAGTCTGTTATTAAAAAAATAAAAGCATTTTGGTGGCATAAAACAGATCTTTTTAGAAAATTTTAGCTGACAGTTAATCTTAATAATTTAATCTTAATATCATAAAATGTGTCAATTTTGAAAACAATTTCAGTGTTCTGTTAAGTCCATGTTATAGGTAAATAAATACAAAATTTACGAAAAAATGTTATTTAAAAAATAGAGAGCTTGGTCTCCTATGATCCAAGAGAAATCCATAAATTATTGAAACTGTAGTAACAGTATGAAAAAAATCTAAACTGTCTTGAAAACAAAAATGTCTGATTTCCAAGGAAAACTGAATGCACCATTCCCTACATAACTCTTCATTTAAAGCCCCCCAGTTCTTATTGTTGATGATGTAGCTAAGCTAGGCTAATCATGACAGTGCTACATGTTACGGTCGTAATAACATATACACACTGAATTTTCTCGAATGTTTTTGATCAAATTTTCAGATTTCACTTATAAGGACAAGCTGTGCTTTTAAGTCTAATTTCTTTGTTTTATTTTGAAGGTCTTACCCTCTAATATCCGGTATCTTTTCCCAGTAATCTCGTGAACCTGACGAATCTTCTCCAACTCTGACGTTATGCGCGCGCACAGCAGCCGCTGCATCCCTCGTTCAAGGGCGCATCAAGCCAGAGCGACTGCGCTAAAATGTTCCCACAAAGACTGGAGCTTAAACTTCGCACTAAAATCCTGTTTTATATGAGCTTCCCTGTTCAGGAAGAGAAAATTAAAAGGAATGAAAATTAAGAGGAATGAAAAAAATGTTGCTAAGCTTAAAATCAAGCTCGTGCCAAACAAAACACATAGAAACCTTCCGCCTTGTGGAGGAGTGAAAAAAAAAAAACCCGACTAAGAGTTGTTTTATTTTGGAATCTTGTACCAGCAGATGCAGTTCAGCAGGATATGGCGGTTGTCTTAACAGCAGCTGCACAGGTTGCTCCTCACCTGATTCTTTTTTTATATATATACTCCTCTGTAAAGCTATTACAAAATTCATTAATGTGAAATTTTACATAACGATATATTACTGGGCTCAAATTTACTCCCTCTGCAAAAACATATTCATCCCTCTTGAACTTTTCTGTATTTCATGAAGTTACAACCGCAAATCTCAATGTATTTTAGTGGTATTAATCAGGGAAGCACAGAAGAGGGTCATGGTGACTCCAGAGGAGCTGCAAAGATCCAGAGCTCAGGTAAAAGAATCTGACATCAGAACAACTATCCTAACTCTACATCTCACTCTGAACTGGCCTTATGCAATGTGACACATGCCAGTGGCAGTGGCAGCATCATGCTGTACAGATGACCTTTTTCTAGCAGGGCCAAGGGAGTTGATGAGAAGATGAACGGATCAACAGGCATCTTTTCATCTCTACTTCATTCTTTGTGTTGAAACTGTGGAAAGGTTCAAGGGGTATGAAGACTTCTGCAAGGCCCTGTAACTGAGTCACACAACGAAACACGAGGAAAAGACGAGCGCTTTCTTTCTAGTCGAGATGCAGGCTGTGTTTCAGACACTTAAATGCCGTGTCTTTATGATTGGAACTTTTTGTTGACCGTTAAGGAGGATGATCTTGAGACCGATGATCTGCTCCATTGGGCTGGTCAAGGCTTCACACTTGCAACACTACGCAGGGAATAAGCACTGGTTGAGTACCTCTAATTAAGCCTGTCACTCAAACGCTCACTCTGAATCACCTCGAAATAGTTACGAAGTGGGCGAGGGATTACAGAGTGCTTACTGGGCCACATATTTTATAGGCACCATGTTTCCTTCACTGCTTTAAACTTCTTTCAATTAAAGTGATTTAATGCTTTACTAAAATGCATCTAATGTGAGAAGTTACACCTGTAGCAGGTGATTGTAAAATAAAAATAAAAAAATTCCCAAGGAAAGACACCGTCATTCTCTCCACAGTTAGAAACGCTTCATCACTTTCACTTTGAAAATGTATTCACGCAGCTTTTCCACACAACAATGCTCAGGGCGATTACAGGGAGCTTACCTGCACCCAAGAGGCGATGCTGATGAAGGTTAGAACATATAACTGAGTCCCGAGACGCGCTGGTGACCCTTTGATGCAATGGCCTCCTGAGCCTGAACCGTTCAGCGCACCCCCTGTGCGCGGTTGAGGTAATTCTTCTCCGAAGCTACGGCTCAACGGAGGACAGTTCGAAAAGCATGGATCATGCATGGTTTCCTTGGAAGGTTTTGCAGGAGAAAGCCCTCCCCTCACCACCAAGAGAATGGCGGCAGGACACATCTTACTCAGCAATCTTTTAGAAATATCTACCGTATCACACACTGTTTTCCCTGGAAGAAAAGAAGAAGAAATCTTCCCAGAGCATCACAGATCCTCTGCCATACTTAACAGCTGGCAAAAAGTGTTTTTCCAACAATTTTGCACCAAAACCATCTGAAGCTCATGCCAACAAATATGCCCATATATATGTACAATCAAACGGCCTATGGCTCCCATAAAAAGGAGTGTTTTGTGTACTATTTAGTGCTTCTTCTGCACAATCACTAGCCTAACACGTCGAGGTAAGCCAAGCAATTAAGAAATGTAATACAGGCCAACTGTTCAGCATATTTTTAAAACCTCTAAAACTATTCATTTTGGAGGTTGTCTATTAAAAATGAACAAATAAATACACTGATGAAATAAAATTCAAATTTTATTGACTGTAGATTAATCACGTTAATGCTCATTCAATTCTACAAGTGTTGGTAATCAAGCAGCCTGTCAAAAACGATGGCTTTATTTAGTATTTAAATCCATTCTTGATCAACAATTAAGTTGATAAAATAATAAAAAATAGTTTAATAGTTACATTTAAAAACTAAAATGCAAACATATTGATGCTGGAACATCCTGTCTTTGCCAGAGTATTCATGTGCATTGAATATTTCCATGCTGTTATATTAAATTTCCATTTCCATATTCAGAGTAGATTTTTAGCATTTTATATAATAGACCAACACAAACTGAAACATGGCAGTGGCAGCATCATGCCATGGGAACGCTGTTTTCTGCAGTAGAACAAACAAGAAAGTTCTTCAGAGTTCTGTATTTAGTTCCACCCATCCTCTCATCACCCATTTCCACTGAAAAAGATAAACATTCCCACAGGATGATGATGCACCACCGCGTTTCACTGTGTAGCAGATTCTTTTGTGAGTGCAAACAAAATGTAGCGTTTTCCTTACAACTGCTAAAGTGTAGTGCTAAATACTACGTCCCATAAAACATCCTCTCACTATTTCCTAAATCAATTCAAGTTGAATAAAACATCATTTGCCATCTTCCTTCCTGTTCAATTTGAAATCCTAACAAACTATATATTTTGTTAAAAACCCTGGGAACTGTATTAAAAGAGCTATTTCATTTCTACCCTTATTTGTAATCTGAATAAAATGAATTAAAATATTAAAATATATGAATTAAAATAGCTACTTGGTGCCTTCAAACCAAGTAGTCGGCATCATCCATCAGTACCCTGCTTTGATTGAGTTCAGTCACCCACGAGTCTCTTACGATCTTAAACTTCTTCCTAAAGCAGCGTCGCAGAGTCCTCAGGGCCAGAAGTCTTGTCTCGTCCTCGACAACAACATGTGAAACTCCTTCCTCCAACGTCTTCACCACCGTCCCCCCATGGTATCGAACCTCCAGAGCCCTGATGTCCCAGACAGGTAGCACGTACTGCACTTTTTGGATCTCCGATGTCGGCGAAACATGTCAAGTAAACCGTGAAGGGTCTGAACATGCTTGTGGGAAGGTCGTCCCAGCCGTAACTGCTCCCTCCACCTGTGCCGCGCTGACGGCCGCCGGCCTGCTTCCTGCCGATCCTGCTGAACACGTCCCCGCAGCTGCTGCTCGTCCCGTGTCAACAAAAAGTAGCTGTCGCCGTAGCTGTCGTACTCCTTGGCAAAGTGTTCCCTGGTTGAGGGCGACATGTGGATCATGTGACGAGGTTGCCATGGCACCACTTCCTTCTGATCCAGACACTCTAGCAGCCAGAAGGCCCAAACCACGTCGTGCTGATTCGACGAAATCAGGTTCTTTACGCGCATGTTCTCCACGCCAGCAACCACGCAGTAGTTAGTGTTGTCCCGTCCTGGGTTCTGAACCACAATACCTCCACACCTGACAGGAAGACGACAGCATGAATCCATCATTGTTACAAAAGTATGTAAAAACACAACCCTACCATGGTTGTAGGAATGGATAAAGAGTTAGAAAAAATGTTCAAATGTTGTTAAAAATTAAATTTGTCAATACATGATCTAAAATGGTTGATTCATACTACTTCAGTTTTTGGTTCTGATCCTGGTTAAAACGCGAATACGGAACCAGTGATAGCGAGAAACAAGAAGAAGGTAGGACACAGGTAAGGACGACAGAAAGAAGGGAACGACGACAGAAAGGAAGGAAGTGAGGTCAGGTCACAAGGAAGGGAGGAAGGAAAACAATGCATTACTTATTCTCTTTAAGATGAAATAAAAGAAGGGCACAAGAATGAAAGGAAGAAAAAAAAGGATGGACACAAGGAAGTGAGGAAGAACATATAGAAGTAAGGACACAAAGACAGAAAGAAAGACAAGGACACAATGAAGGTTATAGGGAAGAATATAGGACATAAGGAAAGACCGAAAAGAAAGAGACAAAGAATCAAAACAAAAGAGGGAGATAAGCAAGGAAAGAGAATAAGGGGGGAGTAAAGGAGGGGAAGAAGGGAGGAATGCAAGAGATTGAGAGAGAAAGGGAGGCTGGACACAAGACAGAAGGGAGAGGAAGGAAAGACAAAGGGAAAGAAGTAAAGAGACAAGGAAGGAAGGATAGAACATACAGACAACAGAGTAGGAGAATAAAGTCTGCAAATTCTCATTTTTGTCTACTCATATGTTCTATTTCAAAGACATGAAAAATACTGAAATCAAACTTCCAGATCTTTGTAGATTGCAAAGGAACCCATTTAAATTGTCAAAGCAGGTATGAACCGTCCTCCTGTCAGGTCAGATGTTGCCACTTGTTGAACAAAACTTCCTGTAGATAACAGCTCCTTTTCATACCCAGTACAGTTCAGGTCCAAAACAACCCGAACTACTTCCGTAGTAAATAGTGAAATTACCAGCACTGTTTTATTATACCACAACAGCGGCAGATTAGGACAAACATTTCTTCAGCGGCTACAAACAGGAAGGCATTTAATAGGTGAGTTTACCTGGCCACATACCCTTCTCCAGCTCTGACTTTGGGTGTTCTTCAGTCCATTCAGATGCAGAAACTCCACATCCTCGAACATATCTGTCTCCTTGGAAACCCCGGACAGGTCCCTGGGGCTTGAAGTGGTCAATGACGCAAACCACCTTCTTAGGTTGACAGGCAGCTTCCGCTTCTTCTTTTGCGGTTCGTCGCTGTTGATGTGAAGATGCCGTGAGGCCAGTTTCCCCGATGCCTTGCTGCGAAACTGATCCAGCTCTCCCAGAGTCATGCACTGATGCCACTCCTTGTCCTCGCGGATCTTCTCGATTCTGGGGAAGCGCAGGGTGCAGTTGGTCTTATACACGTCGCTTCCGACTATCTCAGCCGCTTTGACCTGGATGATGACCGAGTTGCAGGGTTCAATGTACACTTCAGGTTTCTCCACTCCGCAGAGGATGGATGCCGGTGGGTCGTTCTTCCGGTAGACTTTCCAGTGCTTTGTGAGTTTCAATCCAAGGTCGTACAACTCTTTCATGGTATAACCTGAGCCAATTCGGCAGAAGGAGTGGAAAACCGACGGCTTCTCACCTGGCTTTGGCGCTTCGGCTACAGCACATAGAAAGTGTGACATCATCCCGCCCCGTCTTCCTTTCCCCCAGTAACCACCAACAATCAGAAGGTCCAGCTCATCCATCAAGCCATCCACGTATTCCGGCTTTATTTTCAGCCAGCCCTCCCCTCGTTTATCAGGTTTATAGATGGATAAAGGGTCTTTCACCATGATCCCCTCCTCTCTGTTGTCAATAGCATCATTAAGAGCATCAACGACCTCTTGCATGGTTCCGACTTCAGTCTTTTGCACTACGTGTATCCGTCCCTTGACAGGGGTGAAGACCGTCTGGAGGACCTCATGCCGCTTCTTCAGGGGTTCTCTGCTGAGCTTTTGGTTATTAACCAACAACACATCAAACACGCAGAAGCACGTCTGCAGCTCAGAGTCGTCCATCAGTCTCTTAATGTCAAATTTGCTCCCTTTCTGCATGAAGGTCCCCGCTGTCGGGTTGAACGCCATCATCTCGCCGTCCAGGATACAGTTTACGACGTTGCTCTTGAAAACGTTGTGGATGTACGGAGTGAGCGATCCCTCAAGAGGCGAGCCTCCGAACTGCTGCGTGTATTCAAACGCGTTCCGGCTGAAGTACTTGTACACGTCTCCGTCCTTGTGCAGCTGAATCCGCTCGCCGTCCAGTTTCGTCTCGACATAGAAGGGGCTGTTGCCCATCTGCTTCTCGACGTTGCGGACGTCAGCCACCGCAGCCAACATGGGCTTGAAAGCAGAGAAAAGTTCAATCGAGACTTCGCTTAAAGACACAGAGGGGTCGTGCAGCTGCTGGCACACCTTCTTTAAGTCTGTGTTGACGTTGTAGAGCTCCGTGGCATCCGGGTGGAAGACCTGGAGAACAGTTTCCTTGCTGACTCCAAGCTTCATGTCCTTGAGAATCATTCTAATAAGCCACTTTTGCTCCAGAGCAGAGCTCTGAGTGATGAGATGCAACAGGCTCTTTTTCACCTGATCCTTCTGTTTGCTTGCATTGTTGATGGCTACTGAGTCTAGAAAGTCATTGACCTCTTTGATACTGAGGTTTCCTTGGCTGTTACATCGCTTCTTCAGCACAAAGTACGCCATGCCGGCAAAGTCCCCTGCTTCTCCTTGGGATGTAGTCGGAGCACGGTAGTTCAGAAGCTTACTGGCTTCTGGGCCACTCTTTGGGAGACCCAAAACGTCGATGTAGAGCTTTGCGAGCATGCTCTCTTTGATGCCATACGCCATTCGCTCTCGTTCAAAAGGGGGGACGATAAGGCGCATAGCAGGGTAGAAGGAGTCTGTAGTTTTAGGGTTGTCCTTGTGGAGTGCCGCATGAAATTTGCGCCAAGATTCAATGAAATCCCCAAGGATCTTGGATTTATCTGGACGGAGTTTGGACTTCTGGATTTTCTCTAAAGTTGTGCACAAGTGAAGGAAAGGAACCTGAGCAGCAACGCTGGGCTCTGCAGCAGCACCGCTTTTGGAAGTACCTTCCATGATGAAGTCTGCAACTGACAACAAGGACGATTAAAAAAAAAAAAAAATACTCTTATTACCTATCTTCATGTGTATCTCTGTGCTTTCCATTTGACTGCCACTCTGCTGCCAACAGACTGAATTTCCGCACAGATATATATATATAAAGGATTTTTCTTTTCTAGTTTAACAATAATAGCAATTTATCACAAGGTTTAATCATTTTCACTCTTTGGTATCAAAAAACAACGTTTACAACTGATAATCTAGTAACCATTTACCTTCAATCTGTTTCACATAGCGCCCCCTGGTGAAACACATGAATTAAACATGTGAAGTAAAAAAGAAATATAACATGCGAAGCAGGGTAATACTGGCATAGAAAACAGATGGATGAAAGGTTTATAAAGGGACATATCAAAAAGTTGGAGGACACCGGCTCTTGAGGACAGAATGAGGATAGAATCTGTATTAAAATGTTAATTTTATTTTTGAAAAATCCGATTTAAAAGCTGGACCTGAATTTAAGTTTCACAAACCATAAGGAGGATTATCAAATACTCTGCAATCAGTGGACAATTTCACACTCCAATCCATTAAAGGTGGTCTAAATGCCAGAAAAACAAACTAAAATTATGTGTCATTTAAAAAAAGTATAAAAAGTGTATCTTTAGGGGCGTTGTTTTGTGCAGAATAATTCCTTTCAGCCTTGACCCATTTCAGTATTTTAGATCATAAACCAGTACTGATCAAATGTGGTCCAGATTCCATAAAAGTGGTGAAGCCTTTACTAAATCGTTGCTCAGTCTTAGATGTGTTGAGACATGTCCACAGTAACCACTATAGGACAATTTATTAATACCAAACACCACAAGAAAACAAGCGAAATTTTTAAACCGGTTTACATTAATTTAGCAAATTTCCGTATTAAAATGTTTGTTCTTTGTTGTTATTTTAATTGGTAGTTTGGTTTTAATAAATTTTTACAAAGCAAACGTAAACTTAAGCGACATGCGTTAAAATTCAACGTTAATTCCCTTCAGTCCTAATTAAAAGCCCGTCAACATCCATATTTGTAGCACTAATACACAAATGAATTAGTTAAAAAGTCTTACCGTGTTTGTAGTTTTCTTCCAACGAATGTCAACACAGCTAGATCCTGTCACTTCCTGAACCCTTCAACAAAATAGCCCCCTAGAAACGAGTTGAGATGTTTTTGTTCTGACCTTAAATTGTACACTCGCCATTATTTAGAGCAACCTGTAAAGATTTATCCTTCCAAAAATGTTCAATTTATTTTCTATACACACACACACACACATATATATAAATATGTTAGTGAAAAAATTTAAACACACTTCGACAAAATTAAAATGTTGGCATTGTAAAATCTACCGCCAGAGGGCGCAGCAGAGGGACACTGACTGTGAGTGCTTTCAGGTTATTTATTTATTTATCTCCAAGTGGCACAACAGGCGCAGCAGATAGAAAATAACATGAGAACGACAAAGCTAGTGTATGAACCAGAAGTCTCACTTTGACACAAACTGAAGACCCGCGTCTGTGTCTCTTGCGATTTTGGTCTTTGTTCTTCATTTAGTGAAGTAACTTGTGGTGGCTAGGGTGACCAGTAATCTTTCTCAGTTAAGAGTAGAAATACTTTATGGGAATGTTACTCAGGTAAAAGTAAAAAGTACAGTGGAGTAACACGACTCATGAAAGTACAATTTTTACCAAAATGTTACTCAAGTAAAAGAAACTGAATAGACGTAACTAGTTCCCATATCTGTTCGCTCCACAGATATGGGAACTAGTTAGAATTTGTAAGACAAGACCGGGTTAGAGTCCACAGATAGTTCCTTGTTCATGGGCCATTCCAAAGTACTCAGGGCTTGGACCCACCTGTAGCTTGTTTTTCCTGCGAACAACAGGCGCAAATCTTTCGGCCATCATACATAAGATCAACATGGGATTTCATTTTTATGATTTTATGCCTCAAGATCATGCTATCCTTAGATTTTTTTTTTTAATTTTAGCTTATAAATATGCAGATAAATAACAATTTAGTGTCGTATTTTTCACATCTGCATCTTTCATCAAATAAATATTAGTAATAGATTATATGAATAAATACAAAATGCTGTTTTCAAATCAATTAGGATTGATTGGACGCTATCAATTCCCTAAATATATGTTAAAAACTAAATTTTAACGTATTGAAAACGAAGAATAGAGCAACAATCTTGTAAAAAGAAATAAATAAACATATACCTAAAAGTAAAAACATACATTTATTAAATTTGCCCTGGCTCCTCGCAAGCAATACATATTTGGTGTTATTTACTGCTTCCTGTTTCCACTAGAGGGCGACGTGTCACCGTGCTGGAGTCGCTTGGCATCAGTACACCTTGAGTCACACATCGCCAGGGTTGTTTACTTTTCTCCTGCTGCTGCAGTGGAAAACCCTGGGATATGTGAAAGGAGGGAGGAGCTGCATTTGGAGCTGCTTTCTCGCTCCAGCAGTGAACTTACTGCTTTTTGACCAGACAAACAATCCAGCAGAAATGAAAGCAAGGCTGCCAAACATGGCTGCCGTGTCAGTGTACAGTATGTACATGCACCTGCACATGAAAGAGAAGAAGAGATGGTGTGCTGACTGAATCAAAACAGCAAAGTGCCAGTCATGCAGGGGCAGGGGGAGTTACATAAGCCCTGCTGGATAAGGTGCTGCACTGCAACTCCGGGGCGACCTACAAGACAGTAAACAACTGACGTCACTGCTTCCGTGGCATGCATCTGCTCGCTGAGAGAGAAGAGGAGGAGGAGGATGTTTGTAGTGTGCTGATCCAGAACTGAGGGAGATCTTCACGGAAGAACAGAGGAAAAGAGGGAGTGTTGGGCCGAGCTGTTGACAGGCTTGATGATGATCAAGCAGCGTTGTCAGGCTGCTCACTCAGACCAACTGTTGGTGCAGAGACAGGCGTAAACACTTCCTGTCCCCATGCTGGGTGATGATGCATCACTCAGTGTGTTCACCCAAATGCTGTTCATTGATTATTTACTATAACGGGGAGTTTTCCAGAGATACAACAGAGCGTAAGAGCTGTAACACATGCTGCTCTGATAGATACAGTGCCTCGCAAAACTATGCATGATCAAGTTTTTCACTTGTTATTTGTAAGCAAAACGTTGGATGTATTTAATCTGTATGTTATTTGATAGACCAATACAAGTTGTTAGACATTTTAAAAGGCGGAAGAGAAGGTTGTGTCGTTTTCAACACACATGGTTTATCTGAGGAAGGTGTGGCATGCTTTGAAGAAAACTGACCCCACCAGCGTGATGCTGCCACATGTTTCACCAGTGGGATGGTGTTTAGAGTTTTGTAGAATTTTACAAATTTGTCTGCATTTTGCATGCAGCCACCCTCCCACTAAACTAAGAGCTTAAATCATGAAAGCTAGCTTGCCCTTTGAAGTGTGGGAGAGAGGAAAGAGTCCGGTGGAAATGAGTGTTTGTTTCATGGTATATAACATTACACCACCACCCCAAAAAAATTTTTAAATTCATATAAAAGTCTTTATATTTTCAAAATGTATCATCATAGGTAACTTACTTTAAGATAAAAGACTTTTAGTTTGTGTGATTTTTGAATTTCACCCCAGGGGATCAATGGGAACTTGTGTAATTTAGGTTATTAAGAGCTGTTCTTCTCACCTGATTTTAGTCTTACACAAAGCTTATTGTGTTTGCAGCAGCGAACGTGTCACAGCAGAGGCGGCTTTAACTGATACACATCGAAGGGCGTATGAGAGTGTGCTTTCAGTACACTTTGTTCCCAACACAAGCAGTGCCTAATGTGCATTCCCAGTGGGTGTTTGGTAAACAGAATGGGAGGGGTGGGGATGGGGGAGGAATCTCTTCTGATCCACCGCCGCCTCAAGGCACGACTGAATTCATCAGCAAACGGTCTCACTCAGTTTTTGGAAGAGATGAGAACATGGCAATTCTGCTCACCTAAATTACACTCTACACAATACTGTGTATGGCTTCCCCCCGCACCCCCAGCTAAAATTAGAGCAGCCTCATCCAGCAATGCCTGTCTGTTTAATATCTGTCTGGATGTCTCCCTTATTTAGTCTCAGTCATGAGTCGCAGTGTCCTAACAGCTCTCCCACTCCATGTCTCTCTGGATTTTGGAAATTACTTTCCAATAAAAGCCCTGTCGAGACAGACAGCTGAGCTGTGTGGCAGTCCCCCTCAGTTACATCATGTGGTGTAATAGCAGTGAAGTCTGGAGGTGATTCTGCCAGTTGACTTTATGTTCGGCATAAGGTAATCGCCTTTTTAGCATCAAAGTAAATGTAAACAGATGGGCAGAGATTGGATTGGTTTGGTAAAAGATGCACTTTACAGACTTCTGAGTAGCTTTTATTTTCTTCAGTGTTGCTACAGATACGTAAATTCAGGTGATATAATGATACCACCTTGTCACAGAAGGAATAAACCTACTTTTGGCACAAGTTTGATTGGCCATGGGAAAGGATGCAATAAATATATGAGTCAGTTTCACCCCAGGTCACACCAGGTCTAGCCACATTCTCCTACGACTCTCCAATTTTGTAATATGTGCTTTTGTTACTGCTATTAACTTTATCCTCTTAATGTTTTGGCCAAGTCTAGAGCTAATGCGATGTCGTTGCTGCGCTGAAGTGAATTTTCAATCCGTCCAAATGTTTTTCCAATAGGATAAAAGACAAAAGACTTTTAAAAAGATCCGGAATACCACATTTGCAGTCTTACACCATGTAAATGAAAATGAATCTCAAGAAAAAAAAAAATAAGAGGTGAGTTTATTTTGCTAATCATGGCTAGGTATAGGCACAGCTTGATTTTGGCACCAAAAAACAAATCTGTGTGTGTGTGTATCAGTGTATCTGATAAAGTTGAAAGTCAGCTACTATAAAACTACATGTGATCCCTGAACTCAGAGAAATGATTGCCACCTTCAAACCTGATTAACAAGTGTTGTAAATAAGTACTGGGTCCTACCATAAACACACACCGTGTGTTGCATACACACTGGCATATGAAGAACATAGTGCCTTGTCATTTAATTATGAGACAAATGACTGTCATCAATCAGGGATGTAACTGCTACTTCTCCAAATGCATGTCTGTCTATATGGACATCCAGTGTGTTTGAAATGTGGTTGTGGTGGCTTAAGGTAAGGTAGTGCACTGCTGAATTTGATGTCATTTTAAAAGGTTCCCTGATTTCTGCAACATGAAGACAATTCTTCGCAATATTTGTCTGCTTGTTGTCTCTGAGTTGCCTATATTTGGTTAACAGGGAATTTCCTGACATATAATTTCCCTCTTGTTTACTTATATTCACTAATGGTCTTATCGATTACTGGCCAAAACATCACGTGGAACTGAAGCAGAGGTCATAATGTCACCTTGGAATCTGGAAGGATTGCCCATTCATTTTCTCATTTGCTCTAACCATTTCCCCCAGTCTCTCCTTAAGAGAACCAATTCTAGAGTGGATCCTGCCACCACAATGTTTCACGGTGGTGTGTTCTGGATGCAATGTTTATTCTCTGAACTGTGGTGGCCTGTCTTATTAAATCTCCCAAAAAACTTTAAAAATGTGGAGAAAATGTGAAAAAATTCAAATTTCAAATCTGGAAAACCATTCCACAGATTTATGTTACCACCACCATGCTGTACCATGGAAATAACATGTCATTTCCTTTGGTACACTCATATAAAATCCCAATAAAATATAAAAAGGTTTGTGATTTTAATGTGAATAGATGTGAAAAGGTTCAAGATATGTGAATTGCTTTTTCAAGGCACTTTCATTCTTGGCATTTAAATTGCCAACAATCTCCTCTAATTGAGTTAGATTATTAGTCCCATGTGTTTTGAGAATCATTTCTGTTCCTGTTTACTGTTCTTTTTCATCCAAGATCCAGGGTGGATACTTGGAACAGTACCACACCACAAGGCACCACTTTCCAGTGCACCTTATCCAACTTTATGCCATCAGCCAATCTGCTGGAAGTTATAAAACTGCACAAAACAACTCCTTACATAACACTGAAATGAAGGAAAGTTAAATAGAGGAAGCGTGATGTTGAATTTGACAGAGGCAAAGGTTTATCTCAAACCACAGAACTATGCCAGAGCAATGATCTGATTGTGGGAATCAGGAACAAAACTGCTCAGCATATTCTGTCACATATTGATATCAACTCAGAAGCATCAACTCACATCATTTACACTCCTGTGACATTTCAGGAGGGATTCTGTTATCAGCATATTTAATGTTCACACAGGAACTATCAATAAATCATTGTTTATTGCTCTCCATTAAAACCACGTGTTGCTTTCCTGAAGCCTTGAGTTGTTCTTCTGAGATGCTTGGCAGTGATTTTATTTCACTGACAGGTTACAGTAACAACAATCAGGGCATTTTGTATACAAGTGTCTCAGCCTATCAGCATGTCCTTCGATAATGCAGTGTGTGAATGGTTGCTCTTACCTGCTTTTAAAAAGGGCAAGAGTGAACATGCTCTGCTCCATGATAATATAAAAAGTCATAAATTATTTGGAGACTATTTTTTTTGTACATTCACATGCGAGGACACCCTGCACCAGCACTGCAAGCTAAAACCAATCAGATATTAAACACTGTGAAGCAATAGTTTAGTCATGACACTGATTTCAGAGCCATGACAAAATTTATTATTTCATCAGCTACATACTTAGATCTAATATGAGTTATGAGAAAAAAGATACAATAAAAAGTGTCTTTCTTTTTTAGCGCCCTTTACTCTGAAACCCCTAAAACAAAACCAGTCTAAAATATAAAAAAGATTATTTAATTTCAGTATAAACTTGTGCTGCATAGACCTCAGATGTTTCCGAGAGAGAATAAACAGTCAAGAGGATGAAAGTAAATCTGGAGGAGCTGCTGAAGTCAAAGGCTAAGGTGGAAAAACCTGTTGACAATTATTTGCTGGCCACTTCACAAGTCTAGTGTCGAATTTTGTGACTTAGGAGAAGGACCAAAACACAGACAAAGGCCGATTTAATAAAAAGATAACTGAAAAACGTACAGAAAAAGCAGAAGCAGAACAGGATATGGAGCATGGGCAGGTGAGCTTAATCAGGGGGATGTGGAACAGCTGTGGAGGGGAACTAAAAAAGGGAGCTAAACATAAAGGAGAGCAAGCGTAACACTAGAGAATAAAATAAACCGCACAATCAGGGCATAAGAATACGTAAGAAGCTAAACACAAAATGAATGAACTTATAAGTGATGACCTAACCACAGTAAAGAACACAGAGGAATGAACTGAAACAGAAAAAACCCAAATGAGAATAATAAATAACACAGAAACAATGGGAAAACAAACACAAACGAAAAACAAAACGCAAACACCAGTGGATCATGGCATCCGACCTTTAAAGCATGGGGAGCAAACCTGAGGAAGACAGTGCTTTGGTCAGATGAGACCATAATGTACCGTTATTACCTACATGTAAAATGCTTTTCTATAAACATTTATAACCCTGCATACCTAAAATAATTTTATTAGTAGGAGCATTCAGAAAAACCTAAATGGGACTGCTTACCTTACACAGCAATTTGTTAACCCACTAAATATCTTAATACCTCCAAACATTTTGAGATGTTACTAAACCAGAGGGCAATTTATTTTTGCAGTTTCACCCATGCATGAAAAAAGAATGCTCAATAGAATAATCATCTATCAGCTGTCCCAACAACATTAAAACAACCTTAGGTCAAAGGGAAGCAAGAGACGCATCAATCGAAAACAAAAACTATTAATATAAATCCCTATGACCTCATTATAATGTGTTTAGACTACATGATAAAGTAGTCTTGATCTTTATAGAAAGAATTCCTGTAATTCAGTTTTTAACCATGACCTGCAGCTTTTTGCAATCCTCCTCACAGAGCTCAGCTGCTCTGTCTATCAGGGACAAAAACAAGTTACAACACCACTTTCGTTAAACTTTGGAAGCTGACAACAACACTGCATGCTAACCTCGTTTCCCGAAACACCCGCAGGTGCATGTTATCTAGTTGTGTAAGCATGTGGCCTGATCTGAAAGGTCACACTCTGTTTACAGCCCCCCTGCCATTCATAAGAGATAACCATGTGTATAACGCATTGCTTGAACAACTTGTTGGCTCTCATTGCACGAATGTGAAGATTCTTCTTATTAATTCGCCTTTTGTTTCTAACCCTCTTTTATGTCTGATGTGTTTGGGCAAAATCTCTTCCACTGGGCTGGATTTGACTGCAGCATCTTTGCGTGCCGACACCCTCGATTAAGCCCCTTTGACTGTGTCTCTCTGTCTGAGTCTGCCATGTTCTGTAAGCTTTAGCCCTGTGGCTGCCTTGTTAAACAGATGATTTACCAGGTTTCCATGCACGCACACAGACCACGAGGATAACTTCACTCAGAAGCGGGTGCTCTGTCTCTGATTCCTATAGGCACTGACCTATACCCACTAATAGGGTTGGCTTCAAACTCTTCCACCAAAGGAGCTCCATGTAAAAACTCCACATAAGGGCATTTGGGAAGCAGATGTGGAAGAACACAACAGTAATGACTAAACAGTGAAAAACATTGACTGGGCCATTCTAACAAGTGAATACACTTTAATCTCTGGTGGTATGTTTAGGGTAGTTATCCTGCTGCAAGGTGAACTTTCATCTTTTTTGGACTCTATAATAATTTCAAATAGCATAATGATTTTTGGTTCTTACCTCTATTCCAATTTGGGGGTCAAGTAGAAATCATACAAGCTACTTGGTCAGTGAATCTCAATGGATTTAGTGGCAGGTGTTTTTGGCCAATGAGACATTAGTATGAGACAAAAAATTATTGCAGGGAAAGCTTTGGAAAGAATTATTGATTTCATTTAAACATCAATACCACACAATACATAACAAAAAGATGTCAGCGAAGAGTACTTATGAAACAAGATGGGAAATTTCCATATATGAGTACAAGCAACACACTTGTGTATGTTTCCACTGTGCATGTCCATGAAACGTAAGATGAATGGGTCTCTATCTTTGTTGTGTGACTATAAAAGCCCCATTATTGGTCATAAAAGCACATGCAATTGGACCCTTTGCTAAAACTTGGTGTTAGAATTATAACACACATGTGTGCAATATTTGTGTTTGTGTAATAAAACCTATCTGTTATTATGATACTTTATTTAATCATTGTTTTTAAGTAAACCTGAAAAGCAAGCAAAGGGATTATATTATTGAGCTGTTTGTCTGTTTATGAGTCAGTGTGGACGTGTGTGTGGATGTTGTCCTGTGGCCTGGGTAACAAAGGGATGTGTACTTTCTGATAGATTAAGCCTTACATAATTCCACATTCCACTCAGCAGGTAAACAAGCTGGGGTGGGACTAAAGGTCAGAAACAGTCAGATCTGGCCCATGCTTGGAACTGGACACCTGAGCCTCAGGCAGATCCTACCCTCAGGAACCCATTTGCAGATAAAGTAAAAAAATCATCACACTGATGTGGTTTAGAAAGCTCAGCAAATAAAAAGAAGAGTTGTATGCTTTGATTTGATCTGCCAGCTTCCTCCTACTGTTGTTCATTAAAGTCAAGGCGTGCAGGAAGGCAGCTGGAACTGAAGCAGATGACGGTTCTGCATTCAGAGGTGCAAATCTATCTTGTTTTTCATGACTCTGGTTCTATTAAACTTCAAATGCAGGATGAAAAAGTTACTGACTGACAAGAGTTGATAATCAGTGTCTTTTGAGTTTTAGTTAGAGGAAATAAAGAGGAGCTGTCAAATTATCTGTTGTAAATGATAGTAAGTTTGAACAAAGCATTTGTTTTGTAGCTTTTAGGTCATTGGCGGTATCATCCCAAATCCAGAAAGCCAGACTGGTTGTGAGCCATGATAAACTGCTTTGTCCAAAGCTTGTAATGCAAAGCATTATAAGCTTTGCATTAGAAGCTTAAAGCTAGATCCTCATTAGCCTCAGTGTTTCACTGACACCACTATACATCACCACCAAAGACATATTTGAGATACTGCTGCACAAGTATGTCTTTGATATTAATGCATGTTTATCTCACCTAGCTGTCAGTACAGTGTTATGGTACAGTTTATTATTCTTACTCTCATTTATATATATTTTCTATGTATTCTTAACACTTATTTGATTTTTGTTCCTCGATGCTGCTGTTACAACACCCAAATTTTCCCCATAGAGGGACAATAAAGGATATTTCTATTCTATTCTTAGCTGCATGTTTGCATTTCCTGACAGTTCTTAAAAAAAAAAAAAAAAAAAAAACATTCTCCAAAAAAATTCAACATCAGCAAGCATCTGGCCTCAATCACATATACTATTACAGATGATGAACATTATTTAATTTGAACCATAATGGCAAAAGTCATATAAGTTTGTTTGACTTTAGCTTTTGTGCTTTTGAAAAATGGTAAGCTAGTTTAAAAGATGCCCTGATGGTGGGATTTGATAGTGTATCTTAAAACCACAAGGCTCTAAATATATTATTTGTTGCCCCTAATCACATTATTTTTTATATTATGCCAAGTGTAGCATATAAATCCTTGTTTATTGTTATTTGATTTTTTTTTTTTTTTTTTTTTTTTTTTTTTTTTTTTTTTTTTTGTTACGGTTTTGTTGTGACTGTCCCTTTCCAATGCTGCCCTGGGTGAATGTTCATGTTCACCATATAAAAATACTGCCTCTATTCGTACTATGCAGCTGCCAAAACACAATTAACTTAAAATTACATCACAGCCTTCTCACAACGGCATAAAACTCAGATTGCGTAGACCAGTCATTGCTTTCAAACTACAACACCAACTGTGATCATACATGTTAAGGTGCAGTCACCAATAGCGTGAGAAAGTATCTTCAAAAAATGTCTTTGTAGCTCAGTGTCTCTTTGATTGTGTTTGCTCTTGGCCAGCAAAGGTCAGAAACACAGATGGAAACATGAATAATCCCTCAGGATTTATGTGCATGACTGTATGTGCACACCAAACTCACCATAACTCCTAATCTCGCCTTGCGTGGTGTGCGCAGGGTTGCGATAAAAGACTCCAGGCTAAAAATCTCAGCAGGCCATGTTTCCAAACACATGGGATTAAGTGTTAGAGAGTAAAGTGTTTAAAGTGGATGTTTACTGGATGCTGTTTTCTGAGAATTTACAGAGATTTGTCTGATCACAGAATTTGCAATGAAAAAGCAGTTTTTTTTATATATGTCAGATTAGATCAAATCAAAATGGCAAATGGTAAAATGGTAAATGGCCTGTACTTATATAGTGCTTTATCAAGTCAAGAGGACCCCAAAGCGGTTCACACTACATTCTGTCATTCACCCATTCACGCACACATTCACAGGCTGATGGTGGCAAGCTCCAGTATTATTCATCTAATACAGGTGAACTGGAACAGGAATACATCTAATGGTTGCAGGACACTGGCTGTTGAGCACTGAAGTTGGAGACTTCCAATCTAGAGACTGAATTTATTTTCACTTTTTTTTTTTTTTTTTTTTGCAAAATCTTGCCAGGGTGTGATCTGTCATAGCTGAATCCAAAATAACAACGCAAACATCTAATCATGCCAAACTGATTTGCTTTTAGCCTACTAGATACCACTACATAAAAGTGAGTTACAGAAACTTTCAAGCCAACCCATTGCTGGCTCTTTCACAGCACAGTCATTCCTGAGAAATTCCATTGCAAAACATGTTTGTGAGCTGTGAGAGCATCAGCCGATGAGACAGCATGCAGACTGGGAGGCTGGAGTCTTCCACTTGGTTGCCAGCTTGGTAAACAGCAGCAGGAGTGTCTGTACGCTGTGGGAAAGACCTGCTCTCCACATGCTGTCCAAGCACGTGGAGTCTGAACACCATGGTCTGAGTAATGCAAAGCAGCAGAAAGAGGATCCTTCAAATCTCATACACAGGCTCCCTGAAGGACAACCATGTGTAAGTGGGTTTGTTTCTGTTTATTTAGCAAGGGGTTTGTAATGGCTGTGTGATGTCTTGATGATAAAACTCTGAATAATACAAGAGGGAGCACTTATTTGGAGAAAAAAGGGTTAAAAATGTATTAGCATTAACAACAAAGCCCAAACAGACCTATTTCTGTCAGCAACATTTTACAGGGACACGTGAAAGAAAGTCCAACTGCTTGAAAGGAAAACATAAAGAAAGGGGATAAAAAGGATTTACAGTAGCTTACTGTTTGTCTAATAGTTTTAGGACACCCCCACATTTATTCCCACTTAAAATGGCTAAAATTCCCCCCAGGAAAATCACACCAGGTGCTCGTGGTAAGAACATTATTACTTAGGATTTTGATTAAGGTTTGCCCTGTTTACACCTGAGACATTTAGTTTTTAGTTTGCTGAAAACATTTTTTTCTCAAAATATAAGTTAAAATCTCTTGTTCCAGTGGCAGATTATTTCACTTACAACCAGTACTTTTTCACCAATAACAAGGAATTATTAACTTAAATCAAGTTCCTATAAAAGTTTCTTGTAAGTTAGTTTTGTCTTATTTCAAGTGTATTCAAGATATTTGAACTAGAAACTAGACCAAAAATACTTGGTAAGATTTTGAGTTTTTGCAGTGAACATTCCAGTACCAGCTGTAAACCATGGAGATGGAAACATCATGTTTGGGTGACAATATGTTGCAACAGGACCTGAGAATCTTGGGCTGAGTCAAAGCCAAGATTTTGATCTCATTGAGATGCTGTGGGTTGACTTAAAAAGGGCTGAACATGCAAAAAACCTCTTAAAAGGTGAAAGTAAGGAGTGGGACAAATTTTCCTCAGACTGATGTCAGAGACTGGTAGGTGTGTACAAGCAGCATCTCACCTAAATTATTTCAGCTACATTAGCTGTTAGGGGTGTGTGCCAACTTTTTTCTGCAGCTGGAAACATAGTTTGTATTTTTGTTTAAAAAGCAGACCAAACGTCATTGTTATTGATTTTTTTCTGTAAATAAACAACAAAAATTGACATCGATATGTCTATTTTTTTTTTTTTAAAAGACTGAATATTTACCTGTGTAACATTTCACAGATGCAGCAACAATATTCATAGAATGAAATTTACTTGACAAAAAAGAAAACTCTTCTAGCATTGAAAAACCAATGCAAGAATCGTATTATTATGGACAGTTTCCAGTTAATGATACACAATAATTGATGTTTGTTTACTAAAATCAAATAAGGTGTCACTAGACACCCTGGCCACATGTTCATAGACATTGAAAGGCAATAATATAAATAGTTAAATATGTGTCCACAACATTTTTTACAATATATGTCAGTATGTTATATTTTCAAGGGGGATAATCCGTGTGGTGGGCTTTGGTCATCTCCTCCGTGAGGAGCCAAGGCTGGCTATTGAAAGTGGGTCACAGCTTCGCCCTGCATGCTGCTATGTTGAGTCTGGCTGAAACCCTCCTTAGGCTGATTCAGGGAGAAATAATGGGGCCAGTGACTCCCAATCCCCTGAAGAACCTCAGCAGGGGAAAGAAGCAAGCTGGCAGGGTGGCCCAGTGGAGCGCAGGGTAGGTGAAGGTGCCAAAGGAACCCACCTCCACATGCTTGTAATTTCCTTTTCATACCATGTATGCTGCTTTAAATTACACTGCAATGGGCAATCAAGTCCATACCATAAATAAGGACAATGTCACATGACTGGACCTTATTGCTGTAGATCTGTTAGTTAGAATGCCTGTGTACATGTCTAATAGTAATAAAATGACCAAATCCTAGTTCAGCCAATTATCGAGTTAACAGTGGGTTTTTAACTACATTAATGTGATCTCATTTAGGAGGAAACACCTGCCTTACCAGTTCAAAGGAAAACATTTACTGGTCTTCAAAAGCTCCCATCTGGATGGAATCTCTCAGTCTGGTTGGGGGTGAAGCTTCCAGATTATGTGATGGTTATAAAGAGAAAATTCACAGACACAGCATCCTGTGAACTGTATTTAAACTGTTATGACAAAGGTAACAAGAAGTCTTTTTAAATTTTTTGCATACATTTTCCATTGCAGCATGTAATCTGTGCAGAGAAGAGTGAGGAACACTGTGTTCCTACTGACGAGACATTGCTAGGTTTTTATATAAGGCTTGTTTCTGCCTAGTAGCAGAGCAGAGCCCCTATAACTGTGTCAAGCTGCTAATTAATGCAGCTGGAGGTAGCCCCCTGCAGAATGCCTGTGTGTGTTTATGTTCTTTACACAATGTACAGTGCTGTGGCAAAACTATTTGGCCTCTTGTAGATTACTTAGTTTTTCGCTTTTTTGTCACAATCACATATTTTAGATCATCAAGCAAATGCTATAGTACAAAGTTCAAATAAAGATTTAATTTGTTAAGTTAAAAAAGTTATCCAAACCAGCCTGGGCCTATGCAAAAAAGTATTTGTTTAAACATAAATTAACTGTGATTAATCATATTTTTAGCTCAATTTCACCAGCCACGCAGAGGTGTGTTAGACCAGTAGAAAAATCCCTTTATTGGTCCTGTTCAACAATATGAAGTAGGCTGAAAGATCACAAAAAGCAATATATCTTGATCTGATCACAAGACAATCAAGAACAGATGAGAAACAAAGTCACTAAGGTTAGGGTTAGGGTCTATCGGCCTGGAAAGGAAGACAGAGTCATTTCTAAGAATTTGAGTCTCTGTAGAACCATAATCCACAAATAGAGAATATATAGATCAATGGAGAACCTTCCAAGGAGTGTCCGGTCTACCAAAATTACTCCAACTGCGCATCACAGAGGTTCTAAAAGAATCCAGATTATCCAAAGACTTGATGAGATCATTTGACTCAAGGTCAGAGTTCATAATTCAACAATAAGAAAGGACAGGACATATTGCTAACTATGAGAGAGTTCCAAGATGAAAACCACTGTTGACCAGAAACCCAACCCCCCCACAAAAGTCTTAATCCCAAGACTTTTGAGAAAATATTTTATGGACAGGGGATACAAAAGTTTAACTTTTTAGAAAGTTGTAAAGGACTAATTGCCAGTTATCACAAAGACTCAGTGTAGTCATTGCTGCCAAAGGTGGCACAATTATTTGGTTTAGGGGGGAATCCCTTTTTTCACTTTACTCAAGTTATCTGTATCTGATTTTTAAATGTGTTTGATGATATGTAACATTTAGATGTGGCAACAAAACCAAACCAGAAGAGATCCACTGGAGGAGAAATACTTTTTTGTAATGTGTTGGTTACGTCATAAGCTGAACTCTTCCTGAACTCTGTACTCTGACTATGTGATATCTTGGAAAATTGTGGCTTGACAGCTACTCATTGGCTCACTATTAGCTTCCTGATTCCTCCACGGCCAAAGAAAAATTCTTTACAAGACAGAGACAGGATATCCTCTGTGTGTATAGGAAGTGATTTGATTCAATGCCAACCTATTATATCACAGTGGATGAGACAGAAGAAGAAAGGCGTGAAGATTTGGAGTCAAATTTGCAATAGATACCATAACTTGAGACACATTTTTAAAAATTAAGACAAATTTGTGACTCTTTCAATAATTTATTTATTATATTGGTTGCTATCCATAATTATTACAGACAAAAGCAATACTTGACTACCAGAATTTATAAATCATATTTATCTCTTGTGAGCATCACAATAAACAGTATATTGAATTATGTACAATGGAAGACAACACATTCAGACAGAGTCAATCCAAGTAAAGAACGATTCGTTCAGAGACAAAGAAATGGGAAAATCGCTTTCAGACACATCAACAACAAAATTCCCAGCAATGAAAAACACTTGGCAGAAAAAAAACCCCCAAAAAAACTATACAAGAAGCAAAAGAGCTCCTGTTAAATGGAAAAAAGGATCAATGCAATGTTACATTTGGTTCCAAAGTTGTAAACTATTTTTGATTCATGTCAATATTGCATATGCCATTAGGTAAAGTGTGTCAACAAGGCAAATAGATCTCTATAATAAAATAAACCAAGTTTTTTTTTTGTTTCATATAATCAGAGACTGTGAGGGAGAAAAGCATACAATACACTGTACAGCCCCAAAGCAACCCTTCCCATTTTAAAAATCTGTAGCCAACGTCTTTACATGGGAATAGCATTGCAATCTAGATCAAATCTAAGAACTCTGTGTATACAATATTTTTAGGTAAACTCTTTTCTATTTACACAATACATATATACAGATTAAAACTCTAAAGATAAATAGATACCATAAGTTAACACTTTCAAAACCATTTAAAATCTGCGGTGGTCCCGCAAAATCAGCGATACATTCAGACATGTAAGAGTTTTACAATCTACTGTACATCTAAGGGGTTTGGAGCCAGTTGGGGTCGGCACAGAAGACGCCTAAAAGACAGCAGTCATAATAAATGGCGATAAAAACTTTTTGAATACCCAACAACCATTTTGGAGGATTGTTCATTTGACATTCTGCTGTTTAATTGTTTAATCTGTTTAATTGTATTTCAAAACAAAATAATGCTTTTGTTTTTCTGTGACTGGATGAAAATGGAGCAATGTAATACGGCACTCAATTATAGACAGTTTTCACATTTACTAGTATAACCTAGTAGCTTACAGCAGCTAACGTTAGCTATTGTTAGCAAAGTTGCAATGGATGAACTGAGTATAAAGTAAAGTATACTGAGGCATTTTGCTTTATGCTACATATTAGTATTCATCCATGTACTTAAAGTTTTCACTTTAGATATATATCTTTTTAACCATTTGATAGTTTTGAAGCAAAAAAAATATTAAGCTCATTTAATTTGCTGATAGCTAACAATTGATAGTTAGCAAAGGCTCAAAGTAATTCATTAATTTGTACCCCCATTTCATTCTCATGAGTTGTAATTTCCTTCCATTTTCCACCAGCAAAAAAGCAATTTAATTTTTCTACCTAAGAGTTTATAAGACAAAAAAAAAAGTTAAGTTCATTTGATTATACTCTGATTATACTTTTTTTGACAGATGCTAGCTTAGAGTTGGTAATATTAGCAAAGGCTTTGGGTTAATTCAAACCTTTGCCAATTTGTGCTGCCAATTCGTACCCACACATTGCCGAGTATTTCAGTGATTTATGTAGCTTTCCTACCAGTTTCCATTAATTGTGGTTATGACATAAAACACCCTATGAGGTAATTAAACCATAAAACTATCACTGATCTGATGGTGGTACATGTTATTTACTGAAATAATATAACTAAGTTTCCTTACTGTAGATGACTACCAGGTTATAATAAATTACTTTTAAATCATCAGTCGTTGAAGTATTTACTGAACTTCCCTGATATGGGTATGAATTGATGCATTACTGGTATGAACTTCCCAAGATAGAATCTCTTTCAGTTGTTTCATACCTGACATTTTTGGATCAAAAACGACCAAATGAAACAAACAAAACAGGGAAGAAGCAAATGACCAGCATCCATTAGGTAGGTCTTGTTAGTGTAATAATTGTTTGGAAGTATGTTTTTTTACTTTTATTACTCCCCTCTAGAGGAATATAGTCATACAGTCTTGTTTTCAATCCCCACATTACTCTATCCAGCCAGTCAGTTGACATTTTTTCTATGAGCCTCTATGATGGTGTTAGATGCTACTGTATCACTTTTTCATTCAATACTTTTAAGTGTTTGAATTTATCTTGATCCCAGAAACCATCTCAACTGTGCCCCCAATCTTTCACAATGTTCAGTTTGTATTGGCTCTACCCCTCCTTTATCATCTCAACTTTACAGTTGTACAGTCAAATGATATCACAGCAGGGTGGCCTGTGTCGATCAGAACAACAAGCCTTTGGTTTGAAGGTAGGAGTGGTGTAAGGTTTTCAGGCTCAAGTGACTGAGGAACTGGGAGGTACAGTGCCTGGTGTTTTTTAGGATCTGAGCTAAGTTACGAAAAGACATGCATAAACGTTTTTAGACATTTAGAAATATATTTTGTCCAAAACCTTTGGACAAGAAAATAAAATGGGTTAGAATGAATAATAAATTATTCATTAAGAAAATACTTTAATATTAATATTATTAGAATAAATCAGATCTCAAGCAGCCAAACTGGTTCTGTACATTTCAGAAATAATATATTTTAATGGTAAACTATGCATTTTGCTTTCCACAAGATAACAATATAGAGATGTAGGTCTAAACAAATATACCCTAATAGAATATTTATCTCTTATTTCATAGAAAACATAAGGACAGTATACACATTAAGGCATTGGGTAGGTCTTATCAAACATTCATCATTCAAAAATAAATAAAATGTCTAATGTCTACTATATATACTTATAATTATATATATATATATTTCTATGTACTCAGTGTACCTTGGTATTCCATCCCTACAGAGTGTAGCAGGTTTTATGGTTCACTAACACACTTGTTGCTTGTACTTTTTCTCAGAAACAAACACTTGCACACTGACATAAAACTACCCTCAAGTAAGTAAATGGTAACTGGGTACCATTAGAGTTTTGTTATTGTCTGACTATCTTCGCTTCTGTGCTTGTGCCAAAATTTAGGTCACAGGAGAAATGGCCTCTCAAAGTGCAGAGTACACGAGACGTACCAACACACATCCGACATACTCTCTCACTCTCTCACACAGACACACACACGCACACCTGTACTGCCTTCAGCGATACACTGCATGCATAGATGGTGACCTGCTTTTTTCCTAGCGTGTGTGCAAGCAGGCGGCTTGTGATGCTGATGGGTCCACACAGTCTTTTCGGGTCACAGAGCCCAATGGAAGGGCAAAGTCTTTTTTTTTTTTCTTCCTTGTTTTTGTTTCGAGCAGCAGGTCAAGACGCCAAATTTGAGGACAATGAAGTCCTTCAGTCTGGAAGAGATGAGAAAAAGAGAAATTTAATGAAAAATGTCTAACAAATTTTTTACAAAAATCTTCTACAATACAGGAAATATAGCAGAAAAGACAATTAAACCTAAACAATACTAGTAACTGCATCATGGTATACCAATGTTTTAAAAAGATGTGGATTTGAAATTTAGAAACTTCATATTGTTTCAGTAGTTTAAAGTCTTTTCATCAAGATTCCTGAGAAAGCACCGGAAAGACTGGAGTTAAAAAAAGTGCCAGATGGAGCAGAGTTTTCTCCAGCTGTATGGAGCACTAAGTACAATAGTCCTTCCCCCACCTGTTGCTGTGAGTTTATATAGGCATTAACATTTATAAACAGTGTAAATAGTATAACTAGATTATGTATAATGAATTAATTACATAGGATGTGGTAAATGGAGCAGGACTTAGAATTTAATTTTATTCTAGATTATCTAAGTAGTGAGGCTTGATTGATATTATTTCTTTATTACATTAATAGGGTTGTTTTTATGCTTGTTTCTCCTATATGTAATAACATTTTATTCATTTATTAAATTTATACAATATTTTTCATTAAATCTTTGAATCAAAAACAAATCAACAACAAATAAATGCTATCGCTATAATTATTACAAGGTAAGAAAATCTAAATCTGGTTTCATTATGTTTCAGCGTTTTTTTGTTCTCTGGTCGCACTCTCACAAACAACCCTGGCGCCAATTAAGCAGACCTCTGAGACAGGAGACGAAAGAGCATCGAGGGAACACAATGTTGCTCTCGTACGGTACAGTGTGAACCCATTCACAGAGTCAGATTGTTTTTCATGCTGCAAAAATAAATAAATAAAATAAATCACATTTCGCTAAAATATCAAGAACAGGAAGTTCTGCACTCCTTGTTTATTACATTTGTGCATCTGTCTGGGCGTATTGACGGGGATATTTTTTCCTCCCGGCAGGAAGTGTTTTACATGTACATTTATGGGAAGGGGAGCAGGGGGGGAGGGGTCTTTTTCTAAAGCTAAATGGGCCAGCTGTTTCCCCTGCAAGGCTTTGGTAGGACAGTTATGTTTACATATCTGTGTGTGTTGGAGAAGAAGGCTGTTCTGCAATACTCGTATAATTACATAACCTGGGATGTAGAGGGATGGGGGCTGGGGGATGGGGGGGATCTTGTGTCGCTCTGCTGCCCTTGTTGCTATGGATACACGCTGAGCAGGAGGCCAGGCAACAAGCAGCAGCATCTGTGATATGAGGTGTACAGACACAAACTCTGGCTGCATTTAACAGATGTTCATGCAGCGTTTGGTCACGTGTGAGTGGAGGCTGAGCACACGCAGGAAGGGTTGGGCTTTTCTAAGATGTGGAGTTCTTGTTTTGGAAAAAAAGCAAGATTCAACTGGAGGGTTCAGTCTTTTGTAACTTCGAGAGAGCGATTCAGAAAAACAAAGGTCCTGACAAAGCCAGCCAGACGACCTCAAAAATGTTCAGCTGTCAATGTGACAGGGAGGCTGTTTGTCTTATTCCTGAAAAGTTGCTGTTTGGCACGAAAAGAAACTGTTGGGGAATAAAACTTTTTTTTTTTTTTTTTTTTTTTTTTTTTTTTTTTTTTTTTTTTTTTTTTTTTTTTTTTTTTTAGTTAGAGTTGTTCAGCTTTAGATCTCTTTAACAAATTTGAATGAGACGAGATTGGAAAGAAGAGGAAACCGACAATAATCAATCAAGGCATCCCAGAGTTAGTCTGATTAGTTGCATGGAGCGTAAGAGATGCTGTGCATTGCTATTCAGGAGGCTGAAAAAACAAACAAACAAAAACATTTCTCCTTGCTTATAAGAAGGACATAATCGACTGCCAAACCGTTCCTACGGCAGCGATGGTAGCTAAGATTTATTTAATCCCAGTATTTTGTGGCTTTTATTACTATGATGATAAAAGTGATAAATGTATTTAAAAATTCATCACACCCTCTTTGGCTATCAATACATCCCTTCAAACACTATTGACAATCTTGTCACAATATAATGTCACAGGAAGAATAGACGAAACAATAACCGTCTAGCCCTACACCAAGGTTTAAAATTCTTCTTGATGATATTCCAAATTTATTGTCAGAGTGGCAGAAGTTTTATCCTGCTGTATGGAGCATAGAGAAACACAGTGCTGCCCCTCCCCCACATGTTGCTGCACAGTGGTGGCCAATTTTCTTGCTTAAAATAATGGTAAATTTAGCTGTTTTTACAAAAAACACATTCCTGGCAGAGACACTGAAATACTACCATATGTTGCTCTTATTAAGGTTATGCACTAACATAGTTCTATATTTTCAGTTAACTATATGTATCTAAATCCAGCTGTAGATTTTCTATTTAAATATAATGAAACCATGGTAATTTAGTCAAGGTTATATTATCAGAATATTACACCAGCCCACGCCTGTTACAATATAGCTCATTTCTATTTGTTTAGCTAATATACAGTAAAATCATGCATTTGATGCATTTCTGAAGTAAAGTGTGTTTTTGATGGTGAATCTCAGCAAATACATGCTTACACCTCAGGTTACGTCTTCCCCAGCTGCTGACCGATGACGGCTCTCACTGATCAATCCTCCCACCTCCACCCCCCGACCATCTAATCCTGCCTACAGAGGCTGTAATCTACTCTGGAACCATGGCCGGCTAAATGTGGGGAACGTTGGCCACGCAGTTAGCGCTTCTGTCTGGAACATCCCGGCCTAGTTAAGCACCCACCTCCCTCCCCTCACCTACCCTCCCCTCCTCCCTGAGCCACCACATACACAAACACACATGCACGCTGCCTGGAAACTCTGACACAAGATCCTTTGGGGCTACGTGCGTATGTTTGTTCTCCATAGATCATGTAACACATCATTCCTGGATTTCCACCGTTGGCTGCGCAAGTCGCCTTTTGTCATGCCAACAGTGCCGACGCTGCTCTAACATGGAGGTAAATAAAGTATTTACCAGGTGGTAGGTTTGTATAGCTTGGAGTTGGAGTGCAGGGATACAGCAGGGGGGCGAGTAGGTGGGGGGGGAACAATCAGGGTGATGGGTACATTTAGGTGTTGACGAGTAATTCCACTAAGTAGATACAAAGCATAACAAAAGCCAGGAGTAGAGGAAATTTTGTGTCAATATATGCACAGATGACAAAATACCCACATTTAACCTCGAACATGATTTAACTGTGCTCTCAAGATGGCATTTGCTGCAATTTGATTCTATAATAACAAACCAAACTGAATTAAAATCAATCAAATTAATGATTTTACGTCACTCCCCTCACAACCTCTGGGAGATTACTTGTGATTCTCTGTGTCTCAGTTGAAAGTTCTGATTCTAGGTTCATCAGAAAAAAGTATAAATCTGAATTTTCTTTACCATCAAAAATAAACCACAGAAAAGAGGCTTAAAGGTGGATTACAAAAATTAAAGCTCATGGATGCATTTTTCCAACATTTCCTTTTGAGTCTTAATGTAAGCAACATCTGAATGCTTCAGGTAAATTTAATCTAAGATTACAAAATCTATAAATTTTTATTTCTGAGTTAATTGATTACCTCCTTTTTTTTTCCTTTTTCAGAATTCTGTTTTAGGATACAAGTATATTAGTTTTAAAAGAAAAATTAAAAATGAATTTAGGTATAAACAAAATGAGAAAAAACATCAAAACATATTTCACAGGGCCCAATTTCACTCATAACCAAGCTGTACACAATGTACTACACCACTTCCTGTTTGAGTTAATGGCTCTAATTGAGGTAAAGAATTTATTATTACACAGGAGGTGGAGCACAGAACGTCTTCTAAATTGTGGAACAAGTTTGCTCAAGCTGAAAGCTGATTGGCCAAAAAGATCAATCTAGGGTAATAATGACAGTATGATCCTAATAAAAACAGGGGGAAATATAAAAAAGGAACAACAAATGGAGGGAAATCAGTAAGTGATCAAATACAGATAAAATAAATAAGTAGATAATATAATTTGACTGCATGTGAAACTCAATACAAAAAAAAAACCTAATTTAAATACAGTAAACAAAATAAGCTAAATAATAGTTATCTATTTAAAAAAGTACAAAGAAATGTGTTTCGTCTTTATATTTCCACATGTATCTATATAACAGACTGAGATGTGTGTACTGCAACTCAGAAATACATGAAAAATGCTTTGTACAGCATCCTCTCAGCGATGACATCATTCGCGCTACAACTGAGCCGATGACGTTGAGGTTGGGGGTGGGTGAGCGGGATTTGAGGAGATGGATGTGGATGTCTCTAATCTGGTTTGCAAGTTCCTAACACACACTCAATGTCGATGGGGCGCGCTCTCTGCCACCTGTGGCAGCGGCAGATGGTGGGCTGTCATTTGCAGAGGGGCGCTGCAGCGAGCCATGTAGCGATGTCTCTGCGTGTTTCAATGTTGATATGTGCATTAGGTATGGAAATTGGTGAGGTAAGTGAAGATAGGCCAGGGTAGCAGCTGTTTAACCCTCCTCCCCCTTTTATTACAACCTCAATGCTCGCCCACACAAACCCTCTGGAAAGTGGCCATCTGCCACTAGCACTCAGAAGGGGAATCAAAGTGAAACATCAGGACCCCTTCACTCGTGCTCACCCTTCACCACTTTTATTTTTTAATCACACATCTATCCCCTAGTGTCTTGCTAAAACCTAAATCTTCATCTCTAGCTCCAGCAGCTATGATCCGCAGCTGATTCAGATTAGTTTGGACGTGGAGATGGAAACAGAGACGGCTGACTTTGCTAATCTGGGTCTGGTACAGAACATCCACCTGGCTGAGCCGTGGCTAGCCAGGGCCGTGAATTGGGGAGCAGAAATAAACACCGTGACAAGGTCACATGGGCTGAGCGGCTGACAAAACAGAACCACAAACGAACCCTTGACCCCAATGCCAGCCGTCTTGAGCTGACATGGTAGGTGGGAGATTTGAAAAGAAAACATGTCCAAGTGTAAAAACTCCTCATTGGACAAAGTGGTGGCCATCTGTGCTGTTCGGTTACCTCAGTTAGGGCTAATTCATTTGGGGTCCTTGCCCTGGTAAGTCATCCAGCCAAACTGGATTTCACATAGAAGGTTAACCAATCTGTAAAGGAGTTTAGGTGGAATAAAAAGCTGCAGGGCTTGGGGTCAAAATACTCAACAGGAAGTCCAGACGCATCAAACCAACTCTCCCAGATGGGCTCTGCACCAAAAACTCCTGTAATGTTTTGCCCTCTTTCGCCCATCAGCAGTGGGACAGAGCACCCAGTAGACAAGCAATCAACTTGTCATCAGGGGCTTATATCGGGCCGGAGCAGAACCAGTTTGTTGTTGCTGTTCCTTCAAAACAGAGCCTTAACAAACACCACTCCTCCAACTGCTCTGTATACAAAACCACGCTCCATCTTCCTCCCACCTCTCTGCCTGTCTTACTTTTGGTAAGCAAACAGCCTAATGAGGCAGAAGGGCAGCAGAGTGCACGTGCCATCCTGCCCTATTATGCACGCATTCACTTGCTTCCTCTCCTACAAGCAGCAAACCGCTGGAAAAAGAACAGCCTAGTATAGGTCTCGGGGAGACAGGCTGCACCAGTGGAGCAGCTCTGCATGCGTACGTGCAACACTCTACATGTATGTACTTTCTTTTCTTCCTCCCACTCACTTGTCACTGACTGCTTTATGAGCGCAGTAAAAATATTTTCACCCTCTAAGAAACATGAGCTGCAACACATGCCGACCAAAGCAGATAAAACAAAAACAAAAAAAAAAACAAAACAACTAGTTTTACCAAAAGCTGCTTTGACTCCTTATTTTTCTGTATCATAACCGATACATTATGCTTTTGAAGTCATGTATTTACCATAAGAGAGAAAAAAATTCAGCAAACAGTTATCCCTACTGATGCCAACTAATGTAACAGATCAATTCTTAAAGTTAATATAATGTTATCTTTGCAATAATATAGAATAAAAAAGCTGCTAACATGGTAATTTTCAAGTGCTTATGCAGAATATTTTGTCGCACGGGTTGACTGGCAGTGAGCAACAACAAGTGGGGGAGGGGCGGTGCTGTTACTCTGCTGGGGAAAAAAAAAAAAAAAAAAAAAAAAAAAAAAAAAAATTCCGGCCAAAACCAATTCCTGAACTTGGAGAGAGTAGAAATGAAAGATTTCAGGGAAACAAGCTCAGTTTCCATCTTACAGGCAGAATTTGCTGCATTCCACTTTGTTTACCAACATCACTGACTGCGCAAATATGAAGAACTTAGGCAGCATTTTTCTCTACCATGTGCTAAAAATGAAGGGTAACCCTGCTCTCTCCATACACATTAATTTTGTGGAGAAATAAAAGAAACTATTCTAATGAGCAGCCCAAAAAAAGGATCCTCTTTGACAGCAACCGTTCAAACCATCAGGAAAAGCAAACCATGACCTTCAGTTACCGAAAGATCAAGCACCACCCACTTGTACTGGGACCTCACATGTCAGGGCTCAACACAACAAGCCCCCCATCTCCCTGAAACTCAGCCCTGCAATGTCTGTACGTGCTGGCGAGCACTCACAAGGTCCCCTGGGATGCAGGGGTCAGACCTGTTTACCGTAGCCTGCTCACAGGGATATTCTGGGACAAAGTATTGATCGCAGGACAGTGGGAATGGTGGGGACGGCAAGTTGGAGGGGGTGTGTGGAGGTCACATTGATATGCAACACATCCTAATGCCTGTCCAAGTGGAAAAACAAACAGCCGGAATGATGTTCCCGCTGTCATTCTGATTACATTCCATTACTGATGTCAAACACACAAAATCTATTGAGCGCGGTTAATGACAAATCTGCAATTCTTCTGATGTATTAATTTATAAAAGCTTTTTCCAGAAGGTTTGCAATAAATCCCTAATAAAAGCGCTGGTGAGCCTGTGTGTATTTCTGACATCTGCAGCAGCGCTGCTCTTTCATGGTGCTTGTTTACTTCCAAGCTCTCAGCCTGGTCACGTTTCACCACAGCCTCGTGTTGCGTTCACTCGCATCAGGGAAAAGATGGGAATACACAGTTCCGGGGCGGTTAAAAGCTGCAGGAAGAATTTAAAGGAGGTCTAAAAATGGCTTTTTTGTTTTGTTTTGTGCACATCATGCACATTTTTTGAAAGCAAATTTTAGAAGCAAGCGCAACTAGTGTTAAGAGTTGGCAGCCAATGAGGAGTTACTGAAGGCACCACTTACTTATATGCTTTGAAATCCATAGAGCTCATTTGAAAGCAGAGGAAATGCCTTCAGCCTTTTTTTCCCTTCACTATGCGAGAACCAACTGTAGTAGCTTTTTAGTGCAACATTTGTTAATATAAAAAAAACAACTGAATTTGTATTATATAAATGACAGCCTCAGGTCAATTAATTTCCTACCCATATCCTGTATTAAATGCATATATTTTTCTTTGAAGCTGTGTTTTTCCATGAACAGTCATAATAATACATCTCACATATAATTTAACTTAATTAGATAATATTCTCTTTATACTTTGTATTACTCCCTAATTAAATTGATCCCAGCACCAGCTGACCCTTATGGAATTCTAGACCCGACTCAAACCCAAATAACTCATAATCATCAGTCTAAATGTTGCCTAGATGGGCATGAATTGACCCTTGCATGTGCCACCAATTGTACCCAAGTCTTACTGGTACAAAACAACCAAATCCCAAAGAAGCTAAAACTAGCATCCTCACCTTTGGCAGTGGTTGCAGTCTCCTTGAACCCCAAACAGACATAGGGTGTGTTGTGTAATCCATTGAAGTCCCCTTTGCAGCTGCTGGTGGGTTTAAAGCCAACCAGGTCCCCACATTTCTCCACATCTCTGTTGTCTAGTAGGTTCAAGGAGATGTAGTTCAGTCCGTTAGAGAAGCCAGTTGAGCTGTGGCAGGTCACGGGACTACCGTACTCCTCGTCAGAACCCTCGCTGCTGCGGGACGAGATGTTCTCCACTGAGCTGGGCCTCTTTACAGTGTCGCCGCGTGCAAACGAGGGAAAGACCGGCGTCACAGTGGCTGTAGAGGAGAAGGTTTCTGAGCTGTGGCGCCTTCGCCCTTGTGGATTGGCCCGAATAACTTTGGCAGAACTGTCCGGGTCAACAGTTGGGGAAGTCGCTGCTCCAAGCAGGAAGACCCCAATCCGTTCAGAAACACCTTGGTCCTCAAGAGACAGCCTCCTCTCCCTGCAGCTCTGGGTGCTGGAACACAGTGTTCAAAATAACATGAACATACACAAACATGTTATTAAATCCCTAATGTGTTCAGAACATAAACTTAATGCTTTTACTACAAACTTTATTAAATTCAAACCATAACGTATTGTTCCTAAACGGCTGATTCGTTTTTTTTCCTCAGAAAAATAAACATACTAAACAAGTCTGGACTAAAACAACTTTCACATTATTATTGCATGAGTTTATATCCAATGAGTTATCCATCGCTGGTGTGATATGATCATAATGTTAGAAAAGCACCACATTTTCATCACAGAGACACATACCTTGAGTTCTGAGGAACAAGCTGTGGGGGCGAGCTAGTCATCGTGAATGTCATCTCAGTGTAGTCATTTTTCACTTCATCATTGAAGTTTCGGGAGCTCTTCTCACATTCTGCATGGTACACAACATCCTCCTCTGAGCAGGGGCATGAGGACAGCTCTGGCAGGGTATCCAGTCGCTCAGCAGGAGTGTCAGCCCCATTGAGTGAGTGCGAGCCCAGCTCCAGGTTCATGTAGTCTGACAGAGATGTCCTACCCCGGCCCCCACCACTGGACCCCAGAGATGAAGACTGGCTCTCTGTGGATACGGTGGATGGAGGGGAGGATCTGTTGCTGCTGAAGTCGATGTTGATGTACTCGCCAGGGCTGCGGGGTTCTAAGGGAAGGGGATGTTCATTCATGCTAGGCAGGGTCCTCAGGGTGTCCAGAGACAGTCTGTTAGGTCTCCCCAGCCTCCCTCTGTAAGACAGATTCTCTGCTCGATGATGCCTGACTGGGGAGGGGACTGAGGGGCTCAGCTGCGATGTTTGAACTGCACAGGGCTGCATTACTGAATAATAATCAGACTCCCCAGTCTTCTGCCTTGAACTCTGTGGGCTCATCAACACATACTGGTCACTATCTTCATTCTTGGATGACTGAAGTTTTGCAGGCAGTGTGAGGGAGCCCGTCTGGTAAACTGGCTTAATTGATGCTGGTTCCCCAGTGAGAGGGCTTAAGTAGTAATCAGGAGGAGTCTGCAGAGGGGGTGGGTTTCCAGGTGACATGTTCATGTACTCGCCGTGTCTGTCAGGGCTGTCCATGGAGGATTTGGAACCGCACCACATTCTCATGTAGCCATTGTCTTCCAGAGAGCTGCTACAGGGGGAGTTGGCCTTGTAGCCACCATTGGTAGCTGCTTGAGGATGCACCCTGGGGTTGACAATCTGCTTTGGTGCGGAGACACACATGGGGCTCATGGGTACATAGTTATCAGTCTTGCCAGACTGAGGTGCTACACCTGGCGTCATAGGCATGTAACCATCATCACCAAGGTTGCTACTGGAGCTCCTAGATGAACCAATTTCTATGTCTCCATAATCCTCAGGGTAGCACACTTTGGGTGATGCAGAGTGGGAGTTTTGTCCATGGGCCATCCTCATGAGAGTGTACTCATCCAAGGAAGCTGAGGACAATGGAGTCACCACTTTCTGTTGGCGTGGTGTGGTGAGGGAGTGTGTTCGCTTCCTGTATGCCTTGTCAAAAATCTGACCCTCGATCCCACAGCTGGACCTGCTGCCGTTAGCCCCCTCCATTAACATGTAGCCACAGGGGTCGCTCAGGTCACGGGATGGGGGTGTGCTGGAGAGGGAGTCAGGAGTGTCACTGCGCGTCAGAGTAAGAAACTTGTGTTCACCTGGGCTGGAGCTGAAATCCTCACAGAGAAGGAAGCCAGTGTCGCTGAGGGAGCCTGATATTGAGGCGCTGCAGCTGAAAGGGCGCCTGGCTTTGTCTGGAGTTGAGACCCTCGCTCCTCCCCTGGGAGACACACTGATGGGGCTGGAAGCAGCAGGAGGAGAATTGGACACCGGCATTGAACGACTGTGATGGAGATTGGATGCAGACTCCAGCATCCTGCAGGTGCGCCCATTGCTGAGGGTGTAGGACCTCATGAGGTGGTTTCCAGAATTGGGACTGGTGGGACTCTCACTCACTGGTATGGACATGGACACAGGCCGGGTTACGCTCCCATCTCCCTCACTGGCCGTCCTAATCCGACAGGATGTGAACTTCCTCCCTGGGGACGTGGCAGCCATGCTGTCTGTTCTGGATCTCCTCACCAGGCCCGTCTGACTTGGGGGGAGGTTGTTGAGGTTGCGTCGGGTGGGCACAGAGATGGGGTTGGTGCTGGCTGACTGGCTTTTGCTCCTTGGTCTGAATTCAGAGAGCTCCTTCATGGCCTTCATTGCTTCCAGGATGGTCTCATGGATGTTCTGCGCTACCACTGAGTCCTCTGCCTGCATCCAGAACTCCCCTGGCCCTGTGACTGCTGATCTGCCCACCTCTATGAAGAAGAAGCTGTCTGAGTGGCCGCATCTCCTGATGTTCATGAGCTGGAGATTGACAGCTGGTGTCTCAGAGTTCAGCTTGACGAAGCTGATGTTTCGGCTGGATAAACACAGCCTGTAGACTCCAGTGAGGTTTTTGATCTGACCCAAGCCTTTGGATTTCAAGTTGACCTGCCACACCTCCTTATAGGCAGCTGTTGCAGGGGCAAGCTGTCCGTAAGTGGTCTCCTCAAACCCCACTAAAGAGGATGTGGAAGCAGGGCTGTCAAACACTTTGCTCTCTGCTATTAAATCGGTCAGAACGGTGTGCCAGCTCTCCTGCTCATGCTCGTTTTCTGCAGCCACTGCAAAGTATTCGTCCTTGGTGTAGAGGGCGATGAGGTGCTTGTGTTTGGCATCGGCGCGTTTGTTTACGCACAGACAGGAGTCCAAAGTTATGACGCGTTTGGCGGCGGACTTATTTCTCCATTTCTTCTCGCTTTCATAATACTCCAGCCGTGCGGGGTAGCGTTCGGTGGGCTCTCGGAGTACGAAAAAGCGCCTGTGTCCGTGTTTTTGCTTCCTCAGGTAGCCGCACTTCTTTACGTCATTCGTCCCATTAGATAACAGGTGTCCTCCCGTCGCTGGAGGACTTGCCATTTCTCCAGAATAAGGAGGGGGAAAAAACGCTCACAGTAAAAAGAAAAGACTGCTAAAGGTTACCCGTTTAATATATTCCACAGCGGAGGGGAGAGCCCGCTGCGGTAAAAACAACAGAGCAGGTCGCGTAGACCAGTGACTGCTCCGATGCTGGAGAAAAACAACATGTGACGCTGCTGCTCTAAAAACAGAATAAAACACAGAGTCATAGGGGCGGAGCGTCCTGCAGGAGCAGCACCATAGAAACAGATAAGGAGAAGCCGCCTTGGAGTCCTTGTCCCGTAGAAAAGATACGTCAGCGCGTCCACCATATTGTGAGTGGCAAGTTCTCCTTGGAAACACTGTTTTCCTTGGAGGCGAAGTCCTAATAAGAATTACGTTCATACAGTTTAAATTAAACTTTTTAGCATGTTTCATCAGCTAGCAAAACATGACAGAAAAAAACCATTTTAAAAACAAAATGCTTAAAATTCATATGAACTTATCTTAAGTTTGAAGGATTTTTAAAATTAAACTCAAGGTAAGTGGTTTGAAAATATATCTAACCACTATTATTATTATTATTATTATTATTATTATTATTATTATTGAGAAGTCAAAGTCATCTCAGCCAGAAACGCCAGCCACAATATGGCGGTGCCGCTGGCGGGTGACTCGCTTGCTCGTCCGGCTTCTACTCTGCAATATCTATAAACTGCGCTTGTCCGTCACCCAGAACCTCGCCGCCTATTGGCTGATTCAACCATTCAAAACAGACAATCCCCCAGGCAGCCTCAGCTTTCCCAACGCTTCGCTCTGGCACGGAGAAACAGAAACCGAAGCGTCACAAGCCGGTGTAAATAACGCCAGTGAATCCCACGGTAAAATGAAAGCGAGATGCAAAACAGAAAAACACATTCCAGAGGCTTGTTTTGACATATCTGTGAGTCACCAGCAAATCTCCCAGATCAGTTGTTAAAAACACACTCCTGTGTTTTAAATGTGATTTTGAAGTGTTTGGGGGTTATTTGGATTAACAAGGATTTGAAATGTGCAACACAAATGCTGCATATTGATTGTACCCATTCATTTGTAAAGGCCGTGAGACTGTAAACAACCCTGACGTTCCACTTGTTATATAAGGACTGTTGTGGCCTATTTTTAAACCTGTGGGTATCCCTCTCCAACCGGAACATTGTGTTTCCTATTTCAGTTCGTCAGCAGTTCTTGCTCTAATCTGAACATTGGGTTGAAACACTGGTTCAGTTTATTATCCACTTTTTATTCTGTTACGCTTATGCTTGCACGTTGGTGCTTCTGTACAAAATGATCCCACTGAATGAAAAACAGCCATCTCACTCACTCTAGAGCAACTGCGTCAGAAGCTTTAGCTAGTGCACTCATAATCTGAAGCAATGCTGCCATCAGATGGCTGCTGGGCTTCATCCCACATTTTTGCACACAAGTCTTCTTATTTGAGGTTCAGGAAGAAGGGAAATGTTGTAGTTTAATATGTGTATCACAAAGACAAACAGAAAAGCTGAAATGGCTGCTTTCGGACATCTGCTCACCAGATCATCCTGGTAATTATGTCCGTAATTCTGTCCATAACCCTCAGGGATCATAAATCATATCCATGTAGAGATTGTTTTTATTTTTTATTTTATTAATCCCTCAACAAGCAGATCACACCTCAAAAAGTTTTATATAACATTTGTTTTTAAAGTAAAATGTTAGATATATTATTTCTAAAGACGCCAAATGGTCAATTGGGTTTTTGTAGCTCTACACCAATTTTCGTTTGTATAGTATTGAGATGATAAAAACAAACGGCTCTTTGAATTAAACCCGTCATTCAGACTTCAACGTGTAGAGACTGACCTCTAGTGGCAAAAAGACAGAAAACACGCTTTACGTCCAAAACCCACTTAAAAATGAGAGGGATATGGGAGTTTGGCGTGGACAATCTGTATTTAAAATTGTATCCTATATTTTGTGGTTTATTATGATAACGAAAACAATATAAGTGACAATAAAAATATATGTAAAACTTCTTTACTGTCTTTTTGAGGTAAATGCATTGTCTTGACTGCATGTTATATTCCCACAAATATCGCTCTTAGAAAAATGACACATTTTAAATAGGCTTCATCAAAACACCAGCTACACGGCATTGCACACAGTTACTAATATTTTCAAATGTATTGATTGTATTGGTGCGGATACAAAAATGAAAAAATAATAAAAAGAAAAAATATTCTTGCTATACGTGGTCAGTTCGGGCTTTCAAACTCTTTAAGCTAAAACAATACAAATAAGGAAACACTTCCGGTTTGTGTTTTTCAAAACAAAAGTGGTAATTTGCAAAAAAACAAAAAAAACATATATATATATATATATATATATATATATATATATATATATATATATATATATATATATATATATATATATGTTATATATTATATATGTTATATGTTATATATATGTTATATATATATATAGGACTGCCTACCTCATGATGAGTGATAAAGGAATACACGCCATGCCGGCTCAGACGTCGCCCGGCCAAACAAGGTCTGCGTCAGGTGCTGGGGAACCAGGGCACCTTCACGAAAAATGGGTTACTGGAACAAGACGGAATTGGGCGAGAGGTGAAAACTTGGATCTGTTGGAATGCTACTACTCAAGTAACCCTAGTCAGAGGGGTTACATGCAAAGAATGCGGGAGGAATGGTTACGTCGACATCCCCATTCAACACTAACTGCCAAACAACTAGTAGCTCAGTGTTCCAACATCCGCAAACGGCAAATGCTGTCACAACTTGAGATAGACGAGGTACAATACAAATGCTACGGCAAGGGGGAGCCAGGACGCCAGGTCAGAGGGGAGTTAGCTTCAACTCCCCACCCGGAGATTGGGTATGCAGCCCCAATAATGAACGAACCATCACAGCTGAACGAGGCAGCAACTGACCTGAGAGGTAGGATCGTGGCCCGAATGAACACCAGGAAATCCCGATGCCAATTACAACGGCTGAGTGAAGTACCATCAGAAAGTCTCATTGAAGATGTGAATGCAGCATTGAGAACGATCCCTACCAACACCATAACGGAAACCAATGAGCTGGTGTACAACTCAGCATCAGTGATCCTTGAGATGCTCGGCTATAGGAGCAACCATGAGATTCAATACCCACCATGGAAAAGACGGTTAGAGGCTAAAATCAAGGTAACAAGGAGGGAAGTGAGCCAATTGTCAGAGCTCCAAAGAGGTGCAATCAAAAGACCGGTACCCAAGCGGTACAGCCAGATGCCCATACCTGAAGCGCTCGAAACTGCCAAACAAAGGCTCCAAGCCTTGGCCAGTCGCCTAAAGAGGTACACGAGAGAAAATGAAGCCAGGAGGATTAACCGGCTCTTCTCCACCCAACCAGCTAAAGTGTACTCTCAATGGCAGGGTAATAACAACAGAGCAGACCCACCAAGGCTGGAGACCCAACAGTACTGGAAAGGCATATGGGAAAGGGAGGCGACCCACAACAGCAATGCACAGTGGCTAATCTCTCTACGAGATGACCACAGCAACCTCCCTGAGCAAGCCCCAGTAACTATCACAGTGGCAGATGTCCAAGAAAGAGTCTCAGGTATGAAAAACTGGACAGCACCAGGTCCTGACATGATCCATGCCTACTGGCTAAAGAAACTCACTGCCCTCCATGAGCGACTGGCAGCTCAAATGAACCAGCTGCTACAAAGTGGGACTCACCCTGAATGGTTAACTGAAGGGCGCACAATCCTGATCCAGAAGGATCCCTCAAAGGGTTCGGTCCCATCCAACTATCGGCCAATAACCTGTCTCTCTACAACATGGAAGCTCATGTCAGGCATCATAGCAGCTAAGATAAGTGGGCACATGGATAAATACATGAGTACAGCACAGAAGGGCATCGGCATAAATACCAGAGGAGCCAAACACCAACTCCTGGTAGACCAAACAGTCGCCCGAGACTGCAAAACCCGACACACCAACCTGTGCACGGCTTGGATTGATTACAAGAAAGCCTATGACTCAATGCCACACACTTGGATCATTGAATGCTTAGAGATGTACAACATCAACAGGACTCTAAGAGCCTTCATTGCAGCCTCGATGGGGATGTGGAAAACCACCCTTGAAGCCAACTACAAGCCAATTGCACAAGTGTCCATCAAATGTGGCATATATCAAGGAGACGCTCTGTCCCCACTGCTGTTCTGCATAGGTCTGAACCCCCTCAGCCAAGTCATCAACAAGACTGGCTACGGATACCGACTCAAGAACGGAGCCACCATCAGTCACCTCCTCTACATGGATGACATCAAGCTGTACGCTAAGAGCAAACGAGACATCGACTCACTGATCCACACCACCAGGATCTACAGCACTGACATTGGGATGTCATTCGGACTAGAGAAGTGTGGTCGGATGGTTACACAGAGAGGGAAGGTCATCCACACAGAAGGGGTCTCACTCCCAGAGGGAACATTAGCAGACATTGAGGACAGTTACAAGTACCTGGGAATACCACAAGCAAATGGCAGCCTCGATGAGGTCACAAGGAAAGGAGCCATGGCCAAATACCTCCAACGAGTAAGGCAAGTCCTGAGAAGCCAGCTCAATGGCAAGAACAAGATCCGTGCGATAAACAGCTATGCCTTGCCAGTAATCAGATACCCTGCAGGAATAATAAGCTGGCCAAAGGAAGAGATAAAGACCATGGATGTTAAAACTCGGAAACTACTAACCATGCATGGAGGGTTCCACCCTAAATCCAGCATCCTGAGACTATACGCGAGCCGTAAGGATGGAGGCAGAGGACTAGTGAGTGTGAGAGCCACTGTCCAGGATGAAACATCCAAGATCCATAAATACATCAAGGTCAAAGCCTCAACCGACGATGTGCTCAGCGAATGTCTCAAACAATGGGGACCAGAGGATGAGGTGCTGGAGGAACCATCATGGGAGGATAAGCCCCTACATGGGATGTACCACCGGCAAATAACTGAAGTGGCTGATATCAGGAAATCCTACCAATGGCTGGAAAAAGCTGGACTCAAGGACAGCACAGAGGCACTCATCCTGGCTGCACAGGAACAGGCCCTAAACACCAGAGCAATAGAGGCTCAGATCTACCACACCAGACAAGATCCAAGGTGTAGATTGTGCAAGGAGGCCCCTGAGACAGTCCAACACATAACAGCAGGGTGCAAGATGCTGGCAGGGAAAGCGTACATGGAACGTCATAACCAAGTGGCGGGCATAGTGTACAGAAACATCTGTGCAGGATATGGACTGGAAGCCCCGAGATCTAAGTGGGGCACACCCCCAAAGGTGGTGGAGAATGACCGAGCTAAGATCCTGTGGGACTTCCAGATCCAGACAGACAAAATGGTAATGGCGAACCAACCGGACATCGTGGTGGTGGATAAACAACAGAGGAAAGCCGTTGTGGTGGATGTAGCAATACCAAGCGATTGCAACATCAGGAAAAAGGAACACGAGAAACTGGAGAAATACCAGGGCCTCAGAGAGGAACTGGAGAAGGCCTGGAAGGTGAAGACCACGGTGGTGCCTGTGGTCATCGGGGCCCTCGGGGCAGTCACCCCCAAGCTGGAGCAGTGGCTAAAACAGATCCCAGGAACAACATCAGACATCTCAGTCCAGAAATGCGCAGTTCTCGGCACAGCCAAGATACTACGCAGAACCCTCAAGCTCCCAGGCCTCTGGTAGAGGACCCGAGCTCAGAGGTTGAGAAAGACCACCCGTGGAGGGTGAGAAGGGAATTTTTTTTTTTTTTTTTTTTTTTAATATATATATAGAGGCTGGGTAGCTCAATGGGTAAGTCACCCGACCTTCACCCGGGAGACCGGGGTTCGAATCCAGGCCGGGTCGCTTGGTTGAGATATCCAGTGTGGGTCCTTAGGCAAGATCCTTCGCACTACTGCCTACCTCATGATGAGTGATAAAGGAATACACGCCATGCCGGCTCAGACGTCGCCCGGCCAAACAAGGTCTGCGTCAGGTGCTGGGGAACCAGGGCACCTTCACGAAAAATGGGTTACTGGAACAAGACGGAATTGGGCGAGAGGTGAAAACTTGGATCTGTTGGAATGCTACTACTCAAGTAACCCTAGTCAGAGGGGTTACATGCAAAGAATGCGGGAGGAATGGTTACGTCGACATCCCCATTCAACACTAACTGCCAAACAACTAGTAGCTCAGTGTTCCAACATCCGCAAACGGCAAATGCTGTCACAACTTGAGATAGACGAGGTACAACACAAATGCTACGGCAAGGGGGAGCCAGGACGCCAGGTCAGAGGGGAGTTAGCTTCAACTCCCCACCCGGAGATTGGGTATGCAGCCCCAATAATGAACGAACCATCACAGCTGAACGAGGCAGCAACTGACCCGAGAGGTAGGATCGTGGCCCGAATGAACACCAGGCAATCCCGATGCCAATTACAACGGCTGAGTGAAGTACCATCAGAAAGTCTCATTGAAGATGTGAATGCAGCATTGAGAACGATCCCTACCAACACCATAACGGAAACCAATGAGCTGGTGTACAACTCAGCATCAGTGATCCTTGAGATGCTCGGCTATAGGAGCAACCATGAGATTCAATACCCACCATGGAAAAGACGGTTAGAGGCTAAAATCAAGGTAACAAGGAGGGAAGTGAGCCAATTGTCAGAGCTCCAAAGAGGTGCAATCAAAAGACCGGTACCCAAGCGGTACAGCCACATGCCCATACCTGAAGCGCTCGAAACTGCCAAACAAAGGCTCCAAGCCTTGGCCAGTCGCCTAAAGAGGTACACGAGAGAAAATGAAGCCAGGAGGATTAACCGGCTCTTCTCCACCCAACCAGCTAAAGTGTACTCTCAATGGCAGGGTAATAACAACAGAGCAGACCCACCAAGGCTGGAGACCCAACAGTACTGGAAAGGCATATGGGAAAGGGAGGCGACCCACAACAGCAATGCACAGTGGCTAATCTCTCTACGAGATGACCACAGCAACCTCCCTGAGCAAGCCCCAGTAACTATCACAGTGGCAGATGTCCAAGAAAGAGTCTCAGGTATGAAAAACTGGACAGCACCAGGTCCTGACATGATCCATGCCTACTGGCTAAAGAAACTCACTGCCCTTCATGAGCGACTGGCAGCTCAAATGAACCAGCTGCTACAAAGTGGGACTCACCCTGAATGGTTAACTGAAGGGCGCACAATCCTGATCCAGAAGGATACCTCAAAGGGTTCGGTCCCATCCAACTATCGGCCAATAACCTGTCTCTCTACAACATGGAAGCTCATGTCAGGCATCATAGCAGCTAAGATAAGTGGGCACATGGATAAATACATGAGTACAGCACAGAAGGGCATCGGCATAAATACCAGAGGAGCCAAACACCAACTCCTGGTAGACCAAACAGTCGCCCGAGACTGCAAAACCCGACACACCAACCTGTGCACGGCTTGGATTGATTACAAGAAAGCCTATGACTCAATGCCACACACTTGGATCATTGAATGCTTAGAGATGTACAACATCAACAGGACTCTAAGAGCCTTCATTGCAGCCTCGATGGGGATGTGGAAAACCACCCTTGAAGCCAACTACAAGCCAATTGCACAAGTGTCCATCAAATGTGGCATATACCAAGGAGACGCTCTGTCCCCACTGCTGTTCTGCATAGGTCTGAACCCCCTCAGCCAAGTCATCAACAAGACTGGCTACGGATACCGACTCAAGAACGGAGCCACCATCAGTCACCTCCTCTACATGGATGACATCAAGCTGTACGCTAAGAGCAAACGAGACATCGACTCACTGATCCACACCACCAGGATCTACAGCACTGACATTGGGATGTCATTCGGACTAGAGAAGTGTGGTCGGATGGTTACACAGAGAGGGAAGGTCATCCACACAGAAGGGGTCTCACTCCCAGAGGGAACAATAGCAGACATTGAGGACAGTTACAAGTACCTGGGAATACCACAAGCAAATGGCAGCCTCGATGAGGTCACAAGGAAAGGAGCCACAGCCAAATACCTCCAACGAGTAAGGCAAGTCCTGAGAAGCCAGCTCAATGGCAAGAACAAGATCCGTGCGATAAACAGCTATGCCTTGCCAGTAATCAGATACCCTGCAGGAATAATAAGCTGGCCAAAGGAAGAGATAAAGACCATGGATGTTAAAACTCGGAAACTACTAACCATGCATGGAGGGTTCCACCCTAAATCCAGCATCCTGCGACTATACGCGAGCCGTAAGGACGGAGGCAGAGGACTAGCGAGTGTGAGAGCCACTGTCCAGGATGAAACATCCAAGATCCATAAATACATCAAGGTCAAAGCCTCAACCGACGATGTGCTCAGCGAATGTCTCAAACAATGGGGACCAGAGGATGAGGTGCTGGAGGAACCGTCATGGGAGGATAAGCCCCTACATGGGATGTACCACCGACAAATAACTGAAGTGGCTGATATCAGGAAATCCTACCAATGGCTGGAAAAAGCTGGACTCAAGGACAGCACAGAGGCACTCATCCTGGCTGCACAGGAACAGGCCCTAAACACCAGAGCAATAGAGGCTCAGATCTACCACACCAGACAAGATCCAAGGTGTAGATTGTGCAAGGAGGCCCCTGAGACAGTCCAACACATAACAGCAGGGTGCAAGATGCTGGCAGGGAAAGCGTACATGGAACGTCATAACCAAGTGGCGGGCATAGTGTACAGAAACATCTGTGCAGGATATGGACTGGAAGCCCCGAGATCTAAGTGGGGCACACCCCCAAAGGTGGTGGAGAATGACCGAGCTAAGATCCTGTGGGACTTCCAGATCCAGACAGACAAAATGGTAATGGCGAACCAACCGGACATCGTGGTGGTGGATAAACAACAGAGGAAAGCCGTTGTGCTGGATGTAGCAATACCAAGCGATTGCAACATCAGGAAAAAGGAACACGAGAAACTGGAGAAATACCAGGGCCTCAGAGAGGAACTGGAGAAGGCCTGGAAGGTGAAGACCACGGTGGTGCCTGTGGTCATCGGGGCCCTCGGGGCAGTCACCCCCAAGCTGGAGCAGTGGCTAAAACAGATCCCAGGAACAACATCAGACATCTCAGTCCAGAAATGCGCAGTTCTCGGCACAGCCAAGATACTACGCAGAACCCTCAAGCTCCCAGGCCTCTGGTAGAGGACCCGAGCTCAGAGGTTGAGAAAGACCACCCGTGGAGGGTGAGAAGGGAATTTTTTTTTTTTTTTTATATATATCATCATCCAAGATCTTACAGTTTTGGTCGAAATTCTATCATGTAGCTGAATTATCTCAAAATCTCATTTAAGAATTTATTCCTCGCCTTTTATTTATTTATTTTATGGCTGTCCCAGACCCACAACGACAATTCAAACTGATGATACTCTCAGCGGTGAGATACTTACTAATTACACTGGTTTAAGTTTTTAACTCTGAAGTTGCTTTTTCTAACATTCATGGCCATCATCTGGTTGCTTAAATGTATCTCTTCGCAGCATGACACAACCGTAGCTGCTCTTCAGGCCAGCTTGAGTGTGTTCAACGGAAAGCAGCCGCCTTACGCCTCCTGCCACATAATTGAATTGTACAGGGAAGAGAATGGGTTGGTGTTTCAGCTGAAATTATGATTCAAAAATACAAAAACCCCTATGTCCCCTATGTTTCCCTAGGGCTCCATCAATTGTCATGGATGTAGAGCTGCAGCTCTCTCCTCTGGCTCCCTCTGGGTAACTCCAGATGCCCATTGGTGTTATGACGGTTTACCCCTATATTCCGGGTATGACGAGGTCACAACTATTTTCTGTGTCAATGGTTCTGATGACCTTCCACATATTGCAGCATCCACCACCCGCGCTCTAGAAACGGAGAGCGAACCAGCAGCGAAGGAAATATGGTGTCCACTTCGGCTCTCTTTCTGGTCGCTCTAGCCTCTGCATGTGGACAAGTTATTGCTGAAAGACAGCTAATTTATGCGACAGTGGTGAGTGTTATTAACGTTTGCTATAACGCTACGAAAGCTGCTGATACCTGCGCCGTTATGACTGAACTCTACAGAATTGCCTTCAAAATGTGTGAAATAGTTAGTGCAGTCATAATCTGAAGCAATGCTGCCATCAGATGGCTGCTGGGCTTCATCCCACATTTTTGCACACAAGTCTTCTTATTTGAGGTTCAGGAAGAAGGGAAATGTTGTAGTTTAATATGTGTATCACAAAGACAAACAGAAAAGCTGAAATGGCTGCTTTCGGACATCTGCTCACCAGATCATCCTGGTAATTATGTCCGTAATTCTGTCCATGACCCTCAGGGATCATAAATCATATCCATGTAGAGATTGTTTTTATTTTTTATTTTATTAATCCCTCAACAAGCAGATCACACCTCAAACTCCAAGGTGTCAGAGTGATGTTGGGGGGCTCTCTTGCTTCTTAATAAGCAACAGCCACATAGATTCACCAGATTAAGGCTAATCCTGACCAGTCCTAATCACTATTGTTCTCAGTTTCAATGTCATTGGTTTAAGTTGGACCCCTGTTCCTTTTATTTGTTTTGTTTTGCACAGGAGTTAATTTGGAAGGGCTTAACCTCTGCAGCAGCATGTGTTTTTGTAAAAGCAAAACCATAAACATCTTCAGCAGGATAAAGCGACAAATTCACAGCCAAAAAACAAAACAAAATAAAGAGATTAATATTAACATCTAAGAACCAGAGAAAAACTGAAAGATAAAACAATAATAGAGTAATGGTGAATGTTATTGTCAGCCATTCTTGAATGCATATATGAGATGTTTTTGGTGGATTTCCTGTCTGGCTGAGCCCAGCTCAGAAACGTTTCTGATTATACTTTACAGCTGACTGATTTCAACATCTCAGTTATAGCTTAATATACATAAAATCATACCAGAGCTAGTTATGGAGCACCACAGGGTTCGATGTTGGAACCAATAGCCTTTATTTTGTATACGCTTCCATTTGGTAACATTATTTAAAGGAATTAGATAAATTTTCACTTTTATATTGATGATACTTAAATATATTTATCAACAAAGTGTGTTGACCCTATTTGTAAATTAGACTTTCAGCCTTAGTCCCTTTGATAAACCTGAATAATCTTTTAACTAGATTTGGACATCAACAGACGTCTATATGGGGATTTTCATCTTGATATGGAAAGCAATATCCTCTTCTCCATAAAGACAATATGAAAAGGTGGTTTAGGCAGTTCTGTATGTTTGTATAAAATATCTGTGCAGAATTTCTCCAACACTAATAGTTCAAGAGTTTTTCAGTCCTTTTATGTAATTTAGTTGCAACATATGTGAAAGTTAGATGTTTTCCTTTGTTCTAACATATAAAAGATAAATTAATTTTGACTTTTCAGCTTTCACAAAAAAGTTTTATATAACATTTGTTTTTAAATTAAAATGTTAGATATATTATTTCTAAAGACGCCAAATGGTCAATTGGGTTTTTGTAGCTCTACACCAATTTTCGTTTGTATAGTATTGAGATGATAAAAACAAACGGCTCTTTGAACCCGTCATTCAGACTTCAACGTGTAGAGACTGACCTCTAGTGGCAAAAAGACAGAAAACACGCTTTACGTCCAAAACCCACTTAAAAATGAGAGGGATATGGGAGTTTGGCGTGGACAATCTGTATTTAAAATTGTATCCTATATTTTGTGGTTTATTATGATAACGAAAACAATATAAGTGACAATAAAAATATATGTAAAACTTCTTTACTGTCTTTTTGAGGTAAATGCATTGTCTTGACTGCATGTTATATTCCCACAAATATCGCTCTTAAAAAATGACACATTTTAAATAGGCTTCATCAAAACACCAGCTACACGGCATTGCACACAGTTACTAATATTTTCAAATGTATTGATTGTATTGGTGCGGATACAAAAATGAAAAAATAATAAAAAAGACAAAATATTCTTGCTATACTTGGTCAGTTCGGGCTTTCAAACTCTTTAAGCTAAAACAATACAAATAAGGAAGCACTTCCGGTTTGTGTTTTTCAAAACAAAAGTGGTAATTTGCAAAAAATAAAAAAAAAATAAAAAATTTATATATATATATATATATATATATATATATATATATATATATATATATATATATATATATATATATATATATATAAAATTCCCTTCTCACCCTCCACGGGTGGTCTTTCTCAACCTCTGAGCTCGGGTCCTCTACCAGAGGCCTGGGAGCTTGAGGGTTCTGCGTAGTATCTTGGCTGTGCCGAGAACTGCGCATTTCTGGACTGAGATGTCTGATGTTGTTCCTGGGATCTGTTTTAGCCACTGCTCCAGTTTGAGGGTGACTGCCCCGAGGGCCCCGATGACCACAGGCACCACTGTGGTCTTCACCTTCCAGGCCTTCTCCAGTTCCTCTCTGAGGCCCTGGTATTTCTCCAGTTTCTCGTGTTCCTTTTTCCTGATGTTGCAATCGCTTGGTATTGCTACATCCAGCACAACGGCTTTCCTCTGTTGTTTATCCACCACCACGATGTCCGGTTGGTTCGCCATTACCATTTTGTCTGTCTGGATCTGGAAGTCCCACAGGATCTTAGCTTATATATATATATAATCATCTGTAAGATCATCCAAGATCTTACAGTGTTGGTCGAAATTCTATCACATAGCTGAATTATCTCAAAATCTCATTTAAGCATTTATTCCTCGCCTTTTATTTTAATTGAGACCGTTTATTCACGTGATGTGTTTTACTTTATACTGTCACTTCAGTTTTTCTCTGAAGTGGACGTAAGTAAGGGCGGACTTGCCTGCCTCTCTGTCGAAGCAGGAACAGAAAAGCGTCAACGAACTCTGGGACGGTTGGCGAGTTGCAGAGCCGAACCAGCAGCGAAGGAAATATGGTGTCCACTTCGGCTCTCGTTCTGGTCGCTCTAGCCTCTGCATGTGGACAAGTTATTGCTGAAAGACAGCTAATTTATGCGACAGTGGTGAGTGTTATTAACGTTTGCTATACCGCTACGAAAGCTGCTGATACCTGCGCCGTTATGACTGAACTCTACAGAATTGCCTTCAAAATGTGTGAAATAGTTTTTCATTTGCTCTTATGTGAACATACGTGGTTATTTATGTCACTTATAGAGTTTTGTGAAATCTTTGATGCATTCTTATTAATTCGGCTCGAAAATAGACTTTATTTTCAATTTTTATAAGGTAATAGATTTTGTTTTTTAGGGCTAGCTAACATTAAGCCTCACTAAAGCTGCACTATATATTAAAGCAATATGTGTTTTATTCATTTTGAAGTAGCGATAATGTTTATTTCAGAGTAATGAATTGAGAATAAAGCTTTAATAAACAGTTCTGCATTTCCTGTGTGAGCTAACATCTTTGAACAGGGTGTCATTAAGCAACACGAAGAGCCTACTCAGCTAACACAGTCTTGTCAGGAAGAGACAAGTTATTGAACAGCTTTAAACTGGCATTTTCATGTTTTTCAGTCACATCCTGTTTTTTAATACTGCCATCCTTCACTTCTGTCTTTATAATCAGCCTTTTCACAAAAACAATGCAGCATTGAAGATAACTGAAGATTAGCATTCAAAGAAGTTAGCATTCAAATCAATTCTTATCTACTTTGACTTGTTTTCCTGACATAACAGATAAGGTTTCTGACTGGGTTGTGAGGACAGAAATGAAATGTGAAATAAGGTTCTTCCTGGCTGATACTGATTTCTGAGTCTGACCTGATGATTCCAATTTTGACCTATTCTGACTTGGAATCAGCTATTTAGTACAAAGCACTCACAGGTGTGTCTTTTAATCTCAGTGTTAATAGAATGATGATTCAAAATCATGAAGAAGTCCCATTTGCCACAAGTCAATGAGGGAAAATAGCACACACATGAAAGAAGGTACTGTGGTTAGATGAGACCAAAATTGACCTTTTTGTGGCTGAAAACTAACCCTGCACATCACCTGGAAGATGGATGGAGCTGAATACAGGGCAATCGTTTTTCTCCTTCAGTCGTCCTGTATATATCTTCTACAAGTGTTGTTAAGTTTGCTGAGCAAGGTCATAAGGGTGTACTCATTCTTAGAAACCATCACCTAGTTTCCTGCCAGGGAGCTGCAAGTGAAACCTGAAGCAAACTGGATTAGGACCCATGAAAGGGATAATCCATCCTACAAATAGAGTTTGCTCACCCGATTTGGCTTTTTCGGCTGTTTTGGATGCATTGGTGTTGCACGTCACCTCATATGGGAAGAACGGGCAAGCCGTTCTCTTTGGTGACTTGAGAATAGAGAATTGAAACCATGTCATTGAAATACTTTATCCTGATTTACTGGACTCTCTATAGCCTGTATCACGCTATAGAGAGGGAGAAATGTTTACGAAACCCTTAATTTGTAATGGAAATTTGACTTCGGTGGTGGGTTGTTTGACCTGTGCAAACCGGTTTTAAAGAATCTGGTTCTAAAACCGTTGGACTTGATGGCTTTTGAATGCTACAAGCTTTTGACAGATACTTGCAAACGCCTTCAGGGTCAGCTGACTGTCTACTAAAACCACTACTGACACAGATAAAAGTGGAGCAAAGGTTTCTGCTGAAGATTTTAGTGATAGTGCATTTTGAGTTTTGATGTCTTTCACTTTAGGTCTTTGGTTTGAATGAACCATAATATCTAACTGCATCCTGGATATGCATCTTATTAATTTTGAACATCATCAATAAGTTGATTTATTGATGTATCAATATCTATTTATATAATAGTATCTCCATATTATATAAATTCTATACACACAGAGTGATGTTCAGATCTTTATTTTGGTTCATCTGAATGATGATGGCTTACAGCTATTGCAAACCCAAAACTATGTTTGGGTATAATAATCAAAATCAACAGAAATAACCTGTTTAAATATATCCTATAATGGATCTATGACTTTCACTTTTTTGAATTCAATTACTGACTGATTTATTGAGTTGCAACATGTTGCTGTTTTTCTTGCTACAACAGTTCACCCTAAAGTGAACTGCAGTGATTTCTGGTTACATGTCACCTGACCTATCTTCTCTCCTCCCTCCAGTTGTTTCGACATGGTGACAGATCACCAGTGAAAGCCTTTCCTACTGACCCCTACCAAGAAAGCGCCTGGCCTCAGGGCTTTGGACAGCTATCACAGGTAAAGTTGCTTTAAGTTTTAGCTCTCTGGGCCTCTGCTCTTCATATTAGGACTTGCCTGTAACGACATCCGTTGACCATAAGTCAGGTGGCTCTGGAGCGACATTGAAATTGAGTGTTTTGATGAACTTTCTGATGGTTTTAATGGCTTGGTAAAACAACCTGGAGTCCCACTCCTTTCTCTGTGGTTTGTGTTGAAAGGATGGGATGAGGCAGCATTATGAGCTGGGCCAGTATCTGCGGACGCGATACAAGGACTTCCTCAACGAATCCTACAACCGCCACGAGGTGAGTGATGGAAACGACTAGATCACTTGAGAAATAGCAAGCACCTTAACATGTTTTCTATTCTTCGTCAGATTTTAGTCCGTAGTACAGATGTTGATCGCACCCTGATGAGTGCTGAGGCCAACCTTGCAGGTCTGAAGTTCTGGATTATGTTTTTTTTTTTTCATGTCATGTGCTCTTTCTTAACCTGTACTATCTTGTGCTTTTGTGTAGGTCTCTACCCCCCTAAAGGTCAGCAGATATTTCAACCCAGTTTAAAGTGGCAGCCCATACCGGTACACACTGTACCGCAGAGCGAAGAAAAAGTTGGTATCGGATAAACTGTTTATCTGTTGTTCCAGTTAAAACTGCAGATTTATGACTCAGTGCACTTCTTGTTTTTCTTCTTAAGTTGCTCTCGTTTCCTTTGAACGACTGTCCTCGCTACAAACAGCTGATGAATGAAACTGAACAGTCAGCAGAATTTATTAATGTTACAACAGCATACTGGGTAAATATTTTCTACTATTTTTTTTTCTTTTTAGTAAAATACAATGTATTAATTTTCCAAGGAAGGTAATCCCTAAAAAATTTCTAAGCATGTTTAGGGACACTTTTTTTTTCCTTCTTCTTTAGGACTTGATAGAGCTGGTAAGAAGTAAAACCGGGTTGAAGAAGGCCAATGTGGAATCAGTGTGGAGTGTGTATGACACACTATTCTGTGAGGTAAAAATCCCAACACACACATAAGTAAAACCTACATTTAAAATCAAGCTTCAATTTGATCTATTTTCAATAAAATCAGGGTTTTTTTTTATTGGTTACATGGAATTTTTCAAGCCCTGCTATTGAGATAAATGATGGAGCCAGAAAATACAGAAAAGGATGCGACTGCCTTTTTTAAAAAAATATAATATGCAAAAAAGCTTGATTGTCCTTATTTAGGTAAAGTATACTGTCAGCTGTTAAACATGGCGATGGATGTATCATGATATGGTATCAACATGTTCTAGGCTCTCTGCACATGAATCACATTCCATTTTCAATGGAAAACAACTGAAAAATAAGGAAATTATTCATCTTGAATGTACTTTATTTTAAATTTGGGTCATGTTTTAGCTGTGCACCCATAAAAGTAATTCAAACTGGCCATGTTAAGTAACCTACAACACAAAAACAAGACAGCAGCTAGTTAAAAGTTTGGCCTAAATAACGCCAACACAAAGAAAGTCGCTCAACACAAACCTGCTTGAGCTCCTTAGAACGTCTCTGTTTTGGATTTATTAGTGTTTGCTGTGTGTCCTCAGTCCCGTCACAACATGTCAGCTCCTGGCTGGGTGACTCCCGACGTCATGGAGAAGCTCAGGTTTCTGAAAGACTTCGGAATTCAGGTAGAAGTTACAGCAGCACCTTGGCTTTTCGTCACAATTTCTGATGGAAGATGGCTAACATGGTTATTAAATGTTGAATGCTTGCAGCTCATATTTGGGGTTTACAAACAACAAGAGAAGAGCCGCCTGCAGGGAGGTACGTACGTATAAGGACTCCATGGAGGCTATTTATACTAGTGGTTTTTCAGATACAGTCGGTCTGCATTCTGTATGATTTGTGGATGATGTTTCCAATATTACGCAGCCCTTCTTCCTTCTGCTCTTCTAAAAAGGCCAAATTTGTGAAGAGTGGAACTAATAGGGGTCCTGTCAACCTGGTGGTGGAATTTGATGTAAAAACATGTATTCGCTCTTCATCAATGATGGCTGGATGGAAAAATAAGAGCTGCTGTCTCTGTTCCAGGTCTCCTGCTGGGGGCAATTGTGAAGAATCTCACCAAGATGGCTGTCCCAGACCCACAACGACAATTCAAACTGATGATGCTCTCAGCGGTGAGATACTTACTAATTACACTGGTTTAAGTTTTTAACTCTGAAGTTGCTTTTTTCTAACATTCATGGCCATCATCTGGTTGCTTAAATGTATCTCTTCACAGCATGACACAACCGTAGCTGCTCTTCAGGCCAGCTTGAGTGTGTTCAACGGAAAGCAGCCGCCTTACGCCTCCTGCCACATAATTGAATTGTACAGGGAAGAGAATGGGTTGGTGTTTCAGCTGAAATTATGATTCAAAAATACAAAAACATTTTGAGACAATATGGTGTTCAGTAGGCCATTATTTGTACTAATTGCATCAATCTTGGCTTTCTTTGATCTGTGTGTGCACTCAGATCTACGTCGGTGTCGATGTTTTACCGTAATGACACCAGCGTGAAGCCTTACCAGCTCCAATTGCCTGGGTGCACTCCTGACTGCCCCCTAGAGGACTTTGTGAGGATTACCAAGCCGTTCATTTCAGACGACAGGGACAAGGAGTGTCAGCTGCCGTCACAGGGGAGAGACAGACGTGAGATTCCAACACACCGCTGCTGTCAACACCAATGATCAGCTCTATTGGGTTCTCACCTCTTTTTTCTTTCTTTTTAAAGAAGTCATCATCAGCCTGGCCTTGTCAGGCTGCCTGCTCCTCGTCCTTATCGCCATCCTCCTCGGGGTCATTTGCCGGCACAAGGAGTCTAGCAGCAACAGGGGATACTATCACGTGATCAATCAGGAAGCCAGAGAGGAATCCTGACAGAGGCACAAGTTACTGCTTAGCCTTGGCTCTTGGGACAGCAGCAGCAGCGATGATGATGAACTTTAAATGCAGAGAATCTTGGAGTTGTCAGTACAAATCACTGTGCCTCGTATTGAATTTGGAATAATGTGAAAATGATTTATTCTTGGACATATGTGTGTATGGTTGGTGTTTGTCCACTCTTTGTGGTGATTTTAAGGTCTAATGACCAAGATGCCTTCAATATTTTTTACTTATATGTTCCGGGACCATGTTTCATCAGGTTGTAGCTTTCAACCCTGAGTGTTTCGGCTAAGTCTTTCTGAAGTAACTTGATTGATTTTTTTTTTAATATAAAAACTTGACAGACTTTGGAAACACTAGGGGGAAAAAAAAAGTTTTGGAGATTAAAAAATGAATGAAAAATAGAAAAATAAAATTATCCTTTTGAACCACATGTCATATAAATTCAGAACAGATTACATTTTGTACCGTAGCAACTGAGAAGCATTACCAAGCTCTTTGATCACACACTGAATCACTTGGGTCTTTTAAGTCAGGATGCAGATTGTTATCAGTGTTCACTTACATTAAACTTCCTGTTTTGTTTATAATTTAAAACCCCATGTGTCAAAGTATTTCCCCTAATCTGTGTCTGCAGTTTGATAATGATTAAGAAACTTTTATTTTCTGACCAAAACAAATTACTATTTTGAGGCTAAATTAATAATGCACATGATGAAAAAGCAGCAACTTTTGGTATTTAATGTCCTGCAAGTATTTGTACACCTAGAACATTTGTACATATTGTCACATAACCACAAAATTCAATGTCATTGGAATGTTACATGATAATACTAACACAAAGTAGGTCATAAAAGTGAAGTGGAAGGAAAAGTGGCATACCTGAGTGAATCCCTTTTTCCTGCAACTCCATCTGCAGGTCTTTTGGGGTATGCTTCTAACACCTTTGCATATAAACTGACTGAAAATTTTGCCCATTTTACTTTGTGAAATAGCAAAGATTTGGGTCAGATTGGATGGAGAGAGTCTGAACATCAATCTTCATGTCTTGCCACAGATTTCCAATTAAATTTAGAACTAGACTTTGAGTCATTATAAGCATTTTCAATGTAGCCCTGGCTGCCACCAAATTCTAAATGGGACTTTGTATATTGTCCCATTTGCCAACAGTTGAACTTACAAACATGGTGGCCCCGCAGCAAATCCTTTTAGTTCTAAGTAGATTTTGTCAAACAAAAGTAATTTTATGCAACATTAGGGAGAAGCAATTTCACATTTATGGCTAAACACCATTAGAAGTGCTTTCCAGTACAACAAGCTTAAGATAGGACAGCAACCCTGCCTGGTCATGCTCTTGCAGACTCATGGCCAGTTTCAGTTGTGATGATCCTCTTAATCTTATTAGTCCATAAAATCTGCCACATGACAGACTGTGTATACTGGTGGGAGAGGTCAGCATCAGTCGAACTCTACAGCAGAAACAATAAGGACATTGTGCAATGGTTTGACTTGCAGTTTATGTTTGACATTTTATATTTACTACTATTGTCTAAACAGTGCAGTAGACCTTTATTAAAACATGGTAGTGCTTTTCTTGCATACATCGTTAGTGATCTGTAGCACAGGTTACATTCAGTATGGCCACGGATATAACCATCAATACCATAAATCAACTGATAGGGAAATTATCACTGCATTTTCTGTATAGCAGACAGATTTAAAAACATTTTCACACAAATAATATGAGATTTGATAGAGAAATGGTGTGAAATTATATGCACAGATGCAGAAACATGCATTTCGCACCGCTGTTAAAAAGCTGGACCCAGAACTTCCGCTCCTTCACAAGATTTGAAAGAGTCCGAAATAACTCGGTGATACAAGTGATGGAACCTCAAAGCACAAACAGCAGCATAAGAAACACACACTTTCTCAGTCCAGGCTTTAGTTTGCTTGACATCAGCAGGCATCTCTCAGTAATTATCCACAGATGCAGTGATTTTGGTTCAAGAAGTGGGTCATAAGCAACACCACAAAAAAAAAAAAAAAAAAAAAAAAAAAAAAAAAAAAAAAAAAAAAAGTACAGTCTGTCATAAGATTCAGAAAACATGTGGTGTGAAAACAACAAAAACGTGGGAGGATGGGGAAAACACATGAAGCTACAAAATCTGTTAGAAAAAAATCTGATGAAAATAAAAATGGTGTATAAAAGCTGACTAAGCATCAAAGACAAATATTGAAAACACACACACACACACACACACACACACACACACACACACACACCACCTACAATAAAAATATCACAACACGCATATAAAACTGATTGGCATGGAAATAGACAATTAAAAGCATACATCCTTTGACTAATTCTTGTGCAAAAATATTTTCTTTAAGGAATGAAACTATCTGATATGAGAAAATGTGATGGCACATTGACATTTCCTTCCTCGTAGGATAAATAGAACGGAGTACGTACAATTACAGAAGATATGAGAAGAAAAACCTACATTCCAGGCTCAAAAGCCTTTTTCTCTGAAGGTGATCTTCCACTAAGTGCAAATTTCTGCCTCACAGTTCACAAAAAACCTGTTCATATTAAAAATCCTTTTGGTCACAAATAAACTTTAAAGATCCCTCCTGTCTTATACTGAAGGCGGAATGCTAAATGCGGGTATGCTTCCTGAAAACAGGCAAAGCAGTATGTTTAAACCCAAACATTCTCCAACTTGAAATGATTCACAACCCCCAGTCTCATATTTTTATTGTATGCTTATGACTAAGGAAAACTAGTTTTTGTCAGTCAACAGAGGAAACCAGGCAATGAGAGCAAACACCAAATCACATCTGACAGCTAGCTAGATATAAATCTTACAGAAATTTATGGGCTACAAGGAGAACACATTGATAACAGTTATAAGAGATGTAAGCTTATATATGTCACATGGAACAGCCATGTAGGGCAACTGCGAGCCTCTGATACGCTTGCCAACAGTAATTTTTTTTTATTTTTTGCAACACAAATTTTCAATTTATGTTGCAACAAAATTCTATTCCAATTTGATAAAAGGAATAAATCAGATTCAATGACAGTATTACCAATTGTTTTCATTTTACAATAAGCTTTTAATTTTTTTTTTTTTAACTTTTTGTTAGCCAGTGCAAATATTCCTGGCTTTGGCAGCTATTGTCAAACTAGCACTTATGACTTTTTTTTTTTTTTTTACACCTTTCTCCTTGTGTTGCAAAAATAATTCAGGTAAAGTTGATAACAGCAATAAATTGGATACAGCAAAATTTTAAATATTTTATTTGTTTTAATTTGAAGTTTTTAACTTTTTTTTTCCCTTTAAACAACAGCATTTTAGCACTTGAATTGCACCAGAACAAAATCCTAGTTTGTAAAAAATAATAAATTGGCTTCAGTGATATGATAACTTTTTTTTTTTTTTTTTTTTTTTTTCCATTTTAGGTTTTTAGCTTTTTTTTTCCCCTTCTGGCTAATTACTAGCAATGCTAGCACTCCCGACTTCAGCAGTCATTGGCAAACGTGAACTGGCAAACTTCTTATCACATATTTTCCACTTTTCTCCAATAAAAGTAATGCTCTGACTTAAGTGACACAAAGTAATATTTTTTTTCATTTTAAGTTTAAATTTTTTTTTCTTCTTTTGGCTAACTGCTAACAATGCTAACTCTCAATGCTTCAGGAGCTATTAGCAAATTAGCAAAAGCTAATTCCTAACAGCATTTTTTTCCTATTTTTCTCTTTGTGTTGCAACAGAACTCAGCCACAGTTTAATAAAAGTAATAAATTGTCTTCAACAATACAATGTCATAATTTCTTTATTTGATTTCAAGTTTTTTTCTTTTTTTTCTTTTTTTTTTTCTTTTGGCTTATCGCTACCAGGGCTAGCACTTCCTGCTTCTGCAGTCACTGGCAAATTAGCACAAGCTAATTCCTGTCAGGCGAGTCTGACCACTCAGATCTCTGTGTTTAAGACTTTTTAAAATGTTTGTTTCCGTATGCAGTAAAAGAGTTAATACCTCAAAAAAGAATGACAAATTTTGTTTGAGAACAGTGTTGTTATGGCCTGAACTGTTGACTGACAGCTTTAGGGTGAGCAAATTAGCAGCTGCTCTGCAGCTCCATTGTTTCCATAACATTGAAATTTCAAAGTGGAATGATTATCTGGTCACAAATATTTCCAGTCCTTATTTTACCCTTACCAAAACATTTGAAAGAAATGTTTTCAGCTTTCTTGCTTTCCACCCATTTGTGGTTGTTAAATGCTACTCATCTGTGCTGATGTCCTAAAAAAGCTGGTAGTCTTGTAGTTCCAACTTTCTTGCTTATTATATCGCCACATTTTCCCACAGTTGTTGAAGCAGTTGTGGGGACAGTACTTTTAATGCAGCCGTATAAGCAAAATTGGGACAAAAAGATTAAATGATTTGTAATCTTCTTGACCAAAGTCTACAATGGCTCCTATTTAATTTTGTGGGGTGCAGAAATAAGTCTGCGATCCGCAGTAATAATTCTGCGGTGTGGAATAATAGTTACTGTGTTGATGATGCTGGTAGTTGTTGTTCTGTGGGGTTGAGTAGTAGTTGTGATGGTGATGATGATGACTCTGAATGTTTCCTTGGGCAAATAGGAGTGGGGCTGTCGAAGGTGGTAGCTGCTGGGTGGAGGCCACCCCTGGTGCTAAACTCCCATTGCGTTGAATGGAGCCATACCAGCTGGACGTTGCCATCTGAGGCGTAGTGGATAGGAGACTGAGAATGAAAGTGACAAGAAGGTTTATTCAAAGCCATGGGTAAATATATTCATTCATTCTCACTACATATAAGAGCATCCAGATCTGATAGGTTTGAACGTGATAATCTCCTCAATGATTTAAAAATATACAATAAAACCTTAAACTGAATTCTAAAATAAACAGTGCGGCAGTGCAGAGATGCCAAGATATTTTTTCTCTTTGAAGTCAAGCTAAGTGGAAGTAACCTATGTATATGGAGAACAGATGTGGACTGAAAATGGAGCCTTGGCGGACACCACAGGTGAGTAATGCTGTAAATAACGATGGGCTAACTGTGAGAATCCAGTTGTTCATATAGAATATAAACTACTTGAGAGGAGAAGGTTTAAGATTCTTAAAAACATGAAACAAATCATTTTATAACAGTTTACTTATTTTTGTTTATTTACTAAATTACTTCTTTTATTTAAAACTTTTGTCATTGCTTTTTATTTTTCAGTGTTTTCTTGTAGATAAAAAGTAGCAAAATTATGTATTTCCTCCATAACATTGCCGTTTATGTTTGTATATTAACTGACATACTGAAATACAGACAACTTTCTTTTGGTGCATATCAATCTTTTTTCACATCTTCATCTGCTTTGGTTGTTTTTGTTCTGTTAATTATTTAGACATCATGTGCATGCTCACCTGGCCCGATCAGATCTACTATTGATGCTCCTAGACAGGTCGTCATCGCTATCATACCGTCGGGGGTTGTCAAAGAAATAAGCTCTAGAGCTGAAACTATGGCTGTTGATCATGCCGCCTGGGGCCTGAAAAACACACAGTCCAGGAATTTATTCTACCTGTGACAACGGTTCAAACTGTGAAGAAAGTCTACAGCATGACTTGACTTCTAGATGATCAATTTACCAGGTTCTGGTGAGGTCTTTGGACTCTGAAGAAAACCACTACTAAGCTGGTGGGCAGCAGCTCCCAGAAGAACAAAATAATCCCGAAAACAATGTACCCCTCACCGCTGATCTTCTGTATGTCTGCCTTTAAAGAACAAACACACACTATGAATAATGAAGCCTGATGGCACCAAGCAAACAGAGAGAATGAATCCACAAATTTTTTGAGATTAGATTTACAGCGCCTTGAAAAAAAGTACTCATCTTTTTCATGTTGTCATGTTAAAACCACAAACTCCAATGTATTTTTTGGGGATTCAGATCAACACCAACCAGTAGCTCATATTTGTGAAGTGGAATAAAAATGATATAAAGAGTATAAAATGTTTACAAACAGTAATCTGAAAGTGTAGCATGTATTTGTACTCAGCTCCCCTTTTTCTGATACCCCTAAATAAAATCAACCGATTGCTGCCATCACCATGTTTTACAGTAGGAAAGATGTGTTCAGGCTCAAGTGTAGTGTTAGTTTTCTGCCAACATAGCGTTTCTATTTTTAAGTATTTTTGAACAATTTGTAGTTTTTCCTTTCCACTTCCCAATTAATTCTACTTTGTCTGTCACGCAGCGTTTGAATAGGCTAAAATTGATCTTGGTTCCAAGAACTGCAATGCCTCATCTCTGTTTTCTATCTATGAGTCACTGACTATTAAAAAAAACAGACATGATCGTTTTATGAAATTTACAGTACTAAAACATCAAGACAGCCACAGTTTTGATTTCCCAAAGTTCTTAAAAAGCTGACTTATTTGTGCAATTAAAGGTGTCTCTGCCCTGCTGGCCATTAAATCACTTCATCTTGGCTGCTTTTTTGGATCAAGATTTAGACCTTTTTGATATAGAATCTGATATTTCTATACTGCCTCCAAATTTACAACACAGAGAGACAGGTATAAAAAGCTCAAAACTGTAGTTTGTTGAGAAAACATCAAGCATCTTGTAGAAAACTTGCTGAAGCCAAATGCAGCACTCAGAGCATGTATTAGGCACAGACCAACTTCCAATAATTTACTTGAAAGGAATTAAAATTGTTCACATGTTAGGATAAAAGCTAATTTATTGAGAGAGATTAAAGTCATAATGTTTAAGTCAGATTATATACTCATACCCAATGATTGTCTTTATTGTCCAACAAATAACCACAAACACACACAAGGAAATCCTTCAAAATGTGTTGTCTGTCTCAAGCCCCACACTCTCTCTGATATAGGTCAGGATACACAGGCATGGTTATTTAAAGCTAGACAAAACCCTTTACCCAGCTAAGTACCGCTCTCCTAATTCTCTAAAGATGAGTTGTATCTGCACTTAAACACCCCAGCTATATAAAATATTTACAGTTTCTTATTCGTCACAAACATCAGTGTATTTTATCCAAAAATTATGCACCACTTTGTCTTGGTCTGCTTAATAAAATCCCAATGAAACATTCAAGTTTGTGGTTGGAGCAAAGCACTTTAGCAAGGCACTATAAAAGCGAAACATATATATGTAGAAGCACCTGATCAGAGATGCTGTACCAGCCATAACTGAAGGGACTGGGTCTGTCCTGTGGTGACAGGGCCACCACCACTAGGTTGTAACAGGCTCTGGAAGTATAGAGGAGAATCACCACAGCGCCTACGGCGGTCGCTTGGCACACTGATGTTCCCTGGAGGGAAGATTCATTGTGTCATTACAAGCTCAAGCACTATACCACCAAATATAGGTCAACAAGCATTACAAAACGATTAATTATAGCCAGAAGCATAAATTTAAGCATATTACCATGTTTAGTGAGTGGTTTGCACAAGTGACATTACCTTTATATTCTGAATTAGCTTATAAATTTCTTTTTTTAATTTAGTATAGTGTACAATGTTTTTAACAACGGAATAATACTCTCTCCAAATATATTTCTATTGTAAACAGCAAGATGCTCTTGCTAGTGGAAATGATAAGCATTAAATTAGTGATTTTGCACCTTCAGTCTGCTAGCTTCACTTACATGCTGCTTCCTGTATATTTGAGATTAACCCGGTGAATGATTTTTCAACCACTGAATTTGCACATGAAATGTAGCAAGGAATACAAATGAAACAGGATTAAATAAACGGCCCCTTTTTGGCTAGCTGTAAACCAGTTTAAGAACAAGACTCAATATCTGAAGTTGTGATTTGGAAACGTGGTATAAAATTTGGCACTTCATTTGTCTTGGAAGTTGAACCCGGAACTTAAAATGACGTCCATGTGTTCCAGATTCAAGTCAGAAAACCCATGGGATTTGGTAATTGTTGTTCTCAATGACTAGGGAAACAATGTTAGCCATACGAGCTAATAATGTTTTGTACATTTAAACAATGTAGCAGCATATTCTCAAAGACACAACATGAATAACTATATGTGCTATTATTAGTTTTTTAACTATAACTATTAATGCCATTCAAACTTCAAAATTTTAGATTTTGAAGTTGGAAACAAACATTTGCCATTTCAGATCTGAGGTCTGGGATGATTGGTTAATGATGCCTTTCTTTCTACCTTAGACTCGAGGTAAACGTTGGCAGAAGACATTTTGGCGATCTTGAAGATGCACACAGCAAGAGATATGGCACACAGGACAAAAAGACTGTCATTGATCAGGACCCGAGCCAAGACTGCATGTCTGATCTGCCCATCACTGTACAGACAAAGAACAGCATTTGTAACAACACATTCAAATGTACAGAGAAAAAATGGACTCAAGATAAAAGAGAAATCCTTTCCTGTGGAAGCTAAATATGAAACGACTGAACTTTTGCTTACCTTGGTGGCTCAGAGTGCAGCAGAGCTCCTTGAGCTAACAACGTGCAAGTTAAATTCACCACCAGAAAAAATATACTGAGACACAGAAAGAACAAGCGCAGAGGAACCCTGTGGAGAGAAGAGTTGCACAATAATAATAATAATTGCACTATCTCCACTGAAGAACACAGGATTGTGATCAGTTATCAAAATTACCCCAAAATGCTCTGATTTTCATTCCTAAACAATCAAGGACTTACTTGTATTTGGTGAGCTCAGGTGAATACTTGGCTTTAGCTTTAAACATCACCTGGAGAAAAAAAATGTGAAAGATTCTTTTAAAGATGTGCAGAATTTAACTGTTTTACACATGCTGTGCAAATTCCATGTATGTTGGAGTCGAGGAGGACAGAAAGCCTGAGAGGGCCTGTTTTAGAACCAGAGTGTGAACTAACAAAGCTCAAAGAGTTTCCTGGAGGTCATTGGATTAGGCAAACACAAGCTTATACTCAAAGGCGGAATTATGCTGTCAAAAATCAGCAGTGCGTGTTGACATTTTATGAAGAGGATTCCTCTGATGGTGCTGCTCTCCATCAAAACTCTCTTGAGAAGAAAAAAAACCCTGCGTGCTTAAAAATATGCTTCACGTCCCCTTAAATCCATCTGCTTTTAGATCACGGTTAAAATGCTAAACATTCACAAGTTTTGTATTATTTTCTTTTTTTTCAAACCCTATCCATCTGTCCATCTCCCCATCAGACTAATGTCTTCTCATCTGAAGTGCTGAGCGGTCTAGGAGAGAAATCCACACATTCCTGTCAGGATCAACACTTTCAAGCTCCTCATGTTGAAGACATTTCCAAGCCACAGGGGTCAGTTCTACAGTCCTCTCACAATGTTCTAGGTTGCCCTTTGGGTGTTGGATGTGCCTAGAACACATCTAAAAGGAGGAGCTCAGGTGCCTTCCAAATAAGTTCCCATAGCCACTATAGCTAACTCCTTTTGATTTTGAGGAGTATCAGCTCTAATCTCGGCACCCTGTGGATGACCTTATCTACTCTTTGGAAGGAACTAAGCTGTTGTTCTTTGGTTATAATCTTAAGCTTATCATAGACAAGAATTCAAACCGTAAATCAAGAGGTTCATATTTTGGTTTAGTTCGTCCTCCAACATGGCAAACCAGAGCAACATCCACATTACAGGAGATCCATCTATTCTACTTCTGCTCCATTTTGCTAGTGCTAATGAACAAGACACAAAGACATTTGAAATCCTTTGTTTGATATAAAAACTAACCGTCAACCTGGAAGAGATTCCCTCTTTTCCGAGTAAGAAGCATCACCTAAAACCGAAAGGAGTTAATTCACCTGAGCCGCTTTATTTCACACAATTTTTGTTGCTGACCATGTCCACAGCTCTATGACAACAGACAAGCAATATACTGATGGCTCTTTCCAACAGGATACTGCACCATACAGCAAAGCTCAAATAATGGGCTAGTTGTTTTTTGAAAATGACACTGAGTTCCCTGTACTCCACAGGCCTCTATAATCACCAGATCTAAATTTAATGGGATATAGCGGAAGTGAAAATTCACATCACAGATGTACAACAGATAAATATGAAGCAAAAGCGTGATGCTATCATGTCAAACACATCTCATGCAAACAATGATTTGATGTCAAACAGTTTGCAAGTCAAGTTTTAGGGAAAGTAGACTGTCATCAGCATAGAAACATATAGCATGAAGTGCTTCAATATAGGCCCTGAAAAGAATAATTAACAGGACAGGTTATCAGTAGTGACCAAAAAGCTTAAACACATTAAAACTGTTCAGAAGTCCAATGTGCCAGTACAAATTCTACAACAGTGGCCTTTAGTTATCAAGTTTACTTAAGTTTTGTAATGACTCTGTTTTGAACTATTTTTTTCATTGTTTATTCAGTGATTATGAGACAGGTAACATTTATTCACTTTTAAAAGACTTTAAAGTGCTTTAGTTAATAATAAAAATAGATTTTTGAAACCATGTTATACTGGCCACAAAAGTCCTTAAATACATAAACAACATTTAGTTTAAACATTTTAAACCAATACCCACTCACGTGATCAGCCAGTGTGCTGAAAGTAGGCCACAACGGGGTAATTTGTAACCAAGAGATGAAGCAAGAAGCCAACAAAGCAATTCAGTAGGGTTGTATACTTTTTGTGCATTATATGTACAAATGCACTTCAGACTACGTATCCTCTTAGCACACAAGTAATGTTTATATCTTGTCTCAAAGGCAGCCAAGTATGAACTTGTCTGTTCCTTTATTAAGAAGTGGATTAAAACAGACAGAAGTAATTCACAAGTCAGGACTTAAAATTGACTCATCAGAAAAGCACTATTTCCACTCATGCATGAGTGTTAGACAGCTGTGGCATGATGTTCATCAGCTTTTCCCCCACCTTCATTGCCCTCAGTGACATTAAGGGTAAACTGTACAGGTCATTTCTCAACTGCTAGTGCTTTTGACATTGGTTGAATAAATTATTTTTACTCAAAGTTCTTATTATAAGGATCTCATACCAGCCCAGGCATAAATTCAATAAAGGTTAAATTATGGTCCAAAATACATATCATACCTTGAGATCAAAAGGATTTAAACTGCAAAGAAAACTGCAATTGAGTTGTGAAGTAAATAAATTTTGATAGAATTAAAATTACATCAGGATATTGTAGAAGGTTTTAGATTTGCGCATGAGGAGTCAACCAGGTCAGTCATTTCCAGTCTCATAACATAGAGCTTTGTCATGCTTCTGGAGGGGTGATGAAGACCACAGGAGCCAAGCCATTCATTTAAATCAGCTATGAAGATGCAGGGAGTCGTGTATAACATGGAGGGCAGTGATGCCTGATGCCCAGGACTGGAAAGCTTTGGCCTTGGCCACATCCTTTTGGGTGTCCTGCATCCTTGTCCCTTTGCCAATGCAGAGCACTCAAAGAATCAATGTCTTCCCATTACGTTCTGGAGAACGCAAGTTTTCAGCATGAAAGAAACTGTTCTGTTTCCTGCCTTTTCTAAGAACTTTGTCTTTGCTATGCTGTAAATCCGTAGTGAAAGGCCAGATAAGAGCATGTCTGGCACAACAATCCATGTGCAGTTATAATGGTAATGAACATATCTACCTGGAAAAGTCAAAGTAGTAAAATTATAGCATATAACAAGAAGGCCAAATATACCAAAAGTTGATCCGTTATATTCTCTTGAGCTTTTCTATGGAGAAATTATTCTTTCAAAAATAGGAAATGTATATTTTTAACTTAAGAGCTGGATTCCTTATTTTCACTCTCACACGAAGTACTATCCTAAGAATGAAAGCCCTCATTGTTAAGATAAACAGTGCTGGTCCTCTCATTCTCAATATGATGTTTCTACTCTCAGATTTAACATAAGTTGCATAAAATGGGAGCACAAATTTAATGTAGGCCACGTTATTGTCTGAATCCTGCTTGTTAGCTTCTGTTAGCCTTTAGTGAAACACACACACACACACTTGATTTCTTAGATATAACGATGCCCACGCAAATATCTCTATAATATTTACAATATCAACTTCCCCAATAGTCATTAAAATAAAATGCAAAAGAAAATTTAAAATGTTAACTCTGTAATCAGTTTGTCTTAAAACAAACAAACATGTTTTACAGTAACAGAAATTTTGGGGGTTGGAATTTTGCTCTTATATCTTTATATGCTATAGTTGCAATGGACCTAAACTAACATCAGCTGGCCAAAGCTTTACAAAAACTGTAGATCGGTAATCAGCCACATCTCCAGTACAACCAAAAACTCTGCTTTCTTATGCAAGTCTGAGCAGCTGCTGCTGTAAAAACTACCATGTGTGTAAAGATTCAACAACAGCTTCCAATGTGAGCTGTGGAACAAAATGTGAATCTGACATATTACTCAGACCTGACGTGGCCAGACGTATAAAACCACAATCAGGAACGGTTTCTTCTCTGAGCTGACTTATCACATGCTCTCCTGACTGAACTATACATGCTTCTTCATATATAATAACAGAAATGAACAGCCATGATGGAATAACTTTATCATATGAGCAGAAAAGCTGGTTAATTAGTCAGTCATGCAAAACAGAAATTTGAATTCTATCTTAAATCTACTGACTTCTAGGTTTAGTATGTATGCAAAAGTTGGCCAGAGGTCAGCGGATGGGTGACAATGTTTATTCAGCAGTCATATGACACCATGAGCTGCATTAGCAAATCACCACTCAGCTGAGTTTCCTTCTTTTTGTATCCTGCATGTAAATGTGGACCACGCTTTTCAAAAATGAGGAGGTGTTCCTCAGACAAGCTGGTCTTTGACATTTGGAGTGCGCAGATGTTGAACAGCTGCAACCAAACAACTGATTTTCTTTCTCCCCACTTTTTACACATAACTTGTAACTACATGTGGTATACTTGAACATTTGCTTGAGTGGACTCTACTTAGTGGTCATAAGCACAGATCAAATTTAATATGAATCTATGTAAACATCTGACCTCAAGATCCCACCACATGTACCGCTGCATGCTGGACCATCTGCAGAGGTTTGATGGTGCTTGCTGAAAGACTATTTAAGAGAACGTAACTGGAGCCGAAGCAAGAGGCTGGGCTGCACCAAGAGTTCAGTGACGTGAACTGATACAGTCTGATAACTTAGGTGCTGTAAAGTGCAAAGATACAACAACGTGACCAATGAATATGTCCAAAATGGTGGGAGAAAGGCAACTGGTTAAGAATGATGACATCCAAGTCTCATGTAACCTTCACCTCTTGAACTTTTTCATGTTACAACCACAAACTTTAATGTATTCTATTGGGATTTGATGGGATAGACCCACACCAGGTAGTAACCAATGGAAGGAAATGATACATGGTTGGCAACAACAACAAAAAAAAACTTTTGCTGCCACCATTTAAGGCTGCTGTCCAGTTCTAAGATGAATCTTCACCCCAGTTTCAAGTCTTTTGGAGCCTCTACCAGGTTTTCTTGCAGTATTGCCCTGTATTTATCTCCATCCACATCCCCTTCAACTTTAATTACCAATAAGGTGGTGGCACCTTCATAATAGGGATGATGCTGACCTGTCAACAAATCCTGGAGTCCAGAATGACCTGTGAATCTCTACAGCTTAAATCCCAATAAAATGCATTGAAGTTTGTCTTTGCAACTTCAATTAAAACAAAATACCACAACCCACAAAAGCACAAGACATTTTTACTGCAAACTGAAAAATCTAACCGATTTTACCCGTTTTGGGTCAATAAATGCGAAATCTGACCGTCCACAACAGCCAGAAACCACATGCTCAGCTGTTTTTATGAAATCGGGTCACAGAAACACACATACCTGTGTGAAGTAGAGGTTGAGCAGGCAGAGGGTGAAGAACTGCAGGCAGACGGGGCAGCAGTAGAGCAGCCAGTAGGCCAGAGGCTGTAGCTGGTTGGCCTGCACCACATTTTTAAAGTAGAAAGAGAAGAGGGTCGTCCGCAGCGCTGCCCACAGCAGGCACAGGAACAAAAACACGCTCTGGTAGCTGAAGCGCTTGTGGCCATAATGTAGGATGAGCCAGAGCTGCAGGTAAACGAAAACAAAGAGGAAAGAATAAAGGACAGTGTAGACGGTGGTCAAACTGAGCTCCAGTGTTGGGGAGATCGCATCCTCGGATGACTCCTTCAGTGAGGTAAACAAATCGAGATCGACCTCCTCTCCTGGCGAAAACATCTCCGCTCAGGCGACCGAGATGCTTGTGAGGGGGAAAAAGACGCTAAAAGTGGGTCAGACCTGGGTTACATTTACCATGGATGGCAAAAAGGCGACGGTATTCGAGCGCAAAAATGAGATAAAAACAGTTTCTTTTGAAAAGAAGTGACATTATTAACCTAAAAATGGGCTTTCCGATTGGGAAAAAACCCCCAAAAACTAGTGAATAAATAAATAATTCGACATTTAAAATTAGCTAAGTTATAAATGACAAGAAGGAGCGAAAGAAAAACAAGAGAGGTGCCTCTGTGATTGTCTGCAAAGCTGCTCTCTGCAAAAAAACAACTTGAGGGGGGGGAAACCTTCTTGATCAGCTGTGATGCAGCTTTTGACCAACCCCCTTATTTTCGAACGAAAGCGGAAACTGGCTTTTGATGTTCGCCATCTTGGCTCAAGATAACATCAGCTACGTGGAGAAAAAGCTGAGCACTGAGCCACAGATTCAAGCTAGTTTCCAAGTTGCATTTCCTTAGTGAGCAAAAAGAGACCACGCCCCATTTTTCCACTCTGCAATTCTATTGGCTAATCCTGCAACCAGCCTCCACAACAAACTCATCCCATTGGTTTACAATGATGTCAGCTGTGTGCGTCTCAGACCCCCACCATAGACATAGCCAGATAAGCCCCGCGTCACTGATTATTATGATTAATAATAAAAATATTTTGTCAGTTGTTGTCTGTTGTCCAGATGGTACGTTTACACTGCTGCCATATTATTGTGAAGATAGACTACTGTATATAAGTCATAAATATAAACTGAACGTAGACTTCGTTTCCAAGCAGACTTATGTCCGTTTTCCACACAAACATGCCAATAGATATAAACATGGCATCACAATATGCTTATGCGTTGACGTATAGTTTCAAGCCTATTTCCCTCTACACGTTTCTGTACATGTAAGACTTTCTCTATTGTGAATGCTGATTGGTTCAAGTGAAGGTATGCCTGGATATGATTGGTCTACAAAAGCAAGAGGGCGTTTCTGCTGACAGCGATGCACGCAAACAATTTGCAAGATGAGGTAAAGTAATTTGGTAATTTCAAAATAAGAGTCTGCGATATTTCTATTCTTAAACCCATAGAAGCTGAGTACAGTTCACATAAAGTGTTATTATTGGTATATAATGGGGTATAATAACGGAATATGAGATGTTACTGAGTTGGTTTTACCGATGAGTATTTCGGGCACCGCTTTTATTTTGAAAGAAATAAAGGAAACACTGGGTTTAATGCTACTGCGACAGTCTTGCCCATAGCATTGAGCATCTTGCCTTTAAACATGTTTTACGTTTTATGTAACATTAACCGAGCAGGTTTTTCTAGGAGTAATGTATCTAGATAGTTATGTTCGTTGTCTTCTTATACCAGAAACTTACATTTACAAAAATGTCAAAAAATTAGCAAGATATCTACGGACGATCACACAGACTGCTAATATCCAATAAAACAGAATGTCTTGTCGTTCCTGATACAAGTTGAGGTCCCCATTTCTGGAACTTATTTAGGATTTTTGTGCTTTTTCTTCTAAGAAAAGTAAAATGGCCTCTTAAGACTTCTCAACGACTTTTAAGGTGGGCGACACAGTGAACCTTGACCTTCCCTAACTCACACTTCTCAGGTAAAAGTCAGGTGTTATTTCCTTTTATTACTTCCTAATTTTAATAACTTTAAGTTTAGTTACTAATGTATGTTTTCTGTTTTGGCTGAAAACTTATAAAGGGACCCTTTTGGATATTTCATTGGTATATTAAAGCTTAAACTGGTGTTGTGTGATAAAATCCATGGGAGAGTTATTTATATCCCTTCTTCCAAGACTGAAGGGGTGTACTTTCTTCTTTAGTCTGATTTGTGCTATTTATTCCTCCGCTAAAAAAAATAGTCCTGTGCATATCTTTGAAACTCTTTGTATTTTCTCTCCGAGAGAGGACAGCGCAGTCTGTTCAGGATGTGGGCTTGTGTTGCTGTTGTCCTGCTGTGCATCAGGTCAGCTGGATGCCATGAAAAGGCCAATATGTCGAACCATATTGAATACACAGCTGCAGACTTCTATGAAAGGCTGCTGTCTGGGAAGATTATGTTCCTCTATTTTGAGCAACAAGGTAAACACACTGTTATGGTAACAAAACACAGGTAAACAGTTTATTTTTAGGCAAAATGTTACTCAGATATCTTGCATATATAGAACGCAGTTTGAAGAATCTGATTTAAGTATTCACTGTCCCACTGGCTAAAGGTTCCACCCTCCGTCCATAATGATGTGAATAAAAAGGAGGAACTTGTTCTACATTTTAATACATTCAAATATAACATAATTACCCTTTCTCCTGCATCCTCTCCAGTCTCTCCCACCATCTCTCTCTTCCTGGTGGAGTTACAGAAGTCAGCCGAAGCTCTGCAGGATTATGGAGTACTAGTCGGCAAGGTGACAAAAGTTTTAAATATGATGCGAGCTCCATCTGTTGTAAATGTTAGTATAAAAGTTTTTTTTTTTTTTTTTTTTTTTTTTTAAAGTAAGAGAGCAACATGGTGAACCTAAATAAATGTTTGGTTTTTAGGTCAGCTGTAAGAAAGAGGCGGTTCAAACATACTGTACAGAGGCAAAGCAACAGCACAGAGCTTTTCTGTTCAGGTAGGTTGTGGAGATACAAAATTATTAGTAGTGGCTTTTCAGAAAATGGCTAAAGAGGATGAAAGATTCAGAACTGTTTGCTTTAAAGGATCTCTTACTGTATTATTCTAATTAGAAGCGGAAAGAAAAGTCTGAGATATGCAAGCAAAGAGTGTGCGGTCCTCACCATCAAGCTCAGGAGAGGTTGAAGACTAACATGGAGATTTAATGTAACTCACATTAAATCTGAGAGCAGAGTTTTTATAAAGAGAGTAGTTTTAAGTGAAAGCAAGATGGCTTTCATTCAAAAGTCAGGATTTTGATGGCGAGCACATGATTTATGATAGTAAACAGTTGGACGGTTCAAGTCAACCTGCCAAATAATAACACATTGTTTTTATCACGGCCCACTTCTCTCATTTTCAGCCCAACACACCTTAAAGATCTCCATCATTTACAAAATGAAATCACTACAGTTCAGTAGAATTGAACGGAACCACAAACTAATGTGTCCAAAAATGACCATAAATTAATTCAAAAGCTCTCCAAAGCTGCTTCAGCAACCATGAAAATGACACATTTCTATAAAGAAGGAAATGATCTGCCAGCTGATTGCATTAGTGCTGTCCTAACTGCTTGCTTAATTGTATCGTACTGGTCTCTGTCTAATAGAGTCGTGCATCTTTGTGTTTGTAGAGGCGGCAAAGAGTTCTTGAGTTTCAGTTTGGACACCGTCTTCGATGTCAACTCCATAGTGGCTGAGGTCCTATTGTGAGTAAGCATCATTCTGTGAGGTACAAATTTGCACTGTGAGTGAGTGAGACCCATAGAATCAATAGTGCAGAAATATTCATACATCATGAGCATTTCTCATGTCACAACCACAAACAAGTTTTATTGAGATTTTATGTGACAGACCAACAGAAAGTAAGGGCTCATTATGAAGTGGAAGGAAAAGGAGACGCTCTTTTCACCTTATTTCCAAATAAACTATTTAAAAGTGTCTAATAAATCGACGCCACACTTCTTGTTGCATAACTACTGTTAAGATGTTTGTTTTGATTTGTCTCCTTGTCCTCCAGCGCCATTCTGCGTGACGAGGTGAAGTACGTCCACACGGACGCCGACCTGCTGGCCATGGAGAAGGCAGCCAAAGGGAAGAAGGATATTGTTCTCGGTTACGTGCGCAGTCTGGGTACACAGGGTGAGGACTTGAAGCAACACAATGTCTGGAGCTGACAGATTTAGTGTGATTTTGTTCTGTAAGACCTGCTTCTGCCTGATCGACTTTCCTAAGTGACAAAAACCGAACAGAAATAAACCCTGCACTATCTTTGATACGTTATTCAGAGCACAGATCACTGATGGAGACGGCGTATGTTTACGGGTCCAAATATCAGTTCATCCTCATAACCGGAGGTCCAGTATTAAAGCAGTTGGGGTACGTTGTCTTTTTCTCATGTGAATCGTCTGTTGTAGCTAAAGCAATAACATAATACTGTGTTTTTCAGAGTGAATGAATCGTCCCAGCTGTCCCGAGTTTGGTTCGTCCACTGTAGAGTTCACAGTACTTTCATGACCCCGGTGACTTCTGAGCGCTGCTCATTGACACGCATGAGGAAGCCCTTGTCCACCCTGAACCTGCACACCTTCTTGCAACTTATGGAGGCCCCACTTGTGGTATTTAGAGTATATAATACATAAAATCAGAAAAAGCTGGGATGGTTGCCTGTCCAGTAGAAGAATGCTCAAAAATCACTGGGTTTTCATCTTTTTTTTTTTTTTTTTTTGTCTTTCCTTGTCAGTCCGAAGTGTACGTCGACCCCTCCTCAGTCCCACCTCCACAGTTCCCCTACCAGCTGACGCCTCAGGTCTTCCTCTTTTCTCACCCCGCAACCGAGCACCTGGACCTGGACACGGCCACCGCTCTGGCCTGGAGGCTGCGAGGCCTCGCTCTACTGCTGCTGGTGCACAGGTGTGCAGAGCCTATTGGAGCACGGGCGTGGATTTAATAATGTATCGCATGTAAATGGAGGATTAAGCAATTTAAGTTTCATCTCATGCATCTGCTGTATTTGAGTTATTTTGAACAGGCTGGTGTGTGTGTGTGTGTGTGGTTGTGTTTACCAGGCAGAGCCCAGCGGTGAAAACCCCTGATAAGTACAACGCTGCTTACCGGCTGCCTGAGAAGGTACAGTTCTCAGTAACAGTTGGGTGTCTTTTTAACCAAGAATTGGGTCCAGAGGTTTTACTTATTTTTTCTGATTTTCTATAATCTACACATGATCAAAATTATACATAAAAGCTCAGATATATACATACACATTAAGCAAGTTACAATTCAACCCTAATCTGTTTGTAACCTGCTCAGCCTTTATCTCTGGTAATAAACCTTTTATTGTCCTTGTGAGCAGCTGAGACTTGACAGCAGAAAAGATTGAAAGTTCGACATTGAATTGTATATTGTATCATTTGTTATGCCACCCTGCTCAAGGAACAGTTGTAATAAATCCCTAAAAGCCCCAAATTTAAACAACATTCACATTTATTCCCGTAGGAAATAATTTCTTCTTCCTACTTGTGTTTTTGTGTTTGCAGAGTTCAGAAGTGAAATATTTGACCTTACACAGCTTCGATGATGTGTTGGAGCTCTTCACAAAGCAGGAGAAAGAAGAAGAAGAGGAGGTGGAGGAGGGTGATCATGTGGATGAAGAGGAAGATTCATATTTAGGTTAGAAGATCTAGTAGCTATTTCCTCAGAGAATTCAAACATGAACTCGGAGCATGGAAGCAGAGGAGCAGGGGAGAACACCTGTGTGAATGTGTGTCAGCAGGAGAGCTGGATGATGAAGTCGCTGCGGAAGTCTATAAAAACCGAGGTCACTTCCAGGAAATGGACTCAGTCACCCGACTAACCTCTGACAACTTCCACACTGAAGTTGCACAAAGCAGCCTCACGGTGGTGCTGTTCTATCTCAAATGTAAGGTTTTGATTTCTACACTATTTGCATCAGTTTGTTGTGCTGTGATTTAAAGCTGTTATTTTCACCACCAGGGGACGCTGTTTCAATGGCTTTCCTTGGATCCTTCATTGAAGTTGCAGAGAAACTTGAAGGTAAACAGCTGAGACCTGCAACAGGTGCAGTTTGTGTTCACAACAAAGAGAGGAAGAGCTTTATTTTCCCATTTATGCTTGGAAATGCCACTTCAGGCAAATAAAGGCATCAATAAATTTTGAATGAGGTTTCTTTTATTTATCTGAAAGGGTTAAAAAATAACTGCACACTATCCTGAACATGCCATCTCCATAATGAAGCATGGTGGTGGAAGCATCATGCTTAGGAGATACTTCTCTTACCATGAGAAATCCTGGAAGATACCCTTTTAAAGGCTTCAGAAGACTGGAATGCAATCAAGTGTCAAAACGGCTCAGTCAAAGTCCAGACCTAGATCTAATTCAGAAGAAATCATATAATACTCCAATAAAAAACGCTGAAGTTTGTGGCTAATAAGCTGAAAAAGTTTAAAGGTTATAAATACTTTTTTTTTTGAAGTTACCGTAATTTCGTTTAAAGCAGTTCCCCCCACCCCCTCAAAATTATTGTTTTGAAGATTCCAAGGTTGACGACATTCAGATGTGTGTAGTCGACTGTGGAGAGTGGACCGACCTCTGCGCTGCTCAGCCGGGCACAGCTGTCCCGTTTCAGCCAATCACGGTGTTCCCCAGCATTGTGCTCATCCGCCCTCAGCAGTCGGCCCAGCACTACAGGGGAATGCTGACGGGGGAGGCGTTGCATCACTTCATCATGATGTAAGAACACAAAAACTTTGTAAAACCTACCTAGGACTTTAAATCAAAACAGTGTGATCTGAAAAATAGTGTAAAAAAACCCATATGAATGCAACAGAAAAGAGGTTTTTCCAAGTTAACCAGTGGTGATTTATTTGTTTAACTCATCCCAGATTCTTTAATTCCTTTACCTATTTCCTTTCTTGTTATTTCTTCCTTCTTTAATTCCTCCCCTTCTTCTTTGTAATCTTCCTTCTTCCCCTGCCCTAATTACATCTTTTGAAACTTAGATTGATTCAAATTCCCAACTTTTATCATAAAGAGAACTGTGCAGCTGTTCAACTAAAACTAGCAGACCTTTTTTTTTTTTTTTTTTTAAACCTCTTAGATAGTAATTAGCAGAAATTGATCGTTGGCCTTACCCTTAAACATACATGTGTATTTCTTTTTTCTTTGTTCAAAACCAGGAGCCGCATGGCCTCTCCTGTGCTACTGTCCACCAAGGAGGAAGTGACATCTTTCCTTCAAGAAGTGCCTCACCCTGATCTGGCTGGTCACAGGCCTCATAGGGTCCTGGGATTGTTTAGGACAGAGAGCCAAACAGGTGGGACCCTGTCGTGAAAAAGTTGAGCATGTCAGAACAATCACAACATACTGGTGGCTGTATTTCATGACGACTTCTTCTAGACTGGGCGGATTCTTTAGAAGTTATTAAGAAATTATCTGTGATTTTAATGTGTTTCTTTGTAGTTTACTGTCTCAGTTAAGGAGAATCTTAATAAAATCTGATTCAGGTATTTTTCTTCCTCTCCCAGATCTGTCCATGTTCACTGAAGCAGCAGAGTCATTAAGGGGAGAAGTTCTGACTGGATTACTGAAACACGAACTGGTGGAGAAATGGTACCAACTTTAAATTCACCCCACATGTTTTGCTGTTTGAAGATCGTTTCTTCTTGACTGATTCCTCTCTTAAGCTGCTGCTTGTGTTGAAAGTCTTTCATCACAAACGTTTCTTCAGTTGCTTTTGATTCAAAAGTGACAAAACATGCAGTAGCAAATTATATGAACAAGAAAAGGCAAATATTTTGTGTTCAGGGTGTCACAAAAGGGTTCCAGAAGCAAGTAAAAGTGAAAACTTGGTGCCAGTGTTTGTTCTGGATTTATTTTCTCCGTAGGGCTGCCGAGCATGCTGTGGACCCCCCTGCAGTGTTGCTGTTTCCTTCTTGGAGGAAACTCACTCACCCTTCAGTGCTGCCAGTGTCCTCATCTTCTAAAGAGCTGCTCGCCCACATCCACACTGCACTGCTCCAACCAGTGGTATGTGTGTGTACTTGCCTCTTTAGGACCTTTGCTGGTATATTTACCTACCTTTAGAGTTAGGGTAAGAGCCCTCAGCCTTTGCAAACAAGCCACATTTGTTCATATTAAACTGGTTTTGATGATCTGAAATGTTAAAGTATTACAAAACAAACAAAACAAAAAATCTGTAAGGATTTTTTTTTCTTTTTTTTTTTTTTTTTTTTTTTTTTTACAGCTCTGTCAGTACAGTGTCTGAAATTGATTTTCTTTACATGCTGCTGTTTTCTCCTCAACAGGTTCAGGCTACACTTTTCTTTCCAAATGTTGCTTTTTGCTTCCTTCAGTGAAATAAATTGCCACTTCGAAGCTTTTATTTGCTGCAACACCGGCTTCATTTCATAACAGCTGGATGTAACTGCTGCCTCAATCAGCAAAATCACTCGTATGTAAAAAGCAGAGAGCTAGCACGAACTGGCCTTCGTGCTGATTTTCACAGTGTTGTGTTTTCTTCTCAATATCGTCATTTTGCAGACACTTGTGTTCCCGCTGCTATGCGCATGACAGTTTTTGCAGATTCAGATCACCGGATTAACATTTTATTCCAATTCTCTTCCCAGCCTGAGCTGACAGTGGGAAACCTGCCGTCTTTTCTCTCCCTGGGGAAAGCGCTCCTCCTCCTTTTTGTGGGAGAAGAAGAGGATGAGATCGGGCGGCGGCAGAACCAGGCGCTGGTGGACGAGATGAGAGGAGTGGTGGAGCAGGGAGGCGTGAGGATGGAGCGATACCTGCCCTGCTGGATCCACCTGTACAAATATCCATCAGTGCAAAAACACTAATAATTTCCTATCACCTCAGAAAATAATACATAGCTTTGCTCTCGCTGTGTTTCAGTGGTCGCACTCCAGCTGGTATGTCTGTTCTGGGGTCATACCTCGGTTCTATGCCCCCATTGCCTGCGTTGGTGCTCACACATTTACCCACTAGAGATGAGGTCTACCAGTATCCACCCAACACTCCTATACTGGCCACCTCTGTGCTGCAGTGGCTGCTCAGCGTTGAGGATGGGATGGAGTCCCCAGCAGGTACTGTGAGGAGGACAGAAAGCTGGAATGTTGAGAATTTAATAGAATTATTCTAAAATACTTAACATTATGATCATGGCGGTCTTTTGCATTAATAAGAGAGAGGTCTTGCTTCTGCCCCACCCTACTAACATGCCACACGGAATTTACAGCGTTTGATTGCTAACATTTTGCAGAAAACAATAACTTATTTTGTTAATTAAATGAACAATTTACCCAATACTCACTTTTGTACATTTCCCTCTTCTGGGGTCCAGTCAGTGTTGGTTGGCACTAATCGGTCCTATTGGCAGAACTTGGCCATGGTTTCTGCCTTTTACTACCACAGATTTAAATAATATAAAATTCCAAGCAATTGTGGAATGTTAAAATCAGACCATACTTCCCCAACAGCCCTGTGGGTTTGTAGTTTGTGTTGAAAAACTGTTTTTGTATGGGAGCAAGGGGAGTTTTGAATCTGTTTTACCTTGAACTATATGGCTTTGTTGTGTCTCCACAGGGTTGCTGGGTGGGGACAGCTGGCCTCCTGCTTTTGAGTTCTATGACTTCCTGAAAGTCATGGACATGCAGGAAGCTAACCCCAGTCCTACAGATGAGGAGGAAGTTAATGTTGTGGAACATTTGGTGACTAAAAAGATGTCAGACGACCATCTTGATATAAATTCTAAATTTCACTCTGAACTTTAAGACCTTTAAATGACACTACTGACTGAGTTTTATGATTACAACTTCTTTTGTACTTCAAACGTATTTATAAGAGTTTATAGGTGAGTAGTAAAAGTAGTCGATTAGTGAAATACCAACTCTTTTTCTGTGTTTACCTTAATGAATTTGGAGGCATATTATATAGGAGTTACCTCAAGGGTGTTTGTGTTACTATGAGGCTGGTTATATTTGCCGTTTCATTTCCTGGTTTCTGTTGTTTTGCGTCTTATTCACAGTGAAGACTGGGGTTTCATTAGATGGGCTGTTTTACTTTTTATGTGCCACTTACTTGAAGGCTATATATATATATATGTCACTGTTAGATGTTTGTTACAGCCCCTGTGGCTTACCTCAGCTGCTGCTGAAGACTGTTGAGCAAACCAAGTATTTATGTGACTGAAAGATAGTTTAGAACCAAGTTAGATGCATTTTAATATATTGTTTTTAATAAAAAATAAGTGCTATATTTACAAATAAAGTTTAATGAGGTTTTTTTTTTCATCATTCAATGTATTTCTCCTACCTATACCTTCAGCTTTAAAATGTCTTTACCATGCTTTATTTTAACTATAGCCAGATTAAAACTGATTTTATTTGTAAAAGCAATTAAAAGATAAAAGAAAGGAAATAGATCAGTCTTAGTTGAATTTTATGCAATTATATAGTGCTGCTTACACATTTTTTTTCTGCTTCTAGAATTTCTCTGAAACATAAGGAAAAATAGTGATTAGTTCTGTTGGCGCAGCTGGCTTTTCTAAAACAGCAGCTTCTTCAACAGAATGTAGAACATTTCCTTTGAGATTTTCTAAAGCCTACCAACGTTCCTAGATCTGACTTCATTTTAGAGTCACTGTTACTGAAAATGGCAAACATTAAGTCTTCTTCGCACAGTAACAACTTCCACACTGAAGAGTGAACTGGTCAAACTTACTATGATGCCCTCATTGATCAGGGACCTCAAACTGTGATAGAGGAGATGTTCATTTGAAACAGAAAACTCATCAGAAGAAGAAACATTAGTCACAACCATATCAGCAGTGATCATATATTTGGATATAACTTGATACAGATTATGCACTTTTGCTTTGAGTTGGTTCTGTAACATGCAGCAAAAATCCAAGAGCTCAAAGACTTTTTAAAATAGTATCTATGTGTTAGTATCACCCTGTAGAAAAAATGCAGTCAAAATCAATGCAGATATCAGACAAATGTTTGGGGAAACTTAAAAAAAAAAAAAAACAACCCTTAAATGTATTTTGGAGGCATGTAGATTATATGACCGATCTGGACTGAACAGAAATATTTAAACAGAGTTCAAGGGTTATCTTATTAAAGTCCTCAAAATTAAGGCTTTTCCAGGAACAGCTCTTTAATGCTAAATTTACTGTTACTGTCACAGGTTTCAACTAGTTTATTTCCTCTTTCTCTGCTGTCTGTTTAACCTGAAATGAAGAAACTTCCTCAAAGGGTTTGAGAGTAACTAGTCACATTTCAAAACACTCTGGATTTATTTAATCATATACTTTGAAAAAGCGGGGCGATATAAATTCATTTACACTTATTTTTAAAATAATGTCCAGACCGTTGCGTAACCTACAGTGTAACTATAAATATTTCAAGTGCACGCGCGCATAATAGATGACTACGCTTGCAACATATTCTGCCTCGTGAATTTGTGGCGGATGGCGCAGGGCGTGAAGGAGATGATTAAAAAACGCGAGATAAATGTCTGAGTGAATTCACAAGCGCTTATGTGAGTAAAAGTTGTTGATATTAAATTGTATATTGCTAAAATGTGAAAACTAAAGAAAATTACCTCTGGTGGCCTGAAACATCCAAATATAGCGAGAAGCAGGTGATGCTAATGCTAGCGGAACGTTCCTACACATCCTGACAGAATGTAAAGTCAACACATGAAATTGACTGGCTAAGAGTACATTCATGTAATTCGTGTACTGTATCTGATTTAATTTACTGAAGAATGTACTTGTTTTCTTAGGACTAGCCGGTAGAGTTATGGAAAGGGAAAAATAAAGAGTCTACAACAATTAAAGGACCTTAATATATCGAGGATTTCTCCCTTGGGGAGGAAGACAATAATAGAACCATGAAGTACTGTGAGGCAGAAGAAGACAGAACAGCACCCCACCTCCCAACCCCCCGCTGTGTAAGGTATGTGTGAAAGTATTAAAGTAAAATACCACCTGTGAATATAGAACCACATAAAGTAAACATTTGAGCCAAAGAAAATACAAAGACATCTGAAAACATTTTCTACTGACCAAAACAATAGTTTTTTAGATACTGTGTCCTTTCTGTTTTGGCTTTCAGCACAATTACACATCAGTAGTAGAACCTTTGTTGTTTATTTTGAACATTCATTGTTAGATTTAAGTCATTTTAGAACCTGGTGAAGGCCAGATAAATCTCTACTATGTCCTGATATGTAAAACCATGTCGCTAAAGGGAGTGTATTTTTTTTCCTCCAATGACTTCAATTGATCACATATGGGTGAATTATGTGAACTTTTCTCGTTCAGCTTCTGATACATGAAATCACACGTTTTGTGGGCTTGTTGTCTTGGTTCTTGTTCTTTATTATGCTCCCAGAAGACTGAGTGAAGAACAGGAAAGCTGTAGGGAAAATAGTGTTTTCACCCAAGAGGAAATTTCTGAATAATTGACTTCTGATGGATCCAGTTGTCAAAGTAGTATAACTTAATAATGGTTCTGTTCTGGGAAATTTATACAGGAATATTAATAGAATGTAAACACCATAATATATGCCTTGGATTGGTTCTAATTTTGGTGACCCAGGAGCAGCTGCAGAGATCCACAGTGTAGGTAGGGAAATGTGTTGACATGTCTGGTGTTCACCGAAATAGCAGTGAGAAGAAAACCATTATTGATAGAGAGTTCCAAGAACTCCCATTAGCGGTTGCGAAACACCTGAGCCTGAGGTGCAGGTTCATCCGTAAAATCTTATTAAAATATGGGCCTGTGATCCCCAATCAATCCAAAAATATGTGAAGCATTTAACCAAACAACAAAACAACAAAGAAACCTACAGTACAACATGTTTGTGGAAGTGTTAAAGTCTTTATATGTATTTTATTGATTTCCGTTATGTGCTGTAGTTTTCCCCTCAACCCCCACTTTTCTTTCCAAATATTACTTTTACCTCCTTCTGTAAAATAATTGCTGCTTGAAGCTATAAAGCAGAAAACTTCCTTGTGGAGATAAAATTCATTATTCATGCCAGAAGAACAGCTGGCAGTGTACTCCGTATCCCTCTGCGTGGGCTCACCTCCAAGGTCAGGTCAGTAAGAATAAACTAGTGTAAGATCTCAAAAAGTCACATTTCTTAAAAAAATCTGAGTCAGTTATGGAGTAGCACAGCATCTTGTCTTTCAGTCATTTTTCTTTACTGGATATTTGTTTCTACTTTTATTGAAATGCAGTGACTAAATTTCCACTTAGCATTTTCTATCGAGCTAACTGATTGGAGCTTTAAACTTGCAAGTTATATTGGCAGTATTTTGCTTTTTTCATTCCTGATTTCCCACTGCTTTCATTTATTTCAACAATATTGCCAGTATTTGAAACTTCCTGATCCACAGTGATGTAGAAAACTGGTCATGCATTTGTCACCTAATAAATTCCTTTAATAATTCAATACAACAATAAAAACCGCCACTATTTTTGGTCTGAAAACGCAGCTAGAAAGGACATTTTCTGCAATGTAAATCGGACATAAATTCTGAGCTCAGTTATGGTGGAGGGTTCATCTGTTAAAAGTTGTTCATCTCCACCGTCCCCTTGTGCTTGCTCACCCAAAGTTATAAGGAGCCGTTGAGATCCAAAGAGTCACATGTGGCTCCGGAGCCGCAGGTTGCACACCTGTGGATAAGCCTGTTATCATAGTTTAAAATATAAAAGACAGTTTTGTTTGGAAAAAAACAAAATTCCAAAATAAAGTCATTTTGTGTCATGGAGGGATTATATTCATACTTCTTGTGGTTGGAAACCCATTGGAAGGAACATTATTTTCAGAAGGCAGTCCTTAGGCAGTAAATGTGTTTTTGTCCTGGAGTGGATTTCCCCCTCCTGACGTTAGCATTCAGTTTACTGAGAGCTGTTCATGTCTATCAGCATCAAACTTGCAGTGAGCAGACTGCAGACACCTGAAAAACCCCAGGCACGTCACTATTTGTTTTTCCACTTTTGCAGACAGATTTCAAGCCTGCTGGATTTGTTTTGGTTTTTCCACAGATTAGGACTGGATTAAATCAGGAGGTGCCATTTTATACAATCACTTCTGAGAACATGATGTAAAAATGTTATTTCCAGTGTTTGGAGCTGAAAGGATTTATTTATCTCATCTAGCTGACCTGAGGGTGCCAATCCCGGCTTGGAAATGGGAATTCTTTGGTGATGCTGCATTGTAAAATTCTCCCTTCTGTATTCCTGGCAGAGGATCTGAGAAGGGAATCCAACACACACGGCGGTGTGTTTTGACATTCTTAGAGAGGTATTTGAAAACAGAACTCTGGACAGCTCAACTGTTGAATCAGGAAATAATCTTAACAGACAATTTGTCTTAATGAGAAACAGAAACTACGCAGCAAATTTCACAATATGTGTACAGTTATTAAAGGAAGTTCATTGTAACTGTTCAGAGAACTTCCTTTGTTACTGTTGTGTTTGAGTCCACTGACAGAGATTAACTGGATGGTCTACATTAGATGAAAAATTAAGATATTGTTTTTTCAAGTTACAGTTGATGTTTTATTTTAGTTCATTAACAACATTAATTGATTAATAAAATAGATTGCGTGAAGTTAAGGGTAGGAAATACAGTGTGTATCATATTTTAGAGCCAGAAAACCTAAACATCTTAAAAATACAAAACATAAATAACAGGAGGCCTTTCCGTTGTTTTTCAAAGCTCACAAGTAATTTTACTCTTATGAGTAGAACAATGACTGTTTATGTGGAGAAAAATGAACCTTGTGCAAACACTGTATGGCTCTGTAATATAAGGTAATGTGGTGATAAAGTTGCTTGGAAAAATGGTAGCGTAGATGCTTAGAGCATCAAAGCAACAATACTAGTCAGAACTGGAGCAGAAATTGCAATGTCTACGTTAATATGACCAGAATTTAAGTGTTACAGATGACAGTTTTTGTTAGTTTTTTCAGTTGTTTGTTCTTCAACCTATGTGGTGAATTACATGCAGACTGAGCCTCACAAAGCATCACTGTTTCTTTCACAAACTCATCTCGTTTGTCCTCCATGTGAAAAATAAAGAAAAATAAGAACCGGTTTGTAATTAAAGCTTAAAACATCTTTGAAATATTTTGAAACCTTTTAAATCTACCCAGAAAAGAAGAAACAAATCCTGTTTCTCTGCCAGCCAACCAGCACGTTTGATTTTTAGCGTCAGCGCTGCGGCTAAACTAGCGAAAGCTCGAAACAAACTGCAGTTCTTGCTTCAAATTAGAAACTTTCTCAACCACAGGTTTTACGACAGTTCTCAACTTTTACGAAGTTGGATATATTCATTCATAATAAAACTCATAAAAAAATGTTCGCCTTACCGTTCTCTAATGAATACCACACACCATGAACAAAACTAATAAATAAATCAGTTAAAAAATTAATTGAAATATTTTGTTTGGATTTATAGCAAAAAAGTTATTTTTGTTTGTAGAACTACTGGAAAACTAATGTGTTTGATTTTAATTTAAATAACAGTAATATTTGATACCCTCAAAATAATTTTTTATATTGTAGCTAAAATCAAACTTTCCTTCTGTTGTGAGTGGAAAGTTAGACAAAATCTGTTAGTGAAGAGAACAGATATTGTAAATATCGAGTTATAACAACACTGTGCTAACTACTCTCTCTCTTAAATGGGATTTTGAACAGTCATCATGGAGCCTTGTCAGCCTATACTGATGCACTGTGAGCAAAACAGAGATTTCAACAACATATTTCAAGCTCCATTCGAGGTCTCCTGTGTGCTGTACTGAGGTGCCACTCTGTAAGAATCCCTGCCAAGAGCACATCATGAGAAGTAAATCATTCCTGCTGCTTGGTGAGAAAATCTGGATTCAATTCTCTGCACATTCTTCAGAAAATACAGTTTATTCCTGGGGACATGCATGAAAGAAGTCAGAGTATGTTTACAGTTTTTATTAGCCAGGCTGGTATTCACTTAAAAATAATAAAAATAAAGACAGTTACATGAAAACTGCACTTTTAAAGAGGCTTAAAGATGCCTAAGCAGCAACTGTTTCCGCTCTCTTTACAGCAGCTAGAACTTCAAATCAAACACAGGAACAAATAAGCATCGAGGCACTCGGAGAGTGCATATGCACAAAATGGCATAGCTCCAAAGACTGGAGCCAAGACTTAATGGTATTAGTCTGTTTGGTGGCTGTATTTTATGCAAATGTTTCTGTGATCATAAATTATGATCACCTTCCTGCAGTGGGGTTACTGAGATAAGAAATTCTGTTGGGACTACTTCCTGAAAATTACTTTGTGTGGGAATACATACTCCCTACTTTGGGAGCATCAGACTCTCAACCATAATTATACAAAAAAAAAAAAAAAAAAAAAAAAAAAAAAAAATCCTCCTACGGGAAGACAGTTAATCTGGGTTCTCACAAACACAAATGCATGAAAGATCTCCCTGCTAAACTAATCCTCTAAAATCTACTTCTTACTCATAACTTTTGATACGTGCGTGACTTGAGGTAGAGTCTGAAAAAAGGGAAGAAAATGTGATTGGTAGAGTTTAAAAATATTAGTTTAGATATTACTCGCACGTAATAAATAGAAGTCACAAGTGAGGAAGTCCGAATGAAAAAGCAGAACAAAGAAATTCAGGAGCACCCAGAGATCGTGTTGATCACAGAACACTAAAGTGGAAGACTGCTGAGTTTTTTTGTTTGTGTGCAGAATCCCTTTCACACTCAGCAAGGATGAGTTGAGGTTTACTACTTGATCCCACAAATATAGCTGGGAGTTTTTGGAAGGCTGGGGAATATTTCTGTGTTTTATGAAGAAAATTGAAATATAAGGCTCTGCCTGCTTCTGACCTTTGTAAAAAATGCTAATTTCTCATTAATACATAACTAAGAATGACCCAGTTAATTTGTTCTAGTACCAGTGTGTTATTTAAATAAGAGTCTCAGCCTCATATGGGCCTTCCAAATAAGGATGACTACGTTACTGTTTTGGAGTGGTCATTGCAAAGCTCTGATCTCATTCCCTCAGAGAATTTGTGGTCTGAACTGGAAAGGTGTGTGAATAAGGCAGCCGTTAAACCTGACTTAGTTACACCAATTCCATCAGGAGGAATTGAGGATATATCTGCCACTAATCTATAGTTAACTTCAGTATTTTTATATTTTAAAATGAACATAAAGGGCATGTAGAAAGTTGAGTCTGGAAAAGTAAGACATTTTTATGACACCTTTGTAGGCAGCATGTGAAAGGCAGTTCTTCTATATACTAAAGAAATGTATGTCATCTTCTTAATTAAAAGGAAATTTAAATATTTTCTACCTCATTATTTTGGCATTCAGTAAACGGAAAATATTTTGGTCATCTTAAATGTTCAAAAACAGGAAAAGTTCCATCTGATTTCATGTCAGAGAATGAGAAGATGCAAATATCTGTTCATTTTGCCGTGAACTGATAAGAAGCTTTTAAGTTTGTTACGTTTTGTTCTCCTCTTAACTTCTGATCTCTTTGAATTTGTTTTGCATTACTATATGAGCATCTGCCAAACTGAAGGCCTTCGGGGTCCATGGAGAATGCAAGAGCCTATTTTTGCTTCACAGCTTGCCAAAGAAACTCGTGTTGTTGTTGAGAGGGGTCCAGTCATCTGCGAGTCATCTTTTTTCACTTTTTAGGACCATAATTAAACTTCTTTTTTTAATATTTGCACATTAAAATTACTTTAGCAAGGCATATTTTATAGCATTTGTGAACTGTTGTGAGGCCAGTTTAACTCTGGCCAAAGTCAGAATGTATTTTCTTAAAATGTCTTGGAATAATGTTAATTTCTGTTACTAAGTTAGAGATATTATCTGACTTCTGCTAATGCTTAGTACAGTTAGTCAACAGGGGGAGCCAGCTGTATTTTAAAAACCATCCTATGGTTCGTCCACCATTAAATGATCATAGTTTCAAAAACTAGTTTTGTTCCCATTTCATTTCAAGGACAGAATTTTATTTTTTAAGAGCAAGTTTGCGTTTTTATTACTCTTTTCACTTTGTCATCGCTGCATCATTAAACACAAGCAGCACAAATGAGAGGGACAGTTTTGTGTTTTAATGAAGCAGAAGATAGATTTAGACGAATGTCTGTGGCTGCTTGAGTTATGCTTTTTGCTCTGGTTAATAAGCCGTAGATGAAAAACTTACTGAGTGTTAGTGTGTCCGCATGAGGCAGACAAAATGGGCTATCGAAGAGGAAGGGATCTGAAAGGCTTTTGTCAGATTTTCACTCAGTTCTGGGAAGAGAAACATGAAAGCCAGCTGTAGATGAGCAGCTGTCGGGATATGTAGTGTTTTCTGTTGCAGTGTGGGAGTAGGAGAGTGAATAATTGACAGTAATGCCAGTGGTTTTTAAGAGTGAGTTGTGAGCTGCTCTGGTTTATTTATTTATTTATTTTTTTGAGTCAGTGATATATAAAAACACTATATGTGGTGAAAAACTAATACTGTACATCTCCCTAAACACACCATCTCTACAGTGAAACATAATGCTGGCAGCATCATGCTCTGGAGATTCTTCAGCAGGGACGGAGAAGCTGGATGGAGCTAAATACAGTTCAACGCCGAAAGGAAACCTTAAACCTTAAACATACAACAGAGCTACGGTTGCAGACACAAGCTGTCGTTTCTGAATCTTCAGTGGCTCCAGAGTGGTCAGATTAGGTCTGAGAAAAAGCAATGTGTTGTGAAGACTGCCACAGAAGCTCAGTGAGGCTGACAAATCCATGTCTGATTGCAGGTTGAATCTCTGGGCTTTTTGTCTGTCTTGATACAAAGAATCACTCTCTCTCTTCTAGCTCCTGGCAGCCACTCAGTGCTGCACCTTTCAGCACCTGTTGGCTCTGAAAATAAAACTCTTTTTGAACTATATGTTTGAGGGCGCCAACCTTTAACAGAGACAGAGTGATCTCATTACCCCAGAGATGGTAGTTCACACAGATCTTATTACACAACGTATGCCCAATCTAAATCACCTCATGGGTATTGTCCTTGGTTTGGCTGTCGAACAGGCCTGATAAACTTCAACAAGTTGTGAGGGTTACTTGTCAATGTCTGGCAGAGGATCCTGCTGGGGAGATCCTAAACTCACACATCCAGGAGAGTTTCTCTCATGTTCCAAAGGAGATTGAGGAAACTTGGGGACATGGACCAGTTGATGGTTGTCAGGAGTGTTTAAAGCCATGGTTTTCTCTGATAGTACCTGAAACAGCAGACAGGTACCAGTTTAGTCAGAAGGAGGTTGCAGAAGGAAAAACTTCTGGATTGGAGGAATCTGGAAAGTCTAAGGAGAAACTAAACCACCTCAGAATGGGAAAACGGCTACTAACCTAGGCTGTGGTTGGCTTTGGGGAAAGATCTGGATGAAGGACATTTTGGGGTGTTTTATAGGGTCTTCTTGCACCAGTCACCATGGTAAAGTAGGAGCCCAAATAAGGAAAAGCAATTACCATGTCTGAGGTTGCTAAGGCAGTTAAAAAAAAAAAACAAACTATCCAGTGTTTGGGAAAAAAGAATTGTCTAGAATTGTTTCCTGATGCTGAAGACTCTGGATTGTTGGGCTGGTTGTGGTTGACACACCTCTTTAATGTTACGTTTGGTAGGAAAGTGCACCATGAAGTGCGTTCCAACTGTGGAAGGATAGCCTTCCTTGGAGAGTTTGCTCTTGGAAGCTCTGACCCATTGCTGAACTGCTAATTCAACGGAAACAGTGCAATGTTTTTCCCTGTGCATTGAACAGTAGAACAGACATTTACCCTCGTTAAACTGCTGAGGGGGTCATGGGAGTTTTGTTTTCCTCTCCAAATGAGGTTTGTATTTGGAAGCTGGAAAAGGGTCACAACTGTGTCTCTCAAAGTAATTTGTGGAGAGTGCTGTTGCTGCCAAGGATGCTTTAGAAAACTCATTTGGAGTCGACAACCAAACCCCCATGTTTACGATCCTGTTTGTGGACTTCATGGGCAGGTTCTTAAGGCGAAGTGATGGAGGGTAGGGGGTTTGGTTTGATCTGGAGGCTTATGATATAATCTTCAGTCCCTGACCCACAGCATGTGGGTAGCCAAGGAAGACCCAGAACATAATGGAGAAAGTGCATGTCCCTTCTAGCCTGGTTTTCTCACTGGAAGATCCAGTAAAAGAAAACATTTCAGATGCTCTGCTTAGTACTATAGCTTGGACATATCTCTATAGCTGAAAGTTGTTTGGTGTTTAATTATTCCAAATGGTATATCTATATACCGTTATAAATATTTGTTTCCTTTTTAACATTCTTTGCTGTGACTCTCGGGCTATTCAATTACTGGAGGTCCTTTAAAACCCTGCTCAGCTGGCAAACAAGGCCGTGTGAGTCGGTACATTCTGCAATCCATCAGGGACTGTGTGCTGGACTTGGTTTGGGACTTCATGATCCATATTTAACCACAAGATTCCAGTTTAAGGCACAGAAAGCTGTTATCTCAATGCCATGATCATTTTCATGATTTCACACCGCTTGAACTTTGTCATGTTTTGTAATATTACAGCAATGCACTTAATTGTAATTTACTAAGATTGCATGGGATAATAGTGTATAACTGCAAAGTGGAAGGAAAATAATACATGATTTTTAACATTCTAAACCCTGAAAAGAATTGTGTGCATTTATTTTCAACTCACTGAGTCAACACTTTGTAAAACCACCTTTTAATGTAAATGCTGCAAGTCTACCAGTTTTGTACATATAGAGACTGAAATTTTTGCAAAAACGTTTGTTTCTGTAAAAACATTCTTCCGCTATAAGAAGTTCTAGATCATTAGCAACCTGGGGAGACCAGTGAAGCCAAAAAATGGAGCTGAGAGGTGCACAGAAAAAGCTGCAGAGCAAGTTCCAGCAGATCAAATATGAGGGCTGTCTGAACTGCACGCTTTCAAATAAAGAAGGATAAGATGGAAAAAAATATTAAACAAGCCACCTTGACCTTATATTAACTCTGGACAAACAGATTCCTTGCTTCACCTCTCCAATCCAATTCATCTGCTCTTAATGACCATAGACCAGTTTTACCACATTCCCATGACATAAACCCTCTGCAGAGACTGTTATTGGACCATTTAAGTAATGAAGTAATTACCATTAAAAACCCAGAGGAGCTGTGTCTCTGAGCTGTTGGTCAAGCAGCAACGAAGCACAAACTGGTTCCTCATCACTTCTCTTCTTCTTCTTCAGCTCAGACCTCACCTAACAGCCACCCCCCTGAGAGGTTTACAGGTGTGGTCAGCTGTTGGACGCTATTCAAATGCTTCTTTGAAAAAAATCAAAGACCCATTCAGAAATCAGCTCTAGCATGGTGAGATAATTGCGGATTATGCTCTCTGGCCTGATAGAAAGATCCCAGATTACCTAACTGAAACAAAAAAAGGATCTCCATTGTTCTGTCATATATGGTTACAGTCATAAGTTTACTCTCAACGTGGTATAAATGCCATATTAATTAAATTCATTTTGGGATTTTAACTTATCAACACAGGGTCAAAATTATACTTGTACCTCACCCGTGCCATATTTTTAGCCACCAATAGGCTTTTAGTTTAATTCTGGCTTGACCATTTCTCCATTTTTCACAAATCTGTCCTGTCTACAGAGTGGCTGGTACAGAGCATTAAACTGCATCACAATCACAACTTTTCATGTGTTACACCAACACAAAGTACTACTGATTGGACGGAAAACATCTGTAAAGAACAAATTTCATGTTTTACGACAGATTCTTTTTTTGGATTTAGGTCTGGACTTTGACTTGGCCATTCTAACACTTGAATGTGCTTTGATCGAAACCACTGCATTGTAGCTCTGATTGCGTGTTTGGTATGACTGAAGGTTTTGCCACAGTCTCATTTTTTTGTTTTTTTTGAAGAACAACCGTTCACATAGCATGATACTGCCACCACCATGTTTAACCCTCCTTCTGCAACCTCCTTCTGCCATCGCAGTTTTTCCTTTGGGGTTGGTGTGTTGATACTTTTCTCCTTCAAATAGTATTTTTGCGTGGCAGTCAGGAAGTTCAGGATTTTGTCATCAGAGCAAAGCATCTTAGAAATGGTTTCAGAAACATTTGCTTTGAAGCAGAGGCGTATTTACCAGATGTTACTCAGAAAAGAAGGATTTGTGTGTCATTGTTTCCATCATTGTTTTTTACCGTCAGTTGAAGCTGATGTGAAACTTTCTGAGGAAGAGCTGTAATGATCCATGAAGGACTTTTTCTGGAATTCCATGTGAATCCTCCTTTCATCTCATGACTCCTTCTAATGCTCCTTTGTAAATGGCTCCTTCATTAAAACGCTACTAACTGAAAATGCTAACAAGGTTTGCTTCTGTAAAGGGGAGCCTTTTCAAATTACAAACAGGCATATTTCCTCTATCGGACTTTCCTCTGCTGAGCTGCTGCTGCTGTCAGGAGTTTAGATGAAGCGCAATACTTATTTTATTACTTCTTATCTCAGCTTCCTGTGGAACAACCATTCCACAGAGTGCCCCAAAAAGCAGTGGTTAAAGTGCTGTGATTCTGGAGTGGTTTGTTTCTCCAAGAATGATGCTGCTCCCTCAGCTTCAGTATTAAAACTGGAAGGATGACAGATTAGGATCTGGTTTACACAAAGTTGCCCAAGTACAACAAGGATTAAAAAGCACGTTTTTATTGAAAACTAATTGGAACGAGGAGAGGAGGAAAACCAGAATGAGGAAGAGCAGAGGTCAGCATTCCTGTAGGTCCATGGGGACTGAGAAAAACTGCAGACTGAGGAGCAGGCATCATGAAGTAGCAATAAGCACATGGTGTCCTAATGCATCGAGAGCCAGGCACTCAGTCAGAGGTCAGGGCTTGCAGACGTTCCAGCTGCTCTGTTAATAGTCCAGGATTAGCAAACACTTAGGAAACTGTTTTGTTTTGTTGTATATATAGTGATAAATGTGTGCTATTATTTCCATTAGTACTCACAGAGAAAAGGAAATTGAGGCAAAAATAGTGTTTATGTTGGTGATTGTCATTTCAGCAACCATTGCACCATACATTTTAGTTTCAGAATGCAGTGGTGACTTATTTTAAATTCTAGCAACACTAGCTACTGATTTGCTGCGCTGATGGTATATTTTGGGTCGAGTTGATACCAAAGGACTCTATTTTCATCTTATTTGACGTCTTTGAGCACTTTCTCCGAAGTCTTCAATTATGACAGAGCTTCACTTAAAGCAGGTCTGAACCAGCCATGTTTACTATACAGTGGATTCCCGGCATTTGACGGGAAAACTACTCTTGAACAGCTGAAATCCATGAATATTTGAGACCCCTCTAAAAAAACTCATAAAACCTCCTATTTTAATAGATCAAACACTGAATACACCTTGATATGTGTTAATGCGCACAGTGGAAACCGTCTTAGGACTACTGCAGAAGCTAATATCGACAGTTGTTCTTATTTCTGCTCTTAGGGGTACAGCCAATCATTGCCAAGGAGAATGAAAGCTGGTCCTGGATTGGCTGCTTTGCAAGCGCCAGCTAGTAGCGTGTCAAGTAGCTTGGCGCCTGTTCTTTTAAATATTTTAGATATTGAATGCTCTACCAAAAAAAAAAATCCACAAATGGGCTAATTTTCGCAAATAATTTGGAGTTACCTTCCACAGAAAAAAATCTGTGAATGCTGAGCAGGAAAGTGTATTCCATTTATTTTGGTCTAGTCTGTTAGCATTGGTCTTGACTCCCATAGAGCGTCTGGTGGATCCTGGTCCTCATTACCCAATGAGGCAAGATCTTGTATGAAGCTGTCGACCAAAGTGGCAGCTTGGGAGGTTGGTATGACGCTTTTATCTGTGAAGATTGGGATTTATCAGAGAAAAACTGAATACACATCCTCCATATGTTACTTAATAAAGTCTGATCAGCAGGGATGTATGAATTCCAGATGTTTTCATGAAAAGCATGCTCTGCCACAAATGTGACCCATTTTAATCTTTTCCAGCATTTAAAAAGCTAATGATCCGAAGTAAATTCCAGAAGACTAGCTGATGAATTCGTAAAAACAGATGTGTGTTTAAATAATAATGAAGGATTTCTGTGTCATGTGTGTGTCATTGTTTCGGAGTTAAAACAGACTTTAGGTCAATTACTGGCAATATTACAACATTTAAGTGTTTGTTTGTTTAAACATTTAACCTAAATTATGCCTGTTATGTCTTGATCAGGATTTGTTCATTTAACTCGGTGCCATGTAAGTGCAATAAAATAATATGCTATAGTGCTGTAAACAAAATGTGTGCCCCCCCCTTTTTTTCGGATTAATGATTTCTTCTGTTTGTACTTCTTTGGTCACACTTAAATTTATTTTTGTCTAACAAACTTTAATATCAGACATCGATTACAAAATAATTTAATATGTTAAAGGCTAAAAGAAAGCTATCGCCCTGTAAGAAAAATAATCACCTCAGCTTGATTACTACCAAACCTGTAGAATCAAGAAATCAGTTAGCAAATACCTGTCTTGACACATCTTGAGATGAAGTGGGCTAAAAGATCTTAATTCAAAACAAGATCACCGTGAACCTTCCCAGGAGTGGCTGATTTACCAACATTGGTTCAAAAACGTATCAACAGCTCATCCAGGAGGTCATAAAAGAACCCACCCTGCATCCTGTTACATCTTGTATGAAACTAACACAGATTTTCAGAAAAAAACAACTTCATACTGACAAAGACGGTGGTGGTAGTGTGAAGGTGTGTACTCACACACACACACACACACACACACACACACACACACACACACACACACACACACACACACTTGAGTTATGCAGCAGGACAGTGATCAAAAGCACACTGGCTGAAAGTCCATTTGAGAATGGCTGGAAATAGATAAAATAAGTATTTTGGAGTGGCCCAGTCAAAGTCTGGACTGAAATTCAATAGAGATTGCCTTGAAATGGCCATTCATGCTTGACAACCCTCTAGTGTGGCTGAATTAAAACAATTCTGCAGAGAAGAGTGGGCCAGTTTTTTTTGGTTTTTTTTCACAGAGATGTACAGAAATGTTTCATCACAGTGTTTGTCTTTAATGTGGAACAACCAGATTTAGGAGGCACTTACTTTTTCACATAAGGCCAGGTTAGTCCGGATAGATTTTCCCCCATAAATGAAAATAAATGTGATTACATGGTATTACTATATGTACTTCTATGCAGGATAGAGGCCATTTTGCGAAGCAGAATGCATGTTTGGATGTGTTTAGGTCACACCAGCTCCACACTGAATTTTCCTACCCTGTATGAACCTGCTGTAGAGAAAACATCCTCCTTTTTGTGCCTGTCTCAATGTGTCCTCATGTACAACCAGGTAAACATCCTCCTCTGTCTCTATTCTTCAGGAATGTCCTGCTGTGTATATGTTCTTGATTAGAAAGAGAGAAGGTCTGCTGCCTCTGATAAGAGAACCAGCCCTTGATAAATCCAGGACGGCTCTCGTTTTGATGAAAGCTTCCATCTGTAGTATACCAGCTGCTGTCTGTCTTTCTGTGCCAACAATTCTGTTGAAGATGTGCACTATTAGTATATGTACGCGCTTTACGGCGTGTGAGCGCTATGGTGATGAACAAAACTTCTAGTCAGGTTGCAGGACTGGAAACTGAAGGTATCAAGTGTGGTCTATAAGTCTGACTGTTTCAGCACAGTTTCATGCTTGGGGAATGTGTGCACTGTGACTGATGAGAGCGTTCAATCAGTCAGCCAGAACGTTGTTGTTTTAATGCTCACTTACTCCATCATTGCCACTATTTAAATCTGGAATCATTTTTATGCTTTGTTTTAATATGAAAAATGCAGGTCCTTGCCAAAATGGTTCCTACTTGCAGAACCTTTGACAATGTTTTTTTTTTTTTTTTTATCCTACAACAGTAAATGTTAATGTTTTATGGGGATTTATTTGACAGAGCAGCTAAGATTAAAATGTGAAAGTGTGGCACGGGCCCTTTACTCTTATACCCCTAAATGCGTTTGAGGGCAACCAGTTGCCTTTAGAAGTTTCGTCTAAATAAAAATATTTTCAAAAAGCAGTCAACCATTCCTTCTGGGAGTTAACTTGAAATCAAAGTCCTACTATGTATATACAAGCTGTGAAACAAGACGGTAGGCCCTGGGTGGGCTGACATCACTCTGAACTACGGAAGCCCAAGAAGTGCATTTGTGGAAAAAAAAAAAAAAAAAAAAAAAAAAAAAAAAAAAAAAAAAAAAAAAGAAATTCAGATTTTCCAAAATATAAATTTTTTATAAACAGCAAATTTGATTAATCAATAAAATCAATTATGTGTAGACTGCAATTAAATTAAATGTTTGCTAGTTATTTAAGTAATTTGCATTCAGGCTCTCTCTGCCTGGAAGACATTTGATGAAACTTGTTGAAAAAACCTTTCCTGAAAGAAAGATGTAAAGATTCTGTTTAAAGTTTGCCACAGCAGATGGAAGAAGGTCTTCAATGCAACCAAAACTGGCCTACATGCAAAATGTTATGCTGAAACATGGTGGCGGCAGAGCTGGCCAGAGCAGAGCGAAATCCAGGGTAATCCTGAAAGAGAACAAAATAAATCAAACTAAGGTGGAGGTTCACCTTCCAGAAGGACAATAACCCTAAACCGACAGCCAGAGCTTGAATGGACTGGTTCAGATCAAAGCCTCTTCCTGTGTTAGAATGACACAGTCATTAATTAAGGTGCAAGGATTCTTGCATTAGATCTTGAGATCTCTGTGTCGTCACACAGAAGATGAAGTACTCGTGCAGAGACACACAACAGAGGTGATGGAGGAAGTGGAGTAAGCTGGAATGAATGGAGCTGCTCTGCTCTTATCAACCAGCCACACACTGCTAAGTTTTAGACCAGTTTTTTTTTTTTTTTTACTGTTTTTGATTGTTGTGTGGAGCTTCTCAGCACAGATGGATTGGGTTAAATGAGAATGCTGAGGCTAAAAATGAACGACATTATTAGAGTTGGAGCAGCTTGAGTAACAGGATCATTCGTATTGGTCGGTGTGTAAATGGTTTTCTCTGCCAGTGGTTTGTCTTGATAACTGGTTTTAGACACTGCAAAAGAAAATCATTTGTTTTGTTGCATGGAAAGGTAATTGAAAGATTTCTAACAATCCAAGGAAATTGGGGAGGAAAAAGTCTGTTCTGTAAACCATCTGAGGTATTTTTTAAATTTTAGAAAATTAATTTTGGTAAATTTTGCTTCTCTTTGTTTTATATGATATAGTCCCTTTTTGTAGACAGGGTAGCAAGATAGAAATTACAGCATCAGCTCAGTTGCATGGATGTTTTTATTTGCTTCATGTGTTTTAATCTTTGTATAAAGTCAATCAGACTGAAGGATGTTTACATTGAGGGAGTATTGTATCCAGTGGGAGTATAGTGTGGAGGAGGAAGGAATCTGATTGGAAGGCAGGTCACCACCAGGACACCATGAAGGAGGTAAATGTAATGTTTTCAACTTCATAAAACAGCATAATTTTTAATATACAGCATCTACCTTTAACTACATTTTGAGCCGTTTTCTCTTGTTTTTTTTCAGGTACTTTTGAGTGTAACGGACTTTCAATTACTAACACACAACGCTCTGTTTCCCTGGGGTACTATAACAAACCAAAAGGAGACCCATTTCTTGTTTGCACTTTTCAAAATGAGAAGGACAAGAAAACATAGCATCAAAGTAAGCAGTTTTTAACAACTTTAAAACCACTTCAATAGTCAATAACAAAGCTAACAGAGAATCCGTGTTTATCTTGCAAAGTTAGTAACAGAGGAAAAAACAATCACCAAAGCTTGACAATAGAAAACAGCAGCAATGCATGACTTCAAATCTCAATAACAACTATTTATTTAAGGCTTTTTTCCCCCAAATCTTTACCCTGATGACCAGTGATTGTGGGGGATCCACAAAAATCAGTGTCTGGTACATATTTGATACAGTTAGAGTAAAATAAACAGTATAGAACAGAATAACCACCATGATGTGTTGAATTGATCATCTCAAAATAAATATCCTTATAAAAAAAAACAATAAAATAAAACATGAAGCTTAAAAAAAACAGAGCTTGAATTAACATTGGCAACTTTCAGTTTCATCTCTTCAGTAAACTGAACTTGCAGTCAGATTATTGTTTATGTAAAGCTGTTTTATTTGCTGCTAAAATGCTGATGAGAAGAAACTTTGTAACATAGTTTTAAAAATTGTACTCGTTGAATATGTACTGTTCCATTCCTACACAAAGTCTCTACAGGTTCTAGTTGACATACAGTGACTCTCAAAAGTGTGCACACCCTTGTTAAAATGCCAGATATATTTGGTTTTAAAAATGAGACTTAATAAATCATTTCAGAACTGTTTCCACATGTGCTGTGACATATATCCTGTATCACTCAAGTGAAAAACAGATGTATTTATTGAAAGAAATGATAGAATAAACATTTGATAATTTGTATTTCATTATCAGGTTACAAAGGATCAAAATGATCTTCAGTATTATACATACTCCATAACATGGTGAAGGGAGTCTGGGGAAAACATTGACTTTTCACAAACTAGAAATGACTCCAAACTTAAAAGATGATGCTGAAACTAATCAAGAAGCGTGCCAAGAGGGTGAAAGCAACATAAAAGGAGCTGCACGGATTTCCAAGCCTGGATGTGTTTTACATCTGACAGCAATTTACTATATTCTCCAGATGTATGGACTAAGGCGTAGGATTGCAAGGCAAAAACCTTTTCTATCAAAAAAAAAAAACATTGTGGGAGAACATGTTATGGAGTAATTAACCTATTATCATCTCTATATGAACAGAATACATTAAAGAAAGCATGGTGGTGGCATGCTCTGGGCTTACATCTTCTTTGGATGGAACTAAGGTTTTTGTCCTGGTGGATGAAGTTATGATTAGTCAGTTTGAGCCCAAAACCTTCAGTTACTGACAAGAAATCTTAGAGTAAATATGGATTTTATATTATATATTTCATCATTCCAGTCAGTCCAAGCAATACACCCAAGGTAGAGTGGCCAAATGTTCCCAAGTCAGTATGTGAGGTGGTGATGGACTTTATCGATGAAGACTGAAAGCTGAAATTATTTCAAAAGATGCTTCAACAAAGTGTTAGATTAAAGGTATACACACTTATGCAGTTATTTCAGCTTTTATAACAGATTTCTTTGTATTTTATTTAAATTGTACAAGATAAAAGTCACATTTATTTCATATTAGTAAAAGTCCCCCTACATCTTGGACTAGTTTTTGTTGAGAAACAATGTCTGGTTGTACGCTGTTGGTGCTCAAATGTCCTGAAGCTGTGAATGCATCATCTGGAAAGGTGCAGGTGGTGCCTTAATTAGGCTGATGAGCTCCAGCTGTGGAGCTGGTGAGTGGCTGCAGAGAAGGACAGAGTTGAAAGGAATGCCATAGAGAGGACACAAAAAACTACTTCAGCCATCCACTGAGAGGTTATTGAACTGAAAACTTTACACTGGGCTCTCCACTCAGTTGCCCATTAGATGAAGCTGTTTGAGGAATCAGATGTGAAGCTGCTGCTATGACGATAAACAGTGGAATGGTAGGTGAACGAATCCTACCATTCTTTGTTGTTGCCTGCCAAAACCAGTTTCAGCCGTCATCGTTTACACTAATTTTCCCTACATGTAATTAACTAACTTTATTGCTCAGTCTAATTTTTTTACTTCCCAAAAACCTGGGTGTGCGCACTGTAGAGAGCCACTGTAGTTCCGTCTATTCTACCCTAAGTAGGTTGGTAATCCCCTACTCCTCTCCAGGACCACTGTAAGACACAACAAGAACTAAGTTATGCCATTAATATGCTGTAATGCATATAAAACTAGCATCCTGTGACTTTTTTAGATGTATCCCTTCTTACCTGAATCAAATGGAAGGCTCCTTACCAGCCCTTTGCAGAGCTGCATGACTTCTGGTGAGGAAAATCAGCCGTTTGATTCAGGTGTGTTGGAACAGCAATCCATCTAAATGTTGCAGGATAGTTGCTCTGGAAGATTTGATTTGGCCCCTTGTACTAATACATTATTGAGAACCCAAAAAAGACTAAAAAGCTCTTTATAAATGTGGATTTACTATTGAAGACCTAATTAAGACCTTTAATCTTGTACAGACACAAGCGAAATAAATTCTAATGTAAAAGGTACAAAACACAAGAATAAACTAAGAAACAAAACAGAAAGGAACGAACTAGTATGGCAACACATTTCTAACAATAATGACCACAGAAAAAAATTAACTGAATATGGCACGACCTATAGAACATAAATAAAACGAGAAAACCATCACAACACAAACACCTGTGGATCATGATGGTTTTATTATTATTTTTAAATTGATCAAACTTGATATTTACCCCACTAGAAATATAAATATGCATGTATGCTGAAAGAAAAGTAGTAGTGATGAAAGTAATGCTCGTTACTGTTGAATTACTGAATAAATCAAACAGTGGTGTTGTAGTCTTATATAATTAACACTGTTAAAGACTCTGTCAAGTCTTACCACTAAGCATGTTCCAAAGTGTGCCATAAACTACAATAAATGAGTGAGAACCAAGGTGGTGAGTAAACGAGAATGTCAAACCTCTGAATGAACAGAGCAGTAAGTGTTTATTTTAATGAGCAGGAAGTGTAATGACGCACATAGTTTATCAGCAACAGAATATCAGATCTAAGTTAAGTCTTAATTGTTTTGAAATGAGTCATTTCATGATGCGCCCAATTAGTGAAAGATGTGTGTGGTCAATATTGCTAAGCTACATGGAATATGATCAGATTGTCCTCGAATGTCTCTGACTGATGATTCAACTGCATGTCTTTCCAGTAAAGTATGTTCATCACCTGTCAGAGTCACAGACTGCAGCTCACATTACCCTCCCACCCCCCAGTTTGACTCCTGGTAACATAAAATAAGACTAGTGAATAAGACTCGAGTCTCAAGTCTTTAGGGTATGAGTCCGAGTCACGTCTCAAATTTTGGGGGCATGAGTCCAACCAGATTACCAACTCTTTAGGGAACATGTCCTGATTTCGAGTGATTTGTAACAAGTCTGAGTCAAGTTTGAAGTGTTTGTTTTTGTAACTTGTGTGTGATTCTAATCCAGGTTTCAAACTGAAGAGCCCATTCCTGACTTGTAGGTGGTACTCAGGAGCCAAAATTCAGTTGAGTAGCAATGAGCTTAAAGTAAAAAATTTTTTCAACAAGCCAATAAGGTTCTCAAACCCAACTCTGAAATCATTCATACTCTTAAATATTCCTTTAATTGTAGGCTATTTACATTGCAATTGACCTTTTGTAAGTAAACTGCTGAAGGCAGCTTTTTGAACAACCAGCCATGTTTTGATTTAATTATTTCCACGATGGTTTATTAGAGGGTAATAGATAGCATAAGCATGTTGGAGAATAAGAGATAAGCGGGACTATTAATATTTATATGGAGAGGAAGTATTGCATGTAAGCTATCAGGGCATGATTGAAGAGAACAGAGGAAACAGAAAGGGAGTGGATCAACTGTAATAAATTGAGACATGTCCACTTTTAATGTAAGATTGGAGCAGTGACAATATTTTTATCTGGTGTTTATCCAGCTTTTGTTTGACCACTTCAATAATTTGTTTTATTAACAACAGTTGTTTGTTGGTTTGATTCCAGGACCACCGAGTGGGGTTTTATTGCATCAGACCTGACATCTAATCAAAGCCACATACAACAAACATCGAGCTCATTCTGGTGTGCTTTAAACTTCTAATTATTATGGTGAAATTCAAAATGCTGAAATCACTTTGGGGGGGAAAATAAATATAATAAATGCAATCCATTCTTTAATCATATGGTTGACGCCAGTTAAAATTAAAGCTATGAAATCCCATTAGACATTTCTTCCAGTGTTGCTGCGTATTTAGCGTCATTCACCTTCTTATGAACTCTGCTTCCATGTCCCTGCTGCAGAAAAGCATCCTCACATCATGCTGCCACCATTGTCTTTTACTGATTTTTAATGTTAGAAGTAAAACCCTCTTTCCTTCAACTTCACAACAGAAACCATAAAAAGTATTCACCCCCTTAGATGTTTTACCATTTTCATTACTTTACAAATCAGTCATGATCAAAAAGATCTGACTTGTTTAAACAAAAGAAATGACAAAAAACCCTTTCATGTCAGAGTGAAAACTGATTTCTACACAAAAATGACATAAAAATATGAAACATAAGTCACTGTATAAATACTCACCCCCTTTGATATGATTGACCTAATTTCTCAAAGGTCCAAATGGTGGTAGTAGTCTGACAGTTAGCAGAATGGGAATCACCTGAGTGCAGTGACTGTGCCTCAAGTGATTGTAAAATAATCAGAATTCCTGGCTATCATTACAGCATGAAGACAAAAGAGCCCTCCAAGTAAATCAGAGAAAAAGTTATTGAAAAGTTTAAGGAAGGGATACTTAAAATTCTCTAAAGCACTGGAAAGAGAGACTCTTCATACAACAACTGTTGCTGAGTTCTTCCTCAGTCAAAGCTTTATGGGAGCGAGGCAATGAGATCAAGGCTTGAGTAGAGTTTGCCAAAAGACATAAGGAAGAGTCAAATGGAAGAAAATTCTTTGGTCCAATGAGGCCAAAATGGAGCTATGTTTGATGGACACCAAACACTGCACATCGCCACAAACACAACATCCACACTGTCAAGCATGATGGTGGCAGCATCAAAGCATCCAGCTAAAGCTAAACAGAAATGGTTTGAAGACAATAAGGTGGATGTTCTGGAGTGGCCCAGGCAAAGCCCAGACTTCAGTCCCATAGAGAATTTGTGGCAGAACTTGAAAATGGCTGTTCACATCTGATCCCCGGAAACTTGATAGAGCTCGAACAGTTTAGCAAGGAAGAACGTAGTAAAATGAGCTGGTCAATACTGACTTCAAGGAAGTGAATATTTATGCAATCACATATTCTATGTTAAATATTTTTATTTTATTGTAATTATTTTGTAGAAATCAGTTTTCACTTTGACATAAAAAGATTTGGGTTTTTTTTTTTTTTTTTTTTGTAAATTTGTTAAAGCCAAATTTTGTTGATCATGATTGATTTGTAAAATCAATGGCAGGGTAAAACATCCAAGGGGGTGAATATTTTTTTATAGGCACTGTATATGCTACTTTGTGTTGGTTTGACATTATATTCCAATAAAATACAGATTTTAGTTTGTAGTAGGACAAACTGTGAACATGCTGAAGGGGTGTGAATTCTGTTGCAAGCCTCAGTAGGTGTGTATTTCCAGGTACCATGTGACACTAAGGAATGCAGTGTTTAAGTACTTGCTGCCACATGGTGCAAGGAAGAAGCTCCACGCACAAGTTTGCAGAGCTTTGCAATGCCCTGCATACAATAACACACACACACAGGGGGAAGCTGTGGTTTTTCACTGCTGTGACATGTGCTGCGACATCGCCATGAAAACAGACACATCCTGGTCTGAGTTTATATTGATGTATTATGACGTGATTGTGTTTTCCAACCAGAATGAGAAGAGCGTGGGAAGCTGGAGCTCGGCTGTGATGATGTCCCATCATTAGGGAGATGATCTGATGAAAAAAATTCCCCAGCTCTCAGCTTTTCAAATAAGTGAGTGACTGATGATAAGATATATTCTTCTGAACCCACCAAATTATTATTATTTTTTTTTTTACTGTTCTGAAATTTGTATTTTTTGTTTGTTTGGTTAGACTGTAAACCTGTTTGTTGCTTTGCTATATTTGGGTCTTTTTCTCCTCTCCCCTCATGTGTTTGCTCATTGAGGCCACCTTGTTGTGCTTAAAATATGAAATATCTAAAGCATATTCAGAATTACCTAAAGTCAGTGGCTAGCAAAGATATTCACATCCTTTGTCGTCCACCCCACCCCTGATTTTTCAAACAATACAACCACAAACCTCAGTGTGTTTTGGGGGTTTTAATGTTACAGACCAGCAAACAGAAGAATGAAATTGTGAGAAATAAAACAATATGTGGTTTCAGATATTTTTTCAAAATGAAAATTGGACATGACATTTATAGCTATTTACTGCCACTGCCGAACAAAAACAGCTGCGGAGTGCATGCGATTACTGGCAACAGGTCTTCTACTTCGCTGTGGTCCATCGTTCTTGGCAGAATTATTTAGTTTCTTTTAATCTAGCCAGATTTTTTAGGTTTATGACCCTGAATCTCAGTTGGTTTTAAATTTTAAGACTTTAAGGCCATGCTAAAAACAGTAGTATACTTGAGCTTAAAGTGCTGAGCTGATGGTTGTGCTTAAGGGTTTTCTGATAGAGAACAAAATTCATAGTTCCATCAATTAGGGCAAGTCATCCAGGTCCTCAGGCAACCAAGCAGACCCTGGTCATCACACTACCACCACCATGTTTAACTGTCCGTATGATGTTCTTTTTCCAAAAGGCTGCTCATTTTACACCAGATGTAACAGGGAAACTTTTTGATAAAACAGAACCATACATAAACAGAATTCATTCAAAAACTGCTTGTTAAATGTACCGAGGTCATTTTTATCTTAAAATTGTTTTGATCTGAAATATTTAAGTGTGGAGAAAAAAAAAGCAAAAACTGAAGAAAACTGTAAGGGTCCTTAAAACTTTACAACCCTGTACAGTATATATGGTACAGGCCCCAGCAAGACTCACTGTCTGGTTTTGCATACCAATGTTTTTCTCTACATCTTTAAAGCTCCACTTCATAAGATTGTTTATCATGGGCCATGCGGAATTTATTAATTAATAGAAAATGTTGGTATGTGTGGGTGTTTTCTTATTACACATGTTAAATGGATGTGGATATTTGCCAGTATCAACAATCTGAAGACTCACCTGTAGCAGAAACTGAACGTCTTCGAGTGAGCATTTGTGTTTTTAATGGTGGCAGCTCCTCAGACTCATTGGAAAGTGAATGTTTGATTTCTCAAAGAAATAAATCTTGTTAAAAAAATCCATAAATTTACAGAGAAATGAAGAAGTGAACGTTTAGTTCAGTTTGATAGGAAAATAAAATAAATGATTTTATAAGATGAATAAATGTCTTTACTGCACCAATTTTATTTTGTCTGACATCATTTATATTTCTGAGTAATTTTAGTTTGCTGATTTCTAACTCTTGATTTAGTGGCAGGAATACTTTATTAGATTCAAAGAAGACAAAATAATCATCATTTTAAGAAAATAGATTTAAATTTAACATTAAATATACATAACCCACAACAGATTCCATACCGTCATTATTCATTAAATGTGTGGAAAATTGCAACCAGTTTTATCGTTATTAACTCAGTAGTTTCCATTTTTGTTTCCAGTGTTGCTTCACTGTATTGAGGTCTGCTGACATTCTTTTCTATACAGCTTTCTTGAGGTTCAACCACAGCTTGTTATTCCGGTTGAAGTTAGTCAACGTTAACTGGGTCATTGCAACATTCATATTTATTTTTCAGTCATTCTGTTTTAGATTTGCTGCTGTGTTTGGGATCATTATCCTGGTGAGGACCCTGGTTGGACTAAGCTTAAGCTGTCAGAAAGCTTCATGTTTGACTATAGAATAGTTTGGTATACAGAGGAGTCCATGGTTGGCTTACTTCTGCAAGTTGCTAAACAAACCCCCCACCATGATTCCTCCACCACGGTGCTTGACACACTTTCATGAGCTGTTTGTGACTTAAGCCGTGCTGCCATATTTCTTTTACAGATCCTTTCTCCTTTAACCCTAACAGATAAGCCAAATTTCCATTAGTACTGTCATAAACGTCAACATTTAACATAATGGCTGATTTATTGTAAAGGCTGTGATGGGGCTCCTGGGCTTTTTTGAAATTTCTTGAAGCATTGCATTGCATTGCTCAGTCTGAATTTTGGCTGAGTTTACTTTGACATCCCCTCCTGAGAGGATAGGAAGCTGTATGAAATATTCTTACAAATCAAATATAACCTTCAAAACTCTATCCAGATTGATGGGCAGGACGAGTTGCTTCTCACTACTGATCTCTTTCCATTTTGACACTGTGCATCTGGATGACCTAGAGCAGCAAACTGCTACAACACTGCTTTTGTAGAGGTTGTCATATTGATAATGATCAAGTAATGTAATTAAACATGGAAATGGCAGTTACTGTCCTGTATCATAGCAAAAGTTATTTGGTTGGAATAGTTGTGAGCAGAGAAACTCAGACTTTTTCTTAGATGTACAAGAAATCATGTGCAGAAGGAGAAATGACTGGCTTTCTTCAGTCTGTCATGGAGTTGAAGTTAATGTCAGTGAAAATAGGTTTTTCACCTGTATAGGAATTTCTAATTGCATTTTTTAAATTGCCTGGCAGCTCTAGCATTTTTGTTGCTTATGCATTTCAACAAATGAGACCAGAATATGCAACAGTGAGTTCATAGCAGTGAACAAGGGAAAACTTTGCCGACTTTCAGGCCACTGATAGATTTAACACCAACACCGTTTCGCCTGCAGTCAGACAGATGATACGTAACGCATATTTGTGCGCGACAAATGGAGCCACTCGTGCGTTTGTTCTGGTCCCCATCAGCCCAACAAACATGAGTAGCATTTGACATTTTCAGCTGGTTAGGGTAAACTCTGACAGACCTCTGAAGAGCTGAGTGAGTGCGGCTCTCTGAAGTGAATCACATGAAGGGAAGAGTGACTGTTGTAGGGTGAAACTGGACGTGTTTGGACTTGCAGCAGGGGGAGAGAAGAAATGGGAACGCCTCATAGAATTTAACTGTAGGAGGGATGATGAAACTTCTCTCCGAATTACTTCTTGTTCTGTTCTTTTTTTTTTAAATGCAGAACATTAGACAAGCTTCGTAGATGTTGTTATGTCTCTTTCAGGGCTCATTGCAATCAGAACAAATGAAAGATGATTTTGTTTTTCTTTTTGAAAACACTGTTGTTACAATTTTAGATTTAGGGTGAAAAGTCGTGTTTGTCCCCTGGAAATCTTTAGTCTACGTCAGTGACTTCTCCTGCTCCGAGAGCGCGCACACATCTCTTACCCAGTCAACTTTGGCCACTTATTATTGTCTTTGCCAGTTGGTTCAGAGTCAGAACAACACATCTGTTTTTTTAAACTTTGATAAAATGCTATAAATGTGTTTTCCTCTTAGAACAGATGCATCCTGATGGGATACAGCCAATCCTTGGTGGATTTACTGTTATGTTTTAGGTCATTGCCATGGTACAGATTGTCTCATATTTTCCTCAAGCACCCCCTAATACAAGGTAGAAGTCATAGATTTTATGATGGTGAACTTGCCAGGTCCTGCTGCAGCAAAGATTTCCCAAACCACGACACTTTCACTTTAATTTGATATGAGGTTCTTTACCTAGAATGCTGTATTTGGTTTATGCCAAAATAATTCTGGTGTCCAAATATTTCAGTCTAATACTCAGCTGTCTGAAAAAACATTATTCCAGAAGCCCTGGTCTTTGTTCTCTGGCAAAATTCAGTCTGGCTTTGTATTTCTCACAGAGTGAAAATTTCTTCCTTGCACACCCCTCTGCTTTCAGGATGACCTTGCTGAGACAGGCAGACTGGGACATGTTGACAGTTGGTTTGAACCTCCTCCACTATTTTCTGTACAGTGGAACAGCTGGTATAAAATTCCTCTTTAGACGCATAAGCTGCTAAAATCTTTCTAAAAAGGCCTCCGACAACTCTTTGGATCTCACTTTGGTGGTCACTCTTCAACAGTCTAAGCAACAAAATAAAGGTCTGATTCAGTCCTTAAAATAAATCTTGCTAAACATTTGCCAGATTTTAAAATTTATATTACTTTTTTGTTGTTTAATATTACTTAAAATGTTTAGTGTGTTAAACTGAGACTACCGTCGTCCAAGTGTTTAATGATATTTACACAAATACAGTCTGTGGAAGAACCAGTGTTGGTTCTGTTGGACCTCAGCCCAGCATTTGACACAGTTGACCATGATATATTATTGAAGTGATTGGAGAGCTGGGTCGGACTCTCTGGTACATTAATAAGTTGGTTTGAATCCTACCTAAAGAACAGGGATTTCTTTGTGTCAATAGGCAACTTCTCATTGGAGCAGACAAAAGTCACACGTGGAGTACCCCAAGGTCCAATCTTGGGACCCCTCCTGTTTAATATCCCCATTCTCCCACTAGCTCAGATTATAACAAATAATAAGATTAGCTACCATAGCTACACAGATGATACACAGCGCTGCATTACAATGTCACTCGATGACTCCGAACTCATCCAAGCACTGAACAGATGTTTCGAACAAATCAGTGCGTGGATGTGCCATAACTATTTTCAGTTGAACAGAAACAAAACTGAAGTTATTATCTTTGGACCTAAAAATTAACGATTTAGAGTCAACACGCAACTTCAGCTATTACAACTACAAACTAGTGATCATGCCCAAAATCTGGGTGTAGTGATGGACTTAGTCCTGAACCTTCAGAGACACATAAAGACAGCTACAAAATCGGCCTTCTATTTCCTGAATAACATTTCCAGGATTAAAGGACAAATGTCCCAACAAGGTCTAGAGAACCTCATCTTATCTTTAGTTGCACTGATTATTGCAACAGTGTCTTTACAGGTCTGTCCAAAAAGTCAGACAGCTGGAGATGATCCAGAACACTACTACTCGTGTTCTCACTAAGACCAGGAAAATAGACATCACCCCAGTTCTAAAGTCCTTCCACTGGCTCCATGTAGCTCAGAGGATGGACTTTAAAATACTTCTGTTAGTTTATAAATCACTGAATGGCTTAGCACCAAAATACATTAAAGACCTGTTGTCATTGTATCAACCTTCCAGACCACTCAGGTCTAAAGGTTCTGGTCTGCTCTGCATTCCCAGAACCAGAACCAAACATGGAGAAGCAGCTTTCAGAGTTTATGCTCCATTAATCTGGAGCAAACTCCCAGAAAATTGCAAAACAGCCGATACACTGAGTTCCTTTAAATCAAGACTAAAACCTCACCTGTTTAGAGTTGCCTTTGATTAGTATTAAGTGGAACATTGATCAATATTTCCAAATTATATTTGCTTGATGAGCCTCATGATTTTGATGCATTGATACTTGCTTGATGATTTTGATGTATACTTGATTGATGTTTTTACAAAGTAAAGCACTTTGAACTGCCATGCTGCTGAAATGCGCTATACAAATAAACTTGACTTGGTGATAAATATCAGTATGTCAAATTATACTAGCAAAAACATAAGTGTAAATACTCTGAAATCTTTTTTTCTTCTTTTTTTAAACTCTTGTTTGTATTTAAACTTTTGTAGTTCTTCAAAACAACTGATTGCCATAAGAGCTTCAAAATATGTGGCGACTGGTGATTGCATGCAGAAGAGGGATAAATGTGAAGTAGGAATGTTCTCGTGAAAGGATTTTCACACAATGCTCTACATGTTGTAGTTAAATATAATAATTTATTGCCTAAAGCTGGTGATTGGAACCAGATCTTCGTACAGCTTATGTTGTCTAAAAGTCTTTCTCAGCGTTTATTTAATTTTGGGATGCTGCTTGAAAAGCAAGTTCTAAAAATACATTTAAATAGGAAAGAGAATACTTTTTAAAATTGAATCTGAATAATTTGTTCTGAGAATTAAAATGTAAAAAAAAAAGTAAGAACAAAATGGTTCATTACATGTTAAGCTTAACTGATGCCTTTCTGTATTTTATGACAACAGTAATTGTGTGATCTAATAAACTACACCATTGTAAATTAAAGTGAGGTTCAAATATTTCCAAAATATGTCTTTTAACTAAGGTTAAAAAAAAAAAAAAAAAAAAAAAAAATCCGATAGATCATTCAAACTCTTAAGATAATAATCTGTCCTTCAGTCTTGTTCAAACTTGCTGTTTGAGGGGTTGAAACTCTAAAATCCAAAAGGGCTTCTTCTAACCACATTGCCTTCTTGGAGGACTTTAATTATTATCAGAAAGCAGCCAAGAGTAAAGGCAGCTTAGTACATGCATAGTACATAACCGCAGAGCAGCTCGAAGGCTTGTAGCCTAATCTGTTTATAAAGTGTTTAACCCCTAATTATGGAGAAAAAATATTTTAAATTGTTTAAACCTTGATAATAAATTTTAAGATATAGCTTAGTTTATAACCATTTAAGAATAAGTATTTTAAGATAGCTGTGATTAATTTGTAATAATTTATATAAATGTATATTTTTAAATCTGTCCCACCTGGCGTGTAGTTTACTTGAGGTTCCCATTACAAACTTGCCTCTGAAAACAGAAGTGCTCGAGACCACAAGGGGGAGTTTGGAGTAGGTAATATTGACTACGTAAATATGCCTCTGTTCTATATTATTGTAAAAGACTGGATGTTTGAAAACGGCATGAAGTATAACAAAACTTTTCTTTCTTCCTCCAGCCGTCTTTTGAACATCCCATTTAATCATGATATCCTGTCTTTACTGAGGGTCTGGTCCCATACGATTTGGTGGGACCAGATTTGGTCAACAGATGTGCTGGAACTGTGATAAGTCATCCATCAGTTATCCAGTTGCAACATCAAAAATAATAACATTCTTTCTCTCTAATAAATTAAAAACTCTTTTGAAGCTTTAATATTCACATTTCTCACAATCCAGTTGAAGTGGAACTGGTGGCACCCAGTGGGCACTGGTGGCTTTAGAACAATGGGAATTGCCTTGTGTGTAATATTTTGTAATAAAGGACAGTACTGGGTGAAATGACAAACACAGATGTCAGAGGTTTCCTGGATATCATGTGAAGTTTTCTTTTGAATCTGATTTTTAAGTTTCAGTAATGCTTTACAAACATCAAGCTTTGAACCACAGCTTTGGGTCTTTGTGTAGCTATTTTTAACTCGGTGTCCAGAGACTGCTTGTTAATGCTGAGTCTGAAGGTGGACATTCATGGGTTGGGCAATTTGTCCTCATTTCTCTGGACCAAAGGGGAAGTCCCTCCAAAGCTAATAACGCTCTCTCATTGACACATCCTCCTCAAGCAACTGTGAAGTTCTGGCTATGTTTTCATCACTGTTTTGTGGATATGAGCTAGATCTGAGTAACTGATGTAACAGCATTGATGGAAGAGAGTGGTTATGGTTTTCAGAGGAAGTGGCTTTATGACGGAGCAGAAAAAGATAGTAGAGATCCAGTCGGCATGTTTTCCAGAATCTTCAATTCTTCTGTCTGGTGTTAGCAGTCAGCTTGGCAGGGATTCTAATGGGCTCCACTGGGTGAAGAGAAATGTTCTGACTGACTGAGTACGCCATATTACATCCATCGCCTACATAACTATTTATCTAATTTATTAAAGATTCAATTTAAAGTAATTTATGACTTACAGCTAAACTAAGAAGTTTGAATGTATTTTTGCCGCACCTATGATTTTCACATTTGGATGTCTATAATGCAATGTTTTGAAAAGGTTCTAGAATTTTTTTTATTTATTTATTTATTTATTTATTTTAAACAAAATGCCTTTACAATGACAAAAGATTTTACTTCCATTTTTCTTCAAAGAATTCAGGCTTGAATTTAAAGGTCAATCATTACCCAATTTTTTTGCTTGATTGTTGCAACTTTTTCTTGATTTTGTTGGGAATTTCACTGTACCAATGAAGAACTGGACTTGGGCAACCCTGCAGTAAATACATTTCTAATATTTTTACTGACATGAAATTAACATCAGATGGGTGCTGGGTGGCTCAGTTGGTGGAGCAGACCCACCATGTGCAGAGGCTGTAGTCCTCAATGTGGTTGTCCTGGGTTTGATTCCCAGTCCTGGGCCATTTGCTGCATGTCTTTCCCTTCTGTCTCCTCCCTATTTCCTGGCCATTTACTGTTAAATAAAGATCGCCAGAGCCTAAAAAAAAATCTTATAAAAGAAATTAACACCAGATGTTGGGAACAACCCTGGTAATCCACACAAAGAAATCAAAACTAAATACTCCATAAATTGAGTTTTGTTTTGAAATGGAATTGTACAGGGAATAAGTATTAGACACATTTAGAAGGGGATGTGCAAAAAGCCATATATGGTCAAGAATCCATTTGAAATCCAATAATCCTTCTGAAATCCATCTGAGATTGGCACCATCCCCCCTCGTGACTCTGCAAGGATAAGCATGCTAAATAATGGATGGATGGATGGATGGTTCTGCTTATCACTACAAAAACAACATGTCAAAAAAGAAGAGAAATGTACTCGGATGTTCTTCAGATCAACTGACTTCATGACTTATGAAGATACAGGCTGATAGCCCACCTGCTTGGCATTGCTGCCTGACTCACCTCCTCTGGTGCCTTTTGCACAAATGTGCTCCCCTGACCATCTTTCTGAGCCTAAGTGGGTTATGAGCTGGGGACCATCAGTCACTGATGTTTCACTCCTTTAACTCCAGTATATCTCCTGGTGGCGCAGCGATCGCAGGGATCTCTCCCTGCCACCTCCTGCTGGTGCCCTAGGTCAGTGGTTCCCAACCCTGGTCCTTAAGTACCCTGCCATGCATGCTTTAAGTGTCTCTATTCCAGCACAGCTGATTCAAATGATTGGATGACTTCCCTGCAGCCATCATGTACTGCAGAAGCTGTTAATCACCCATTCACTTAAATCAGGTGTGTGGCAGCAAGGACATACCTAAAACATGCAGGGCAGACATACTAGAAGTCCAGAGTTGGGAACCACTGCCCGAGGTGTTATTTGGCCCCCAACTCCTATCCTTTCTCCTTAGCCACAGCCAAGACTTGTAATTCTTTGCCTCCTCCACAAGTTCTTTGATGGCTTTCCAACACTCTGCTCCTGTGCATCCTATGTCGCAAGCAGGCGACATAGGATGTGAGGACCCTATGAAGCTCCTGCATCCCACTTCGAAGGGGCATGTGATGGCTTCCCAGCCAGCATCTCTGCAGTCCCCTGTCAGATACTTGGAATGCTTCCGTTCATTAGCAGTCTTCATGTCCTCCTCCCACAGGATGTTCTTAAGCGGCTCTAACCACACCATCAGGTCTAGCTGGAGCAACACCTCCTTAATGATCTATCTAGGGAATCTGAGCTGCCTCTCATGGCCCGGCAGTCCACTCACTGGCAGGTGAGAAGATTTTTGGTGTAATTCTCTGGTGAGGAGGGATGATCTTCTCTCCTGCCCTTGCAAACAGGATTAGACGTCTTGCTGGAGCAGAGGGTTTGCTTTTAGCTCTCTGTCTGGATGACCCCCCACTTCTGTCTTCCAGCTCAACAAGATATGCGTGAGGCTTGCATTGGTTGTACTGAAAAGGGGGCAGATGTCTTAACCGCCGAAGCACTGGTGTTGGTTTCTGGGACAAGGTAGGTTGGCATAGGTGGATCTGATCAGAAAGCTCAGCCTAGTTTGGAGGATCTTCCACAGATCAGACCATGAGAAGGGCCTGTGTGTAACGCCTTCCCATGTCGTCCAGCCTCCACGCTGAATCGGAGACACTGCTTTGATGTTAAGGCGTTCCAACTCTGTCCTTTTGCCCTCTGCCATCACCATGGCTTTTCACTTTTCTTTGGAGGCCTTTGACCAGAAGATGGGGTCTTTCTTCTCCCAAAACTTGCTTGACTCTCATGAAATCTGCAAACTACCTTGCAGTGTTTCAGCCTGCTAATTGCCATGTTAACCTCTCCCTGGGATTTCCACTTGCTATCTGTTTGTATCTGGGAGCCAGTTACTTTCACCAGTTGGTCAGTCAATTCCATCAGCTTTAAAATTCACTTAAAATTTTATTTTTTGTTAATCATTCAACCCTTAAAAAACGACTTAAATTAATGACCTTCATAATCGCTCAATAGTTTATACCAGCTTTACCGGTGTAAAGCTAATTAGAAGTAGAAGAATATAAAAGTGGTTTCGGAGCAAGAAGTTGGTTAGAAAAGACTCAACAGTCAGAGGTGTGAACATTTAACATGATGGGGCTACTGTAAGTGTTTTCAAGCCAATTCTCAAACTTTTGGCTATGGAAAAAAATTGGCTAAAATTCACCTTATAATTATCACAGAGCAGCAGAATAGGTAGAGGTCTGCAACTGGTGATCATCAATCCAGGGGAAGCAGGGGGAGTTCCTTGACAAAGTAAATGATTGCAGTTAGATTATAAATCTCTATACTCACCTTCTAGTTATAAAGAAGCAGCTGAAAATGTGTTGTATTTTACCAGAAAAAGCAGTGTACTTTTGCATCATTTCTGTGTCTCTTTAAAAAATGTATCCCAGTTATTTCTTTGTTTATTTTAGATGAAGATGTGACAGTGAGGAGCTCTAAAAAGACTACAGCAAGTGGTTGTTCCTGCAGTTTGGAACTACCTACAGTCCTCTGACTTGTTCAGCAGCTTTGATAGTGAGTTTAGTTGGGGTGAGTTGGACTGCTGTTCTCACATAACATTTGTTTGTGGTTTCTAACAGGATCGCTGCCAGGTGATGTACATTTAAGGAAACCATTTATTTAAATTTCCCAAGAATTAGTTGGTGTGACCATTAAATATTTAAAAAACCCCATCTGTCCTCTTACATAGAACGTGCAGATGTGCAGAGGAAGAAAAACAAGAACCTAGTTAAAGACATTCACGTGTTTCACAATGATTCTTAATTTAATTGTTTACCCACATTATTTCTAATTACAGTCAGTATCCTGCAAACATAATACCTCATTGACTTTTTCCAATTTTGGCAAACTAAAGACATGAAAAAGCAGTTTTTAGTGGGATTTTTTTGTGATAAATCAATACAAAGTTGTGCGATATTGTAAAGTAAGGGAAAATATGATTTGGTTTTGTTAACACAATTTTAAAAGTAATCTGAAAACTGTGGTTTGTGTGCATACATATTCAGCATTCTGAGTTAACCATATCCAAAGTAAGATGCTGCAACTACCATGTTGGAGGATGGGTGTGATGTATTGAGGGGGCGTGTGTTGTTGCTTTTCCATCAGTGTTTTGCATGTAGGCCAAAATTAGATTTTGGTCTCTTCTAATCAGATCAGCTTCTTCTTTAAGTTAAACAAGAGGTCCATTTACTTAATATTTTTTAATAAATATTTTTTAGGGCATTTTCTTAATCTTGTATTTTTGGAATGTGCAGATCTAAAAGCAATATTAAAGTTGTATCAGTGTCCAAAGTGTGCCCTGTGGTCCATTCAAACAAGTTCAAGAATTCAAGAATGCTTGTAGCAGAGAAGGTTGATACAGATTGATTTTTTTTTTATTTAAAAAAGGGGAGATATTTTCACTGATGTGTTCAGAATATGATGCAGACAATTTAAAAATCTTCTTACAAGTTTTACTTTTACAGTAAACATGACCACAGATTTTCTGACTTTTCTTCAGTATGAACATTTGTAGCATTACTACAAAACTATACTAATGTAAATAATCGGAATCTGATCTGCTAATCAGAAGCCAATTTTGAGAAACGAGAAAATCTTTAGGTGAGATATGTAAAAATACGATGGATTTTGTTTTGGGGTTTTTTCCTCCATGTTCTTTGGACAAGAGGGAACAAAAATCCTCACAATCCATCTTTGTACATAAAATAGCATCTCTTCTTCAATTTGATGTAATGTTTCTATTACAGACAAATTCAGATCCAAAAATGAACACATCAAGGAATATTAAAAGTTATGACAAAAATAACGATAATTAATTTGTCGTTATTTTAGAGCTTTGAATGTTTAGATGAACAAAATAAGGTCATTCAAAAAGGGGATACTTTGACATTTATTAACAGGGATTTAAACCATATCTGTATATTTTGGAATGGCACTTGGTGAGATCAAAAACGGTTCATATTTTGAAGATTCTGGTTCCCTATCAGTGTGGGAAAAGACGTTGCTATAACACCTCTGGTCAATCTGATATTTTGAATGGATTTGAAGGACAGCAGTTTCTGTGTCAAATCTGGTGTGTTGTGTGCAATGCAGATTTACCAAACTCTTTAAAGAGCATAGCCAAGGTTAAACGGAATGTTAGAAGTGCAGACTATGTAGAAGATGATGAGAGAGTCCAGACTGGGCTTCTCATTTGCTATAATTTCATTTCAAGGTTTCTCTACCAGTGATTCTGTCTGTGCTTCATCATACAGTAACTAGGATCTTGCATGTCAGTGCCTGGATGTTTTTTTTTTTTTTTTTTACATTTATGTGACTTGCAGCAAGATGTGAGCATAACTACATTACTGGAAGATTCTTTACTGGCAACCTCTAGTGAAAGGCAATTGGGTTGTGCACCCCCTGTCATGACCGATGAGACGGCTTGAGGAAAATCAACTAATTCATTTACTTTTAGCAAGGCACTGGGAGTAAAGTGGAACAAAGTTTCCCTAATAACAATCCTGCTTATATCCAAGCAGAAGGATGACCTGGAGTCAAAGCAAGTGTCCTTCAGCAAGTCCTTAATTGGTAGCAGACCATAGTAATGTATTGAACAGAACCTTATGCATCACCTCCCTAGGGCCTACAGTTGTTGAAGCTGTGAACAGTTATAGATCTCTCTGTACTGCTTTGCTCTCTCTCAATGTGAGACTTAACACAAATGCCTGTAGGCAAGTTTGAAAATGGAAAACAATTTGCATCTTTATCATTCCTTTTTTCTTTATACCAGCATTCATGGAATACAGATGGTGTTTCAACCACTGTTCCCTCTGGCAGTTCGTGCATGAAGGCTTCGTAGAGCGAGCCCTTTCCTTCCTTCTGTCCTCCTTTCCACTGGGTTGACATACATACCCAACACCACTCTAATTAAGTCACTTTTTATGACGTGACGCATCAAAAACATTAAATTAAACACTGAATTCAATTTAGGGTTGTATTGATAACAACGCATTTAAAATGCTTGACTTTGTATTTTCACAAATACAATAAAGGCCTTAGATTGTGTATACAAAATCTTTTTTAGTGTAGAACAATACACTCTCGGTTTAACTATTCAAAGTATTTTGGATTTTGAACATATGATGAATAAATGTGACCCAGTCTTTAAAAACCATTGAAATTGATTTTTAATTTCGAGCTGACATGGAAGCCATGGAGCAGATACTAACCTTACATTTTTGGCGTCATTAGCCAACTGTGAAGTATGCTCATATTTTTGTATATTCCTTACATCGTGCAGAATAGTGGGAGGCACCAGTTTAAATTGATTGGATGTGCAAACAAACGCAAGAAAGTCATTTGGGGTACACCTGAAAGATAACTTTTTTTTTTTTTTTTTTTTTTTTTTTGAGAACTTATAGTGCCCAGATTAAAAACCGGTACTGACTGAAACAGAAAAAGAATCTTAAGGTACACTTTTTTTTTTACCCTTCTGTAACAGCTAAAGGATCATTGAAACCACACTGACGACACTTTAACACCAGTGTACTCAGTCTGTTTATTGCATCACTTGCATACATTTTCCAATTACTGTGACAAAATGACAACTATAACTGATTTTGGAAGACAGATGACGAACTTCACACTTCTGCTTGTTTTCAACTTTTAAAAGAGAACTTCCTGTTTTTTACTTGCTTTACATTTGAACAGACAGAAACCTCATCTGCAAATGAGTATGTAGGGCAATTATGTTGGTTATCATTTGACAGATTTAGAAATTAATGTTGTGGTTAAAAACAGTAAGTTTAGTTTTTTTACTTCAAAGGTTTCATGCAGGTGTTGAAGGGTCTGAAAATTATGAGATAAACAGCAACTCGCAATTTTCACTGTCAGTTTTCAGTCAAAAACAATGTACAGCTCCTGATCCAGTAGTGTGTTGAACCATCCACATTTTTAGATGTTCTGTTGTAGAGTTCCTGATGTATTCAGGAATGGACCATGGCTTTAATGGGCTTAAATGAAGAACAGTTCTCCATCAACATAGTAACTGCCAAATAAAGCCAAAATCATTAGCCTTTCAGGACAAAATAAAGATGATCTGGTCTTTATCAGGTTCGGAAATAATTTAAAGCTAACCTTAACTGTAAAACACACAACCAATTCCACAGTTTAATGATTCATGATTTAAAAAAAAGAAAGTCAAATTGAAAAAGTGTCAAACTTTTCATGTAAAAAAAAAAAGAAAAGTATACCCCATGACAACTAAGAATACCAAGATTACCAGCAATGATGCTGATTCTTTTTCTATCAGCCTTTCCCAGTGATGTGGGGCAGTTTTAGCCCATTTCTCTACAGACATTTATTCTTGACCACAGGATTTCTTGTAGGTCAGAATCTGAACTTTCCTTCATTTTCTTGCTGATGACTCAGTTTGGGCCTAGCTTGACCAGTTAGATGACCTGTAACTACACTTTTGGATACTTCTGTATACTGTTGGCAGAAAAATAGTCCACATCATCACCTCTCCACCACCATGGAAGTCAGCTGGTTTGAGGTGTTTCACACATTTAACAGAAGAACACCTTCACGTTTGGTACCCCTCTCCTTGAACAGTATGATGGTTGGCCATTCCCATGATGTTTATGGGGATGACGTAAGCTCCTGGGCAATCAGAACTAATAATTCTGTATTAAAACAGGACAGTGAGGGGGAACAAATGTATTTTTATACAGTGCATGTAAACATCTGTTTTCATCTGCACCTGCAAACCACAATCTAAATCAGTCATTTGATGATTCTACATTTGAGGGAAAACATAATTTTCTTTTCCCTCATTCTCAGTTGTGGAAAGGTTGGACATCAGATTTCATTTTAATTGCAGTCATTTCCCGTTCATTTGTGTGCCATTTACTGCCAATCAGCCCCCCTTGATTCTGTTAAATTGTGTTCCCTCTAAACTGTCTGTCTCTGCTTGGTTTTTGGTTCACTACAAAGCTAGTGTCAAGAAATTTGCTGGTTTTGTTGCGCTGGTTGGCAATCTTCTTGGTTGGTTCCACTCTGCAGATGGAAAAATCTAGTCAACTATATTATAGTGGATGAACATTCTCAGCACACACGTGGGGTCCTTTCATCCTGCTTCCCTTCCTCTGACCTAATCAAAACTTTCTTATCTAATTAACCTGGCAGGGTTAATTGATCATCGAATCAATAATGTGGTTAAACTGAATTAGGCTTCTGTGTTCCAAATGTCTGGTCTGTCATTTAAGATGCTAAATATTTATCAGTGGGACATTAATTGTTAGAAAGCAATTAAAGTAAATTACGGGTGGGGGAAATGACAATTGTGCTCAAACATGTGACTCATAAGATTTCACCAGGATCAACGTTTACAACATAATACATGCTGCAATATGTTTATTGTTCATCCTAAGGTCTGTTTGATAGTAACAGGGTTCGGAAGAGAGTGGTTTTACTGAAAAATACCTAACTGAAATCTGTGCCAATCTATAATCCTTAAACACAACCAGAAAAATGGGGGGGAAAGTTTTGAATATTGCTATTGATTATTTGAAGACTGACATTCTAAATAAGCTATTGACTTCCCTTACATAATTTGTGGTTTACAGCACTACGATTTGTTATAGTTTTCTGTAAGTGATGGTTTTCTTTTTGTCCGTCTTCTACAAAGACCAAGTGGGTGGGTTGTAAAATGGTCCTGTCAACAAATTCTCCTAATAGATGTATGAATCTATGCTGCTCCTCCAGCGCTACCATGGACCAGTCAGTCAGTTTAGGTAGACAGTATGAGATTAAATTAAAATACACTCTGATGGTCACCCTGTACCAGGGTAAAGGCAATCGGTTACACAGACTGTTGTGTAGTTGTATAGTAAAGGGGAATAAATACAAATTCATCCAACACTTGTATATTTAAAGTTTTTGATACCATGTATCATAGTCCTTTCACTTTACAATTATCTGCTACTTTGTGTTGATTTCTGAAAAGAAATCCCAATAAAATTGTCTATAGCTTGTGGTTGTAGCGTGACAAAAATGTGGAGAAGCTTGGGAGTCATGAGCACTTTAGCAAGGTACTGCATGTGTCTGGGGTGGAGCTTACATAAAAGGTGGTTATCCTTTACTCATGTAGTGCATGAAAATATAGAGGCGTGAAAATGACCGTCCAAGCGAAGGTGTCAGTCTGCAACTGTTAATGGAAACTGAATGTAGGTCAGTTGCAATGCAATGAACAACTGTTAAGAAAGCAGGCTTCAACACACGTCCTAGCTAATACAGCTAGAAGTAGCAAGCTTTAAGCTTTATTAAAGTAGGGAAATTTCTGGACCAACAACCAGAGAGATCAGATTTTTTTTAAACACCTGATAGGTACATTTAGAAGACATGTCATAAAGTTTGTGTTGCCAACCTTCCCTGAAAATGCAGAACTGCATTTTCAGGGAACAGGGCTTCCAAAGTAATCAGTGAATATTTTAGAACTCCTCTAAAAATGCTTATTTTAACAGTTCAAATATCAAATATACTTTAATAGGCATTAATACACACAATGGAAACCATCTTAGCACTACCACAGAACCTAATATCTGCAGTCTTCCTAATACCCGCTCCTGGGGGTGCAGCCAATCAGCACCAAGAAAAGGAATAGCGCTCCAGGATTGGCTTAGCAAACACTAGCCAATAGCATGTCAAGTGGCGTCACTCCTGGTTACTTCTGTGTAAGGGACTGGATCTTCTAAATAACAATTTGGTAACTGAATTATTGTAAAAATAGAGTTATAGCCTCACTAGTAAAACTAATTATCTCAAAGTGAGACTTTCAACTTCTTCTATTCACTACTGTTGTTTTACAAAGCGACTATAACACTGTATCTTCAGAGTGAGAATGTTGGTTTGTTAGAATTTTAGCTTTTAAAATAAAATTTTTGTCACAAGAGAACATTTTCCTTTGTTGCAACTTACAGGCAGATTGGGGTCAACCCAGAGCACTTCCTAGGTAGGATGACTATTTGATAGGTCTCTAAGCTATTGCCTGTCAGAGAGCATTTTTCTACAGATTTTTCCCTGCTTTCCAAAACAAATGACCATATAAATCTTTCTCATATGTGCTCATATTCAAGCTGGAGACTTTGATGACTACTTTTTGTTGGGTGGCCATTGTGTTATTCACTGATGGCAGAATTCATAGCACCCACACTCTCTGGGAACATTTTGCATGTACTTCACTGCTGTTGTGCATTGTTTTTGTGTTGGTCTTTATCTTTTGACATATTTTTGACTTTGGACATAGAAACGAATAGGACTATTGTCATACAAGGCCTTGAAAGCCTTATATTAGAAGCCTTCCTAATATAATTATTTCCTGTTTACTTAAGTGATTGTGATGATGTCTGTAATTTATAATGCTCTAGTATGCAGACTATCTTTTGCTGTTGTTTTATAGTGGTTGTAAGGTGGTGACTAATTTAAGTCTGCAAATACACAGAAAGTCCCTGTTGCATACCTTCAAGTCATGGTCAGTTTAGAGAGATTCATCTCTACTCACATGTGCCCATAAGGTTAATTCAAATTATTAAACTAGGGAGATCTCTGTTACTTTCATCTTAAGATTTTTTTTACTTTCTTTAGGAATAGTTTTCATAACAACACAAAAACACAGCCACCTGCAGTGTCTCTGCCAGGTTCTGATCCCAAGAGACGTTTTGCTTATTATAGCCAGACTACAGAACTACAGAAAGTCTTCAGAGAGAGGGATTTAGGACACTGGCATATTGGAGACATTTATTGTCTGCAACCCTGGGGTATAACTTGTTAAACCGAACTATAGCAAAAGATGAGAAAATTCAGGAAAAGCTGTGAAGAGGTAAATGAATATAGAGAAAAGAAAAAGATGTAAAACTGTATTGGTTATGCATTTAATATGAATACACAATTAATCCATTATGTGGATGAAAGTTTTACAATAACCTTCAAAACTAAAAACATGCAAAGAAAAAAAAATCCAAACGATTTAGGGATTTAAAAAAAAAAAAAATTCTAAGGAAGTTGGTAATACTGTTTTCTATTTCAGTGTCTGAATAAAGGGGGTTAAATAGAAATTGATGGCATGCTTTTCAGATTTTCATTTGTAAAAATGTTGGAAAACATTTTTTTCCAACTTCAATTATGCCCTACAAAACATGGTCAAGTTTAAGGGGTGTAAATACTTTTTCCAGGCATTGTACATATACTACTCCTCAAATCAAACTTTATTATTACCGCTGTCCTAAACAAAGCATTCAAACGTAATGAGGAAAAATTGTTCAAGGTTAAAGGGTGGAAACTGAAACAGAATCTTGTAAATGGAAAAGTTGAATGTTCATCTGGAGCCCATCTTCAAACTCTTTTCTACATTTTGGGGGCATGATTGTAATGTAGAGGACTTTCCACTCATTCACTGTCTATTGGGATGTCAATCCAAACTTAATTTTAAGTTTTAACATTATTAGGTTGAAGTTAAGGAACCGAAGCTGTTGAGGGTGCATTACATCATGCCTGGACCTTGCAGAAACCAGAAAACAAGGATGTGAGTATTGTGTGAGTGTCCGCTTGTGCATAGTGGGTTACCAAGCAGGTTAGACAGAATATTTTCTAGATGAGATGTTTATTTACACAAGCCATAAAACTCATCCAAACATGCTTGTGTGCTCAGTGCATAAATTTTTCATCTTACAGTACTTGGAGAGTACGAATAACCAGATAGGCAGCATTATGGTTTGACACTGTTCATTCACATTACAACTCACATACATTCACACGCATGTTAAATGGATAATTGTGGCCACATGGACACAAGCATAAATAAAGACACATTCATAAAATTACTGACACTTATTGCAAAAATTATCCATATTGTTGACAGGAAGCAGTAGGTCATGGTGGTAAACACTGAACATTTAAAAAATAGAGCAACAGAAACAATAAAGTACTGTTTACATAGATACAATAGCAGAAAATATAATGGCCTCTCTTTCCTCTTGTGTCTCATAGCACTAAGCCTATTTACCTGATGCTCACAGAATGTACTGCCATCTCCAAAAATAACACACTGCCGAGACCCTTCTTCCATGTTCTTCAATCGCGGAGCCCAGGCTTTTAAGTAACACCCAGTAACTCTAGCTCACGTGTTTGGGTGTTTCTTTTCTCCCGCTAACAGATTTATGGCAGAGATCTTTTATTGCCATCCCTGGACTCCTATTTAAACTTGACTACTTTCGAAGAAGAGATGTAGTGATTATTAGTAAAAGCATTTTATAACAACATTGTGAGAATCTGCAGCATGTAAAGTTTTACCACTTGAAAACACAGAGAACACAATTTTAAACAATGCTTTTCTCGATGAAACTCTGTAGTCACAGTATTGACTTAAAGGTGACATCAATCTGAAGTAATTATGAATATTATTGATAGGCATCTGATAACTATACTGCAAGTTGCACATGCTCTTTACAGCCTTATTTTCTCCACCCCGTAGATGAATTTTACAGGCAGTTTGAGGATTTATTTGGAAACTTTTTCTCCCCCCCCCCCCTTTTGGGCTTTGACTGGCAATTTTAAAAGGTCTTTTTTTCCTTTTGAAGATTACTTAGGAAATTTACCTTTTAAAATGAAAAAAAAAGATTTCAGAATGTTCCAGTACATGCCTAAAGCGGTTTGAATGACACTTTGATAATAAAGTAATGCTTTTCCATATGTCCTTTTAGGTTTTATCCTAAATTAAAGCAAGATGTGGATAAAAATGACAAACGTTAGTGATGCACCAAGAAGTTGACTGGTGGAAAGAGTTGGCAGATTTTTTGCTTGATTGGCCCTGATGGTCAGTGAAAAATTCAAAAATCTGATAATTTTTCAATTAATGCACTACAAGGTCATAAAATGATACTCTTCAGTGTAGACGCTGGTATTGAGTGATGAAATCAGCTATTTTCAATATCTGTGCAGTTCAGTTAGAGGAAGCAGAAATATGCAAGAAGCTTTTTAAAAAGGAGCTAGATTTTCTACATGTCAAGACATGTCTGTGGGTTATTCAGGCGGCAAGGGAGGAAGAAAGCAAACTTTCAGCAGATGACAGGAAGGCTAAATAGAGTACACAAATGTGCCATTTCATCATTCATTTTTGTCAGCATCAGTGCAGAAGTTATTTGTGATTTAGTTAATCACAAAAAATACCACAAATATTCTATGACAAAATCGAACTACTGTCACATACAGTTTATAGTCCGTGGTTCTACAAGGCATTTTACAGTGTTTCTCATTCACTCGAACACAACAAAGCGGTGGAGCTCCCATGCAAGATGGTGGCCTATCAGGAGGAACTTGCTCCACGACACTTCAGCATGTGGAGGGTACTCCTTCTACATGCTCGCTACCACCTGAGCCACAGTGGCCCAACACTGTTTCAGACAGGATTTTTCAAGTCAAACCATAATGGAAACTCATGGAGAACAGTTTCATTAAATATGTTTATGTTACATAATAAACATGTGAGTAAAAATGAAATAACTGCAAGACTCAGAATATGTTTTAGAAATTTTCACTCATTCAGTGATTGAAAGGTTGGACTCCAAAAAGTCTGAGCTTTTCTGGTTGTTGACCTATCCAACTGGTAGTCTGGGAGGGTAGCAGTGTGCAGCACAGTGATGGTGAAGGACACTGAAAAGCAGGGTTGGAAATTACATTTCACTAATTTGTCCTAAAATCAATTAGTGTAGTAAGTTTGTTGCTTACGGTAAATATGAATTTTGGACTCATTGGTCACTGGCCAAGTAACAACTGTTTGACAAGCAGTAATCATAATCATACCTCTTGAAATTATCAAATACATCTACAGACTAAATTGTACTTTATTGGGATTTTATGTGATAGACCAAAACAAACTAGTGGGTGAAGGTAAAGGAAAATGATGCATGTCGCTGCCAACAAGCAGCAAATGTGGAAGAAAATGCTCTGTGACTGTTTGGTAGAAAAAAAACAACAACACTGAACATCACCTTGAACACACCATCCCCAAAGAGATGCATGGTAGTGGCAGCACATGCTGTGGGGACGCTCTGCCTCAGCAGGGACAGGAAAGATGGTTTCCATTTCTTTCCACCTCAGAATAAAGCACTACTTTCTGTTGGTCTATCACAGATGCTTAAACTTGTGGTTGTAACCTGACAGAGCAACGCCCACTGTTATTGGTCATATTGATCTTTCTTTATCTAAATCTGACATGATTTAGAGTTCTCTCATCCCTGCATCATCTCATTATCAGCTTAGGTCCTTTTTTCCCTGCCAGCAGGCTTTTAATGGTAAATTAATTCACTGACTGTAAATAGTAGAAGCAACTGAGGCCCTTAAATGACAGTTTGAGAAGTCTTTTTGGATTCAACAGTAATACGCTGAAAACCACAAAGTGAGCGGGAGTGGTCTTTAATTGGCCAGTGGAGCTGTTCTGGGTGATAATCAGTTATCATTATGGCAACGGCCGTAATGAAATGGAAACACCCAGAAAATAAACATAGGAAAGTCATTGCAGTCCATCAAACATCTCCAGGCTGTGAGTATCCCGCAGGCAGGATGGCACACTTCCAAGCTAGTCCAAGTCCAATAAATATACATGTGAAGTAACAAACAACACTGTTACGATCATACATTTTCCTCCGTGTGAGGACAATTAGTCCACAGGGTCGGGCGAGACAGTTCTAGCGGTGCATGGCAGTTCTCTTTGGCCACTGTCAATTCACTCACAGAGCCCCTGAGTTTTCTCAGTGGGGCCTTGCAGACTGACAGACAGAAAAACTGCAGCACACTGGGGGAGAGCAGGATGAAAACCCATGGATCGATGATGGAGTTGAATGAGAGGAACAGGAGGGCTGTCAGGTCAGATTCATGAGACTCCTGGAAAGGCCATTTAGAACTGGCAGGAGAGGTGTTGGTAGAGTTGATGGTAGAGTTGATGTACACTCGGACCTGTGAGATTGACGGAGAAAGGAGAGTTAAATCAGCTTTTAAGATTATGATCCTTACAGACATGACAGTTCTCTCTCCTTGATCTTTTTCACAGTTTAACAACCACGAATTTAATGTATTTTAGTGGGATTTTATGTGACTGAATAAACAAAAGTGTTGCATAAATGTAAAGAGAAATGAAAAAATAATGGTTTTCAAATTTTTTTATTTTTTTTTTGCAAATATGATCTAAAAAAACTTGTGAATTTATATTCATTGTTTATTAAATAACCTAAAGCAGTGAATCATTTTAATTCCTGTTAACCATTATTCACATGGTTCTGGAGTTAAAGGCATGATGTATGAACACTTTTGCAAGGTCATATAATGAGCAAACCCATTGCGTGACAAAGGAGGGCTACTCAGGAAATCACTGTTGTTTTCAGTTTCACTATTCTGTGGATTTGAAAACATAGTGATTAGTCCATGCCATTAATGATTTAGGCGATCCAAAGCTGCTTTTGGTTTTCCTAGCTGAAAAATGTTTTTAGTACTGTAGCCATCTGTTTTTATGATGGAAAAAACAGCAATATTTTATGCAAATCTGTAGAAAATAAAGAGGTCAGATTCTTATTGGTGTCCAACTCGAGACAGCTTTGTCACTTTTTCTCAACAAAATAAGCACATGAAGGATATGGCTGTCACAAGCTGTTGCAATAACATCATCTATAGCTGTGGAGATATAATGGAGATGAATGGGAATGCCTGCCTTTCAATTACAAGCACTTTACCCTACAAAGACCATAGTGGTCATTTCAACCCACTTGACAATTAGGAGTGTTTACTTTAGGTACTAGACTGCATCTGTAAGAGCCTATTAAGATTTTCAGTTTTGTTTAAAAAAAAGAGCAAATATGTCACATTCACATGAACAAAAGCTTTCCAATTTAATGTCAGTAAAGTAGACAGTAATGTGCCGACAGGATGTTTACAGAGCACACAGTTAATATTCAAGTTCATCTTTAGCCTATGACTCAAGCAACCCCAGTGACAGTAACAAATGCACTCATTTGTGTGTGTTTTGTGGGGGTTTTTAAAGAGCTGGATGTTTAATGCTAAGCCAGAGGTGAGTTGACATTCCTCTGTAGATACCTGCCAATTTGGTTTACACACAAGATACACATTTAATGAAATAATTAGATGCTATAAAACAAAGATTGCAAACTTTTCTCTACAGCTATCGTTCACATCTGTGGTTTAGCAGATGACACACTTCAGTTTCAGAGGATGTGGTTCTCTTATGTCTCAGTTATCTCTTGGTGTACTGTGGGGTTTTTTAATTAAAAAAAAAAAAGCCAATTATTTAAATTTAAATACTTTTACTACACAAAATTCATTATTTCAAACAAAAGCCTCTGATATGCTTACAATATATGCCCACCATCTGGAGTTCTGGAGAACTATTTCTTCTAGAAATCGATGACATATCAGCATTAACATCCATATTGGGCGATGTTATGATGTTAGTCTGTTTTTTTTACATTTCGGTTTGGGTCTAAGATATGAACTTGGGCCGACATTAATGACAAATGCTTATTTCCATCTTGTTGTCATTTGTGTATGTGTTCCTGGGAGGGGATTGACCATGTGAATTTGTTTGATCATGTGATAGTGATGCAGCACAAGATTGTAGGGTGTTAAACTAAAGCAGAGAAGTAATGTCAGCGATGCAGTTGTTTTTCCATGGTGTGGAAAGGGTAGGAAAATATATCTGTTATCACTCTTATTAGCAATGAATGTATCAGATATTGATATCGTCACTATTTTTTTTTTTTTTTATATATATCATTGCATCTCCATCATTAAAAATATGGAAAAAGTTTGGCACAATTGGTAATATACCAGGACTAACAAACTGGGTAAGGAGAACATTAATCAGAGAAGCAGTTAAACCACCTCAAATCTGTCATTTATAGTAGAGTAGCAAGAAGAAAGCTGCTGTCCACAAAAAACCCCACAAGAAATCTCATTTGCAATTTGTCACAAACCATGTAGATCTGGTCAGATGAGACCAAACCTAAACGTTTTAGTCTGCATGGTATGAGTAGCGGAAAACTTAACACTGTAAATCGCCCTGAACAAATGGGTCCCATGGTGAAACAGGGTGGTGGCAACATCATGCTGTGGGAAAGCCTTTGTTCAGCATCAAATCAGAGTTGATGGAAGAATGAGTCAAGATAAATCATGGAAGAAAACCTGTTAGAGGCTACAAAACACTTAAGACTGAACATACTGAGTAGTTTGTTACAGAAATATTCATATGTCGGAATGGCCTAGTCAATGTCCAGACTTTAATCCAATCTGTGGAGAATCTGTAGTAACACTAGGAAACTATAGCAGTTGCCTTCCACTTTACTACTGTGCTCTACTTTCTGTTGGGTTATTACATAAAATTCAAATTACATACAGAGAAGTTTCCAGTTGTAAAGTTGTTGCTGTAAATACTTTTGCTCGCCATTGTAGGTCTATATGGCTCAGTTCTTAAATGGTCCTAAAATCTCTAGAGGTTTGTAAGAATACATCTGGTCTGCCCTTAAAAAGTTTATGGTTTTAAAACAAACCCATCTAATAAATAAATCTCTCTGAACTCAACTTCTACTCGACGGATTAAGGTGCTATGTTTTAAAAGCTGTCATGGCTGACTGATGACAGAATTCAGAGTGTAAAAGTTACACTAGCCACAGATGTAAAATGAATTTGACTGTAATCGTACCATCGATGCATTTAATTGCATTTTAATGTCTTCCTTCTAAAATAAAATGAAAGACTTTTTTTCCTCACTAACTCCAACATGTTGGGGGCTTTTTTTGCATTCCTGTAATCCATGATTGGGGATTACTCCAGTCAAAAGTATTTGGCCTTTTTAAAGTAAAACACCTTTTCAAAAGGTAGTCATTTGATTAGTGTTCCTGGTGTGAAGATAGAGCAGCAGGTTTCCTGGTTTCACCCTGATGGGTGAAATAAATCAGCAGCTTGGACAGCTTGAATGAGAAGCGGTAAATTCTCTGGAGCCATGGCCCCAAGGTTGGGAACCGGCTTTTTAATACAATCCATGGAAGTTATGCTCGCAGGTTTAGAAAATGCTCCTACCGTCCCTCTCAGGGGGGTCAGAAAGGAACAATATACAGTTAAATTTGAGAGAAAAGCAGCCTTTGTGGAGTAAGTATGTTCTCTAACACCTCTTTAATTCACTTCCTGCTTTCCATTTATCGTTTTCTTTTTTTTCCCCCTCAGTTTCCTGTCATCTTCTCTGTCCCTCTCCTTTTATCTTTGGCTTTTCACTGCATTTTTTTTTAATCTACTTTGTGCAGAAACGATGCAGAGGCATGACGCTTACTGGGCTGTTTGCTGCTGTTAAACTGCTGCAGACTTATAGCCCAACTGCATTCTCCACAGTTAAACATGCCTGTTAAGTCTTGCCGCACATCAGCAGCTGTTAATGTGAAGAGTAAAAATAGGGCTCCAATACTTTAAGAGTTTACAAGCTGCTGTGTTACTGCGTAAATTTCAAAAACTGTTCTGACAATAAAAATGTCCATATGCTTTTATTCTGTCTAAGTCGGGACCAGCTTTTATTAATTTCTCTGATTACTGTCAGTCCTCGACATGTGTGAGAAACAAAAATAGGCTTTTTTTTCCCGTTTGTTTAGCCAGGCTGAGCTATGAAATCCATCTCACACTGCGAGACTATTTTCCTCTCCTCTGAGCACCAACAGGAAGCGTAATAAAAACGTTAATGTGAAGAGGCTGAGAGAGTGTGATGATCACAGAATGCATTACTATTTTCTACCTCTCCACGAGTTTCTTTTTTTCTCTATCTGGAAAGCTGCTGTTTGGCCTTTTTAATCATTAATGCAATCAAATATAACCGCAGGCTCATCACATTCACACACGTCATCTTGCTGCTGTTTCATACTGGAAAAAAAATTTAATATAATCTAGGTGTCTACATGTGTATAGACAGTGGTGTCACTTTCTTGTGCCCCCACCCCCATGAGTATTTAGATTAGGTTCTTAGTAAATTATTCATCTGCTGTAGTAGATGTAGTATGAAACACTCATGATGACTGAAGCCTGTTGGCTTTAAAGCTTGAAAAATGCTCAACAAACTATGGTTTGGATTCAAAATGTGTGGGGGAAATCAGATGTATCTATAAAATATTTTCAATAAGTTCAAGCAAAAGTTGTCATTTCCTATGAACCTGTTTACATTTTGTTAAGTTTTCACCAAAAACAAACTTAAATTGCATGGAATTTATTTGGGCTGTACAATATTAGGAATATATGATATTGTCATCATGTCAATATATTTAATAACATGAAATGTGAATTACACACGTGGAAAAATTATTGGTACCCCTCTGTTAATGAATTAAAATCCCATAATGGTCACTGAAATAACTTAAAACTGAAAAAGTAGTAATAATTTAAAAAAAATTAAAAAAAAAACTAAAATTAACCAGTAAATTGTGGTTCAGCAGAATCATTTAAAAAAATAAACAAATGAAACAGGTCTGGACAAAAATGATGGTACCGCTAGAAAAGATTGAAAATAATTTGCATGACCAAGCTTGTAAGTAATCTGTCTGCCTATTTAAAAGGTGACAAGTAGTCACTGGACTGTCTGGTGACATGGTGTGAACCACACTGAACATGGACCACAGTTGAATTTTGACAAAACTGGAGCTTTTTCGTAAGGCACATCAGCTCAATGTTCACAGATTCAAAAATGAGGCATTACAAGAAAACAACACTGTCCCTACTGTGAAACATGGAGGAGGATCGGTTCTGTTTTTTGGGGCTGCTCTGCTTCATCTGGCACAGGGTGTCTTGAATCTGTGCAGAGTACGATTAAAATCTCAAGACTATCAAGGCAATCTGGAGAGAAATGTGCTCCCTCGTGTCAGAAAGCTTCAAAGTGTCATGAGTCATAAAAACACCCAAGAATTGCGAAGAGCAAAACATTGGACTATTCTGAACTGGCCCTCTGATCTGAACCTGAAACTTAATATTGGTAAAGGCTTCCTACATCCTGCAGCAGGGCTACGAGTGTCAACCTGATTAATGGAACGGTTGCTTGGACATATGAGGAAATTTATATGGATGACTTGAAACTATCATTACATAACGAGATGTGATAATAGACAAGATATAAGCCAGATGAAACAGCTCTCCAGTGTATAGATTTGTAATCATCAATGTGCAAATCGTAAAACACAGGGAGGTGGGAATGTCTGCTGTTTATCAAAGGCCTTGCCAAAGTCAAGTCTATTCTGCTTTACTGAACCTAGTCACTAGAAGCTTATACTAACATTAGTTCTTATGTTTTTGAATTCATGTATGTTTGTATTTTATGGGGATTTTTGTGTCCAAATTTCAGTGTGTTCTGTCTCTTGTGGGCCCACATGTGACCTCAGCTGCTTATTATTAAACTTGAACTCACGGTTCATCTATACCCTCAGAAAATCTATACAAGCCATCGGCTGAAGTCACTTTTGTTTTATTGAAGTTTATGTTTTCCAAGCTTGCCATCTTGGAAAACATGAGTCAGACTTGTCAAACTTGAGTCTGTGTTTGGATTCTATTAGAAAGGTCAGAGGTAAATCAGTCCAACGGAGACTCACTCACATATTTCTATAGGGACATGTTTGAAACTTCATGGGAGTTTTAGCTGCACCGGATCAGCTAACGTTGGCCAGATTATCCTCTCTAGATGCATAAAACCTTGCCCCCTGTGGTCCTATCTCTTCTTTTTTCTGTCTTTGGACCAGTCTTTGTAGGTCATGACTTCTGCAGACTGGAAAACATCCCATTGGAGATGCAGCTGCCAAAATGCTATGACTCAGCTGTCTAGAGATTTATCTTGGCAAGAAATCCTTTATTCTGCTCACCTTGAACTGCATAGAATCTGATATATCTTACCCCCTCTGTTCTCTTGACTCTGCTCTTGTGCCTTTACTCTGGCTGTCATTGTTTCCCCTCACTGTACCCAGATCACCTGTTTTATTTTGCCTCCTGATGAGATGGCGACAAAAGCTGATTCCTGTGTCCTCTATTTGCCTACAGGGGTGTTACCCGTGTGCAGTGGAGGACAATTTAAACAGCAGCACTAATACTGGTACAATCTAATGCTTTTTCTCTAGTTGTTAGAATAACAAAAAGCTTTAAAGCTCTTTCAAAAGTATTCATAGCCTTTAAGCTTTTTTAGATTTTGTCCAATTACAACCACAAACTTGGAGTACTTTTATGAGATGAACCAACATAAAATAGTGCAAAAGCCTCGACTGCTGCAAAGCATCCCTACATCATGATGCACCACCAGCAATTGTATTTGTGTGGATGGTGTTGTCATCCAGGACACCTTCTTCAACATGATTTTTTATTTTTTATTGCTTGCAACAAACTTAAAACTTAAGTTTTAAGTAAGACTTTCAATGCCTTTCAATCACCACCGTTACATAAATGCCTCTGTTATTAGATTATTAGTAAAAATAGATTCGAACATCATTTTCAGCTCATTTATGTGCTACCTTGTGATGTTCTATTTTAAAATCCTGAAATACATTGAAGTACATGGTTGTACAATGAAAACGCTCAATCGATTTGAAGTCATTTCCAGGTACGGTACAGTTAAAATCATTTCTTTAGTACATTAAAACTGTCATAATGCTTCAGTGTTGCATATCAAATTAAATTGATAAAATGTTGTTCATGAAGGTTTTGGTTTATTGCTTGACAAAAAAAAAAAAAAAAAAAAAAAAAAGATCACTTTAACTGTGCCTGTTGTAAATGAGTCTCAGAGCGTATAACTTGAACAGTTAGTTCAGTCTTCCTGTGGTCTCTGTGGAATATTAATTATGCTATTTAAAAAACCAAGCTCGAAGCAGAATTTTGCTTTCGCTGCAGAGATGATCGTTTCCAGCAGCAACGGAGACAACAGCGCACAAGATGGCACTATGGTCCATTACAGCTGTCCACACTTAAGTGCACAGCATCTAACACTGCAGGAAAAACATGATCGATTTTGCATTTCATGTCAGAAGTGTCACTTAAAAGCCAATGTGGTTGCATACAGATTGCTCTGGAGACGCACTGAGACAGCGTAATGGCTGGGTGATGAGTCATTTATGGGTACTCATTGATTCAGGCACCCAGAATCCCCTCTGTCTGTGCCAAAACCATTAGAGGTAGTCTAGGGAAAGCGTAGCATCAGCTCTGGCATCAGCTCATCATAAGCTTGTTTCAGATATTCATTATATCTGTTTAATCACACTGGCTGTTGGTGTACAGAGCAGCTTAGAAGTTTACATACATTCATTATCATCTTGAATGTTATACAATTAGAGCTTTTAATGATCTAGTTGAACAGCCGTTTGGTTGGAGGTGAATGATAATACAAGAAACAACTAGAACTGGGTGCATTTATTTGAATTCTCTGTGGAATTTCAAATCCACTATGTGTCAAAATTACACATAAAAGCTCGAATATGTATATACCTCCCACACTAACACTGAGATGGTCCCAGAGAAACCAGTTGAGCCAATTTTGTGGAAAACAAAATGCTTCTGGTATTATTCTGGCTGGTTATTTGACCACTTTTTTTGGCAGAGTCGATAAAGTTTACCTAAGTTAGTAGGTTTTCTGGCACGGACCTGACTTGGAAGCATTGTGCATAAATCTTCAATACAGTAGTTATTTCACTAAATGTTAGTCTGCTTTATTTATTCCAGAACCAGTTCTGATATGAATTTGGGATCATTGTGGTGTTCAAACACCGAACAATGTGCAATCTGACCCAAACTATCACCCTCTGATAGGGAGTTGGTTCAAGGCTCAAGCCTTTCTGAAACTGAAATAAGCTGGAACACCAGTGTCTAATATGGACCGAGGGCATGCTGACCAAGGAAAAAGATCCTGTTCCAAGATAAACAAATTCAAGTCTAAATAAGGACACAGTGACAAGCCAAATGTCTTCTGAAGAAAAGTGGTCAGATGAGATGATGGCAGACCTATGTGGCTACAATAACAAGAAATATGTTTAGTGAATTTGAATTAATTTTTTCAGACCAAAGAGCTCTGTACCAACTGTCAAGCACTGTGGTGGAACAATTATGCTTTGAGTTTTCTGCCACTGGTGTTGATGGATTGAGATCATGAATAAAGCCTACCCCAAACTTTTTCTACATCATCTTAAAACACAAGCTAGATGATTGAAACTGGACAGAATTGGCTGTTCCAACCGGACAATGGTTTAAGAAGGAATCCAACAGCCTGACATAAGCTTCAGGAATGAACCTGACCACATTCTTCAAAAGAATTTTGACTTTACTTAAAAGATAAGTCAATGCCAGAAAAACTTATTAAAATAAATTAACTCCATCAATTTTTGTAATAAGAGTGATCAAATACCCTGCCACAATTATGGCTTGTTGCCTCTGTGCTTAATTCTGATGATTTGTTATTATTTTCTGATATTCTTATATTTAAAACCCACTTAAGCGGTTTCCTAATTCCACCAAAACATAGAAATTCATATGCATGATCAAATGCCCAAAAATGACATTCAGGCCCATGATGAGTGCATGTTAACGTACCGCTGCTGTATAGAAATAAACAGCTAATCCTCTGCCAAGCAAAATGATCTTGAGTTGATTAAAGTTCTATCTTCATATTTCTGTCAGCTAGCCAAACTAAACAAACCTTGTTCCCTTTAGGTGGACACAGTATTGACCTGCTGGTATTTAGCTAAATCACTCCAGGTTATCAGACACATCATAGATTCTATCAGTGTTGTGTTATGCATGCGAGATTTATGATTCCAATTTCAAAGCCAGATACACTTATAGTCTCATTACAGTTCCCATCCAAACAGCTTCCTGATTTACTGATCACATCCTGGTTTCTCCAAACTTCAATTATACTCAGCCATTGTATCTGCAACCTGCTGATAGCAGAGGGTTCTCCTTTAGAACACAAGGTTTGCTTTGTGTTTCTTGTTTACTCCCATTTTTATTGAGCTCTTGTTAGTTTTTTCCATTGTATCATAGTATTTGACATCTTTAAAACATGTGCTGATGTATTTAGATGCTTTTTTCAGGCATTAAATCTACAAATCTCACACACAATAACTTAAATTTATACCCAGTTTGTTATTAAATCTACATTTATCTTTCTACTATTTGAACTTTTGCCATCAGCACCATCATAATGCCTCTTTTTCCAGCCTACATTAAATAAAAATACAATTAACCAGAGATAAAAGCTGTACTAGCCTCAAAACAATACACTGTATCCGCTTTGACTTTTTGACATGCTTCTGGTGAAACCTTCACTGATGAGACATCAAACCACAGAGCAGGTTTTTTATAATCTTTCACTTTTAGCTGATACTGATCAGGTCAGATATACTGGAGAGGAAATAGTGTTGAATGTCAACATGTGTTTGCGTCCCTGAAAATGAGAAAATGAAAACTGCTGTCTGCTCATGAGTTGTTTGACTTTTTCTGATATTTTCACTCAACCTTTGACATCTAATGAAGCCGATAATGGCAGTCACCATAATAAGTCTTATTCATTGGTTTTTCAAGATGAGAAAATTGCCTTCCCAGTGAAAGTTGTCATCCTGTGCTGATGGGATATTTTTGTCACTATCATGTTATAACAAAATGTGTTCTCTTGTAATAAGGAGATATTTGTTTGAGGAAAATGCCTAGTATATGACCTCACAAGATGATTCTAAGGCGTTTCTTGTAGTTTTTCATTTCATTCAGCATCTCTGTACTTACCACTCATAAGCTGCATAATTCATACTCAATTTGGGGTAAAAGATCAAGACTGTGATCAATCTTAGTTTACAAAGCATGGCTAGTTATCAGCCTGACCATGAAAAGCTAAAAATCCAATGTATTCTGTGTTCTATACATATTTAGTGTTGGCAGCATTCCTTAGCACTACTGGGTTACACTGACAACAACACTCTTCAGTGTAGAACTGGTAACTGAGGGAACAGTATTCAAGGTTAACCTTTTTTCAGCATTTGTGACGTGTTTAAAAACGAAATCAACAGAAGGCATCTGAAGCTATTTAACAGGAATGCAGATATAGATGCTTCTATAGCTGCAAGTTGGCTGTTCATTCAGGCTCTCAGTAGAGAGAGAGACTTTGACAGTTACAGGTAATTTCATACTAGTGAAGTTTTTGCAGTTTTGCAACTGTCATTTTTTTTTAAGTGAAAAAAGGTGCAGTCTGCTGCTGATTGTCAAGCCAACCTCAGCATATAACAGGAGGTCTGAATGTACTATAGCAAATTGTTCTGGTTAAGACCATGTCACGTCTGTCTTGAGCTTCAGATCTCTGTCCATTATGGAAAATGTTAGATTTGTAAATCTTGGCAGCATTTTGGAAACCTCAGAGCTAGGTAAAGTTCTGCTGAGGAGATCATTCCAACGCCACGCCCCCACCCCCACCCCGAAGCAGTGGTGATGATTAACGATTCAAATTTTTACAGCTTTGGTTTGTTGTTTATCTGATCTAAAGTCTGATCAAACCACAGCATTCATCCCTGTTGTGTGTGCTCTCATGTCAAGGTCTAAGGTCGAGACTATTGTGTTTTAAGTATTGTCAATAATGTCTTCCAATAACATGCATTTCATAATATTTAGCCATTATAGTCTGGGATCAGAAAATCCACCATATCGATAATAGTATTAGTATAGCATAACTATAGTTCTTAAACAGAAAGTGGAATTTGCTAAAATTTGTATCTGTAGATCAAAGCTTTAGATCAGAACTCAGTCAAACTCTGATTGGTGAATTTCTAATCATTGCTGCCAGAAGCTCTGTCGAAGTACAACTATGATTTACTAGTTCATAGCATAGTGATGCCGAATGATTAAACTGGGTGGATCTTTACACCACAATCATCTTCTGAGTCCAAAAGTAAGCATTTTCTTAATACCTTGAGAAAACTACACATAAACATTTATTGCTGTGATGGATGTTTAAAATTATAAACACCAAGGTGTGTGTCATCTGATGTCATCTTACCACCAGGGGCATTGTGCAGATGATGAAGATGATAGTCATGAAGACCAGTGGGATAAGGTGCTCCACTTCATGAGCCACAAATATCCTGCGCTCGCTGCTGGATCTCATGCTCTTTATCACTGATCCTTGCCTGCTGCGACGCCGGTACATCCGGAATAGCTGGTATGCCACAAAACCGTTGCAGGCTACAATCGACAGCACCAACACCAGCATAATTGTGGCATACAAGTTAGCATAGACCCGGTGCCCAACTTGTGAAGGGTTCATGTCGATGAAGCACCATGTGCCAGGGCAGTATTGTACATATTCACCGAATTTCAAAAAGGGAAGCAGACAGAATAAGGTACATATGAGAAACATAACAGGGATTGTGATATAAGCCCATTTCTTGGTGACAACCCGGTTGTACAGGTAGGGTTGCCCTATAGCAAAACATCTGTCCAGTGCTGTAACAAAGAGGAGCGACATGGTGGCCAGGCTGAAGAAGGTCATGCTGACACCAAAGTACTCACACACACTGCTAGTACGATTGTTATTAGGAGTACTGATAGAGTTTGGAGCCATCCCAACCAAAGTCGTGTTCCATGCATAGGCAATCTGAACGAAGGGGCTGGTCAGGCAAGTCCCAGACAGGTCCGTGAACACCAGTGAAATGATGAAGATGTGGAACAACCCTCTATGCCGCCTGTCATCAGCCCTCGCGTCTCTACGTCGACGGATTTCCAGGATTACCAGGGCAGCGACATTGCCAAAGACTCCTAAGGCAAACATGATGGCACTAGTCATTGGAGAGTTGCCATCATTTATAGTTTTCTGGGAGTGGCATTTATCATATCTCTCCGTCATGGCAGAAGCCATCCTTCTTCCCCTTAATGAAAAACGGTTTCCGTAATTCCAGCAGAAGCTTTAAAATGGATCTTTAAGTGGTTGTCTGGAACCATCCTGTGAAAACAAAAAAGAAAAATATTTTAGAGATTGAGAGCAGCAACAATTAAACTAACAATCAGTTGACCTCCATTTTGCACTCACTCACGATTTCATCCCTTTCTACCAGTAAATCTTGTAACAATGTACCCAAACATTGTCAATCAGTTCATTTCTCTTGGTAGTTAAATACTTTAATGAATTATGGAGATGAATAGAAATAAAATAAAAAAAAAAAATAACTTCCTACTTTAATATAACATTTACTAAATTTTATTATTTAGTAAATTTACTACATTTTATTATTTAAAAAAATAATAGGCTTAGGACTAAAATGTGTAGCGTGCATTTCTTTTTCTTTTGGCATACAAAGCAAACCTTAAACAGTTGTTGAAAAATGGTTGAGTAAATGAGTCAAAAATGTGCCTGTTTTTTAAGAAGAAAACTGGAAAGACTAACAGAGAGACTCAAACTACTGGTCAAGATTATTTTTTTGGGAGAATTTATGAACGTCTGGCCACTTGGAAATACAATTCACAGAAATATAGGCTGTCTCCAGATGTTTTCAGTAGGCAGGTTTATTTGAAGTCAGATTTAATTGAGTTCAACTCAAGTAAAACCAATCAAACCCTAGCTAAATTCACAATAATTACATTTAGTCTAACTGTATGTTAAATCTTAAGTCTCCTGACCAGAGCATCCTTGAGGCTGGGAGCGGCAGTAAAGAGAAAAATCTCCTTCTCAACAGGAGGAGACGTTCAACAGATTCAGAGCACAGCCATCTGGCTTGACCAATCAGAGGCCAGATACAAGACAGATGATCTCTATATACCCTAAGTTCTTCTAGCCAGCGGCTTTTTACATTTTATCTCCAAATAAAATGGTCTGCAACCTTTACAATTTTAAGAGAAATTTTGGTCTCACTCCCATAAAATTAATATAAAGTCACAAAATGTACATGACTAAATATTATTACAGTTTTTAAATACCTAATATAAATACATTTATTTTATGGTTCAATTAAAGAAAACACATTTTTAGTCCTTTGTAGGTTTTCAAACAATGAGGAATGTCACCAAAAATGTGTTCTTGAATAGAGCATGTCAAGTTTTATGGTAATTAAAAAAGCGGAAAGTAGTTTGCAGTCTAATGTGAAATGAAACAGACTGAACAAAACCAAAAAATTTATTGTGTTATCACAATTATTATGCAGTGGAAATTATACTCAAAACTAGACTTATATATTTAACCCTACCTGCTGACTTGGATTAGTTTTGGCCAAACGTATTAAGAGTAACTGACATCCTGCAGGTTGCAGACCAGTTTTATGAATTACAGCCAGTCGGATCATCAGAAACACCTCAGATCCTCTGATTCTGCCCGAACATCAGATAACACTGTAAATGATGGCTTTGTTCCAACCTGCTTTTATATGCTTACCTTCCAGCCATCGAACAAAGAACTTGAAAGTTTCATCTGTAAAGAATGTGTACTTTTCTCCCTGAGTTTCAAACTATTTGGACTCAATGTCAACAACTGTGACTCACACTCACTACACTATTCTAATTTGATATTTAAATACTTTGTGTAGATTAACTTTCGTTGTACAAGTACATGGAGCGTACATTACGTTAGTTCATCTGTTATTTAAGAAGGAATGCATTTCATATTTTAAAACAACCCGTTCCTCAAGTACTGCTCCAGTTTTAGAATTGTGAAATCAAGAGTTGTTCCTCTTCTAGGTTATGATTTAACAGACATCAGCTGACACGCTTAACTGTAAACTGTCTATTTCCTGAGAAATGGATGAAGGCACGTACACAAGAAGCTTTCTGCAGGGGGCAGAACATGCTTAGATATTCAAAAGTCCAGTTTCTAACACAACTGTCGCTAGAACATTCGCCCTGTAAATTCATACAGCTGTTGCCATGCTCAAATTATATCGCTTTAAGAAGTATTCATACTCCTTCAACCTTTTCACATTTTACAACAAACTTCAAAGGAATGTTCTTTTGCTTTTTGTTGCTTTTGACAAAGTAGTTTAAAATTGTGAAGCAAAAACAAAATGGTGTATGGACTTTTATTTAACACAAGGACACACAGCATAGACAATCATATCAACCAGGGTAATTACATGAACTGGAGAAAACCAACGCATGCATTCGAAGAACATGCAAAGTCGATGCAAAATAACTGCATCTGGGATTTAATCCAGGACTTTCTTACTGAAAGATGGTGCCATCAACCATAGCACTGTGCACTTCCTGGTTCCTTATGAGTTAGCAATTGGCAAAGAGTCCTGTTCAATCAATCATCCAGAAATGAAAAAAGGTCTGGCACAGCTGCAACACATGGTCATCCACTCACATCTATGTTTGTAGTTTGTCACAAGCCATGCAGGGAACAGAGAAGACGGCGTGGAAGAATGCGCTCTGTACACAAGTGTTTAACTGCCAGAGCTTGGAGAGAAATTCAGGAGAAGTATCCTGTTTAAATGACAAAACTTTGTTGTTATAAAGAGATGCAAAACAAGATTTTTAAAAACTCATAACAAGATTTGTATCTTATTAAAACCAAAATAGCTTCTCTTTGAAATAAGAAAGATCGTAACAGTAACACATCAGCAACTCTCGGAAGTTTTCGACGTTATCTTGAGGAAACAGTGAGGAGGAGGAGAGTCATGGCAAGCCTCTTTATGCCTTTTTAATAAGTCATATTTCCATATCTCGTTATAATGAGAAACTTTCTCCAGTTTCAAGTTTTGCATCTTGTGATAACAAGATACTGCTCCTGAATTTTTTTCCAAGCTCTGGCAGTTAAACTTTTCTGTAGCTCTGGTCAGATGAGAACAAAATTGTACTTTTTTGCCTTCATGGAAAAATGCTGTATGTGATAGTAAACTAATGTTGCATATACTTTTAACAGTCAAATGTGGTAATGGTGGCATCATGCTGTGGGGTTGTTTTTCTACAGCAGCGACATCAAAGCTGGTCAGAGTTGATGGAGAGATTGATGGAGTGAAATAGAGACCAGTCTTGAAGAAAATCTCTAGATGGCTGTGGAAAAACTTGAGACTGGGGCAGAGATTCACTCACCGTCACTAAACAGAGACTCAGAGCAAAGTATATACATGTTTTAGAATGAATGACCCAGTCAAAGAAATCTATTTAGGAATCTGGGACAGCTCTTTTCCTTGCACTTCACAATTAGACATTACTTTGTGCTTGATTATCACATAAAATTCCAGTAAATGTAAAAATGGGATAGAAATGCTTTTGCAAGCCTCTGCTTATGGATAGCCAAATTAGGTGTGTGATACTGTTTTCAGAACATTTCACATCCGTTCCAGATGCATGACACTGTGGCCCTGCAACCACATATCTGACTCACTTTCCTTTCTCTCCTGTGGTCCTTGCTGGAGAACGGGGCATCAGATGTCACTGAATCAATATAAAGGGGACGAATTGCATCCAAGTTTTAGCCACAGACTGCATTTCCGACAGATGTGTCTAGCTGTTGACTATGTAAAATCTACATGTGACGGAATTTGAACAGATTCTGACTTTGGAAAAAAAAAAAAGTTATATATATATATATATATATATATATATATATATATATATATATATATATATATATATATATATATATAAATTCCCTTCTCACCCTGCACGGGTGGTCTTTCTCAACCTCTGAGCTCGGGTCCTCTACCAGAGGCCCCGGTATATATATATATATATATATATATATATATATATATATATATATATATATATATATATATATATATATATATATATATATATATATATATATAAAGAAAGCCGTGTTTACTTTTTAACATAAAATGAGCCTTAAAGTTTGTACACTTAATTTCATTATAATTTAAACAGAGAACAATTTTTGTGTGTGGTACTTGCGTCAAAATGTTGACGCAAAAAACGTTTAAAACCGAGAGTTTCGTTTGAATAATTACGTGCAATGCGTTACAACTACTGCCAAAGCAGAAGAGATTGAAAGAACCCTTATGCCTGCATGTAAAGGTGCTCTAGCCCTTTCATTTTAAAATGAAGATATTTACATCAACAAATATTTACATGGTGCGAGAAAACAGCGCGAGTCCCTAACTGTCAGATCCGCGTGGACCTTACGAGCGACCAAAAGCATCCAGATGATAAAGTTCTCACCTGCTTTAAAAGTTACTCCCAGTGTAGCCTTCCAGCGCGTTTCTGTCTTCCACAGTTTAAAACAAATACCACGAACCAGTTTAGGTCCTAAATATCCCGGTGTACAATTCGTTTCCTCCGGGGCCGCTCTGCTTTAAAGGTGAGCTGCTGACAGGGTGAGGCGCGCGAAGCGATGTGATGAGGGCATGAATTGACGAGAGCTCAGAGAGCGAGGCGGTAGCGTCACGCAGCCGCAGCCACGCCCACAGAGCTGTGCGTGTTGGAGCTGGTTAGCTCCCCACCACGCCTTTGTATTCTGGGAAGCGCCTTTCTGCCTAATGTTCAACTTTGAAATCAACTCTGGGTATATGCAGATCTGAGTGTTGTTTATATGGTAGAGAAAAGTCAAAATAGAGCATTTAAAGGGAGTCTGGATTAAAAAAAACAAAACAAACAAAAAAATCCAAACAAAGTTTTATCGCTTTCCAGGTCCTCTTGGGGGATCCCAGAGCTTTCCCAACCAAGAAGGGGACATGCATAGCCTTGCAAAAGTGGTCTTACCTGTTCAACTTTTCCACATTTTGTTCCATTAAAACCTTCTTTTTTTCTTTTTCTGTTTTATGTGACAGACCATTATAAAGCAGAGCCTCTTGCATAAGTATTCTCCCCCCCTTCACCCTGATAGCCTGGAATAAAATTCTGTTCTACCAACTGCCTTCAGAAGGCACCTGATTAGTGAACAAAGTCCACCAGTATATAATTTAATCTTAATATAAATCCAGTTGTTATGTGGAGCTACAGATGTTTGTTTGAGAACAATAGAGAAGACCAAGTTGTGGTGAAGTTTAAAGCAAGTTTAGGCTATTTAACAAGATACAATTCTATGAGAATCTTTTTGAACACTGTTTAGTTCATCCTCTAAAATGGAAGAATGTTAGCACAATTGCGAACCTACCATGAAGAAAGCCATCGTTAAGCAAAAGCCATCACTTTGCAGTTTGCTTCAAGCCATATAGAGGACACAGGAAACATGTAGAAGGTGATCTGGTGAGACAGGACTCAAATTGAAATTTTTGGTCTTCGTGCTAGCCAGTATGTGGGGAAAAAACTAACACCTCTATCACACCATGCTAACAGTGATACTTGACATGCCTTTTAGTGTTTGATTTCCCTAAAGACTTGATATTGGGGCAGAGGTTCACTTTCCAGCATGACAACGACGTGAAACATACAGCCAGAGCTACAATGTAATGATTTTGATCATAGGATCTTCATGAGTCAGAATGGCCAAGTCAAAGTCTTGACCTAAGAACATAATCTGTTGCAAGACTTAAAAAAATGATGTTCACAGATGCTTATCATCCAATCTGACTAAGTCTGAGCTAAAGCAAAGAAATAGGCAAAATTCCATTCTGTAAATGTGCTAATCTAGAGGAGACATAGTCCCAAAAAGTTGTTATAATTGCAGCAAAAGATGGTTCTACAAAGTGTTAACTCCTGGCAGGGTGAGTATAAGTTGTTACAGTGGGAGGAACCTGGAACAAATTTTTCCTGGATCTCATTCTTCTCTAATGACAAGGAGGGACGTTTGCAAAGTAGATGGATTAGTAAATGGAAATCTTTGCCTTTCAGATTAACTCTTTCTTCCCCCTGCAGACAGAGGCATAATTCAGATTAGTGACTATATCCATTACACCTCAAAATGTTAATAGACATCTAAATTTTGAACAATAGTTTTTTTTTTTTTTTTTTTTTTTTTTTTATAAATTATCATTTCCATCGATAAATGAAAAAGGAAAACCAGCAATTCACCTGTTGTACAAAACATAAAATAACCCTTCTTTCAATTCCGACAAGGTTACATCTAACAAAACTGGAAAAGCATTAAGCCCAATTTATGATACAATATTAGCAATCATAAAACTCTGAAAAGAGAGATTCTGCTTGTTAACAAGATAAACGAGCAGCAGGACAAAATCTTACAACTTATTTTAGCCCTGCAGCTGTCACCCTTAATTGTTTTCCCAAGTGTACTGACTGAAAGGGAGCAAGAGTATATCTATCCTCATTGTGTAAGCATTAATCAGATGCAATTACTGCCTTACTTTGGTTTGTTTATTTTCTCAAATGAGCCATAAGACTGTCAATCAAAGTAAAAGTTTTGACTTTAGTGTTTTAGGAGAAAGCAAAACGAAGCAAATGGAGCACAAAGATTTTATACTAACTGTTAAGTGCAGTGGGGGGTGGTGTGATGATGTGGCCTTTTTTTTTTTGCAACAGCTGGATTGAGACACATCGCTTACCACTCGCTATTAATCATGAACTCTTCATCATATTTCTTGATAAGTAAGGTGGATAAGGTCACGAAAACGAGTATCAGCTACAGGTTATTCCTGCTTTTGCATTGTGGTAACATAAAATTGTTCCAGTTTTATATGCCATGCTGGAACCACATCCGTTTTACATCCGTTGGATCCATTTTACAATTCAGAGTTTTGTCTTATCTGGATGTCTAAAACAGAGGCGGTCATCTTAGTGTAAGTAATGCATGCTGTAACTCATTTAAGGTCCTGAGGCTACAATTCTTTAGATAAAAAGCTAAGATGCTACAGCGAAATGCATCATATCTCCAAAAACCTTCTGCAGAAACTGCTTCCCCTTTGCGATATTTTGACAATATCCAACTTTCAGTATGTGCATGTGTCCATGTGTCTACCCTCCCTCCTGGGTCAAAATGTGTTTCCACTGGAGCGTGTTTGCTTCCTAAATGTGTCCCATGGGTTGCCTCCTTCAACATTTTAGTTCTGAGGTTCTCATTTCCCATCTGGATTAATATAACTTTCTCTTCTCTATATGTCCCTCATGAACCAAAGATACAATCAGTGGCCTGGCCCCATTCCCCAGTGGCCACAACAAAGTAAAGAACTAATCAACAAGCGACTAAAAATGGTTGGGTTTTTTTTTTTTTTTTTAGAAATATTTATTTTCTTTTTCAGGGTCCAGTTCTGTAAGATATCTTGTTGACGATAGCAGCCATCATGATGTCAACCCTAAAGACATACTATAACATGTGCTTAGTGCTAGTTAAAACATATTAAGTGTTCCATAATGCATTGAAATGTTGTTGTCGCATCATTTTACCTATTATCAAGCACATAAAAAATGCCTGCCTGGTCTTAATATGGGATGTGATGTATGCTGAAAGCCTTCAAATGGCAAAAGTGCTTTCATTCAGGCCCATTAATGAATCCCTAATGGTTCTGCTGTAATTTTGTCTCTTCATCCCTGGTCTCTCTTCTGTATTCTGCACTAGGCTCTCTTTTTGCCCACTTTCAGTTATTTAGGATATTCAGTACCTTGTAAAAGTATTCATAATTCACAATTTTTCATGCTATAACCTCAAACATTATGTATTTTGGTTGTATTTTATACAATACGTCAATACAAAAAAGGAATAATCGAGAAGTGAAGGATGATACATGGTTTTCTGAGCTATTCTGAATTTAAAAAAAACAAACAAAAATGTGTGACATACATATGTATTCAGGCTCCCTGGCTATCCTAAAGAGACATTGCACATTATCTGTAAAAAAGCCCCCAAAACTGTCATTTATTGTGTCAGCACCTTGCTTTGGGGTGGCTTTTCTTCTGCAGGGACTTGCATACCAGCTGTAAGTCCAGTAAAAGGTGGTTCTATAAAGTATTAAATCAGAGGGACTGAATACAAATGTATGCCACACATTTTATAGATTTTTACATTCCAAAAAAATGTAGAACCACATGTAAGTATAATTTACAACTATGAATTACTTTAGTTGCTCTATAATCTGAGATCACAATTAAATACATCAAATGGTGGCTGTGCAAAAACAAAATGGTCAAAGGGTATAAATACTTTTAGAAAGCATAGGTTTCTTAGAATTGTATATATATAGTAAAGGTTGCATCACCTGACTCCTTTAATTGTACAGGTCAGATATCGAAAATCTAAAAAGAAAGTCCTGAACTTTCCACTTGTTTATCCACATTGCTGTTTCCTTTTTCCTTTGCTCCATATGCCCTTCCTTTCACATCAGCACCCCTTTCACCTCATCCTCTGCCACAATGACCTGGACCATATTTCACTTCCTTTACCTTTACTTTTATTCAGTTTTTCATTTCTCTGCAGTTTTTTATTTTCCTTCCTTGTTGCTTTTTTACAGCTCTCCTTGCCTCGGTTGCTGTGTGTGTTCAGTTAAGGTCCCTGGTTCCCCCCTCCCTCTGTTGCAGTACACATGTCAGGCCCTGCTGACTCTGAATTATTGATGGGTTCATGGATTTTTATTGAATATCAGATGTCTCCATTGAGGAATAGGCAGCCAGCATCCTGTAATAACAATTTTTTAGGATTGCTAACGGAGTATCACAATTATTCACCATTTTCAAGCACCACTATATAATCTATTGTATTAGGTTTTATGTTGAGTTTAATTGAGCGGACAGTCATTGCTGTTTGTTTAACTCAACGTTATCAACCACAAGGAATATGAACCAGCTAAGCCATCTCAGCTTGCCTTTGGCTCCACCTGTAGGTTTCTTTGAGTAATTACATCATAAATTTACTATCTGGTTTGAGGAAAATACACGTTTTAGTTGCTAATTACATCTAACTAAGCTTGTTCTTTGTTCTTTGATTTTCATTTATTTGTTTCTGTCTGGCAGATCTGATAGAAAACACTCAGATGTGTCTCATACTGACATTTTATGGAAACACCAAGGAAATGATTTCCTAATCTGGTGAGAAACAAATTCCAGGCATTGCAGAGAGAAATTATAATACTAATAATAATAAAAATCAACTCTAAAGGGCACACAGGTTCTCATTGAGAGATTGGGCCTGAAATCCAATGAGCATCTTTAGAGGAGCCTAAACAATTAGCCTTGTTGAGTTTGATGGAATTGGAACTGATTTTAAAGGGTTTATAATACGTGGTTCAAATGCTGGTTGGTAAATTTGGCAACATTTAGTGGTATTTGGGCTTGACTTTAATTACTCTTCTTCATTCAAGTAATGTAGGTAAAGTTATGTAAATAGCACAATAATTCAAATAGATATCTGAAGTCTTTAAGGAAGAATTGATCTCTGTATTTCAAAAAGTACTTTTGAATACTATGATGAATCTCTGTTTTTTGAACTGGATGACATTATAATGGCGCACACATAATAGAAGAAATATTGCTAAGAAGCAAACAACATTTTCTGAAATATCAAACTAAAAATTGTTGCATCATAGTAAACCTCTGCAAAGCAGCTAGTGATCTTTGCACAAACTTGGGAGTTGGGAATCGTTCTCTGGGGGTGTGTTGCCACAGAAACAAAAAAAAGTTAACATGGAACAGGATTATACACCAACTTAAAAAAAAGTGTTTTTTGCTATTCTTTTTTTTTTATTTTATTTTTTACCTAAAATTTAAAATTAATTTGCAGTGGGTAATAATAGTGCATGGTTACCACTTTGAAAGTGCAAAATCATTTTACTTGTTGTTTAGCTGAACTCGACTGTCTTGTTTGATAACATGGATCAGTTGGAACAGATGTACTTGACTTGCAATCTGTCTGTATGATTGGGTTGAATGACTTTTTGCGTTTGCAGCCTCTAACAGGTTTCCTTCCAGTAATACCCTGTTTTTAGCTCCATCTATGTTGCCATCATCTCTGACCACCTTTGATGCCCTACTTAAGAAAAGCATCCACACAGCATGATGTTGCCACCACCATGGGACTTTTTTGGAATGTGTTTCCTTGTGTATTGCTAGGTGACTTTCAAACCAATCGTTTTGCAGTGGGTTTTATTAAGGAGTATAAAAGAAAAGAGGGCTTACTGTAAATACCATCTTTACGTTTGTTTAAAAAAACAAAACGTGCATTTTCCTTCCACTTTTCAGCTTATATTGGTCTGTAATATAAAATCCAAGTAAAATATATTAAAGTTTTTGATTGTAACGTCACAAAATGTGGAAAAGTATAAGGAGTGGGGAAAGATTTGCATCCTGGAGACTGTAGTACACTATTACAGACGCTAGATGGCACAAATGAGCTAGGTTGACAGCACTGCCTTGATTTAACTGAATAAAAATAAATAAATTTGAGGAATTAAAGTTTGTGTTTTAATTTATTATGAATAGTTTAAAAAGCCCTTATAGTTTGAGTGAGCTTAAGACTGTGTGTTTGTGTGTGGGAACAGAGGGAGAAAATAGTTACAGTACCATATGTCTTCATAAGTACTCACAAACAGATACTGTTACATCCGGATTAAAAATGCTCCATTCGTGTTTTTCTCTAATTCGAGCCAGATGTTACTACTTCCAGCAGCGGGACGCTGTCACTCAGCCCGCCTGTGACCAATCAGTGCGGGGCTAAGCTCCTCCCTCCCGCCCCGGCAGCAGCGGCTGGGTCTCGGCAGGGATCTCCTCCTTTCTGCTGCTCCGCTCTCGGAGTCCGGCTGCACCTCACCGTCGCTGTTTCTGCTCCGTCACAGAGCTGCTCGGCCTGCCCATGGACAGAGGAGCGATGCTGACCGCGGCTCTGCTGTGCTGCTGGAGCTGCTCCCTGTGTGTGGTCACAGCCATCCGAAGGACAGATCTGTTTCCTTTCGGGATTTTGAACGGAGATGTAATTCTACCAGAGGGCGACGATGAGACATCCAGAGCGCTGACCCTACCTAGACCCCTTTACTTTTTTGACTCTCCTTTCTCCCAGCTGTATGTAAGTAGTAAACTCATCACTTTTTTTCCCCCTTCTACTGTTAATTTGTCTTTTTGTCTTATATAGCTTAATTTGCTGTTGCATAAAAAAGTTTATCCAGTAAATTTGTAAATTTGCTCTAGTCTGTCATTCCCTTCAAATTTGGAAAGATTAATTACATTAAAAAGATGTAAAAAAAAAAAAAAAAAAAGAAAGAAAAAAAAAACCTAAACAAAATTTAAAAAAAAAATGACTAGCTATAATTATGCATGCAATTTTAACAGGAAGATATTATTTATGTAAAACATAAACATTCCCTTGTAAATCATATAGTGCTTCAACAATTATAAACTTAAATCTATATTTTTCAATGATGTTTTATGTGATAGACCAACACCAAACAGGTAAGAAACAGGACATGGTTTTCAAAACACTATACAGAATCCATCGTATATACATCATAATATACATCATCCTTTTTCTTTTAAAATTTGCAAATAAAAGTCTGAAAAATGAATGCTTTCCAGAACTTGTAATGCTCCGTAGGGGTATGTCTGTATTAGCATTACACATCTCGGCAACATTCCGACAGCATGACGCTGCCACCGCCATCCATTATGAGGCCTATCTAAAGAAGTGAAAGGAAAATGATACATGATTTTCTAAATTTTTAGTAATAAAAATCTCGAAAGTGTTTGCATTCAGCTTCTTTACTCTGGCACTCTTAAATGACATTTAGTGTAACCAATTGCCTTTAGAAGGCCCATATTTAGACATTAAAGTTGTGTTTGATTTAATCTTTGTATAAATTTTGTTGGTCTGGGTGAGATAAGGTTGTGTTGCCTTTCTATCAGTCAAACCAGCTTGCTGATTGTCCTCTGACATCAGCTAATCATTTTTGTCCACACAATTGCTGCTTAGTGGATATTTTCTCCTCTTGGGACCATTCTTTGTAACAACTCTCTGGTTGTAAGTAAAAATCCAAGCAGATCAGCAGTTTCTGGAATATTCAGACCAGTCAATATGGCATCAACAGCATTGCCACCTTTAAAGTAACTTAACTTTCTTTCCCATTTTGATGCTTAGTTTGAACTTCGGCAAGTCATCTGAAGACATCTATACTGCTATTTGCAATTTATATTGGCATTTAAATTGGAAAGAATTAGGCAATTACACAGATGTACCTAATAAAGTGACTGTGAGTGTACATAGTTTCTAAACAGAATGCTGTGCATGATAAGTAAGTTACTTATCTCCAGTGGAATAAGAAATATTTGGTATTTTATGTAAAAGGGTATGAAATGATCATCCTATATTCTCCAGATTATATCTATTCACATTTCAGATGTGCTTCTTTGTATCACACTTCACAGGCATTATTGGTCATGCTCTGTCATCAAGGATAATATCAGACTGAAAGTCATTTAAATGTGGTTTGCTGGTTTCCTAAACATAATCAGGTCCAGGCAGGGGATCCTTGAGGCTTTTCCAGTGGTTTATGAAGGTAATGAAGAGGTTCATTATGTGGTTCCCGGGGTCCATCAGGGGGTTCCAGTGGCTTATTGGGGAGGGGGTTCATTTGGAGGAGCCTTAGAGTCACATTTTGTTAACACTAAAGCTTGCCCTGTCTCTTGGTTTAGGTGGCCACCAATGGCATCATCTCAGCCCAGGACCTGCCAATGGAAAAGCAGTATGTTGATGATGGTCTCCCTACAGACTTCCCTGTTGTGGCTCCCTTCCTGGCTGATATTGACACTAGTGGAGGACGAGGAAACATTTATTACCGGGTTACTGAAACACCCAGCGTACTTAACAGATTCGCCCAGGTATGTAAAATTTAAAGTTGTCTGATTTTCAAACTTCAAAACCAGAACCCTGCCCACCAGAACCCTTAGTGTTTAAAATGTAGATTTGGCTTCTTGTCCGTTTGGTTCATCCTCCATTAGTGCATTCCATTATCCTTCCCTTTTTCATTTGTCATTCTTTCCCTTCTTTATCCATTCGTTCATTCATCTACACCTCCAGGAGGTGCACCGGGGCTTCCCGGAGGCAAAATTCACTCCCACACATGCTGTGGTGGCAACATGGGAAAATGTCGCTGCATACGAAGAACAAGCTCGAGCCACAAACAAGGTAAGACAAACAAAGGTCCTGACACTCGTAACCTTTGTCCATATTCTACCCCCTACTAGTTGACTTTGGTGTTCTGGAGACACATAGTCCCAAATTCCTGTAAATTGTGTTTCATTTGTCCTAATCCTGAGGTGGGAGGTACATAACCCCATTTTTCCCCTCCTAATCTGCCTCTTAACCTTTTTAAAGGGTCAGAGGCCATCTTTAAGTGTCATCAAAGTCTCCCCCGCCCTACCAACCCATTATTCCCTCCTCCAGTTCCCACACTAACATGCCTTGACCACTCATGCATAGACCAACTCTCCCCTCTCTGTATGCTACAAAGCATACATGAAGCATTCATGAAGTTTCTAATAATATTATTATTTTTAACCAGTTTCATATAGTTTGGGGGTTTTGAGAGGAATGTAGAGAGGAAATAAGTTGCTGGAACTGGGTCAAGTGCTTAGCTGTAGGCTACAACTTGAGTCATATTTGTTTACCTCCAATCTGGTCTCATTTATGAAAACTTGGAATAAATGTATCAAAAGTCATCACTGAAGTTTTTCCAATACCTCAAGAAATGCTAAAATCAGCAAACAGTAAGTGCACCAAGTATACGTATTATGTCTGTACAGTCAACAAAAAGACCAGGAATTCCCTGCATGAGCTGTTTGGCAGATGTGCCCACTGCTTCAGCTGTTGCTACGATGATAAATGGTGCAATAAGTGGGATAAACTAGCTGCATGTTGTCCACCTGTTTCATTCCTTTCCACAAGAAATAAGCTTAAGTTAGTTGACCAGGTTCACAGTATTTCAAAACTCATGCCTTGAAAAAGCATTTTGTCATGTTAAAACAGCAAACTTCAATGTATTTTGTTGGAATCATTTAAATCAGTAAAGGATGTCCACCTAAACTAACTGGGCAAGTAGAGGATTAAACAGAGTATCAGCTAAAAAGCCCATGGTAACTCTGGAGGAGTAGCTGAGATCCACAGCTGGGAATCTTTCAGCCTTCCTGTGCATCACATAAAACTAAAAAGATACAGTAATGTATGGGGTTGTAATATGACGGAAATCATGAAGTTTAAGATGTATAAATACTTTTGCAAGTCACTATACTTGAATAGTCACTCATAAATAAAGCCTCTAATTTACACCAAATTATGAAAAATATAGGCCCTCCTGAAATTTTCACCTACTTCCTAAGGAAACTAGTCATAGTTACAGACCTATTAGAAAAGCTTAGCTTGAACTGCATCAGAAACTTTGTTTCATTTAAACATTGAGAAAGACTCCAAGTAAAGCCAGGCAGACTGAGGTGATCGATTGAACAAACATTGCTTTGTAGTTCCTGGTGTGCAGTTTGTGGGATGGTGGGATGAAGGGAGTGGCAGATTCAAGAAAAAACCCCAAGGAATCCTTCTGTGACTGTCCAACCCTCTCAGCAGTGTTTGCTCTTTGTTTTTCATTTCATTGTATATTTTCTTTTAGGTTTATTTTTATCTTGCAGTCTGATCAAAAGCCAAATATTGAAACAAATATCTGAGGGGGATATGGAGCATCAAGAGTCTTAGGACTTTGCTCAGTACCTTGATCTTGGTTTGACTGCAGTGGTGCGAATGTTTTGAGTTTCAAAACCAAAATGGCAACTTTAGGTCTCAGTCTGCTGGCCTGGTCTGGTGTCCATCTCTTAAAGTGCAAAATGCCTTTACAGGAGTTTGTTGTTTAAAGGGTCTGTCTGGCCTTTTGGAATGGAGTGGGGTCTCTGCAACGTGCTTTAATGCGTCTCCTTTGGACTGATAGCATCTTCTTTTGAAGAGATTAGCCAGAGGTGCAGAGAGAGGTTGAAGGGGGCTGGGGTGGTATGTGCGTGTGAACTGATTAACCTGAGGTGTGTGTTTTCAGGGTTGTGTAGAATAAGTCATGGGGTGGCGTTTTGGGGGAAGGGCTGTCAGACTGGGGTGTTCTGGAGTTGGATGGGAAACAAGAAGTGCTTGAGGAAACAAATAACAGACCTGAAGACCAATAAAGCAAAAAAGTCTTATCATTCTTGCTTAAAAAGATAGCTTTTGGCCTATATTAAGAAAGCTATGTCCATCCATCCATTATCCATCACGCTTATCCTTGCAGGGTTGCGAGGGGGGCTGGTGCGTATCTCCAGTGGTCATCGGGCGAGAGGCAGGGTACACCCTGGACAGATTGACAGTCCATTCCAGGGCAACAAGAAAGCTATATGATACCTTCTAAAGATGCAGTTATCATAAACTGAAAGCATTTAGCTAAATCAGTTTGAACACAAAGACACTGTTATATTAAGCTTGCTCAGTTTGATAATTACCTAAATTATGCAGAGAAGCTCTCAGTTTTTGTTTTACCAGACTGTACTTTTAGATTTCGTATTCCTCAGCCTACTTAGTATAATATTCTAGAATTTTTTTATTGGGCTAGCTTTCATCGTACCATAAAAGTTACCATCCATCCATACATACATTTTGTTCCGCTTGTTTGGGGTCGGGACACGGGGGCAGTAGCCTAAGCAGGGAGACCCAGACTTCCCTCTCCAAAGCCACTTGGGCTAGCTGATCGGGGGGAATCCCAAGGTGTTCCCAGGTCAGCCGAAAAACATAGTCCCTCCAGCGTGTCCTGGATCTTCCTCTGGGTCTCCTTCCAGCGGGATATGCTATGAACACCTCACTAGGGAGGCATCCAGGAGGCATCCTAATCAGATGCCCAAGCCACCTTAACTGGCTCTTCTCGACATGGAAAAGCAGCCCCTCTACTCTGAGTCCCTACTGTGTGATGGTAGGAACGTAGGTCAACTGGCAAATCGAGAGCTTTGCTTTTGACTCAGCTCTCTCTTCACCACAACAGACCAGTACAGCACCCGCATCACTGCCGACCCAACACCAATCCATCTATCGATCTCCCACTCCATTTTTCCCTCATAGGTACTCTACCCTTTACCGGCTCAAGACCATGGATTTAGATTTGGAGGCACTGATCTTCGTTCAGGCCGCTTCACACTCTACTGCGAACTGCTCCAGTGAGAGTTGTAGATCACAAACTGATGAAGCCAATAGGACCACATCATCCACAAAAAGCAGAGATGCAATCCTAAGGTCACCAAAACAGATTGCCTCAACATCTTGGCTTTGCCGAGAAATTCTATCCATATAAGTTATAAACAGAATCGGTGACAAAGGGACCTGCTGAGGTGTAGAGCTGCTCCAGTGTTCCATGGCCAGGACGAAAAGCACACTTCTCTTCCTGAATCCGAGGTTCGACTATCCAACGGACCCTCCTCTCCAGAACCCCTGAATAGACCTTACCAGGGAGGCTTAAGAGTGTGATTCCCCTGTAGTTGAAACACACTCTGCGGCCCCTCTTTTTGACCCCAGTCTCCCAATCCAGTGGAACTGCCCCCGATGTCGACATGATATTGCAGAGTCACGTCAACCAACACAACCCCACTACATCCAGAGCCTTAAGGAACTCCGGTTGAATCTCATCCACCCCCGGGACCTTGCCACCAAGGAGCTTTTTAACCACCTTGCTGACCTCAGCACCAGAGAATGGCGACCCAAGGTCCCCAGGCACCGCTTGCTCAGTGGAAGACGTGCTGCTGGGATTGAGGAGGTCTTCGAAGCATTCCGCCTACCAATCCACAGCGTTCTGAGTCGGTGGACAACAGCATATTATCACCACTATAAACAGTGTTGGTGGTGCGCGCACCCCCCCGAGATGCCAGATGATGGACCAGAATAGCCTTGAAGCCATATGGAAGTCATTTTCCATGGCATCTCCGAACTCCTCTCATGCCCGAGTTTTTGCCTCAGCAGCCACCCAAGCCGCATGCCGCTTGGACTGCCGGTACCCATCAGCTGCTTCCAGAGTCCCACAGGCCAAAAAGACCTGATAGGACTCCTTCTTCAGCCTGACAGCATCACTGTCCACCAGCGGGTTTGAGGGTTGCCGCCACAGCAGGGACCGACAACCTTGTGACCACAGCTCCAGTAAGCCACCTTGGCAATGAAGGCGCAGAACATGGCCCACTTGGACCATGAATCTGACTGAGATGCTGAGAAAAACCCTCGATAGTGGCTAAATTAAAGCAATTCAGCAAAGAAGAGCAGGCCAAAATTCTTCCAAAAGTTGAAGACTCCAAAAGACTCCAAAGTTGGTGTTGGTAAAGAACCTCCAACTTTCCAAGTCAGGATTCCTACTTCAGAGGGTGTTTAAACTGATTTTCTGACTTTGGACTCCATATATAATGTGCTATTAGTTTTTCCATCTAACTCACTTGAAAGCTACAAGCATAAAATTTAAGTGTTGAACTGGGTTGTCTTTTTAGCACCATAGGAAGTGTCTTAAGAATATTTGTTGTTTCTAAGGCCCCCCAGCTGTGACAACAGGGGATGCTTCTTGGATTATGTTCATTTAGCCTCAAAGCATGTTCTGACCGCTCTTCAACTTTGACACCATGTTATTCTGACCACATGCAGTGGGACCCATTTAGATTTTCAGTTTTTTAAGAAACAAGGATGACAAAAATGACTTGGAATATGGAAACCAGTTTGGTTTGTAGTCAGAAAAAAGTATTTGTTTTTCTCTCAGCAAACCTTAGACCAAAGAACATGTTCCAAATATATTCTTCAATCAGTTTAAAAGGTTTATAAATTATAACTAAACCCTTAGATTGTTGAATATTTTCCAATTTGTAATAACCAAGATTCATATTACGCAGACAAAAAAATGGTTGTAGGAAAAAGAAAGAAAAAGTTTGCAAGACCAGAGTGCAACATTGAGTGGACTGTTCCTGACCAGAAATCTGTGTGGTGGTGTGTGTGTGTGTGTGCGTGTGCCTGTGTTGCCAGTTCCCACGCTGCAGCCAGTTCTGGTGATACTGGCAACTGGATCACAGCTGCTGTCTGTGTCTCTGCCCGTTTGCAGCTGCTCTGTGGTTAACGGGCTGAAACACCAGCAACCAAAAACACTCGTGTAGAACATCAACCTCTTTTCCACATTATGCTCCAGGCTAACCAGACTGATTTCCTGCCCCACATAACTATGACTTCAATTTGCACAAAACTACAGTGTGGAAATGCAGTGCTTCTATGTAATTACTCAAGAGGGTTTCTGTGGGGGTATTTTCAGCAGTTAGTATGATACTATAGCATATGATACTTGATTCTTAAAAGAGTTAATACTTTGTAGAACATCCTTATGCTGCGGTTACAGATTCAAGTATTTTGAGATACTTCTCTGCCAGTTTTGCATAACTAGAGACTCCAATTTTTGCTAATTCTTTATTGGCATGTAGCCCAAGCTTAGACAGATTGGATGGAAACCATCTGTGAGGATCCATTTTAAAGTCTTGTCTGTGACTTTGACTGGGCCATTCTAAAACATAAATATGCTTTGATCTAGCATTCCAATCTTCTGTTGCTCGTAACAGGTGTTTTTCCATGATTGTCCAGTTTTTAGGTCCAACCCTTCTTCCTCGCAACTCTGACTAGCTTCCCTGTACCATCTGAAAAAAAACCCCATCCCCATAGCATGATGCTACCACCACCTCATGGTTGTTTAACCGTGAGGGTGGTAGTTTCAGGGTCCTGTGCAGGTAATGTTTTTGGCCCTATATAGCTTTTCGCATGTAGGCCAAAAGGTTTGGTTTTTGTCTCATTTGACCAGTACACCTTCTGCTGTGGACCCTTTATGGCTTGTAGCAAACATTAAATGGGGCTTCTCATGGGTTTCAACAGTTGCTCTCTGTATGCCACTCTAAAAGCCAAATTCTTCCACCTGAGTTATGGCTCTCTGCTGCTCCTTCAGAGTTACCTGAGACCTAACCGTCCTTTAACTTGCTTTACAAATTTATCCCTGACCTGTTCAGTGGGTTCCTTGGTCTTAATGACATTTGTTGACTAATGTTTTTGAACAAACCTCTGAGGCCTTGATATAATATCAGGGTTTATAGTTAAATTGTAAACATGTAAAACATGTTGAAATCAATGTAATGTTTTGTTTTTTGTTTTTTGTCTTAATGCGACAAAAATTAAAAAGTTATAGAGGTGTGAATACTATTACAAGTGCTGTAAGTCCATTAAAGGTATTAGTTTTAAGAAACAGTGTTTAGTTATGACTAAACTGGGTAAGCTAGTCGTAGTGCCCCCCCCCAAAAAAAAAAAAAAAAAAAAAAATCAGGGTTAATGCAAGCCATCTTGTATATTAACTGTGATTAACACAGAGATCTATGGTTGTTTAAATCAAAGACTGTGACACTGCGGTTTATTGCATGTAATGTGAAACATGTGAAACACATGTTGCAGAACAGAACATACTAGGTGAGACCAGGCAGAGAAACTTCATGAGATGAGTCAAATCTAATGCAGACATTGTGTAATTATTTACCGGGATGTCCGTACAGCTATGAGGCAGACAATGCAACCCATATAACTGAAATCATCCTTTCTCTCCCTGAAAAGAAAAGCAACAGCAAAAGGACTGCGGCAATTAATGTCTGTTTGTTTCTGGTCAGCACCACTAGTGTCACCACCCTTCTTTAAAAAAAGAAAAAGGTGTGAGGAAATGCCTGCAGGGAGGTTGAGTGTTGAGCTACAATGTCTGAAAGTCTTTCGTCTCTGTTGGCTGTAATTTGTTTTCTTCCAGCTGTGAGTCTGTGAAGGACACCAAGACATCTTTGCCAAAACAGTGAAGCAGCAAATGCATTTGGCAAATAGCCAAATAGATAGAGGTGGGATTTGGAGGAACACATCACCAAGTGGGCTTTCCCAATATACTATAGTAGGTGGAGAGAACCAAAGAATATGGCTTTAGTCATCTCTAAAAAGTCAGTTATTGTAACACCGTTAATGCAAAGGAAGTAGATTTCTAATAAAATCGTTATCATACTGGCATTAAAGCGGTACAGTTCAATCAATGTGAAATATTCAGAGGTTTCTTACTCTAAATTATGTTGAATATATATACCTTTACTACAAAGAATCTGACCACCCTTCAGTCCATGTAGCACTGACTATTTTGCAAATGGTCTTGTACCCTTGATTCTTTAGTAAAGGTAAATAGCAGCATTTACTGATTAGTCATATAGAGGAGAGCAAAACTGCAAAGGAGTTGATTATCTACCTCCATTGTTGTTTTAACATTCGCATAGGGCTATGGTATCCTCCCATTGTCTATACCCACTGGTGTAAACAAAGGAAGCTGGTGCCTATCTTTAGCAATCATTGGGTGAGAGGCTGGGCACACCCAGGACAGGTCACCAGTGCATCACAGGGAAACACAGAGACACAGGACCAACAATCCTAGTCACCACTCTCTCGTGTTTTTCTCATGACTGTTGAAGAAAAAACTGGAGTACCTTGAAAGAGCCCACACAAGCACAGGGAGAACATGCAAACTCCATATAGAACGCGACATTTAAGATTAAAAAATTACATCTGAATATTTTTATGCAGAATTGTGGGCTGAATGAAAAGTATGTTTAGTATCTGCTTAAAGGTTATTTTCAAAAGGTACTTTAAATGTGACAAACAAACCTCCTAGGAACATGTCTGGTCTAATTTGAATGTGACTATATGTGATCATGTATAGGTAGAGAAAAATTTTTTAAAATTTACACAAAAAAGAGGGATTTGGGTCTTCTTCATTATATGCAAACTCTAACTGCTTTGTGTCTTTAGTGTTCTTTTCAGAAGATGTTCATCTTGTAATCCCCTAGACCTAGCAGACCTATACCATTTCCTTCCAGTTTGTCCATCCCTCCAAATTATTTTGTCAAAGTGATGTTGGATGAGAAGATCTGGCTCACAGTATCTCCTCTAATTTATCCCAAGGGTATTCTATGACTCTGAAAGCCAGTGAAGTTCTTCCACACCAGACTCACTCATCCATGTTTTACGTACCTTGCCTTGTTCACTGGTGTATAATCATCTTGGAACAGTAAGGAGGCCCACCCCCAAACTGTTGCTACAATTTGGAACCTCAAATTGACCAAAATGTGTTGGTATTCTGAAGCGTTAAGAGTTCCTTTCACTGGAACTTATGGGAAGTGACCTAACTTCTGAAAAACAGACCCTCACCATAATCCTCCCTTTACTGAAATTTACAGTTAACACAGTCTATTTAGGTAAGTGTTGTTCTCCAGACCACTGCAAAACCCAGACTCATCCATTGGATTGCCAGTCAGAGAGGCATGATTCATCAGTCTTGAGAAAATGTGTCCAGTGGCAGCGTGGTTTACACCACTGCACCTGAAGCTTTGCATTATACTTGGGGATGTAAGCGTTGAATGGAGCTGCTCGGCCATTAAAATCCTTTTCATGAAGATCTCTTTGCTTTGTTCTGGAGATAATCTTTAAGTCACATTTAATCTGTAGGTCTGTGGCTATTGATTATCTACACTATGTTCCTCAACATCTGCTGACCTATCACTGTGATTTTACATGGCATACCATTTTGTGGCTGAGTTGCTGTCATTTACAGTCATTTCTACTTTGTTATAATACCACTAACAGTATAATGTGGATTGTTTAGTAGTGAGAAAAAAAATCCTGTTACTGCACAGCTGTTGTCGTATCAAGGTACCATCCTGGACTTCCTTGACTTCCTGAGAGCAGCCAGTTCTTTCAGAAATGTTTGCAGAAGTAGTCAGCATGCCTAGTTATTTTATTGGATTTTGTAAATCTTTGTCCACAGAGGTGATAGAAATACTTGAGTTCAATGATTTAAAGGGATGAGCCAATACTTTAGACAGTGCATTATATTATAGCTCCTTTTTCTTTGATTTGCCAACCTCCTAAATCCTTTCCTCTTGCCTCTGAAAGGTTAAACTGCAATTGTCGTTTTCTGTTGTCCTGTTTTAGATCAGACACCAAGGGGAGGTCAGTGAAATTCTGTGTCTTTGTGCCATCATAAACCTAATCAACGTGAATGTTGGAAACAATATCTGGCAAACATGGCACACTAGCCCTAGTTCTTTTGTTTTGAATGATTCTGCAACAGAGACTTGGAAAACTGTCAGGAAGTACTATTATAAAGTTTACAAACATGATTACTATGTATTTTAGAATTTGTGCAGAGACCATTGCATGTTGTCAGAAAATGACACAGCCAGACTATGTGTTAAGATACCTAGTAATCTTTTCGGTGTATTTTGACCTATATTTTGCTTTTCCCTTCTTGGGTGTATATTTTTCTCCCTCCAGAGCCCCTTAATGATTGCAAAAAGAACACACACAAATATGCACCTAAACAACCTTCTTGTACTTTCCCCAGATCTCTTCTTTGCCTCATATACTTACATTTAAAAAATGTATTAAACAAACAAACAAACAAAAAAAACATCTTCCCTATGGTCAAAAAAATCCCTCTCTTCACTAATTAGAAAGCATCTGGACACTACAAAGTCCTCCCCCTCCTGCAAACAACAAGATAGGTTTAAGATGTTGATGTAAACAATTAGGAGCAGACCCACATACGTTCACGTGAGATCACTATAAGCAAAAGGACATCTGTGTTTGTTTGTGCCTCGTGGCTCTCTGTCTAATGAGATCTGGTTTCCAAGTTGTAACATCATCCTGAAGGACAGTTAGATTCATAGAAAGACAGCTGGGGAGCTCAACATCTGGGCTGGGGGCGGTCAGCACAAACGGTGTTATATATACATCGGTTTCTGTGTGTCTGTGTCGGTGTGCCTGCAGGTAATCGGGAGCTGTTCCAAAGAAAAACAACGTAGGATTGCTCAAAGTGTTTCCCTCATTCATAAAATCTGTGTTTCTGCTGTGGTTTGTAGTAGGCAGAGTGGCCTACGTTTCCTCATGCATCAGTCCGTATAGATTAAATGTTTAGAAAGGCAGATCAACAAATGGTTCTGGTGGGTGTAAGAGGCGAAAAGATGGGTGAGAAGCCCACAATACCCAGCGAAACAGGAGATGAGAGAGGTAGGGGGGGAGACATGGAGGAATGGGGGAGGAGAAGTGAGAAGATTAAACTTTAGAGGTGAGTGTTTGAAGCATTTTGTGGGTGACTGAGCAGAGGAAGCGGCCTTGTTGCTTGGGGAGTAGCAGATAGTTGCATGGGCTAGGATGGGGTTGTTACAGTTTGATAAAACTTGAGTGAAAATACAAGATTTTTAACATAAATTTTAGAATAAAATTCACAGCATGATGTAAGTCTTTTGTTTACAATGACAAGTATATTCAGTGTTGCTAAAGCAGTATAGAAAACTGCATTATCTCGATATGAACATTGTCGCACTCCTTAGTTTCCATACCAGGACTCTGTGTTTTTTGCAACATATTTCCAAGTGGCTAAATTTGTTTTGTAGTTTAAGCAAAAGCATAGTTACCTTCTTCTAACCAGCTGACTGGCAGTGTGCAGCAACATGTGGAGGATGGGCTTCCCTGCGTTTCCTGCAGCGATTTAAAACTCCAGCACTTTCTCAGGTGTCACATTAAAAGAACTTTAAACTATAGCAGCAGTAGGATGGGAAACTTTTATTTTAAAACCATAATTTTATAAAAAAAAAGAAGTAGAACTTGATACCAGTAACTGGCTCTGGCCTGGTATAGACTAATAAAAGAAATGGAAAAAGCATACCTAACTTATACCTTACACAAATTTCACTAATCTTTATAGTTTTAAATATTCTACCTTAAACGACTGAAAAAGTAAACAGAAATACTGGAATAGAAATGTAAAAACGTTAATTAGAGTTAATTTACCTACTGTTTAACTTGGATTATTCATGAATCTTTGAACAGACCATTCTCCTATTCATTCCAAAACAAAGCCCTATATGTCAGTTTAATGGACTGAATCAATGACTATGGTGTTTGCAAATGACATTTGTGATCTGCAGGGACAGAAGGGAGCAGGTGGAAGAGAACCTGGGGAGGTTGTGGTAATGATGGTGAACATGCATAAAGAGGTACTGAAGTTGGCTGAGTTCAAGTGCCTGGGGTCAACGACCCAGTCAACATGCAGTTTACAACAGAGTTTAAAAAAAAAGAGTCCAGGCTGGATGGAGTGGACAGAGTGTCAATGGTGATTTTGCAAGACGTGTTTAAAAGTCTCCTGCTCATGTTTGGTAGTTGTTTAAGTACCCAAAATTCAGTGAGGCAGAGGCAACAAGTAGTTCTTGAAGATTTAATGGAAAAGATGAACAAAAAACTTACAGTTACAGAGTCCCTGTGAATGCAGGAAGCCAGAGTAGAACAAAAACAGTGTAGTATGACGGGGAAGAAAATGGGTAAGTAACAGGAGGAGCCAGCGAGGAATGGGAGCAAGAAAGGAACTTAAATACTGGGAGTGCGAATGCTGGAACGATGGACTGGGGCTGATTGGCTAACAGATGGCAGGTGTGGGGAAAGAGCTAAAGGTGACTGAGGATAGAGAGAGAGAGACAATGGCAACAGGGGGTGAGGGAGAGTAAACAGGGGAGCAAGGAAAAAGAATCTAACAGTAACAGGATAATTAGACACAAGGAATAATAACTAAAATAACTAAGAAAAGACTGAACAAAAGTAAAACAAGACTGATCTAATCAAAATAAGACAGGACAGGAACCATTAAACATAATAACTAAACTAACAGAGGGAAAATAAGGAATCAATACAAAGAAATGACTGACGCAAAAGTCCAAAAGAAGGGATCATGACACTGCTATTAATGTGCTTAACTGTAATGTGAACATGATCAAAGGAAATAATGCAATGTTCATTATTTACTTTAGAAATATCAGTTACACATCTTATCTGATATCTACAGCCCACACAGGTACATGTTACAGAAACTGACTCTGATCTGTCTAAGGGGTAAGCATACATCTGCTGTTTCTGACAGAGCAATATGTAAAGGAAAACTTTATGAATAATAGTTCAACTCTATAAGTTTGTAAAATGTGAACTTCCTCAAGAATGTTTATTTTCAGGTTACTCAATAAATGCTTTGTGAGGCAATTACCCTCGTCTTTCTCAGTTTACAGTTTCTATCAACCAATTAGGATTTGAAGAAAAAGCCTCCTCAGAGTTAGTTTTTTTTATATTAACTTCTATTTTGAATTGTATTCAGAGTTTGTGTGTCTTTTTTCTTTGCATGAAGGTCAATACTTTCCAAGCTGTGATTGGATACGATGAGACTGACTCGTTCATTCTCTTCCTTTATCCTGAAGACGGACTCAACTTTTTTGGGACGCGACCTAAGGTAACTTTATTGGACTGTGTATACATGTATATGAATGAACTGGAGTGTTGAAAATGCATACAGTTTGTTAATATTGTTTCAGCTAAAACTGGTTTAAAATCACTTGTTTTATATTTGTTTCCCCAGGAGTCCTATAATGTGGAGATAGAGCTTCCTGCTAGAGTTGGCTTCAGTAGAGGAGAAGTTCCATTTTTCATCATTTCCAAAACTGATGGACCATTTTACAGTGTTGCCCAAGATGAAAACGGTGTTAAAAGGCTTTCTCAGTAAGTGAAAACAGGATACATGCCCTTACAACCACTGACATTTTGCAGCCATGAACCATGTATAATTTAAAAACTGTTTTTGACTTATAGGTTTGTTTTAAAGTCGAAATATGAAAACAACAAATAAACTGAAAACAATAAATAAATTGGCTAACTGTAGTCACTCCTCATTTTGAAAATAAAACGGGAAACTTTTTGAAATATTCATTTGGTAGAGAATTTTAACATTTTGCTTGGGTAAACAATTCAGTTTGTTGATGAAGCCAGCTAACAAAGGAGAAACATAACATTGATGCGAGGTGTTTTAAAATTTGCACTGTACAAAAATAAATATGTATTGTTATGCACAATCTGATGTTTTGACTTCACTATTAATTTGTACTTTTGCTCCACATGCTAAAGTAATTTCCTTTTTTCAACCCTGGAAACTAGGATGTTGTCCACATTGGACTGTTGTCATCTGTTCTAAACCATATTAATGTTGCAAGAAAACAGTAAAGGTCATATCTATTAAATAATTCTGGAAGATGAATTCTTTTCCTTAATCACTGAGCACTCTTAATCTCAAACTAAATGGAACAATTTGGAGATTTAAAATGGTAAATGGCCTGTACTTGTATCGCACTTTATCATGTCCAGAGGACCCGAAAGCGCTTCACACTACATTGAGTCATTCTTATTTATCAAAAGATCTTGTTCTTGGCATGAGATTTTCCACAAGGTACTGGTTTGGCTCGACGGGAAAAACTGACACCTCATAACACCTGTACATATACTGCAATAACAGAAACATTTGTTCTCTCTTCCAGGGCTGCAAGAACAAGATGACATTTTTCTTTTCTGACAGCCCTGTTCTGGCTTGCAAGTAGTCCTTTATCACCTAGGCAGAACTTGGTTCTTGTGCGGTGTCTGATGACTATTATGCATAAATACAGCAGTGGGAGCTATCAGGACTTCCCAAAAAAGCTGCCCTTTCGTTCTTGTGAAGTATGAAATTTCCTTACCAGAAACAACTTTGTTCTTCTCCTTACCACCTTAGGTAAGGAACTAATTCTTCTTCTCTTGCGGAACATATATTGGGCCTGAACACAAGACGATCAGTCCAAACAGGTCAAGATGATGTCTGACAGAACTAGACTTGAGTGGGTTTACCACTGAGTTGGTCATCACAACAGAGTTTGGAAGAGAAAGGAAAATTAGTGTCATGAGATCACTTGCCATTATTCTCAGAAAAAATGCACAGTCAAGGCAAGTGAGTTTTACATGATAGCAAATACTTTTGCAGTGGTTAATGTAGGCGACACAGCAAACATAGAGAACAATATTTAAAAATGAGTGCAGAGGAAAACTAACACTACCAATCACCCTGAACACACCATTCCAATAATGAAACATGGTGGTGACAACATTATGCTGTGGGGATGATTGTCTTTGGCAGGTACAGGTAAGATGGTCAGAGTTCATGGGAACATGGATGAAGTTAAGTGCAGGACAATACTGGAAGAGCGTTAGAGACTCCAGAAGACTTGAGACTGGAACTCAAGTATATTGGGACTTGCAGCTTTACCTGCAGCAAATTATTGACTTGGGGGAACTTAATATAAATGCATGCAATACTTTTCAGGTTTTTATTTGTAGAAGTAGGAGAAAATGTATAATTTTCCTTTCACTTTGTAATTATGTGCAAGCTTTTGTTGGTCTATCATAAAATTGAATTTAATTGAATGAATTCTTTCTCGATTGTTCTCCAGGGTTGGAAATACTGGCGTTCCAGGTGTTTGGCTTTTCCAAACTGGAAAACGGTACTCTTTTCAAGACATCATTCCTGCATCCATTGGTGGTCTCCTTGCTGTCCCATCTACTGTTGGATATGGCCTCTACCTGGTAATCTTATTGTTTGTTGTGTAGTCCAACTCTTAGATCTCTCTTCTCATCGTTCTATTTACTGGTTTTGTCTTCAAGGACCCAACCACCCGCGAATATGAGTTTGAGGATTACGCCTATGTGCCAGAGACCCAAGAGGAAGTGGATTCTGCTGGTAGTGACCTTTCAGACTCCCTTCAACCCAGAAGTTCCAACTCTCCTCCTTCTCATTCAAAAGATTCCAATCGCCAGTTGTCGTACAACAGAGAAGACGTACCATTGCCTTTGGAGCCTGTAGAAAGGCAGTACGCTCCATCTCGCTTTCCACTGACGGGCCTTGAAGGACGCACTCAACAGGTGCAAGAACAGCAACCACAGGTACCAACACAAAGTTGTGGTCAATGATGTCAACTATGGATTAAATATAAAGAATTTTTTCAATCATTCAACCTTCCTTCCATCCTGAAATCCTCCCTTTAGTCCCTCTTCTTTCCTTCAATCTAATCCATCCATCCATCTTCAGCTCCATCCTTCCACTTGTGAGCAACACACAAAGATACTTGAACTCCTCTCTTTGAGACAGAGTCTTGCACCCCAACCAGAGGGAGTGGTCCACCTTTTTTCAGTTGAGAACCATGGCTCCAGACTTGGAGAAGCTGACTCTTGTCCCAGCTGCTTCATACTCAGTTCAACCCGCTTCAGTGAAGGGTGAAGGTCACGTACGGTAGACGCCAATAGAACCACTTCATTTGGAAAACGCAAAGATGAGACCCTGAGGTTCCCAAGCAGACAACTTCTTCTCCTGACTTCACCTTGAGATCCTGTTCATGAAACACCAATTACAGGAATGGTGAAAAAGGACAGCCCTGGCAAAAAAATATCTGCAAACAAGCTTGAAGCTATGCCCAGGATGAAGACACTGGTCTTGCTTTCGTTATAAAGCGATCAGATAGCCAATTAAAAGTAATCCAGGTATCCACTGCTCCTGCACCATCCTCCAAAATGCTTTGAGGAATACAGGTGTGAGCCATACCTAGATCCACAAACCAAATGCAAATAGCACGTCCAAACTCTCTTGACTCTCCTCATCATTTCCGTGAAGGGTAAAGATCTGGTCCACTGTTTCACGGCCAGGACAGAAGCTGCAATGAATCCTGAATTTATAACACTTCAGACTAAACCTTCCCAGGGGCTGAGAAGTCTCATTTCTTGCTAGTCCTGTTTCTTTACTCACTACAGGGAACTTACAAACAGAAATCCAATCCAGTTTTTATGGCAGTTTAAAGCTGTAGTGGCTTTTCTCCAAATTCTGTGGGTGCAGGGGAATGTTGTTTTGGAGTGTTGTACTGTCAACAAAACTGATGTGCTGCCTCCTGCTCACTGGATGTGAGGTATTCCCATGTCATCGTTCTGTAGTTTATACTGTCTGGAGGAGGTTAACAAGATGCATTTTGGAAGTTGATCAACTTTTATTCTGTCTCCTTCTGTAGTTTCCTTTGGAGGTGGTAGACGTATACCCACCTCTGAGAAGCAAACCACCCCTCTCTCCTGGAGGTCATGTAGTCAGTGTGGATGAAGATGATGTTGACTTTGACACAGGAGGTGAGAGACAAACCATACATGCATCTGTTTTTGTTTACTGGCTAGCGTCATACTAAGAATAACATGGAAAAAATAAGTCGGCTTTCTCTGCATCATAATGTAATTCCAGACTGTTAACACTGTCCTGAGATCAGTGCCTTGTTGGAACCAGACAATTCCCACTGGAGGATTATTTTTGTCATTTGGATTTGGATGGTTGATTTGCTGCATTAACATTTATGCAACACAGTCTCATTGTAGTTTGGTAAATTAGATCTAAAAGTGGATGAAAGCAACACTCTCATAGAAGTTGAATGACTACAGTAGCAATGCTCTTCCAAAAGATAAAGCTGTGATGATTCGTTGTGTCTGGGGGTTCAGATTTCATTTCAGGTAGACAGTAATGTAGCTGCCTACTTAACCTTTTTGTCTTTGGAAAAAAAAAACTAAATTGGGGTTCAATAAGCCAACATTTAGCCAAATTCCTTACATCCATGTATCTCATGACATATATCTTAGAGAGCCATCTGCTAAAGATTCTTGCTATTTCATCAGAACAAACAGACTTCATTCTCCACAGCTTCCAGTAATGAGGCAGCATGAAAAGTTTGTGTGCTTGCCTGGCAAGCCAGCCTACACAATGAACCAGATGACTTTTGTTGTGAAATGATGCTAAACAAATAGCTGAATTTCAGTGTTTCAGATCTTTCCCTCATTGAAAATGGGACATTACTGCGGTAATAGACTGCAGCCCTGCAACAGCTCTGCTCCTCTGTTGCTGGTCAATAAATACAGTTAAAAGGGAAGGTGATTTAACACAAGCATAAACACATGTCGATTCCAACTGTTTTTGATCATTTTTTTGGTATTTGGTTCTAGATTCATCTACTTTTCTTTATACTTACTCTGCTTACTGCAATCCTTTACTGTACTTATACTTATAAATATATATTTAAATCAAATTTACAAATGAGAGATGTATATTTACATGGGTGTCAGAAAACCTTCAAAGTGGGTCAGTAGATTTACAGTGTCTTGCAAAAGTGTTCCCGTCTGGTGAAATTCTTCTCACAGTTTGTCATTTTACATCTGCAAACTTCAATGTAAGTTAGTAAGTCAGTTTTATTTATATAGCACCTTTCACAGATAAAAGAAAGTACAACAAAATGCACAGATAAAACGCAATGACACAAAATAAAATACAAAGTTAATCAGTTAAAAGCTTTTCTGTACAAGAAAGTCTTGAGCTGCTTTTTAAGAGTCAATGGAGTGAGTGCAACGGAAGGACAGTGGAAGAGAGTTCCACAGTTTTGAAGCAACTGCCTGAAACGCCCGATCCCCACGAGTTTTAAATCTAGTTCCTGGGACTTCCAACAAATGCTGACCTGTTGACCTTAGCACACGGTAAGAAGAAGGGTGTCAGCAGGTCAGCACAGGCTCTAAAAGTGAGAACTAAGATCTTAAAATGAATTCTAAAATTTACTGGCAGCCAATGAAGAGAAGCTAATACTGGAGTAATATTTGATCTTCTGTTGGTGCCCGTTAAAAGTCTTGCTGTTGCATTTTGCATGATCTTAAGGTGAGCCAAACCTGATTTATTTAAACAAGTTAAAAGACTGTTAAAGAGATAAAAGCATGGATAATCATCTCAAGTTCAGCTTTTGACACCAGCAGTCTAAGTTTTGAAATGTTCCTAAGATGATAAAAACAGTTCCTAACCAACTGTTTGGAGTGATGATCAACGACACTGATCAAAAAGGAGACCCAAATTTCTAAAATCTGGTTTATCAGAAGAGCCAATAAGTTAACGTGTTTTCTGATATCTGGGATAACATTGTCTGGGGCTATTAGAAAGTCTCAGTTTTGGCTTTTATTGGGATTGTACGGGATTTATGATTCAGGATTTTAAAAAATATTTTTAAATAAAAAAAAATTGACATTTATTGTAATGAGACAAATTGTGTTCAGGGATACAAAGGAAAGCAAGGCACTATATGTATCTAAATATAAGCCCCTATGAAGGGACAGTGAATAGTAGGAGTGTAATACTGTTCCTTCTTTCTGTGGCAAAGCTGTTCAGCAGCCAGCAGTACAATACAGCCGTTGTGTGAGGCAACTCCAGGTGTGTGTTGTGTGTGTGTGTTCAGCACTCCCTTCCTTGCTGGTACTCTCCAAGGATCAAGTCATAAACAATAATGTGTTCTCAGTCAACCTGGTTACATAAGGTTTAAAGTGTCTGTCGGTCAAACCTCATGACGTCATTTAGTTTGAATTGGAGAATAATTCAGGATCTTTTTGGAAGAGATCCATGAGTAAGCCTATATATGTCCTATTGAGCTGTTTTTACCCTAAAGTACACGCACACCAAGGTGTTTGTATGTGAGATATTTCAGCATCTGTGAGGAAAGAAGAAAATGTGCATGAAGACTAAAATCAACCAGAAATCATAGGGTGAGACCAAATAGGTTGGCTATTAAATATATCAAAGTGTTAAACAGAGAAAGAACAATGAAAAAAATCAAAATTACACTAAAAGACATCCATACAGTCTGTGACCATCACTTCTCATACCTCTCTTTTCATACATTGTCACGTTACATAGAGCTTTATAAGACAGACTTGTACAAAGTTGTGCATGTCACTGAAATGAAAGGAGAATGAAGTACAACTTTTAAAAGTTTTTACAAATAAAGATCTGAAAAGTGAGGATTGCATATGTATTCACACCTCAATGTCAATGTGTTATCACCACCAGTTTTTCACATCCAGAGATTTTGCTAATTTTTCTTCATAAAATTGCTTCTAATTAGTGACACTGGATGGAGAGAGTCTATGAGGATCAGTTTTCAAGACTTGTCACAGATTCTCAGTTGGGTTTAAGTCTAAACTTTGATTAGGCCATTCTGGCACATAGATACGTTTGGATCACTGTTCATTGTCTCATAAACAACAAACTCCTTCTGTTTTACTCCCCACCCACATGGTCCCCTTAAAAAAAACAGGGACACACCCATTCCTCCAACAAACACCAGAGACCCTGCATTGTTTGGACTGTGTTGGGGGAGCTCTTCAGAATTTAATTGGTTGTGTTATTACATTTAGGGATATCAGAGTAAAGGGGGGTGGAATACAAATGCATGCTAGATTTCTCAAGGTTTTATTTGTAATACATGTTAAATTCAATGTAACATAGTTCGTATGCACCAGTTTGTGTTGATCTGTTACATAAAAATCCCCCCAAAGGTGGTGAGAGGAGAGTTTGTGGCTGTAATAGGTAAATAGGAAATGTATGCCTTTGCAAAGCCCTGCTTATTTTTTCCAAAGTTGTTACTGGTTTTAAAGTTTGATTTCTCCTGCTCTACGACAGATGTGCCTACATGGTGCCCTTGAGGGATGCAAGTATGCTGTGTTCTGGTCCCAAATAGAGAAAAAGAGGCAAAAGAAGGGAAAATAGTCACTTGGAAGAACTGAGTCAAGTTTGTGTCACTTTTAGGCTTATCCAGCTTTAGGAAACTTCCAAGATGTGTTCCAAGAAAACATTCTGTTTATTCCTTTCGTTAAAAAAAACAAACTGTTTTTTTTTTTAATGCTGATTACTACATTTTCCTTGTTTCCAAATAACTTAAACACAGATTGCTTCACTTCATGTATTGAACAATTGTCAGTAGTTAAGAATAAGCCCTGATCATTCAGACTTTCAAAGCTTTAATGATTGATTTGAAGATAAAGCTGTGCCTGTAAGGTTATTTGGTTCAGTGTTGATCTGAATCATTTGGCTATGTCGCAAAATGAACCAGAAAATGCCTTTTGCAACATGTGTCTTTACAAACAGAAAGCAGTGGGAGGTAGGACTTGCAGCAGCTGGTTTCTGTCCAAGTAGTGCCTCGACATATGTTTGTGTATATCTGCAAATTTTCCTAGATCCCATCCACACATCCTGCCTGCTTTTCCACGCATGCAGGATGTGAAACATAGCTGGTATCCATGCTGGATACCAGCTATGTTTCATTTGTTTTCCTCCAATTTTATCTTTTAAGTTTAGTGTAAATATAAATGTTGTAATCAAGACAATAAATATGATGATTAAGCTAATATAGACACGACTACACAGTTAGACAGTCACATTTAGTTTGATGGGAGAATCAGGGCAACAGCAAGACAATGCAACAGAAAATACAAAAATATGTGGACGAACATGCTCTGGTTAGATGAAACCATAATGTGACATTTTGGGCTAATATTCAAAATACTATGTGTGTTGGAAAACTTTATCAACTATCCCCATGGTGAAACATGGATGATGGGACAGAGAAGCTGGTCAGAGGTAATGAGAAGATGGAGGAAGCTAAATACAGGACAATCTTGGAAGAAAACCTGTTAGCATCTTCAAAAGACAACATACAGCAAGAGCTACAATAGAATGGTTAAAACCAAAGCATGTTCATATGTTGAAATGCCTTGAATTGAGAATCTGTGGCACTACTTTAGAGTTTCTGTTCACAGATTTTCTCCATCCAATCTGTCTGAGCTGCAAATGTTTTCCAAAAGAGAGTAGAAAAAAAAAATCTTTATATGTTCCTTTCTGAGACCATGTACTATTTTCCTTCCAATTCACAGTTATGCATTACTTTATGTTGGTCTGATACATAAAGTCACAATAAAGTACACTGAAGGTTGGGGTTGTAACAGGTTCTTCTTCATAGCACAGTATGGAACAGTAACAGAATCTCTTTTTCTTACTCTCAGTGATCCAGTACACTACAGAGAATAAGGAAACATGTGCCAGGTTTGTGAACACTCCATAGTATTATAAAATCCCAGTGGTTTCCTGTTTAGCTTAAATAATTTTATCCAGTTGTTCAGAATGTTATAATAATGTTGTTACAGCCACTTTAAGACTAAATATGTATATATATCCATCTCTTCATTTAGGTTCCAACAGCAATGTTCCCAGAATGCATTCTGCTCAGACTACACCACAGGATTTTGCTGTCACTGCAGACCAGGTTTCTATGGGAATGGCCGCCAATGTCTACCAGACGGTATGAGTTTGCCTTTAAATAACATTTTGAACACAAAAACACAGTTGTCCCTGGTTTGATTCACGATCCCAGGCCATTTGTTGCATGTTCTCCCCTTCTCTCTCTGGCCTTCTTCCTGTCCAGCTGTGGAATAAAGACCATTAGTACCACAAAAACTCCAAAAAGGATCAAAAAACAGACTTTTTTATATGTTAAAAGTCCTTCTGCTGTGTAATCTCCAGGTGCTCCTCAGCGTGTCAGTGGCAAGGTGAGCGGTATGGTCGTGGTGGGTTCGACTCCAGTTGAGCTGAACAACATTGACCTTCACGCCTACATCGTTGTTGGAGATGGAAGAGCTTACACAGCCATTAGTGAGGTAGATGACTCAAAACATAACCATTAACCTCTTGAGATATAGTTATAATCTAAAACGGGGTAAAATCTCTTATTCAATTAATTTCAGTTCAGTAGTACTTTATTTATCCCCAAAGGGGAATTACAATTATTCAAAGTTTCCCATCAAAAGATAACAACAAAAGATTAAACCTAAGGAAATAAAACTGCATTTTAAATATAAATGATATTTATTTTGTGAATGGTGAGCCAAAAATGAGAGTGTCCACAAACAACTCATTGCAATAACTAATTCAAGAACAGGTTCACCTTATTAGTCCAACTCAATCACAAAAAAAATTGTGCCCTCTAATTTTTACGATGTTGAATAAAGTTATTGAGATTTGAGTTTGAGCTGAACATTGTTTGCACCTTGCTCTTCAGCCAGTTTCCACTCTCTAGTTTTGTAGACCTGTGAACTGCCAATACTGATTTTAGTAGTTTCTAAGCTACACTTAGCAGCATATAACATGTTATATGAGTGATTACCACAATTAGCAACTTATCCTTTTGTTGTGCAGGTTCCAGAACCAGTGGGCTGGGCCATGATGTCAGTTTCACCAATCGGAGAGCTTTTTGGATGGCTGTTTGCTCTGGAGCTGCCCAATAGCAAAGCAGGATTTAAAATCACAGGTGATCTTGTTTTTGTTATTTCCCTTGGACAACTTTATCCACACATGTTTAGGGAGACAAACTGTTCTGTGGTGAGGACATTTTGTGCTTCGCCGAGTAGTCACCCAGCCAGATGCATTTTCTCCAGAGATGTGATGCGATATGAAGTTTCTACCTCCCCTGTTTAATAGGAAACAGCTGCATATGTGTTTGTTTTGGAGAGCAGATTTTTTTCCCCTTGTAGACAAATGCAGCACCATTATGGACTTAACACAGTGTAAAAACAGCAAACCCTACAGTGATTGATTTGTTGACTGTGTTACCAGGTGCTGAGTTCAGTCGACATGCTGAGGTGGTGTTTAATCCTGGCAACCAGCGCCTGTCCATCATGCAAACAGGCCATGGCCTTGATGAACACAACCACCTCAGTGTGGATACTGTAATTAATGGCAATGTGCCATTCGTACCACCTGGAGCTGAAGTTACGATGAAGCCCTTCAAGGAGACCTACCAGTACTACCCGTCTGGTAAATATAATATAGAAGGACCAAATTTAAACCATTTTAAGGCATTATTGTCTAATTCAGTTTTTTTACGTCCTGCAGTTGCCACCTCCACCTCTGTCAGAGAGTTTTCTGTCGGTTTGCCTGAACAGGCCACAGAGTCCTACACTTTCCACCTGAAGCAGAACATCACTTATCGTGATTGTCGCCACGACACCCAGGCTGCCACCCTTGAGACATTGCAGATCAACATGGAAAGGGTGTTTGTGATGTACGTCAAGGAGGAGCGGATCCTGAGATATGCCATAACCAACAAGATCAGCCCGGTTGGAGGTGAGTAACATCTCGGTTAGATGGACCTGACCTGAACTGCATTTAAAAGTGTAGTAATCAGCGGTAGCATCTTAAACCTCCTGCTTAACAATCATTTTGATAACCAATTGTATTTGTGTTAAAGTGAGTTTTTGAGATACAAGTGCTCACCAGCAGAGGGGTCAACAGAAGCTAAACTAGATGTTTTAACGTGTAACTCATGTATTGACATGGTTGAATTTGGCACTTTAGTGCTTTAGCATTAGCTTCCACTAAATATCATGTTGGTATAGCTCTGTAGCATTAGCGGAACTAATGTTTATGATTAGTGCTTTAGGGCTAGGGCAACTAACTTTATAGTTAGCAGTGGCCACCACTGGACTGAGGTAAGAAAGGCTGTGGTGTATAAAGATAGAACCAAGGATAGATATTTATGCAAAAATTAAGAATAAATATTAATAATCCCAGTAATATGAAATCATATGTATGAATATGTATATACAGACCCATTCAGTTAATTTGATTATTATAAGTAAATTTATTTTAGTAACCCAAATAACTAAGTTAACACATATTATACAAATTAATTAAACAGACTGATGTTTTCAAGACTTTATTTCTGTTAATTATGATGATTTTCCTCTGACAACTTATGAAATACAACATTTAAGATTAGAATTTTACATCTCGCAATAAAAAAAAAAAACAACAACATTTTTAATACAGAAATGAAGACTTAATTAAAAGTATTTCCAAAATGTACTTTTATTCTGACAAAAAAGCCTCATTGGAACTTTGTTGAATATAACCCTGTAGAACACCATGAGTTGTTGGTTTAAGTCTTTCAAGGTTTTCAAATTGGCTTTTGGCCCTGAATCAAAAAACATATAAACAGAGAGAAAAGACTGTCACACATGGAAGTGATTAACACATTGATTATAGCCTCAGTCCACAGGAAGAGTGTGGGATCTTTAACTGGACTATTGGTGCCTAATTTTGACCTGGTCACCATATAACCCAGTGGCATAAATGATTCACCTAATAATGACAGTATGAATGCATGAATAAAACTGAGAATGTGGCTACAAAGCTTAAGATGTCCATATGTAAACTGACTGCATCACTGCAACAAAAAGTCTGTCCATTCAAAATGAGTCTGAAGATCCAGAGGATTAGTAAAGTAAAGGTTGAAGACAAAAATATGGGCCATCAACCTGGCCTATAACGGTGGAGGCATGATGACCATTTTCAGGAGCCTCATTAACTAAGCCCAACCACCTTATGTAGTAAAGAAACAGGTAGGGATTTAAAGGGATTACTTCATCTGTGAACCTCTTCCTATAATGTCTTGTATTTGGTCTGCTGGTTCAGGACTTCAGGACTCTGATCCTTCACCGTTTGAATCTCTTGATTCCAGTAGTTCAGAACTCTACTCCATCAGGCTTTCTTTGATGATCAGCTCCTCTATCTGGAATCAGTTATCTACTGAAATTGGAGTAGCACAGATTCAGTGCCAGTGAGTGGTCAATTCTTCAAAACAGTCAAATCTTAGTCACCAGCCAAGATTTGCTGACAAACCCAGCAAACAACTGAGTCGGGGACCTGCATTCGGTAGATCTTCCAGGCCAAGTATATGCAGGTTTTTACTCTGTTACAGATTTCTAGCTTGGAGCTAGCTTCTCAAATGCTGAGGCATGCTTCTTCAAGTTTCCCGATATGCTCGCTCGTGTCTACATCTGCGACCAGTTCAAGCAAAGATGAACATCCGGCATGCTCTTCTAACTCAAAACAGACTATATTACCCTTCTTTTCTAGATGATGAACAGAAATTCAGAATTTTGCCATCAGCTTGTGTTTCAGGCTAGCTACTACAGTAGGTGGTAGAAGAGTTGACTCCTTGACTAGATCTTGAAGTCATGTGTGAAGCAGACTGAAGTTAATTGGTACACTGAATTAAGGACTTTGGAAAGCTTTAGTTTAGTTGAAAGTAGATTGGCTACAAACTGGTTAAGTGTAAAGTTGCTGAAGGCTCTAACTAAACACTGCATGTTTGAATTAGGACATTGTATTTATTTGGCTTTCTCCCTAAATCCTTTCCAGGCAAGTTCAGCAGCCAATTGGAACAACACCCAGAATGGTAACTGTTGCAGTTCTACCACAGCCAAACCACTTTGCTGTGCTGGATTGAGCCCAGGCTCAAACATACATGCACAATGCACTAATAATGGTGATTATTATTCACTGAAACCATTTTAAAGTATAACTGTTGCTATTTATGTTAAATTGTTTATGTTCAATCTAACCCTGCAGATACAAATGTGTGTAGGATCACTTCCAGTGTTACGTTAATTACAATTTGTGTCATAGTTTTTCCTCATGCATACAATTGCATTCATGCCTTGGCTGTTTGCTAATATTTCTAGGTAAAGTGATTGGAACATTGTTGTGTATTAACAGGAGCAGGGTGAACATCAAGCTAAAGCCACATATCTTGCATATTTTAGTGTATTTTGATGGGAATTGTTTGGTTTTGTGGTTTTAAGGCTTAAATACCATGATTGAAGTGTTTCTTTTTAGGCCATTTTGCTGCCCTTTTACCACAGATCAAGAGACGTAAACAAAGGGGTGTCAGAGAACATACTCACCACAACTTACTTAATACTCTTACCTTGGAGTCATCTACCAGTATTTTGTCCAGTGTTTTATTAGAATAAGGATTGAAAAGTTTAAAACCCTTTCTGGAGAGTGATTTTAAATGCAAACGTATTTACACCCCTTGAGCTCTTTCATATTTTTTCAGATTACAGCTGCAAACCTCTATCAATTGTTGGAGATTGTCTGTCAATTTTTAGATGCTGCTACAGAGTCTCAGTTAGATTTGCATCAGAACTTTGACTAGGCTGTTCTAACATGTGAAGGTGAACATCCACCCAAGACTTTCCTCCAGAATTATCCTGGCTTTGGCTCCATCTATCTTCTTCACCAGTACTCATCCGAATATGAAATGTTCTTTAATCATATCACCCAGAACTTGAAATGCATATAGCATAGAAACTATCTATCATGTTTTGTTTCTGTCAACACACAGTCTTTGTTCAGTCTTGCTTTATCAAATCTGTTCAGAGAAAAGGTAGTTAAAGATGGAGACAGATCTATATCTGAAAAGATGAAGTGGAAAAGACAGAGTTTGTGGCAGAAAGCCAGAGAAAGGTTGCTTTTCTGCACAGCGTTTGGACTCAGACCAAGTTTCTATCACTGGAACGTCAGCGCTCTGATTAAAAAGTCAATGATGACACATCCCACGCACGTTCATGCTGACACAAAGTAATATACTCTGAACACAGCTGGAAGAGCTTGCTGGGATCAGAGGTTCCATAAACACGGGTTAAGTGGTGTGGGGGGGGGGATGAGAGCTTTTTTGTATTAATTCCACTTTCTGGGAAATAATACCTCAGCCAATGACAGATTTTCTTGAAGAGGGGGGTTGCTGGGCAGAATAGCTGCCCTGTGAGGTCATGAGAATCAGGGATTGCAGACATGCTGAAGGCACTGAAGTGATAACACAACCAGAAAATGAATTAATTGTACAGGGCTATATATTCGCCTTTAGGAGGCTTTCAAAACAACAGATTCTACATTTCCTGCAATGGACTCTCTGGTGGGCTTTGGATTATTGTTGATGTGAAACCCAAGTGGTCTTCAGCCTAAGGTTATAAACTGATGGACGGATGTTCTCTCACATGACTTTCTAGTAGCGAGCAGAATTCATGGTTCAAGTTGTGCTGGTCCACTCCATCATACTAGGAGGGGACTGAAAACCTATGCATGCCGTACTTTTCACATTTTTATTTGTAAAACATTTTGAAAATGATGCATCTTTTTTACTTCCGCAATACAGTTATGCACCTATTGGTGTTGATCTATCACATAAAATCCCAGCAAAATACATAAAAGATTGGGGTTGTAATGTGACAAAAATGACTGGAGGTACTGTAGGCTTCTGTGGGCTATGTTTTAAAACCTGTTCCTGCTGCAAACCCAGCCTCTCTAGTTCTATCTGTGCATTTGTGTTTGTTTGAGAAGAGGAAGAACCACGTAAAAAGCAACAGGTGGGAAGCTGCAGCCATCACTTTGATGGTGTGCAGTGCATGTGTGGGATGTGTGTGTTCCTCACCCCTCTGTCCTGCTCGCCTTCCTTCTCTCCCTGTCTCTAATTATCCGTCAGGCTTTTTCTCCGATCCATGTGGATCGTTGCCTCTCATCTGCCCTCCTTCCTGGCCACATTATACTTTGAAGACTGTTTCTCCCTCTCTGATAATGAGCCAAAATTGTTCTCTGGCCTGGGGAGATGAAGGCAAGCTGTGCATTTTGTTTATGTTGTTTATGGTAGAAAAAGCTCTGATGGTTGCCTAAAACTCTTACATGTCGTTAAAAACAGACATTACTATTTCTTCCTTGTTTCATGTTAAAATGATCCCCAAAAGTGCTGTATGTATTTAAATCATCTGGAGGAAAGTAGACCCACTGTAATGTGTGGTATTCTTGAAAGTGTTGTGTTTTTATTTGAAACAACAAATGAGACAACACAATCCTGTTAGACAATTTTTGAGGCTCGGAGGACCACTAACACCAGCACGACTTCCCATCCTGCTCTCCAAAATCACTCTGGACCATGGCTTTAATTCTTAGCACATTTAGACATCTTACATTCTTTTCTAATGATTTCCCAGAGTTTTCTGCTCTGCTAGATTCTCTGGAAATCAGTCTGAGTTTTTTTATTTTTTATTTGCTTTTGAAATTATTCATCTGAACCAGACGGTGGTATGAGGAAACACCACAAACCCCCTCTCCTGCTTGTATGTTGTCTCCTCTCTAATGTCTGGGACATGTGTCTAACCTCATCCACATGTTTTTTGTACTGAGAACATGAAGGGAGTCCCCTCTTTGGAGGAAACTGTCCCATGGGAATTTGTCTGGAACTTTTTACGTGTGTCCCTGGATAAGTTGTCCTGTAATCATCGGAATGTTAACAGTGAATTTCCAAGCTCTTCTGTTAATCTGAGGTTGGAAAAAACTGGAAGTGCTGAAGTGATTGGATTTTGCCATCAGACTAAACTTTACCTCCTTTAGGTCAGTCAGGATAAACAAAATTATTTCTATTAGCTAAATGCCAGAATATTGAAAGGTACATTTGTTTTTACTTTCTTCAAATTTTGAAGACTGCACAATGCCATTAAATGATTTGAAGAGCTCTGATTATGGTGATGTCATGCCTTTGTAAGTTCTGATTCGAAGTCAATATTTGAGTTATTTAGAGGAACAACTGTGAATGTATGTTATAGCAACACCTAAAACACACTGCCTACTGAAAGGTATCATGAAATAATTTTTAAAAATCAACCACGATATCATGAAGAGGTAACTTCACAAGTTTGGTTTATCCTTGAGAAGGGACCTAAAGGAGGCTTGAGGAGAAGAAATGGAACTGCTGGGTAAACCAACCCTTTCAAAATCAGAGAATGAATATAAATGTCTAACCTCTTGCAGAATTCTGAACAGTTGATAACCAAAACTTTAACACAGATGTCAAAATTTGTTCAATTGAAAGTTTACAAAACAGCCAAGTAAATTAGCGCTTTAGAATTTATCCACAAAAATTAATTTAGAGGAAGTTTAGTGCGCTAAATGTTTTCAAAGTTAGCAAATGTGCTAAAGTGCGAAATTAGCCCCGCTATTTGTGCATTTTCGGATTAGTGGAAGCGTGCCCGCCATGGCCCACCATCATAATGTTCAGGAAGGAGATAGGTTCTGTATCTCAGAGGTGAGCATATTTTGATGTAAAATGTTTGAATCAACATTCAGACATTGTTTGAATGTTGATTCAAACAATATTCAGATCAGTTTTGATCTGAAGGTCATTCAGATCAAAACTGAATGACCTTGTGAAGAAGCTTGCCGAAATACCACTCGGTAAGGAAGAAGCCATTACTCCAAAAGCAACATAAAAAGCCAGATTTGCAAATGCACACAGAAACAGAGACATCTCCTGGATGAAAAAGGAGGAAGCTCAGGAGCTTGAGAACACCATTTAACTGTAATGTATGGGGTAGCAGCATTATGTTGTGAGAAGGACTGGTGCACCTCACAAAATAGATGGTACCATGAGGAAAGAACATTATGTGGAGCTACAAATTCAACATCTCATAACACTGCCCAGGAAGGTAAAGCTTGGGCACAAATAGTCCTCCAGATGGACAATGACTGTAATCATATGGCCAAATTCATTACATGTCCTTTAAGGACTACAAAGTTATTGTTTTGGAATGGTCATCAGAAAGAGCTGATCTCTGCCCCATAGAACATTTGTGGGTAGAACTGAAATGGTGTGTGAAGGAGGCAGCCTACAAACCTGATTCAGTTCCACCAGTTCTGTCAGGAGGAATGGGCCAGAACTCCAGCAAACTTCAGTGAAAAGCTTGTGGAAGGAAACTCAAAAGGTCTAACCCAAGTCATACAGTTCTAAGGCAAATACCAAGGAAATTAATGTAAACTTCTGATTTTTTGGAAAGTATTAGAAGAATTTCTCACTCATTATTCTGGTTTTCAGCAAATAGAAACAATGTTAATTCTAACTGAGCTAAAACAGGAAATGGTCAGTCTGTTTATTTCATCATGTCAAAGCTGCATTAAACTAAAACCAGTGTTTTGTTGTGACCTTTGATGATCTGGTTCTCTTGTATTTTCTGTTATTTAGATTCATCACTGGTTGAATTGTTGAACCCCTGCTATGCTGGGAACCATGACTGTGACACCACAGCACAATGCATCCCACTGGAGGGCCAAGCTTTCCGGTGCCAGTGTGCAACTGGTTATAGAGGAGATGGGCAGAACTGTTATGGTAACTTCATCACTGTCTTTCTGTTTCCGCTCTTACATGTTAGCATATAGGTCTGATCAGAAATTTACATACATGATGTTGACATCATAGTCGTAAACATCATGGTTTTATTCCAGGGTAAAAAGATTTTAAAACAAGTTACTGTTCATTGTGGAGTACTAATTGTGACCTTCTGGATTTGCTAGATCTTAAGGTGTCTTTTTTATCTAAATGTCAGTCTGGTGTTGAGGGTTCAAGTACAGTCTGGATGAATGGAACCAGGAGTATTATCCTCTCCTCCTCTCTTTTTCCCTTGTTAAAAGGGACATGTAAGGCTTTGAGCTGGTGAGTGGTTTGTCAACAGGCCTGCAGGTGATCTCTGTTTCCTGTTGACAGCACCAAGAAGGCCCCCCATGGATAGACCTCAGTGTCTCTCACAGATCAGCTTTCTGTCTTTTGTTGTCTGTGTAGAATAATGTGTTTACTGCCAAGAATTCAGGTATCAGCCAGGGTAGTAAGGAGGAAGTTACATGTTATAGGAACAGTAAACAGCAATTACTCCTTTATTGTGCCACATGTGGCTTGGTGTTGGTTTTAGACAGGGTACTCCTGGTTTACAGAGTGTCTAATGGTCCTTCCTCCCTTTGATGCAGACATTGATGAGTGTGCAGAGGGTTTGAGCTCGTGTGGCGATTACTCTCAGTGTCTGAACCTACCTGGGACCCACCGTTGCCAGTGCCAGAGCGGCTTTGAATCTGGATACGACAGTCGTACCTGTGTTGGTAAGCTCAGCAGAAAAACTTTATACTAGCTCTGTATCATTTAAACATTCAAGTCATTAACATTCATTATTTTCCACAATTATTTATACATCTTGAACTTTATCACATTTTTTCTAATTACAACCACAAACTTCAACTAAGTCAACACAAAATAGTGTGAAGCAGAACAAAAAAGAAATATCGTTTTCCAAAAAACCCCATTGTACATCAAGTCAAGCTTATTTGTATAGCACATTTCAGCAGCAAGGCAGTTCAAAGTCCTTCACATCATAAAAACATCAATCAGGTATACAGCAGAATCATCAAGCAAATATACATGAAAATCATCAAAAATCATTGAGTAAATATCAATGCATCAAAATGATGAGGATCATCAAGCAAATATCATCAAGCAAATATAATTTGAAAATATAGATCAAGGTTCCACTTTCTACTTTTCAAAGGGAACTCTAAACAGGTGGGTTTTTAGCCTTGATTTAAAGGAACTCAGTGTGTCGGCTGTTTTTCAGTTTTCTGGAAGTTTGTTACAGATTTGTGGTGCGTAAAAACTGAAAGCTGCTTCTCCATGTTTGGTTCTGGTTCTGGGGATGCAGAGTAGCAGGATGACTTTGTAACTGTCTTTATGTGTTTCTGGAGGTTCAGGTCTGAATCCATCACAACACCCAGATTTAGGGCCTGATCACTAGTTTGTAGTTGTAATAGCTGTACCTGTGTGCCGACTCTCGATCGTTACTCTTTGGGTCCAAAGATGGTAACTTCAGTTTTGTTTCAGTTTTTGTTTCTATTCATTTTTCTAAGCGCCTGTTCAGTGCTTGGATGGGTTCAAAGTCACCTGGTTACATCCTAATGTAAAGCTGTGTATCATCTGCGTAGTTATGGTAGCTAATCTTATTACTTGTTATCATCACTCTGATCACACTATCCCCTCTGTGAAACATAGTGGTGGCAGTATCATGTTGTTGGATTTTTTTTTTTTTTTTTTTTTTTTTTTTTTTTTTTCAGTGGGGAAAACTGCAGAAAACTGGACCCATAATCGACAGATAATTATGAAATGAAACCAAAATGTTTTTAAAATATAAATATGAAAAGTGTGGCATGCATTTAGTTTCCTAAGTCAATACTTTTCAGAACCACCTTTCATTGCATTTACTGCCGCAACTCTTTTGCAGTATGTCTGTATCAACTGCAATGTTTTTGGGCTACTAATCCTTGCAATATAGCTCAATCACAGTCAGACTGCATACAAAGCATCTGTAAACATGTGTTTCTCCGACTTTGACTAGACCATTCTGACTCATCAAAAGCATTTGATTGTAGTCCTGCCAAAAGTTTCAAATCTTACATTTTTCTTTCAAATCTTCTGTAGCCTCCAACAGATTTTCTTCCATAATCTGAGCATAAAAGCCATAGTTGAAAAATATGTTAAATGTAATGTGTTTTAACCATAATAGTACCCATTATAATCTTCCTGTTTTGAGTTATTTTTCTGTATGTGCTCAACTTAGGTAGCTTAGTAAGTATTCCTAATGAGCAAAAAGGGTTAATTAATGCCTAGCTGCAAAGATTAGAAACACATTAAGAAGGGAGGAGAAATGACTAATGAGAGAACAGGTCTAATCTGTGGAGGATAGGCTAAAATGAGTCAGTAGACCCAAGTGTAAGACAAACAGAGTAATAGCATGTTTTTTAGGCTATAAAATGCGTGGTGGACCAAGATGCTGGACATGTGCCATATTTTAGATGAACTTCCAGTAAACCATCCCTACTCATCTCTTTAACAAATAACACTTTAACATAAATCATTACATTTTATTACATTTTTCAACTTAAATTTGACACACATTTAAAAAAGGTTTTTTTTTTTTTTTTTTTTTTTTTAGTCATGCAGAGTGGTGATGTGCAGTCAGTATCTTACCTGTAGCACAAAGCAATCAGCAATCTCAGTTTGCAGAATTACTAAATAATAATGGTCAAGCTCAAAGCTAATGAGTGTTCAAAAGGATCTTTCCCAAAACAACATAAACCCAATACCTTATTAGCAGGTGAAGTCAATGCTGTATTAAAATATGATTAAACGATCAATTTTACATTAAACAGTTGCTGATTTACATGCTGGATATGCTTTTATAGCTAACATTTTTTTAACAGGAATAAGTTGAGTCCACCAGGAGATGTTCCATCCATGCAAACGTTTTTTGCTCTTTAGCCTTATGGTAATACCGTTTTGTACTTTCATTATTACCTGTATTTGTTTGTTTTATTGTTACATTATTGTCTGCTGTTGGTTTGGGATTGGATCAGTTTTTTCAGAGCATTAAGGTTCTATGTCAACATGTTTCCGGGCCAGAAAACACAAAAATCTCAAAAGTATAACATATAAATAGAATAATTATTGTTGACCATTCTATTGGTTTTCAAAGTAGGTAAGTAATATTGAAACACACCATTCTAAAACAAAAATACCTTTTGAGTCACAAACAGAAAGACACAACCATTTACAGTATGGTTGTTGATTTCTGGAGCTGATTTATATAAAAAAAAAAAAAGTTCCTTCTGGAACTCACATAATAGATTCTTTTATCAGACTATTCAATTCAACGGATTTATTTAGTATCAATTAATAACATCTTCCTAAGGCACTTTACAAAGTAAACAGATCCAATTTATATGTGATAAATTATAAAAAATATACATATCCAGCCATGTAGACAGATTTAAATTGAATTACATACATTTATATGAAAAAAAAAAACACATTTGTGACTATTTGTGGTCAAGCAATATGTTGTTGTGGAAAAGCAGCGATATAAAGTTAGAATGTGGTGACAGCTACTGTACTACAGTTAAACCTCTAAGAGTTAAACAAGGGCTGATTGCCACCACATGGCTTCCTAATATAAGGGCATTCTGGGGACAGTTGTTTGGAGAAATGGGAGGGCTATGTGGAGAGCCTGAGCTCACCACACAGCACTTTTAAATCACTCCGTAGTTTGATCTCTAAGCTAATGCACTTAAACATTTTTCATGATTGTTTCTTCTCCTAGGACAATAGGAGAAGAAGATGCACTTTGTAAAGTGCATCTTCACTTTATAAAGTCAAATTCATGCTGCAGACTTGTTTGTCACTCCTCTGACTTGGTTGGACATTGGGTTGTGGATTATTACCCAAATGGTCTGGTGTACCAGACATAATGTAATTACTCTTTCACAACTTTCAGCTGCATTCTCAACTTCTTGGGTTCTTTCATGCTTTTTTTTTTTTTTTTACATATCATTAGCTACAAGCTCAATCACAGTTAAAAAAGATCAAATGTAAAACTGTTGCGGTAATAACTTAAGCAACAGTACTTCACTTTATTAGGCTAAGAAAATAGCATTACCATAGTTTTATGCAAAAGTAAGAAGGTGTAGCAACAGCATTTCTTCAAACTGCTTGGATAGTATTTAGTTTGTTTTTAAATGTCACAGCATTTTTTTAAATTGACCCTGTTTTGAATAGCTGTTAGCTTGACTCCTCCATGAGAGCTTCTCTAAATTGGGATCTCTCTGTCTGTTGCCTGCCTACTGCAGGTATGACACCACTTATGCCTATGTATGGCATATAACCACACTTGAAGAAAAGCAAGTTACTCCTTTGAGTGAATTATACTAACTTAGCCATCAGCTGGTATGGTTAGATGTGCCAGACTGAAGTTTGTGATGCTTTTTATTTTATTTTTATTTATTTTTTCGAGGATCTGATTTTTTTGTTTGTTTTCTTAGACATAGATGAGTGCAGCTCTTCTCCATGTCACATCAGTGCCAGATGTATCAATGAACAGGGGTCCTTCCAGTGTCAGTGTCTGCCTGGATTTTATGGTGATGGGTTCCACTGTTCCCCTCAGGGAGGTTGGTATAATAGTTGCCCGCTCAGTTCCTGATAGTCACAAATGTTGCACTGATTGAGAGTTTTTTTTGTTACTTCCTTCTTTAAAATTCAAACACAGATCGCCTGAGGACCCAGTGTGAGCAGCACAGAGACAGTCTACAGAGTGGAGGACAACCAAGTATTGAAGCTTACATCCCTCAGTGTGATTCTGAAGGACAGTATCGACCACGGCAGGTGGGCTTTCGCTAACAAAGAGGGATCTTTACCCATCTCTCATTGCATAATCTCTCGAGTCTTCATTGACAAGTTTTCTCTAAGATTTAGGTCTGGGGGACTGAGATGGACATGGAAAATGGTTAACTTTGTGTCTGGTGAATCATTTCTATGTTTATCTAACCATATGTTTTGGATCATTATCCCGATGACAGCAAATTTTTAGTTTTCTGGTAGGGGTCACCACATTTGGCTTTTCAAAGAGCTTTGAAAGATTGTTTTGTCAGTGTCAGTGTTTTTCCCCTACAGTCAACTTTCAATTGCTTGCATACATTATTCAGTGGACAGTCAGCTATTTAGCTGGTTGTATGTAATTTTTAAATTAAAATTCGAACATAAATTTTGATGGTATTCTAATTTATTGAGATGCATCTGTAAGAAACCTGAATATTTCAAAATATGTTAAATTTTGAAAAGTAAATGTGTAGGAATTTTGAATAACCTGAAATAAGCAAATTTTGGATTTTAATGGATATTTGCAGTGCCATGGTTCTACTGGACATTGTTGGTGTGTTGACAGTAGGGGACAGGAAAAACCAGGAACCAGGACTCCACCTGGTACAGCACCTCAAATCTGTGATACATTAGGTATGGCCTTATTTACCTGGATGAGTTCTTTACATAAAACAATATTTCTCTGGGTGTCAATCTTATATTTTGTTTGTTTTTACCTCAACAGATGAACCAGAGCATCCAAAGACACTCTGTGAGCACCACAGAGACAGTGTCCAGACCACCAGTCCTGATGGACGTCCTCCAGCTGGAGCCTATGTACCTCAATGTGATGAAAATGGACAGTACAGACAACTGCAGGTCAGCACCTAATGAGGGATTAGTAAAATGAAAACCAGATTGAACTCTTAAATTTAAATATCAATGGATTGATTTCTATTTCCACAGCACTGTGAGATCAAGTTAAAATTGAAGATTGTTAAAAAAAACTTCAGTTTTCACTCCACAGATCGCTCCACAGATCCCCAGAATACCGCTCAGTTAGCGAGCATAACTAAAAGATGCTTAAACATAGGGTTATTTTTTCCAAATTTGGAGATTATTGAAAACCTGCATCAGGTAACCTGAGGGGTCTAGATGGCTCATTAGTCAAAATAAAATACAAATAACTTAAAACTTTAAAAAGAGTTTTAAACCTTTAGAAACCAGTTAAGTAATGTTCAACTCAACCCTGGAAGAGAAAGAGAGTGTGTGCAGAGAGCTTGAAATCAGAGTACGGTAATATGCTCTTTGGAAGACAAGCAAGAATGGATGAAGGTCTCTGCATTGACTTGGTAGGGAAACAGTCATACTCTGGTAGTGTTCTTTAAGTGACACAATGATGCCTTTGTGACGGTACTAATGTGTGTTAGAATGTAGTTGTGAATCAAACATTCCACCAAGTTTCTTCACAATTCTCAGTGGGTGTTGTGCCAGAGCACTTAATGGCACCGGCTGCTTTATTAGGTTCCCCTTGCTGGTACCTATTTGGACCCCCTTTTGCCTCAGAACTACCTTTATTCTGACTGTGGAAGCCATTGGAGTACAGTGAAAATCACCACCCTACTCAAAGAAATAGTTGAGATGATTTGAGCTTTGTGACAGAAGTATCCAGAAGTATCTATCAGAACATGGTAACACTGAGGTCATAAAGGGATGGACAATGCTGATGTAGGCATTTGGCTTTCAAAAGTTAATTAAGGGATGCTTTGGGTTGCAAAGTGTGCCAAGACAATACTGCTATTTGTGTTAACAACCAGTTAAATGGTGTACCTAACAAAGGGGTTGGTGAGTGAAATTTGGTAGCAAGTTTCCTTTGGATTAATGACCAATACCTTTGTTTTGTCTTGATTGAGCTCAATTCTTTTGTATCTTGTGATTTAAGACTGAGTTAAAAAGTGTATTTTATGATGAGATATCATCTGCATAATGAAACACAATGATGCCACATCAAATTTTACCATTTTTAGTGCCACAGCTCTACTGGATATTGTTGGTGTGTAGACAGCAGGGGAGCAGAAAGACCAGGAACTCGTACTCCACCTGGTACACCCCCCATAGATTGTGACAAACCAGGTAAGTGAGACAAACCTACAAGAATGAAGGGCTCTCTCTGTTTTCTCCACTTCCCATGACCCCTTGTTGGAACCATATTTGCAGTATATTTGTGAGCATAAGCAGGTGTATTATGTCACGTCTTTTTTAAGTTTTCTTGTAAACCAATGACCTGTGAACCCACTAATTCCTCAACTCACAGGCAACTCAGACAGCATGTTTATGTGAGCTTGTGAGTTGTGTGCTGTTGAGCTCACTGGGTCATAGCCTTGAAATGCCTGGAAACAGCTGGGTGGTTAAAAGCAAACACCCCCATAGTGAAGTTAAAGCTTAAAGAAATGAAAGGTTGTATAAAAAAATTAGTCTAAGTTGTGGTATGTTTGGTAGATGTTCTTTAATGAACTGAATCTACAAAGTTTCAAAGCCCCTGAGTGGATATTTATGGGTTAATAAATTTCTTTAGCAGTATTTTCGAGAAAAGTAATGGATGACCCTAAGGGTTAACATAGAGCAGTTTTTCTCATAAAAATAAAACTGCAAGCTTACATTTTATGCCAATTTCATAAAGTACTTGAAGACTCCCATCCTGTTTGCTTTTGTACACTCACAGTTTGTCCTGTTCATCTTTCCTAACCTTACAACTTAGAACGTCCAAAGACTCACTGTGAGCACTACAGAGGGAGTGTTCAGACCACCAGTCCAGATGGACTTCCTCTTCTTGGAGTCTATGTACCTCAGTGTGATGAAAATGGACAGTATCTACCACAGCAGGTAAGCATTTATTGAGACTTTTCCACTGCTTTGACTGTGCTATCATTTTACTTCAGCTCCATTACAACAACAGAATGTTTCCTTACTGTATTCAGTGCCATGGTTCTGATGGATATTGTTGGTGTGTGGACAGTAGTGGACAGGAGAGAGCAGGAACCAGGACTCCACCTGGTACATCTCGTGTAGACTGCAGCAGAGCAGGTGAGGCTGGTTCAGCTCATCGTTAACCTTATGTATCTGAGCAACATACAGATGAGGCTGTCCCATATGACCGGCATGGCTTGGGTGAGGGATTACTGTAACATTCCAGACCTGTCAGCCAACTCCCGCTGAAGTGCTCTGGTTGCAAGGAATCCAACGTGGTGAGAAGTTGAACCGGCACCACGCAGAGCTCCAGGATGATTGTCCTTGGCAATCTGAAGAGGCGAATAAGCCACTCATCATTATGTGTTATCAGATCAGTATGATCTCTGAACACACACTCCCTCCAAATCCTTCTATTGCCAATGTCCTCCAGCAGCACCAAAGCTGCCATCTTTCCACAATTACACACACCTGTATGCAGCTATTTAGGGACATGTGCGATTCTCTACAGTCTACACCTTGTCCACCTTAAGAATTAAAACCTGACCTGTTAGGAGTTCATCTGCTGATCCAACGCCATCTTTTTTTTCAGTGAGATTGAAAGTTCCCCTTAGATAATTTACATGTATTTCATGCCTTAGAGTTAACATGCAGAGACTGAGATACTGAGATTACTTAAGTTTCCGAATTAACTGTGTAAATGTTTGTCTGCTTATTACAACAGAAGAGCCAGAGGGTCCAAAGACACACTGTGAGCACCACAGAGACAGTGTCCTGACCAGCTCAGATGGACATCCTCCTCCTGGAGCCTATGTACCTCAGTGTGATGAAAATGGACAGTACTTACCAGAGCAGGTCATCATCTACTGAATGTTTCTCCACTGTGCTTTAATGTTGAATTAGTCCATGAAATAGCACTGTTTTATATACATTTACTATTTCCAGTGCCATGGTTCTACTGGACATTGTTGGTGTGTGGACAGTAGGGGACAGGAGAGAGCAGGAACAAGGACTCCACCTGGTACACCTAATGTAGACTGCATCAGAGCAGGTGAGGCTCCAAACTTTGTCAGGACACTTTTTTAAGCTATATAGGGAAAAAAAAAAAACATGGTGACAATGAGGACTCCAAATAAGGGGTTTGTAGAACAGTGTTTGACTACTCTAAACTGAAACAGGTTCTAATCACATTCCTGTTTATAAATCCTCAAATATACACATAGAAAACTGGGATGAATAACTTCTTAGTATGCGTGCACTGTTGTACATTTGGCCTCATGTGGTTGCAAAACAAGCACCGTGCTTTACTGTTGGAATAACGTTGTTTCTTATGACATGGACCTTTATATAGATTTATTGAAATACATTGATCATTTAAACAGCTAATTGGGAAACTTTATGACTTTGAAGTTCAGAATATGTTTGTGGCAGCATCCTGAGTTCTTTACTTTCTCCGGATAAAAAATCCCCCAAAAAATGATGCAGTCTGTGACTCACATTACCCAGATGACCCAGAGCGGCCGAAAACTCAGTGTGAGCACCACAGAGACAGTGTTCAGACCTCCAGTCCGGATAGACTTCCTCCAGTTGGAGTCTATGTACCTCAGTGTGATGAAAATGGACTCTATCTACCACAGCAGGTTAGACTATCGTCACTCATTTTTTTTAGGTCTAGTTCTTAAATTTTTAAAGTTGAGTCATATTAGTCTATTTTATGTTTTATTATTGTTTCCAGTGCCATGGTTCCACTGGACATTGTTGGTGTGTGGACAGTAGGGGACAGGAGAGAGCAGGAACCAGGAGTCCTCCTGGTACACCTCGTGTAGACTGCAGCAGAGCAGGTGAGGTTCCTATCTACCTGTTAGGAGATACATTGCACTGTGGTCTCACCCAAATACTGCTCAGTGTATTTACCATAGACTTTACACATGCAAAATCTGTGGCTTAGAACATCTCTGTCATTACCCCCATTAAAATGAAGATTTGCAAGTTAAATTTCAGGTGCTCTGACAAATGGTACGTCCCTTTACTGAGACAGTTTGCCAGAGTCTGTATTTAGAGAAAAAGCGTCCAATTCTCAAAGAGCAGTGCTATTTGTAGCATGTGGTTTGCGGGTGATATTTAATGTCTCCTGAAAGGTAATAGTATCTTTAAAGAAAGAAAAAACACTGTTAAAAAAAAAAGCAGCATTTGGTGACTACTTCAGTTTTTCTCATGGCTATAGTGAACTGAAGTTATTTGATTATTTTTTTCCAGAGCAAAAATTAGGCCTGCTCAATTATGGAAAAAAATGCACCGTAAAAAAAAAATATAGGAGTTTGTTAGAGAATTTTTCCAACGCCAACTCCAGATCCAACATGGCACCTACTTGCATCAAAAACTGTGAGCTGTGGTTTAACAGACACATGTAAGAGTGTGTCTAAAATCAGTGTTACATATAGTGCCTGCAACTCTTAACATATTAAAAGTGGTATTTGCATGTGGAAAGTACAGCTTAAAACGATGTTCATAAGAGGTTCTATGAACAATTGGGTGTCGCCGTACTGGAATCCCATAACTGGAACACTGCTATCTGTGTGTGACTTTGTTCCCAGCTCCAACTTCTGAAATAAATGGGATGCAGTACATGCATTCACCAATTTTGTGTGAGGCCCCAGGTCCTGTGACTGTAAAATAATCCCTCAGTTGGCAAGGTTTGACTGCAAATAAAAGATGTCCAATATGCCCGAAACATCTCTGCTTTGGTATAATCTGTCCAAAAATGATTTTTAAACCATCCCTTTTGCTAATATCATGTATGTTTCCCAATAAACTGTGTAAATGTGTGTCTTGTTCTCTCAGACGAGCCAGAGCGTCCAAAGACTCACTGTGAGCACCACAGAGACAGTGTTCAGACCACCAGTCCAGATGGACGTCCTCTTCTTGGAGTCTATGTACCTCAGTGTGATGAAATTGGACTCTATCTACCACAGCAGGTTAGATGTACTTCACTGATCTTCATTGTGATCTTTCACCTAACTTTAGGTGTTTATTAGAGATTCACCGAGCAGGATTTTTGTGTTAGATTTCTGTTTCTGATAAAGCCTTGACATTCTGGACCAGATTTTAGTAGAGTCTGATTTCTGAACTATAAGATAAATAAAAACTAAATGAAAGTATAAGAACAATATTCAAGATAATTTGTCTCGCCTTCCTGTGGTGGGTAGTCATTATTTACAGGTTTGTTTGAAAAGTATTTGCCCTCTTAAAGATTTCTTTTGTTTTGGCTTTTACACTTAAAGGTTTCAGAACATCAAACAAATGCTTACATTAGAAAAAAATTACCTGAGTTAAAGATAAAATTAAGTTTTTTAATGATGATTTAATTTATTAATGAATAAAAGCTAGCCAAAACAACCTGATCCTATGTGACAAAAGTAAGTATCTCGGGCAAACCACTGCTGACCAAAACGATCACAAAAGCCTGCCTCACATTTACCCAAACATCTTGATAAACCCCAGGACTTTTGGCAAAAGATACTGTTGACTTGCAAGACAAAAGGAAAGTTTCTTTGAAGGTGAACAACATGTCACATCTGGCCTAAAAATCACACCGCATTCCAGGAAAAGAACATCAAACAGTTAAACATGATAGTGTGATGGTCTGCAACCGTTCATGTTCCAAAGTCCTTCAGTATGGCTGAACAAAAACCTTCCTGCAAAGGAGAGTGGGTGAAAGTTCCTCCACAACAACATAAAAGACTAATTTCCAGTCATCAAAAATGCTTAATGGCAGTTGTTGCCGAAAAGGGTGGCCATTAATTTTAGAGAGCAGTTACTTTTTGACGTTGGGCCATATTGGTTTCGGTAGCTTTTTTGCCTTTACTTTTAAATAAAATGAATGTTTTCATCATTTGAAAACTGCTTTGTATTTACTCGGTTTATCTTTGACGTTGATATTTGTTTGATGATATGAAACATTTGAGTGTGACAAAAAAAAAAAAAAAGCCAAAACAGAAACGATCTGTAAACAGGCAAATATTTTTTCACAGTAGGGGAGAGTGGGGTAAGTTGAACCATTCCCTGTATCTAGGCAATGGTACACATTTGCTTTCATGTGACCATAAATTCTGTGAGTAACCTTCATTTTGCTGTCACTGTATTTGGGAGAAGCATGTGGTAATTTGATATGTATGATAAGTGTGTTTTATTTACAGAAAAACTGTTTTTTTGCGTGTCAAAGTAAATTTTTTACATTTCAGCTATATTGACTGTTACATGAAAGCAAAGTTATTCAGGTCTAAAAATGTGTACCATACTTGTTGATGATTTTCCAGCATATTAAACAATATAAACTATTTCGCTAAAGATTCACAAAAAAATTGATAAACTAGGTCATTTCTTCCAAAGTGGTGGCAGTGGGGTAAAGTGAACCACATGCCATGCCTTGGGGTAAATTGAGCCAGTTCTTTCATGGGCTGACTCCAAAGAAATGCAGTGAATTGGCATTTGAATTTGCAGACAGAAACTAGATGCCTGTCCCCAACATCTGAGAATTGTTATTCTGGTAGGGTGTTAGAGAGCATAGATGGCCCTTTTCTGCTCGCATCTACTCCATGCGTCTTGACTCGGCTCTACTCAGTTATACAGGCTTTTCACTAGTACCAGCCCCTCTTATAGATCCTACTTCACTAGGGTTCCAAGCGTGCCAGATTGGGCTGAAAACACAATGTTAAAAGACTGTTGGTCACTGATTGGCTAGGGGGTAGAGTCACTGGTTGCATCCCACAATTTCCTGTACTTCTCCAGAGTGTTTTGTCCGCGTACAAATTAAGTGGTTCTACTTTTTGGACTCTGGGGCCGCCAAACTATATGAAGACCACACCCTCTAGAACTGTTACTCAGTTGTTATGGAAAACTACCCGAACTCTGTAGAATAGTGTTGAGCCAAGTTGACCTGCACTGTAGAGGTGCTAGTGGAACAGGGCCATAACTAACCAAACACAGGAGCTAGGAACCACTGGCTTGGTTGTAATCTTTGGGGTGACGTACTGAGTGCAAGATTTAACAGACGAATGAAAGGGAGCCCTGCTGTAGAGAAACTTGCTTTTGTTTGTAAGGAAGATGATGTGGCACTTCTCCTACAAAGAGATGTGCTAAAGAAACCACCTCACCTCAAAAAGTTGGAGGAACTGCTCAGAGAGAGTAGCATTTAAACCATAAGTTGGTTACAGTTGTCCCACTGTTATAGTGTACAATTGTATCATAATTTTTCATTCAAATCTTCTGAACAATCCTTGTGTTTGACTTTTTATATATAGTGTAAAGTTTCGTTTAGGATAAAAATGCTCAGATTTAAACTTGGAAAAAGTAAATTGATCAGTTTAACTCCAGGTGGCTCAATTTACCCCGTGACGTGGCTCAACTTACCCCTACACTGGGGCAAGTTGACCCACAAGACAACTTTTATTTAAAAAGTCATTTATTTTCCCCTATGTCATAGATGAATTCTTAGCCTTTCCACCGAAAGAAACATACTGAATATAGGTACATGTTTTTGTTTTACCTCTATATCATTTGTGCTCACCTAGAGGACAGCATAAGTAAGAAATGGCTCAACTTACCCCACTCTCCCTACTATATTAGTAGAAAAGGCAACGTCACACCAAGCATGAGCAAGCTGTCGCTGTAAAACTAAAAAAACTATTAGTTTGTTTTAAATTGTGTTTAGGGTCTTCTATAGGTAGTTAGCACGATTAGCCAAGCTAACATTAGTTACATATAGATGCTTACCTTAGCTCTTGGAATTCAAAAACGCCATGAGCATTTCCAAATCCAGTTTGTTCTATAACAGGCAGAGTTCAGAAGCTCAAAGGTAAAAGACAGCCGCTGTACTATTATATGGTCAGCTGAAAGTCTTGCTCTCTCTCACTCTCTTGCAGCCTCAATGAACAACAAACATGGCCTGACATGCAGTGAAAAATGGTTTCTTTGTTTAATAATTTCTCACATCTCTTTTTCCTCTGACCTCAGCAAAAACTGCTCACTGATATTAAAAACAAATTTGCATTTTCTTCACTCAGTAACAGCTCCCGCATCGAGCGTTGTTATCAGCATTACCTTGTCGCACTTACTTACGGTGTGTTTACCAGTCTGAAAAATATTGGATTTCTGGGATTTGAGCCAGCCAGTCAAGCTGCAAATAGTCCGACACTAGTCATCTGCTAATTGCTTAGTGTATCTCTTCTGTTTACCCTTTCATTTGAGACTCTTTATACCCACATGATAATTCTTTACTATTCTAGTGCCATGGTTCTACTGGACATTGTTGGTGTGTAGACAGTAGAGGACAGGAGAGAGCAGGAACCAGGACTCCACCTGGTGCACCTCGTGTAGACTGCAGCAGATCAGGTGAGGCTCCAAATGTCATAGGACAAACAGTTGGTCTATACTCTGCTGAATCTTATCCAAAAGTAAGATTGGAAATAAACAGTAATATTAGCTACTGAAAGACATCAGAAAGGAGACTGCAGGCAATTTGCATCATTTCAAGCTATCTTCTTTTCTTTTATATCCTCAGCTGCATGTTTTTTTTAAAAGTGTGTATGTGTGACATATGATTTCCTGTCTGAAAGTAAGCCCAAATCATCATCCCTCCACGTTTGTTTTTTTGAGTTATTTGGAATTTTTGGGTGGCTTTTGCTGGGTAGGTTTGCTTTATGACCAAACTTTAAAACGTTGGTGTCATCTATCCTGAAAACATTGTTCCAGATGTTTTTTTTATCTCTTCGGTACACAGCACTGCCATGTCATTCATTAACTTTAATCTTTAACAAGCTAACTAAGGCCTTTCAGGTCAGAGATAGAGCATTTGGCTTTCTTGTAATGCAACTAGAAGTCCTGTTTGTATCACTGTCCCAAGGGACTTGTGTTTTTATTCGGGATGGGACTTTAATGTGTTAATTTTGGATAATTAACTACATAGATTTTAACACCTTAAAAATGTTAGTGCAATTAATCGCAGTTTTTTTAAATACAAAAGTTCAGAGCGGAACATTTGTATTTGCGCTTCTCTGGTACAACCGTAAATCCGATGCACAAGCGACATCCGCAAACAACAGCAATGGACGTTGTGCAAAAAGGAGCTGCCCTACCACTAAAACTACTCAAGACTAAAATACCATCTCAATACAAAACATGTTGCAGCAGCACAGACATCCCCCACGCCAATGTCAGCATCCACAGTCCACATTTCTAAAGAAGTATTTCAAAGAAGTTACTTGAATGATCAGGGGTTCCTGAATGGGTATAATAGCACTTTGCACCAATCTGATGGTTGAGTAACCTAAATAACAGATTAAAAACAATAAATATCTTTGGTCTTGAGCTCATATGTCTATTTATTCTGTAATGTAGCAGCAAAAAGGGCTTTTGATTTGAGAATGTTGCTTATTTTGTCAACATATGGTTTTCGATTAGTTGCAATTAATTAATTACAGACCCTGCTATTAACTTGATTAGAAATTTGAATGGAGTCCCCACTACTAGTTTTTATTAGGTTAAGACACAGTTACCCCTCAGCCATTTGTAGGTAACTATCCTGCTGCATGTGAGCCTCAAAATTATTTAAAAAAAACTGGAAGATGGTCAGAATGAGTGCAGCATATTCAAAACTGGCAGCAGACAGCTTGGAGCAACATAGTACTTCATGGGAAAGACCAACTCAAAGTGGTACTTCCTTGAACTTTTCCACAATCTCATCCCTTGTAAAAAAAATTTAAAAAGAATAGGAAGAAGACCTAGAAAGATAAACTGTTTGTTTGTCTATACCAAACAGTTCAAACTGCTCTTAGGGGAGTATGGGTACTGGGAACCAGTCCAAAACAACTACATACTCTTAAGGTCTTTGTCTGTGGTAACATTCCTTTTTTCTAATGCTACCATTCTTTAAGCTTGTTTTCATTTGTTGGTGAGGATTTAGGGTTTGTTTTGGGCTGACAGGTTCATATGTTAGATTATGTGACAGATAAAGCACTAATTATAAAATTAATTTTCATGTAATGTGGAAAGAAAACAACTGATCAATCAGATGGTGGGATCTAGGTCAGAAGACGAGCCCAGATGTTAAAATGTGGACTGAGCTGGACCATGCCTGACCTACCATTTTGCCTAAAATCTTAAACCTGCATCAGAACATCTGTAAAACCCCGAAGGCTTTGTTCATTATACTGCACCATTCTTGTTTAGATGAACCAGAGCATTCAAAGACTTACTGTGAGCACCACAGAGACAGTGTCCTGACCAGCTCAGATGGACCTCCTCCTCCTGGAGCCTATGTACCTAAGTACATAGGCTCCTTGGATTTTAACACAGTTTTCTGGTTTCTGTTTCTCTGCCTGCTGTTTAAGAACTGACCACAGGTTCTCTAGTAGGTTAGGATGTGGGATTTTCCTGAGCAAACAAAAGTGTTAATTTTGACATTAACTATGTGCAGAAACCCTGTTTATACCTGTGCCTATGATGCATATATAAAACTCTTGTCCCATGTCTATAAAACCAGCCCAAATTTTAACTCCCCACCGCAGTAATCTGTGGGGTTGCTAAAAAACATAACAATGTGCATAAGAAACAAACATCTCCACTATGGTCTACTTGTCCAAACAAAGTTCCATCTGTCCAAAGAACGTTGTTAACCAATTCTGCTCTGGTCAGCTAAGAACATTTAAGGTTAATTGATTATGTAAAAGTGTGTCCTTTTATTACAACAGATGAACCAGAGCGTCCAAAGACTCACTGTGAACACCAGAGAGACAATGTCCTGACCAGCTCAGGTGGATTTCCTCCTCCTGGAGCCTATGTACCTCAGTGTGATGAAAATGGACTCTATCGACCACAGCAGGTTAGACTTTCTTTTCTGATCATTATTGTGGTCTTTCATGTAACCTTGTGTAGTTACCCTTTAAAACTGGATCCATATCTATATGTTTTTTCTTGTACTGTTTCCAGTGCCATGGTTCTACTGGGCATTGTTGGTGTGTAGACAGTACGGGACAGGAGAGAGCAGGAACCAGGACTCCACCTGGTACACCTAATGTAAACTGCATCAGAACAGGTGAAACCTTTATCTTGTTATTGTAGTAGCTGGTATATCTGCTAAGAGGATCTATGTTTTTCTGAGGATCAGACAGATTCTTTAACATTATGGCTGATTCTTGAAATGTCAGAGAATTTTCCTTAGATTGCAGTGGCCACAAGAAACGTTTCGGGGAGCTATTTCAGTTCTCTTGTTGCCATAATAGTTAAATGTCATCTGCATATCAAGCAATATTGATCATAGACTGCATTTATTTTAGATGTGTTGCCCATCGTTCAAAACATGTTAAGCCAAAAAAGTGTCAAACTGTTAAAATGTTGTACAGATGAACCGGACCGTCCTAAAACTCCCTGTGAGCACCACAAGGAAAGAGTACAGGCCTCTAGCTCAAGTGAATATCCTGTAGCTGGAGCCTATGTGCCTCAGTGTGATGCTGATGGACAGTACATACCACTACAGGTGTGCACGCATAAAATTACTTCATTGCATTGAAGCTTTAAATACTTTGACGAGAATAAAGGTGTATGCTACTGATCTTTATTGGTATTCTAGTGTCACACGTCCACCGGTTATTGTTGGTGTGTTGACGAAGGTGGACAAGAGAGAGCAGGAACCAGGACACCGCCTGGTGCTCAACCAAAGGACTGTGCGAAACCAGGTGAGACAGTTGGTTGGTTTTAGCTGTTAAACAGAACAAAAGAATGTTATGGTGAATTATGTAAGATGAAGGACATCAGTCATATTCATCAGACACCAACTGATTTCTGTTAACGAAACACATGCCATCCTTTTAAAATAGCTTAATTTTTCTTTTTTTTCTTTATGGACCAGATGCTCCTAAAACTCACTGTGAGGAACAAAGAGACAGAGCACAGGCCAGCATTCAAGAGCGGTACCCCACAGCTGGAGGGTTTGTTCCCCGCTGTGATGCACAGGGACAGTATCTACCTCAACAGGTGACTCTGGGTTTTTTTTGCATCACTTTGGCCTTTCATTCATTCCTGCTATGTGTTTATTAATCTTGTTCCTCTAAAAATGTTATTGTCATGTATTCCAGTGCCATGGTTCTACTGGACACTGTTGGTGTGTTGACAGCAGTGGACAGGAGAGAGCAGGAACCAGGACTGCACCTGGTGCCACACCCGTAGACTGTAGGAAACCAGGTAAAAAAAAACTGTTTCAGAAGAATGGATTACAGTAGCGTGAGATTTTCAAGACTATCAGATGTGTGAAAAAAAATAAGAAAAATGGAGAAACTGTGTGAAAAACAGAGTTTACCCCAGGAGACAGTAACTTAGAGAACCACTTTTTGGTCCATTTTTCTTTTATTAACCCACTCCAGATTCATGGTAACAGCAGCAATTGAATCTCTGTAGTTATTGCTGATGTCTTTCCACTTTGGTACATAACTGTGTCCTCCAGAGCAACAAACTTCCAAAAACTTTAATAGGAGTGGTCTCCGCGGTGATGATCAGTTATGGATCAAGCAGACTCGTCTTCATTCAAAACACACCTTTAAATTGCATTCATCTTCTAACATATTTGCTAGTTCACATGAGGCCCACATTAAACTCTGCTCAAAGCCAGTCTGTATTAATGAGTTATACAGCTCAGCGCCAACAAAGTACACCACCCTGAGGGTTGGAACCTCGTCTATGCGCTATGTGTTCTGGACCACCAAATTTAGTGGATTGTGTGGTTAAATGCTATATAACATCCAAACCACTTGAATCAGACTTGCCATATTTCAAGAACCTCTGTAATATTAGGTAAGAAAACATAAAAAGTGACATTTTCATTTGTCTTCCCTTTATTCATCAGTCTGGTGCAGTTCTGCCCATAGAACTGCACAGACAGAAGCAGGAGGGCTTGTTTAAACATTAGCAGAAACATGAAGTGGTTTCAGGTTTAGTTATAAAGCTTCTCTGTGCAGTGAGTTATTAAAAGCCCTCTAGGTTGGTAAACAGTTTGGTCTGAGGGAAGATGTATGTGTGTGGCTCTTTAAACACAGGGCATTCACACACCATTAATAAACCACTCCACCTCACATTGCGACATAAACTCAGGGAGCTGGAAAACAGATGCTGTGTTTAGTTGAATAAGTACCAAAAACTAAAACGAAGAGGATCCGAGGTTTTTTTTTTATTACCCTGTTGGGTGGTTGCTAGGCTTAAAACAGGTTTGTGCTCCTTTGCAGCGCCTAACAATCGACCGGAGAGCGTGTGTGAAAGATGGAGGGCCAGTTTGATCGAGCACTATCTTGGAAATCCGGACCCCCAGCAGTATTTGCCTCAGTGTGAACCAGATGGAGAATTCAGGTACTTGCTAAACAGCAGCAGCTTAAATCATTTCGACGTGTCAACAGTCATTCTGCTGATTGTGATCTTTATGCACTCTCAGTCCTGTCCAGTGTTACGGGGAGTCCACTTACTGTTGGTGTGTGGACCAGGAGGGACGGGAAGTCCCTGGTACTCGTTCACACGATGTTGTCAAACCAGCATGTAAGTAAAATTTTTTGTTTACTCTTTATTTCATGTCTGTAATACATCATAAAGTCCCTTGCAAAAGTAATCACAACTCTTGAATTTTCTTCCACGTTATGCAACATTACAACCTCCAACTTTCATTGGGATTTTGTGCGCTAGATCTTTACAAATGGACATGATGGTTTGAGAAGTGCTGTAGGAGATGTTCAAAGCTCAGGATATTGTTTTATAACCAAAACCTGAGCAATAGTTTGCATTATAATTTCTTTGGGAGTGTTAGAGTAAAGGGGGTTAAACACAATCACATGCCACACTTTTTAGATTTTTATTTGCTCCAAAATTGATAACCATTCTGTTAACCTTACAGCCACCAAAGTATATATTTTATCCATCCAATCTTGTGCCAGGCCTCCCATCAGTGGCCCCACCCATCGTACGTCCTGTGACCCGTCCAGATGTGACACCTCCGACAAAAACTGACGTCACTCTTCTCTACGCTCAGGGACAGAAAATCGGAGCTCTACCTCTGAACGGGACCAGACTGGATGCAGAGCACTCCAAAACATTGTTGACTCTACATGTAAAAAATACAAGTTTCCATTTTTCTATCTGATCAGTATAGAAACAAAGCTGGTTTAAAAAAAACAAAAGATGTCTCTGATGAAGATCCATTTGTCATTTTGATTGGCTGTCTACACCCACTGTATGCAGTGATGCAATGCATGAAAAACATCTGTGTAACATCTGCTGCGGATGAGTTTCCTACACCTACTCTATAGCAGATGGGTTCATCAGAAGAATAGCTACTAAATGTTACATGTGGAGATGAAAGGTTTAAATTTGAGCTGATAAATCACATGATGTGTCATGATAAAGAAATGCACCATCTTTCCATTCTAAACGGATATTTTAGCCTATGTAAAAAAAAAAAAATAGTGTACGCAAAATTTTAGATCATCAAAAAAAAAAAACTACAACAGTATAATCAGTCATTTAACTAAATCGATGTTAATCAAATTCATTTTATTGAAAAGATTCTTATTAGTATGAGCACGTCTATTAAAGCAGGAACCGTGGCTGGTAGTTGTACTAGACCATACAGATATGTAGCAATGGCGTCAGATAAGCAATTATTCCTGGCCATTGATTTGGTACGTATTATAAGGTCATTTTGAAGTCTGATATACTGAAAGATTATTCCCAAATATAAAATATTAAAGAGAGTGATGAGTCTTTCCAGCAGATTCACCCAATGCTCAGACTGTGTAGCACTCAAAGACGACTCTAGAGGTCTCTGAGTAAAAGTTAAATATGGCTGATTTAGAAGGGTGGCGTGGAGGAAGCATCTCCTCTTTAAAAACAATATGGCAGCATGATTTAGGTTTGCAAAGCTGCATTTGAATAAGCTACAAGATTTCTACTATGTGTTTGGGACATTATGAGACCAAAGCATACATGTTTGACCATAATGCACAGCATATCAGCATAAACACCTTCATATCAACTATCAAGCACGGCAGTGGTACCGTTATAATTTGGACTTCTTTTTCAGGTACAGGTTTTGAGCATCTTGCAATGAGTTAGTGGACTATGAACTCCTCTGAAAACTAAAACAGAACAAAGATCCCAAACAGAGCAGCCAAGAAAGACGATACATCTTGCTTTTTTCTTTTTCAACCATTTTGTTGTCCTTTTGGCCCAGTCAAAGTTTAGATCTCAGTCTCATCAAAATGATCTGGTGGAATGTCTTTTAATTATCTGATTTGTGATTTATGTAATTAATTATAGGGTGTATTTGTGTTTTCAGCTTTGAGAGATTCAAATCCTACTCAAAACTAAAATCTCTTCAGGTGAACCAGCTCCAGCAGATCCACATTTTTGAGCTGTTGATGTGTTTGTTTACACCCAGGGCTCCATAGTTGTCGGTATCGCCTATGACTGCAAAGAAAATAAAGTCTATTGGACGGATTTGTCAGCAAGGACGATTAACAGAGCTTCAATGGCATCTGGAGCTGAGCCTGAGATGCTCATCAACACAAGTAAGAGTGTGAGGCATCGTCTTCTCTGTCTGTCATATTGGTTCTGCATGGGTTTAAACAACAGCGCCCTCTGCCTGTAGATCTCGTCAGTCCGGAGGGTTTGGCCTTGGATGCCAAACGCAGGTTGATGTTCTGGGTCGACTCGAACATGGATGTGATCGAAAGCGCCAACCTGGACGGCAGCAGGAGGCGGACCCTGTTTGACTCGGACTTGGTCAACCCACGGGCCATCATAGTGGTCTCATCCACTGGGTAAGACTTTTTGTCCATCGTGTTCATTCATACTAGAGCTGTGAGAAGATCCTCTGTCAGTAGGTAAAAAACTAATAGCGATTTTTAAATGATGACTTAATTTGGTTTTTTGTTTTTCATTACTTTTGTTTAATGAGAAGATTCATTTACTAAAACAGGGAATGTCCATTTTCAATGCTTTTTTTGTCATCAGGACCACATCAGCATAAAAAGAAAAATCATCACATTATAAGCCTAGACTTTATACTTTACTCCCTGTCCTATTTTTTTCAAAAATTTGGCTAAACCCTCATGAATCCAATAACGTCTCATCTCATGAGCTGGATGCATTAATACACCTTTAATTATTACTAATTCAGCATTTTAAAAGGGCATGTCTGGAGGTTTAAAGGTGTGGCTAGTTAAGTACTGAACGACTCTTCACAGAGGAGTGTGGCGCCCTGAAGTGCTCCACAGAGATGCAGCGACTCATCCAGAGTGATGTGTCAGAGCAGGGAACACATGGGTTGGCTTATTATTAAAACCAGGAAATTTAACGCAGGGTCTCAAACAAGCTGTGAGTCAACAAAGTCTGGATCCACTAGAGAAGAAGTATGGATGCATTTTTCGCATCTGGTTTCGAGACTCTAACCTAAACATGGTCGTCTTGATAAGAGAGAAAGAAATCTACGAGCTGGAACCTTCTTTCCAAAGTTCATGTTTGATGCATTTTTTTAATGCATTCTAAACCAGGAAGACTGTCTGCTTTAAATTCTTCATCCTCCTTGGATTACATCTGCTTTTCATCCTTCAAATTATCCCGATAATGAGCTCTTATGCAACTGTGTGTATTAATGTGACACATCAAATGTGAGATTTGTGTTTTACATCATCCACTTGACAGCTTTATGTTCTTACTCAACATCAGTTTCAGTGTGTTCTGGTAGAGACCCAACTTTTCTGTTAACATACATATATACAGTATGATGCTGCCACCACCATGTTTCACAGATGGGATTGTGATGTGATTTGCTGTGTTAGTTTTTTGCATAAAAGGTTAAGTTACACAGGTGAGATCTATTTAGTAATTAGCCATCAGATTTTATAAAGGGAAGCCAGAGTAAAGGCGTCTCATGCCACAGGTTTTAGATTTTCACTTGTATGTTCGTTTCCAGCATTTTAACCGGTTTTTGTGTTAATTATGAGTGTGAAAAGTTCTGTACTGTGACTCGCTGCAGGAATCTATATTGGACCGACTGGAACAGGGAGGCTCCAAAGATCGAAACCTCCACTGTGGACGGCCAGGGCCGTAGAGTGGTTGTGTCTGATAGGGTCGGGTTGCCAAATGCTCTGACGTACGACTTCTCTTCTGGACAGATCTGCTGGGCTGATGCGGGTAAACATCACGCTTGTGTTTTAAATGACTGGAAGTTCACTTTAGTACCTAAAAGCAGTATTGATCTGCCATCTCTCATCTTTTTGTCAGGGACTAAGCATTTAGAGTGCATATCTCCAAATGGCTCCGGCCGAAGAGTGATCAACTCTGACCTCAACTACCCATTCAGTATGGTCTACTACAACAACCACTTCTATTTCAGCGACTGGAGGAGGTAGCCATCTTTAATGATCCTTCCTGCATCAGTTGTTGCAAGAGTCTGTTTTCATTGATATGTTACTGATTAGTAATCAGTCTGAGTCTTCACAGGGACGGCGTGATTGCAGTCAACAAAGACAGCAGCAAGTTCACTGACGAATACCTACCTGAGCAGCGCTCTCACCTGTACGGTATCACCATAGCAACCACCCACTGTCTACCAGGTGAGATACAGGAGCTGTTTTGGGCCAAATGACTGGAAGTTCAAGCTCAGTCAGATGGGGTGAAGACTGTCTTTAAGTAATAATTTTCTAGTCATTCCTAAACTAGATGTAGGTCTGGACTTTGACTGGGCCATTCTACATGAATACGGTTTGATCTAGATGAGCCTTTTACAATCCTAACAGCCAAACAAAATTTGTTGCAACATGACTCTTCTAAACAAAATACCTTGTTTGTTAAACAGTTTAGGAAATTTGTTTAGATTTTTAAATTAAAAAATAAAATTTTATTTTAGTTCTTAAGTTTAATACATGTCATGTAATGGGACAGCCAATTTTTTTATGGAAATTTATGTAAAAAAAAAAAAAAAACCCAAAAAAAAACCATAGTTTGCAACCTGTTGACAAAAATACTATTGGTGTCATTCTTTGTAGAAATGTTATGCATATATTGCATGAAAGTGCCTAGGAAAAACTAAAGCTAGAAATTTTTGCACAGTTACCTTAATATTTTCAAACATTGCTCAATTCTGTAGCATTTTTTGACCAAAGTCCATTGGTGGGTGGCTCCGGACTCATCAAATCTTCTCCCATCAGTGACATCTATCCATTTAGATCTTGTGGAAAAGGTGCGATGGCGCACACCATTTAAAAAGACGACAAGAACCATCACGCCTGTGGGGCAACCCTCCTGACTCACCGTGTGTGAACCAAACAGCGATGATTACACAGTTGTTGACGACCCTCTGCCTGTACTTTGAGTGTGTCATGTCTGATGTGTTAAAGTGTGCAGATGTCCTCGGGGGCTTTCAAAGCTGTGTTTTTCAAACACCTTCAAAGTGCAACGTAGCCCCTCTAAACACAGGATAATCCTCAAAGTGGCACCCTGGCAGATGTCACGACCAGAGCTACACATCTGCACAGCGCCGAGCCCGGTGGCAATGATGGGGATGCTTGTGGCTGTTGGCCGGGGCCTTCCTTCAAAGGCACCTGATGACAGCTTTAAAGCACACTTGTTAGGTGTTAGGGAGGTGGTTGCAAGAGGCTTAAAAGCCATCATTGATGAAGATGTGGACATGGTGAAATCTCTCTCAGGGCTTTGTGTGTTTGTTCGGTCATTAAAGGCAACCGAGGCACTAAAAGCACTTGGATTTACACAGGAAGGCAAACCTGACTTCCTCCCCTGGCTAATTAGACATCACAGAAATAAAAAAGGTCTTTTTGCCTTGTTTCACAGGGAGCCACTAACAATGGACCAGCAGTCACCGGGTCCTTTGGTGCTGTAGTTGCAGGAGCCGATCGCTGGATGGAAAGAAGGCCGGTTCCCTCAGATGGAAGCAGATCGGCCATCAGAGCAGGGTTACAACCCTCACTGTCCTCACCCTCAAAATATAACCCAAAGTAAATGTTTTGTAAATTTGTTTTATACCTCATTTTTTCTACTGTTTTTTTATATTTTGAGTTTTTTTTTTTCTATCAAAGCTACAGAACAAAGATTTAAAAGTTCTACATGAGTGTCCTCTTTTCCTATCACCTAAAGGGATAGTCCATGATTTTGAAGTAAGATTCTGGTAAAAAGTTGGAAGCAGTTAATTTGTTACCTGCAGTAACAAGGTGTCTTAATAATAAATTAAAAACTAGTCAGAGAGGGGCATCTTAAAACTACTCCAGCATGAAACAGTTGAGAACACTATTTTATGAACATTAAAGCCATCATTTACTCAGAAAGCAATGATTACTTGCACTGGAAATGAAGGCAGGAGGCAGTTCACCAGTAATAACCTTCCTGGGTGAACATGTAGCGTTTCCCCTCAGAGTAATCATCTCATAAAAAAGTATGGCAGCATAACACCCAAAAGAGTTCACTTAAACTTTTTATATATTGGCTATTCTGACTGGAAACACTTCTGTTTAACTAAATATAAAGATCCCCGTGTTATTGAACAAAACATCCAACAATGCAGATTTGTTTCATATGAATGTTTTGGTGTCATAGTTTGGTCTATAACCACCCAATGCAGACGTAACAATTTTGGGCAGGGGCCGTCTTCGGTCCTGGCCTCACTTGGACAAGCCGTTGGAATCGGCTTCTGGGACTTATACTAAATAAGATGCAGACGGTTATCTTCTGCAGGTAAGATATTGACGGCTTGTAACTCAACAGGAGCTCACCTCAAAGATCCTGAACGATCCAGCTATAGCTAAAGAATGGTAACACTAAGCATCAGGGTTTTTAATAATACTGTTCACTCTGCATTCAGTTTTTGTTTTATATGTCAGTGACTTTAAGTCATTTGTGTCATTAATACTCAGCAGTATTAATATGGAGCAAGGAGGCGGTAACTTAAGTTGCATGTCAACAGGAACTACAGAACATGTTGGTTTCATTAAGACCTATTCTTTTGCAGAAGTTTTAGTCTTCTTGTCTGGGTCCAAGAATAACTAAATAGCAAAACTGCAGCTTGTAAGGATGTGAGAACAGGATGAACTGCTTGTGTTGGCAGTTCGGACATAAATGGTGCCAATAAGACTGATACCAGCAGCAAACCTGTTTTATTACTTATAAAATAAATTTCTGAAATGACAGCAGCACAACCCAGTCAGATTGCAGTGGCTACAGTCCTGGATTTACCACAGGGAAAAAATGTCATGTTTTATTTTGCTGAATATTTTGACATTTTAAACCTTTTCTTGTTAACGAGATGTGATATTTATATCAATAAAATGTGATTTGATACAAGCTTTTTTTTTGCATTCAAGTTCAGCTTTGCTCTGCTGTATAAATCACATCCTGTGATTTTAACGGTCTCAAAATGAACCTTTATTCCATCTACAAAAACCAAATAAAACTGAACAATTATCTCAGAACAAGAGATAACAGGACAGCTTTCAAGAGTTCAACAGAATCCTCCATCTTTGAGGAAATTCATTACTTTACCAGAACAATAGTTTCTCTAAGAGCTTCCCATCCCGTCTGTAAGGAAACTTGGACCTTTGCTCATAGTTTGTCCAAACCGGCCCGTCTCATGCAACTGAAGAAAAAAAAAAAAAAACTTATGTTCTTCAGACGTCTCTGGAGGGGGGGAAAAAAAAAAAAAAAAAAAAAAAAAAAAAGAAGGCCTTTTTCTTTGCAAATCAACTCCTGCGGTTCAGTCCTCGGCTCCCTCCAGCACCTCTGTTCGACCTCCCCTCTCATCTGCCGACCTTGCCCAGCCGGTGGTCCGTCTTGGGGTCAGCTATGATGGCCTGAACGGCCACGATGGCCTCGTTGATCTTCGTCTGCAGCTCCCGCAGCTCCTCAATGTGCAGCAGGCGCAAAATCTGGGCCGCTTCATTCAGGGTCGCGTCTGCAGGGAGAGGAAGAATGTTGTTACCAAGCGGGGCAACATCTTTACAGGACATGTTTGAAAAACAAAAAACGAGGGATTTATCCTCCCACACCTCCAGTGTCGAAACCCAAAATGTGTTTGTCCAGAGCAACCGGAACACCCTGCAAAGAACCGCAGAACATTTTTAAGCAGCGTTCAAATATTCAGCTGGGATGCACGCATGTCCTCAGCTCACCTCTCTGTTCTGGCTGGCTTTAGCAATTGCCTCTGGTGAAAGTCTCTCCTGGATCAGAATACGGATTGCCTGCCAACAACAGGAAGATACGAACTGATTAGAGAGCATTGCTGCAATTCCTAATAAGGAATTTAAAGTCAGCCACTTAATTCTTCTGATTTGGAATTTAAAAAAAAACAAACAAAAAAAAACAAACAAAAAAAAACCCCTTTGTTCGTTGTTTGGCATGCTTTTACTACAATCTACAGTACCTCGAAAAAGTATTCACACCCCTTGAAGTTTTCCAAACCCAATGTGTTTCAAACAACAACCTTCAACATGACCGATCAACACAGAATCACATAGCTGTGCAATTAAAGGTAAAGTCTTTAAAGTCATGTGTACTTCAACATGATTTCATAAGCCTTCTAGCTTTTCTTATGGCTTTTATTTAGGAACTATAGAGTAAAGGGCCTAAATACACATGCATACCACATTTTTTAGATTTTTATTTGTAAAACATGCTGACAAACCATGTATCAACTTGCTTTCACTTCACAATGATGTGCTACTTTGTGTTGGCCTATCCATTAAACCCCAATAACATACATTGGAGTTCGTGGTGGTAACTCCACAGAATATTCCAGAAGTACTACAGAGGTTATGTGGATGATGTCACACGCACCTTTAGCATGACCAAGTAATCGTCATGCCGCTGTATCTTGAGGATGTTGGCCAACGCTGTAACTCCTGCTTTAAAGTCTGGGGAGTTACCTAAAAGGAAAAAGAAAACCCCAGAAACATGACTATGAACTGAAACGGCGATAGATGGGTGAAAGGAACCCCAGGAGAGGTTTACTTACTGTCAAGGTTGATGAGAGGATCCACGGCCTTATTGCTGTTACCGGACGTGGCCAGTGGCGGGCAGTTCTTATACTTTTCAACTGGACAACACAAAAGAAAATAAAGCTGTACATGGACTGACCACTCAGTAGGACAAAGAAACCTTTTATGTTACACCTCCATCTAGTGGGCATCTTCAGCATTTCACCTGAGGAGAACTTTGCAAGGAATTTCAAGCAATTTGTTTAGTGCCTTCAAAATGTTTTCACACACACACACTGAAGTGTAATAGCACTTAAAATTGAAAATGATTGCTTTGAGGTGAGTTTATAATCTGGTGCATTTGTTTTAATATCCTATAAATCCAAACAATTTTGAAGGATTGTGCATAATTAGCTGATGAAGATAGCGCAGGTCAAGAACCAGTGGAAAGGGGGGGAGATGAATGTTTGTACACATTAGTTTCAGTATAATATATGCCAACAATTGAAAATAAAGTTATGTACAAGAAGGATGATGTGTTATTTTCTTGACTTTATTGTGACTTCAGCTTTTAACTTAGGTTGTGGAGGGATCTGATTTTCTGCAAATAGAGGTACAGTTCTTTTGGAATGTATCTCTACCAGCTGTGTTCATCCTGGGATTGAAAGTTTTGCCCACTAATCTGTTGAAAACAGCCCAAGTTCAGTCATTGCAGCTCTTACTGTACGCTTATGGTTGTTTTCCTGCTGGATGGTGACATAGTCTAAAATCTTTGCAGCCTCTGAAAGGTTTTCTTCTAGAAAGTTTCATGGAGCAAACCCGTCTGTGTGGGTCTGAATGGAAATGCATGCAGAACCTTTCAAATATTTAATATGTAATAAAAAATAATAAAAAAAAAAGTTGGTTGACCACATAAAATCTCAATAGAATGCAGTGAAATTTTTCACTAAAACATGGCAAAATGCAAAAAAAAAAGAAAGAAAAAAATATATTACTTTAGCAGGATACTGTTTTATCTGCTGTATGTCTTACCGTTGTCTCCATATTCATAGCGTACAGCCAGGCCCAGCAACCAGTCCAGAGCCTCCTTCTTCTCCTGAACACCAAAGGGACTGTTCAGATCCTGCAGGTACTACAGAAACACAAGCAGAAAACCTCGAATACTGATCATGGTGTCCAGACTGTCCAAGAGTAGCAGAAGTCTCACCTTCTCGTAGGCTTTGGGCCAGTCTGAGCTGGGGACGTTCCTGAGGTTGCCCCTGTCTTCGATCTTATAGTGTCGAATCTTCTGGTCCTCCAGCCACACGATGCAGTTCCTGAACTGGGTTTCATCTGAGCAGGTGTGACAAGCAGACACTGACGTACTGACCAAATGATTCAAATAAGAGGCTGCAGAAGAAATATTAGCTCAAAATAGTCAAAATGTGAACCTTAGTTCATGAGTGGGTTGGTGCCTTTATTAAAGACATACCAGTCGGATGGACAAATTAAGTGGCTTTAATTTTTTTTTTTTTTATGAAAAACATTAAAGTTTACTAACATGATTAAATAGGTTTGGTCGACTAGGTCGCCTTAAACTCCACTGATATTAATTTAAAGCTTAGAATGCCATATATTCCTATTTTTAGTATGGCAATTCACCCCTTAGTCCCCTTATAGCGACAGGTTCAGAATACGTACACACACACGTCAGCTAGCTCCGTGAAAACCTGAACGAAACCTGCTAATTAGTCACTTTTTCTCTCACCTGAGCAGTCAAATCCGTTGGGGTCGTGATAGTCTAGCGCAGTCAATTTCCTGCGAAACATTTCAGAACAAATACTTGTGCAAAACCTACGCTTTTTTATTTCGACACTAGACTTGTGCGGCTACTACTCTGCTAACGCCTTCTGTATAGCAGTGCGCATGCGTCGTCGTCGGACCCTACAAGTTCCTTTCTGCCCTTTCAAAATAAAATCCTCAACGAAGAAAATTTAAATATGCAAAAAAATTAACTTGAATTTTACTACAAAAAATAAAATCTGTGATTATTAAATCAAATTGTAAGGAATAAATATAGAAAGTATCTTAAACTGCTGTGTTCATTTTAGACACAGCGACCACAAGTACCATAGGTCGATGCAGACTGTGGTGACATCAGCCACGACTCTATAACCATCACTGCTCCTAAAAAACTCAAGTGTTCATACCCATGCTAGTATCTGCACAACTTTACCGTTTTTTGTCACTAACTGTAAATAGTTTGTATTTTTAATGCTCAGAGACCTGCACATCTTGTACATTTTTAACTAACCAACCCAGTTGCAGATTTCTCTGGAGTATTTTTTTTTATAACAAACTTTGTCCTAACTGTACAGTATTTTTATTCTATCTTTGTGTAAGTCTGTTTGCTGCTGTTGCACAGAAATGTCCTCATCGTGGGATAACAAAGGATATTTCTATTCTATATATAGGCAGACTTTTTCAGAACTTTTGTCTTGAGAAATTTCAACTTTATTCTAAAAAATACAACTGCCATCCTTGATAGTTCTCTTCAGCTTTTCCTTTATTCTTGAGCTGTTTTTTATTTCTATTCGGACTATTTAGGACGCTTTTGTACACTCACATTTTGATGTTTTTCTTGACAAGTTCAGCTTTCTCAAAAATTCAACTTTGTTCTTCATAGGTTTTGGGATTTGTTACAAACAACCAAAAATATTTACTTCTGTATTTTTTTTCTTTAGTGTCCCTAAAACTATGTTGTCGATGGTCAATATTTGTTTTAAGTCACTGTTCTGGGAAATTGTTTTCACCACAAATTTAAATTTGCTAAAATGTAGAAAATATTTGTAGTTTTCTTACTAGTTATGCTTGTTTTGAAATACTACAAGTTCTTCGAATCATAAGGCACTAGCAAAGACTTAGGTTAGTGATATGTCAATTAGCCTAATGTCTTAGTCTTTTATTTCAGAGGTTGTTTGACAGAGAAACCCCTAACAATATAACAGTCAGTAAAAACGAGAGTTGGGCTTTAAAAAAAAAAACAAAAAACAAAACAACAGCTTTATTAAACATCAACTTTTATAAAATGAGGGAAAACAATTTAAGATAACTGAGAAAACATAAAATACAGAGCCACCATACTGATGGGAACACAATGATGTGTATGAGAGTATTCAGAAGGGCCTCATGCGCGTGTTGAGGGGTGGCGCTCTGTTTGGTGGTGTGATGGCTATATCCAGGTAGTCTCCGATCTGGAAACGCTGAGATTGCAGTGTCATGGAGTCATCCGGGCCCTTCCTTCCAGACACAGTGCTGCCGATCTCTTTCAACCTTAAAGTGATCAATTAATGTCATAAACCTAATATTCCTATGATCCATTTCTCTAGTCAGCACAGATTTGTGGAGTTTGACTTACTTGTACATCTTTGCTCTAGGATCAGGGAAGACAATGGCAAAACTAAAGTGAGTCCCCTTTTTCCTGGCTTCTGGATACACTTCCTTTACTAAACTAGTAAGCTCCTTCAATGTTGCATCCATCCTGCAACACACATACAGTCACAAGTTCAGCTCTGGTGTCCATTTCCACTTCCGTGACAGCTAAATACAGACAAAACCAAGCAAGGCATTTGAATTCTTACCATGTGTATATTTGGAGTTCACTGGAGGGCACATTGCCCCGAGCAAATTCATCTGCTCTGTGATGTCTTCCACTGTTGGTGGTAAATACTCGCAGCAGAAGGGGGCAAGTCTGCAGTAAACATGAAAATCAAGTATGATTAACATAAACAATGCAGATACAATATATAAATTTAAAAAAAATGCTTAAATTCATGTCAGTATACCAAATTTATTTAAGAAAACACTTGAATAAGCACTCACTATTTGTCTTTAAATAATGTTTCTGAAAGGTTTCACATCTGTAAAATCAATCCATCAGGACTTCCATCTGGTGGCAATACCAAGTTACTACAACTCAGCTTTTTTAGTGCGGTACATGGACATCACTTCAAGCTACTTATAATAATTCTTACACATAAAAGGTGAAAAGGAAAACAAATATATGCATTAATAGATTATTTTATACACATGTGCAATGAGGAAAATTACAGTTGTTGGTGTCAAAATCCACCAATAACTTTCACAAGAGCTGATCAAGAGTCAAGAAGCTTTATTTGCCATTTGTACATTGACACATAGGTGGTTTGGGCACATCTAGAAGGTCAGACAGGGCAGATAAACTACAGTTCAACCATAATAAAACACACACGTTAAAAGTGTGTATTGCAGAGCTAATGTTTTTGCAAGTTCACAGAAGTAAATTTAAGTTGCTGAAATTGAGATCATATTGGGCACTTCAGTCGAGGGATATTCTGGTTTTAATTGGTCAACTACGGACTAGATTGTCCTATATATAAAATAGAATCTGTAAAACAAAGTTTAATTTCTGTTAAGGTGTTATTTTTATTTGTAAAATTTTCAAAATGCCACGTAAGGCATTGAAAGCACCCTGTTTTGTGTTTACTTAGTCTACAGGCTTCACAGATCACAAAAACTATTTAAGCAGTGTATAACACAGTTAAGGTCTACCCAATATAACTATTTTAGATTTTTGAACCAGAATTCAGAAGGCATTTCAGATCGACTAAAACTGGCGGAATAGCGCTTTACTAAATAGCCCCTGACTAATTTAAACCGTGCAAATTCTACAATTTTGAGGAAAAAAAATAGTAAGACGTTTGCGTTATGAGACAACATGACATCATGTCAACAAAAGTTTTAAGATGAATAATTTTAAACGTCTTTTAATGCTCATGCTGAATAGCCCTTAGCTAGTAAACCATTAGCGAGCACGTTATATTGGCGTTTTATTTGCCTACGCTTTTCCCCGTGACGGTTGAATAGTTCACCATTAACACAGCGATATTTTTCACAATTTAGCTTCTGTGTTGCATTTGACCTAATATTACAAAAAAAAACCTTTACGGAGTTTGCTCTCTGATGTTAGCAGCTGATATTAGCAGCAAATGCTAACCAGGTTAGCTCGGGGCACAGAAGGTAAACAAGCTGCGGGGAATTCTGGAGTAAAATCCTGTGTTTACCTTCTCCCGGTCGATAGGTTTCTCGGGCTCCTTCTTTATTTCCTCCTGTGTAATTCGCGACTCAAGCGCCATCGTTATTTATTACTGTTACGGTCATACAACGAGGTCTGCCGCCGTGCTCTTTCTGTATCTCCAGCAACGAACAAGGTGGTAAACGAGACTTCGTCTTGATTTTATTGGCGGTTGGTAAACAATTTTTCGGTACGCATTACCGCCACCAACTGGTGAGGAGCGGAGGTCAGAATGGCTTTTTTTTTTTTCCAAATTTGTTTTAAATAAATAAATAAGTAAATAAATAAATAAATAAATAAATAAATAAATAAATAAATAAATAAATAAATAAATAAATAAAATTTTAATCAAACCTGTCGTTATTAAATATTGCAATAAATGTTGATAACTTTCATTGCCTTTTCAGTTCTTTTGTAAAATGTCCACAAAGTCAAGCTTAATTTTCAGCTTGCTGAAATTATCAACCGAATGCCTACTTTCTTCCTCATGCTGCTGGCACCACATCGCGACATGTACCACTGATTCTGTTTATCCACAATCATTTCATCTCCCTGAAATATGTTTCCCTCACATGAATCACGTTTCATTTAACCCAGCATGTCAAGATCCAAGGGTGTATCTTTTGAAGGGATTCATTGTCTATACATTCTAAGAAAAATCAAGTATTGAGTCAGTGAGATGGAATGAAACGCACCCCCCACTTTTCAGACTTTTATTTGTAACAAAAATGGTAAGCCATGTTCCATTTTCCTTCCACTTTACAATTATGCACTACTATGTGTTGATCTATCACACAAAACCCATGGCACAATGTGGGAAAGTTGAAGGAATATAAATACTTTTGCATAGTTCTGAAGATGTGCAGTATCCCATCTCCATCTCATTCCATCCCAATGCAACAAGAAAAGTCCAGGTTTCATTCATAGGGTTAGAGTCATTAATCTATCCTTCCAAGGTCCTTTGGAGTTTCTGCAACTACAGTAGTAAACTTCTTAGTGGTTTAGATGTTCTTTTCTTTTATTCAGAATGATATGTATAAATCAACTAAAACACTTTTACTCTGTTAGTTTTTCAGTTTTTGTAGAACCTGTATCCTACATGGCCTATGCAGACTCTCACACTCTGTGTCAACCAGCCAAGCCCTCCTACAGAACAGAAACCTGCTATTCAGTCACATGCTGCACTCCCCCCTCACTCATTAAATTGTCTGTGGGTGAGTGTGTGTAGTATTCCTGTCAATATATATGGGAGTGCATGTTTGTACTGTATGTGATGGTAGAGTGTGTGGTTGTTTGTGTGCTTCCTGACAGTGCCTCCCTCTGTTCTCTTTCTGGCTGGCTGATCAGACACCAGGAGCTACTCTAACAATCTGTTCCCTTTCACTGTCTTTCACCCTGATTCCCACATTTCCACTCATACACCAGACTGAAACAATCCACCAAGCTTTTCTCAGCTCTTTCTGCTCCTGCCTTGATAGAAAGATCAAACAGTGGCTCTTTGAGTTTGGCCCTGACACTGACAACCATTCACTGAGGCAAGTCCTTCCTTGTATTAACACTGCTAGAACCTTTGACATTCTGTCACAAACACAGATCTACATCTGTTTTTTTTTTTTTTTTTTTAATTTTAGGTGATAGATCAACCCAAAGTGGTGCCTTCTGACCTACTTACAAAACACAATATGTGTCGAAAAACTAACTTTGGACATCCTGCTGAATACACTATCCTTACAATGACACATGGTGGTAGCCTTATCGTGCTCTGGGATGCTTTCATCATGTGTTAAAATGTTGAAACATTCAGGGAGTATGAATACTTTAAAAAAGGAACCATATGCATAAGGTGTCAGAATTATTGTAGTTATGTTAGAATCACTGATGTCCTCAAAAGCCATTGCTGCTCATTTTGGACCATTACCAAGGAACATCTAACTGCTGTGAAGTTTAGCGTACAAAACCCATGCCTCAGTCTGAGGATGGCTTTCCAAATATCACAATTTTTAGATCCTCATTTCCTTGATTGCGTCCCTGCCTTAAATTTGACATCTGAATCAAGGTAGAGCATCTTCAGATGTCTTTCTTTGACTTCCAAGAGAATCCATAGTGTGAACTGAGGAAGTCGCTTTTGCTCCCACACTTCAACAAACTGTGGGAAAAGCTCATCTGTCCCAGTCTTTAGCAGGACACAGAGCTGCACTGTCCTGCTCGCTGGCCACTGCCAAGACGTAATTCAGATCTGAGAAGAGCTTCGGACCCTCTAGCTGTGTCCAGTTACAGTCACAACAATCACACACAGATACACTTTCCTACACACACCTACACTCTACAATGTGACTTTGTTCTTTCAACCCTCAGACTTCCAAACTGCGGGTTCAGTATAATGCAACTTCTGGCAGCTTTAGATCCTCTTTCTTTGTTTAGTGTCTTCTGTGATGATTTTAAAAGCTGATTGCAACTGTTGTAAACATACTAACAGAGACATAGTTAAACATCAAAAATGTCTTCAAGATGATGGACACTCCTGACTGTACTGGACTCCCATCAAAAAAGCACAAACTTCTATCTAGAACCAGTAAATCTATAGAGTTAGGACTTATGTTGACATAAGGCCAAGAAAGAGCGTTACTGAATGGCGATACTAAAAGAAGCTCTTTCTGCCCATCAGTCTGAGAAGGGTCTTAAGCCCATTTCCAAACAATTTGAAGTCCATCATTACAGTCGGAAAGATTATTCTGAAAGTGGAAAATATTTAAAACATCTCAATATATTCACCCAAAGGCCAGCTAATGCTCAGAAATTGACAAGAAGCTCCAGAGCTGTGGATGGCAGGCCCAAACCTGAGACATTTGCTGGATGTTTCACCCTCTTCTTGTCATGATCTTGGGTTGACTGGGTGTATGAGTTTGTTCTGTGTTTGCATATTTGATTGTTTCCTGGCTTATGCTTGAGTTCTGGCTTATGTATTCATTAGTTGTATTCAGCTTAGTAATTCTTGCTATTCCTTTGATCAGTGTTTTTCCTTAGTTATTGTTTTTATTTCATGTTCCTAGTTCATAGTCTTCTTTCCTGAGGCTGCCTGTCTGGTCTACTCTCACAGCTGCACCCTGTTCCCAATCAGCCACCTCTTTGTCATCCAGTAATCAAGCCATAAGTTCCTCACTTTCTGCCATTTAGAGCTGAATTCTTCCATTGCCTTAATGTAAGTATTACATTATTCTTATTAAAGCATTTTCATTATAGCTCCTGCCTGCAATTTTGCCTGCATTCTGGGTCCCACTGTAACACTTCATTATGACAATTCTCTCTCCCGATGTCCTGTCTAATTTCTGTCAATAAAGGCCATTAGCATCACCCACAAAAAACAAAAGCTATGTCTTACACTCTACATGCCTCAGTTAGCATCTTAGATGTTTAAACAGTATAACATTAGGAAAAAGTTGCCAGGAGAAAGGGTCTTCTCTCTGGAAAGAATATGATACAATTCCGGTTTACAGATTTGCTCCGAAAACAAACCAGAAGACTGATGGAACAAAGTCCTTTGGAGAGATGAGACCAAAGTAGATATTTTTGCCTTAATGTGCAGCTCTATGGTTGACAAAAACCAAACTTAGAAATTCAACAGTAACATTTTATAGCAACAGTCAAGCACAGAGGTGGAAGGGTGATGATTTGGGCTTGTTTTGGCTGTCTGTTAACTAACAGTTAGGCAGCCCACAAGCCTGACTATTAGGGCGAAGGACAATGAAAAACATGGTTTAAATGACACATTTAAAGATTGGAAGAAGGTGCTCTGATCTGGTGAAAGCATGGTTTCATTTTTCAGCCGGCATGCAAAATCCTATGTGGAACAGAAAAGTAACTCTGCACGTCACCCTTAACACATCATCAGGATCTGTGTCAGTACTTCAAACTACTGTTCAAAGACTCACTCTATCCAGTCTGATTAAGCTAAGGCTATTTTGCTAAATTTCACTGAGTGGTTATTTAGAGGAGACATCGTCTAAAAGACCTGCAGATGTAACTGCAGTGTAAAGCGGTTTAACAACATACTGACTCTGATGTCTGAATACATCCACATCACACTTTCAGATTTTAATTTTTAGAATATTTTTTTCAAAAGTTTGGGGTGGAATGTGACCAAATGTAAAAACAAGTTCAAGGGGTTTGGATATTTTTGAAGGCTGTGAACAAGGCCTGTCTACCATCTAATAAGCACCCCTTAGAGGCTTGTAGCTTTGGTTCTATCTCAAATCTATGCTGCTAAGCTCAGAAAATCAGTGCAGACTGATTCCTGATGAGCCCTGATGAGTTTTACTTTGAAAATCCTTGATGGAAGTCATCCTCTTGAAGCCTTTGTTGACTTCACAGTGAAAGGGGTATCTTTATGCAGAAGACTTAGGAGCTGCAAGTTTGTGTGTTGTTGCTCTGAAGAACAAATTCAGACTTAGTTCCATCAAATTATGTTAGTTCTGTAACTTCAATGAGATGCATGTTTTTTTGTTCTTGCAGGAAAGGAAAATGGGGGCCCATTACAGCCAGTAACCTGACACGCTGTAAGCGAGGTGAGAACATTGTTCTTGCTTTATTAAATTATTTAAAGCATAAGTTAAATATTGTGGAAAATTTAAAACAAAAATATTTTTATATATTTTTTCTCAACTTGATTTAAAAAGGTTTCTATTGCTGAAAACCTTTGATTAATATCTCAGCCATCATCTAAGAGTAGTTTTTTTTTTACAGTGCAACCTGAATCATTTAGGTAATGGTGGAAAATAAATAGTTCCCAGACGTGATTGGTGAGACTTGGTGTAGCTTTGTACAGTACAGTGAATGTGCTTTTTACAATAGCGGGCTCAGTTTCAGTGGGGCAGCGAGGTTCATCAGATGTTCACATGAATGTTGGCACTGGGCCTCCGACCTTCCTCCTCTCACTTTCATTCCTTTTCATCCCCTTCCTCTTTCAGAGTTGTCTTTTGTTTCAGCAGATTTCTCTGCTTTCATCTTTTGCCACTGACCTCCTTGGAAATGTCTGCCATAGGATAGTGAATATATTTTTGTAGTTCTGAGGAGAAGTATGGAGTCATTTTTATCAAAATACTAAACATTTACCAGTATAACCTGTAGTCTTTTGGAGAAAAAAAGGTACCTTTTCTGATTGATCATCTTTCCTGTTTTCTTGTCTGCCTCTGCTCTAACAGGATGACTTGGCCGGCTCTGTACGCTCAGCTAGTCGGCACCAACCGACACTCCACCTCTCTGGGAAAAGTGTGGCTCTCTGTGCTGTTTATTTTCCGAGTCATGGTGCTGGTTGTAGCCGCAGAGAGCGTCTGGGGTGACGAGCAGTCCGATTTCACCTGTAACACGCTACAGGTAGCGTACCCATCGCAGTAGTATCAGATGTACAAGGCCAGTGAGAAATTCCCACACTCATCATGGGAATGAATTTCATTACGTTCTGGGCTTTGAAAGACATTTGATCTGTTCTCGTCTAACTTTGAATTGATTAGGCAAAAAGCAATGAGTAATTTCTCAAATGAAAGCAGAATCAGATTTATGCAAACAAGCCCAAATATTTATTGTCCTTTGACACGTTAGGGAGAAGCATCACATTGTTTGTAGAGATCAACAGGCATTTGGCATATTCAGTCTGAGTACTCAGAGTTCATTTAAGCTGGATGGCTTCTGACACTGACTCTGCATTTTGATCATAACCTACAAATTTCCTACTGGGTTTATGTAAGGTTCATTCCATAAACTCAATGTTAGTCTGCTTTATCCATTCCAAAACAAGTTTTAAGGTTGCACAAGGGATTTTAAATCTTTTTAAAAACATAAATAAATAAAATAGCTGTATATAAAGGCAGAAGAAAATACCAAAAGCTAGCAAATGTTCCAAACCTCCCTATCTCTTCTACTTAGGAGTATAATCACAGGCAATGTTTATAAAAGTAAAATAGAAACATGTTTTATAGTGTAATGTAAATGGCCTTGATGCTAAAATGTGCTATAGAAATAAACTTAACTTAATTGGGTGTGTGGTTTTCCTTTCCACTGTTTCCCAGTGCTTGCTTAGGATGACTTGACGCCTCCTGCAGTTTTAAGAGGTTGACAAACTTTTTATTGATTGGCCTGAATTGTTTTTTGTTTGGTTCAAATTGGACTCTTCGTTGTTGAATTGAATATGGTTGATATGGCTGAAATGAGAAAGAAATGAATTTGATTCTGAATTTAAATTGGTTCTTTTTGTAAGGTACCCTGAGATGACTTGTGTTTTTTATTATTATTATTATTATTATTTGGACCAATAGAAATCATTTAATTTTCTCCCTCTTATTTGACCCCAGCTCCCAGTTGTTTTTCTTTTCTTTTCTTTTTTTTTTTACTTTGTATTTGTTGCAGCCGTTTGTAATAGAGTCTAAACTACTCTGATCCGTTCCTTATTTTGCCAATTCCTAATCCCATTTCATATCTGGTCACTTTTTTTCTACCCTCATTTCATATCTATGAGGAAACTACATTGGACTGCACCCATATGCCCATATGCTTAGTACATTTCCTAACAGTAGACTTTAAGAGATGACGTCAAAGGCGATAATTGATCAGCACCCAGCCAATACTGACACCTGCTGTCTGTATGATGCCATTTAGTCTATTAAATCCAAACCATTTATTAGAAACAAGCCCAATGCCAGCTGCATGGTGATGCAGTTTTTAGCACCAATGCAGATTTTCATCTCTCTGTATTTTTTTTCTCTCTTTTTTTCCTCCCAGCCTGGCTGTGAGAACGTCTGTTATGATCAGTTCTTCCCAGTGTCCCACATTCGCCTCTGGAGTCTTCAGCTTGTCTTTGTGTCCACACCGACCCTCTTGGTTTCTATGTATGTGGCCTATCGTAACCACTGCGATAAGAGACGAATCCTACAGGTGGATCTTCCTTTTTTATTCTGCTTTATTCTACTTGAATCTGACAATGATCCAAAGTACACCAGCAAGTCCAAATCTGACTGACCCAAAAGAAATAATTTGAAGTTTTTGGAGTGGCTTAGTCAAAGCCCAAGTTAAATCCAATTGGATTATGTAGCATGACCTTAAATTGGCCATTCATGGTCTAAAAAAACAAAACAAAGCAGCATTTTGTTTTTGTTTTGTTTTTTTCAGATGATCTCTGTTGGAAACTTCTAGGTGTGACTCAAACAGAAGAAATCTGTATAGCAAGTGTTTTGTTTGTTTATTTTACAGCACAGTTTGGAGGAAAACTAACTCTGTGCATAAATTCCAAATACATCATCCCAAGATGAAACACAGTGGTTGCAGAATTATGCTGTGGGGATGCTTTTATTATACAGGGAAGCTGGTCAGAATTAATAGGGAGATGGAGGGAGCTCAGGGCAATCCTGCAAGAAAACCTGTTAGACTTTTCTTAGTTTTATTGGTATTTTCTCCTCTAAATAAAGCTAATTTCCTTCCACTTCACAGCTACACACTGCTTTATGTTGCTCTGTAACACAAAATCCCGACACATTTAAGTTTGTGGTCATAATGTAACTAAATGTGAAACACTTTGAGAGGCATGAATACTTGTCCAAGGCACTGAACTTTGTCCACGTTTTATGTGATTTTATGTTACTGAATTTTTCTCACTCATCTCTTCATGTCTGCGTTAGTCTCAGAAGGTATTGTGTTTTGTTCAGTGGTTGTCTGTTGTTTTTGTTTTCCCATTGGATGGCCATTCCTGTGCGTCAGAGTTCTGGACGAACTAGCATGCTCAACAATAAGGGACAAGCAGAAGAGCTGGAGACGCTGAAGAAGAGGAGACTCCCAGTAGCGGGTGCCCTCTGGTGGACATACCTCTGCAGCCTAGTGTTTAAGATGGTGTTTGAAGGTGGATTCATGTAAGATGTGGGATTCAGGTTTTCTTTCTGTCCATAGTTAGACTGAGTTGGTGTGAGCACACACACTGTACGTCCTTGCCTCTCCAGGTACGCCCTGTATGTGGTGTACGACGGTTTCCAGATGCCACGCCTGGTGCAATGCGATCAGTGGCCATGCCCCAACCTGGTGGATTGTTTTATCTCACGGCCAACGGAGAAAACCATCTTCACTGTTTTCATGGCTACTGCCTCTTCTATCTGCATGGTTCTTAATTTGGCTGAACTTGCATATCTTGTCGCCAAGGCTCTCAACAGGTAGAAGTGATAATCAGTCAGATTACAAGGTGATTAATAGGAAATATAATTGTTTACATTTTTAGATTACCTTTCTGTGTCTTTGATTTTCAGTTAACAACTGACAACATCTTGTTTTCAAGGAATTTTTGGGGGCAGAGGGTGATGAAATCAGCAATTCAAGAGAAAGATTTGGTTTTGAACAAACCAGAAGTCCACCTGTTCCTGGATGAAGGTGCAGCAACATATAGGTCATCACAAAGACTTTTAAGAATACTTGTAAATGCAGATAAATACACTTCAAAAAGCTTACGTCTTCTATGACCTGCATCCATCATGTGGTGAGGTGGATGTCAGCACTGGATTTTTATGCAGACCTTGAATGACTTGTTTTTTTTTTTTTTAATTGACAGTTAATTGACAATTGTGGAGCCATTTGGCCATCTACTGGACAACAATAAAACTGCACTGGGGGAAATTGTCAGGTTTTGCCATAGCCACACAAACTATTCAGGACAGTGCAGAGGAAAATAATTCACACCATTTGAGCTTTTTCCCAGCCAACATGTGCATATGGGTCCCATATGGGTTTTGCTCTGGTTAGGTACTAAACAGGCCTGGGCTCACTGTGGGGTTTTCGTTTGGGACCCACATTGGTTGACTAAATATAACTTATTTTGGCAAACCCAGTTGGACTGGGTCTTAATAGGGTTCAAAATAATCAGTTCTGCATTTAGGACTCACGCGGGTCCTAATTTTTACCCAGAGTTTTTCTGCATCAAATATGAACAGGGAACTAACTTGGAGCCCCATGGACAGTCTCATCTGGACCAAAATTTCTGTCCATTTCCTACCAACATGCAGATGTTGACTGGATTCACATCTCGTAACATCAGAAGCAAAATGCTTGTTGTTTCTTGTTGGGATGTTACAAGATAGACCAGAACAGAGCAGTGCTTATTTAGGAGATGGTGTGAAAATTATGGTTTTCAGTACTTTTTCACCAACCAAAATCTGGGAAGTGTGTCATGTATATAACTCCCAGTAAAACACAGTGCAATCAACTGCCTTCAGAGTTCATCTAATTAGGAAATATAATGTGTGATTTAATATCAGAATAAATACAGCTCCAGATACAGAAGGCCTCAGAGGTCTGTGAGCTGTCTAATGCTGACTCAGAGGAGACAGCTTATCAAACTGATAACTTTGCCTTCATTCACCTCCTGTAGAAACAAAGTCCAAGTGAGGAACCCACTAAAACACCCAGAGGCAGATACCATCCAATTATGGGTAACTTTTGCAGCCAAACAACAATGGTGGATGTGGCAAAAAGTCCAAATTCAGTTCTCAAAGAGAGGTAACAGCAATCTGATTCTGGACCACATTAAGGAGTTCTTCTATCCGTTTGTTTGTTTGTTTGTTTGTGGTGGAGGTTATGGTTCAGCTGACACACCAATGGTGGCTCACTTATAAGTTCATTCTTTTTTCTTTCTTTCAAACTTTCCCCTTAGACTTATGTCAGGTAAAATAAATCCAAACTATGCACAAAACATTTGCTTTAGCTGGCCCTTTAATTTGCTAAAATACTCTAAACATTCATTCTTAGTTCAGTAAGTGATTTTATTGTCAAGCATCAGAGCTCATCTTTTATGTTTTGCTTTTGTGTCCTTACTGATGAATTATTAAAATACAGTAGTGTGAGTACTAATAGTATATTTGTAGTTTCCATAAATGGCAAGTTTTAAAGTAATTAATACATTCTCAGTTGAAATATCTTGGCGATTTTCAACTTAAATATATATTCTGGCATGTAAATCTCATCCCTTTCTGGAAATGCAATTATAGCTCAATAATTTAGACACACCAGTTGTCTTTTGGATTGTATTTAATGAGAATGAGATTTTTAATAGCTAAATATAATTTTAGTATCTTACAATTGGTGCAGCTAAGTAGTGAACACAACAAACATATGGAAAAGGTGTTCTCAAAATCAGGCTTTTGAGTATACATGCAAAAATTTCTGTGTGCTGCAAAACTGATGGCGTTGTGGCAGCACCATGCTGTGGAGATGCTTATTTGGAGCAGGTATAGGGAAGGGTCAGAGCTGATGGCAAAATGGATGAAGGCAAATACTGTCAGATGCTGCATGGGGGGGTCAACAAAACCTAAAAGCACAAAGAACAGAACTTATGAATAATTGAAGAGAACTAAATACAAAGGAAAGAACAATATGGCAAGACCTTTAAAACAAAATACAGAGAACTGAAAATAATATGACAAGACCTACAGAGCATAAATAAACCACAAAGAAATGATCAAAATACACACATAAGAGAACCAAAACCCAAACAGTCCAGAATCGTGAGAAAGGCTTGAAGCCGTAATTGCAGCAAAAGGTGTCTCTACAGGATATTGACTCACACCTGCTAAATAACAAGTGCAGACCACACCTTTTACAGTTTTACTAAAATAATTCTAATTATGAACGACATTGTGGTGTTTTGTTCACAGAACCCCCTCCCCCAAAACACTCATTTTGTTCGTTCCTTTCTCGCGCTTGTTGTCTTTTTAGGAATGTGACGTCTAGCCTCTCACACGTTTACGCGCGCGCGCAACCACAGACACCCCACCGCCCCCCTAGTGCGCCCCACGCACGGGGACACCAGTGCGTGCGACAGTGGCGGAGGGCCTTGGCCACGCGGGACGCAGCCGCTGCGCTTCGCCTTCGCGGGACGGCTTCCACACGCATCCTCCTTTTTAAATTTTCTAACACTAAAAGTAGCTCCGCGTCTCTTCAAAATAAATTTTTAAAAAACCTCAAAACTTCTCCATCTTTCTCTCAGCGTCTCTCTCCCTCCCCCCTCCTCTCCCACCGTGCTCACCTACTACTCTCCTCGTGTCTCGAGCCCACCCGTGGGACTAAAATAAAGAAGAGGAAGAAGGGAAGGAAGAGAAGCCCGCCGCCGGGAGGGAGACGTGCCTCAGAGGGGAGCGGTAAGCAGGTGGATGCTGGAGTGATGGGGTAGTCTGAAGTGGGAGGGAAGAGGTGGGATTATCATCCTTCCTCCTGCGGGTTAATCAGATCCTCTCATGATGGGTTCATTCCCTTTTGGAAACAGGAAGCTTTTGATACTTTATGGCACAAAATTACAGAGCCTTTGATTTAAATTCAGATAATTAATCAATTAATTAATTATTAATAAATATTAGGCAGCCTGCTTTGCACCAGTTCTCTAAAGGGAACATGTGCTGTAGAAAAAAAACTAGTACTACTTACCTGCTTATGATTATGAAAATAAAATGTCCTGTTTTGGTATAAAAAAAAAACACTCCAGAGGTTTAACTGATAACTTTTAAATTAAGTTCCTTCAGCACAGATTTCTGCTCTCTTTCATGTGGCTTATTATTTCTTGTTTGGTATGGCTGTGGCAACATCATGCTGTGGGAATACTTACATGTGTACTTTTTAATTTCTTTAAATATTTTCTTTCCTGCAACTCAGGTTTTTAGATACTAATTATGCATTTGTGTTTACCAACCTTTGCAAAATCCATGTTTTGGCCAAAAGTGCATGAGCTTTATAAATTATTTTTGCTCACTATAATTGTGTATTTATACATTACTATAACTTTTTGAGTCTGTATATTGATTTCATCCATTGCGATTTTATATACATCAAACAATCTAGCAAAAAGGTTAATGAAGCTACAGTGTGTGTGAATGCATACAGTAAGAAGCTAATTGGTTGAGTAATTGTGATAAGTGACAGCTACAGCTTTCATGGTGAGTATTTTGGGCTGCAAACGGTAATCTAAGAGTTAACTGTTTGGGATGTTTGAGGACAAAGAGCTCTGATCCATCAAAAGCATGCACTAGCCTGGACAATATCCATCTGGCAGCTTCCCTATTGTCTGCCTTGACCAGTGGTATTTCATCACATCAACACATAATGTACATCTACACACGCTGCTGTCAGACTGGTGGTTCAGACACTGTCACTGATCTGGTCATAAACTGAGAGAAGGATTGAGGTACAGGGATTTGTAAAATTCAGTACATATGTCCCTGGTTAGCTTTTGTAGGTGTAACATAACACATTTTCACCATGAGTGACTTTTAGATATTTTTCTCCCATTCTTCTTTCCTTGAAGGTCAGTCAGATTGGAATAACGCAATGCAGCCTGTGCAGATCAATCTTAAAGTGTCTCTAGAGTCCTCTGGACTTTGACTGGGCCATTCTGACACATAAAAAAAATAATAATAATAATAATAAACCAGTGCTTCTCAATCCTTGTCCTAAGGATTATATGGCATCCTGAGGAGGTCATGCAGGCATTAGAATCAGGTGTGCTGGACTGGAGACACATCTAAAACATGTGGGTCCTGGGAACCAGGATTGAGAACCATTGATGTAAAGCATTCCAGTGTAGCTCATGGCTGTATGGTTAGGATTGTTGTCCTGCTGAAAGGTAAACCTCCCAACAACATGATGCTGCCACCACCATCTTTCACTCTGGGGTTTGAATGTTCAGGGTGATATGCAGTTTTAGAGGGGATTTTTTCCACATAGTGTTTGCATTTTGACCAAAAAGTTGAGGATTTGACCAGTGCACCTCCATCCGTGCACCATCCTCCACAAGGATTCTAACAAACTAAAAGCAGGGCCTCTCAAACAGCAGATTTGGGGAGTACATGTCTAAAGTAGTGTCCTTGTCAACAGATCCTTACACCTGAGCTGTGGATCTTTGCAGTTCCCTCTTGGCTGCCTCTTTGATTAATGCTCTCCTTTTCCGGCCTGTCAGTTTAGGTGGATGGTCATGTCTTGACAAGGTTGCAGTTGGGCCATAGTCTTTCTACTTTTGAATAATGAGTTGAACTGAACTCACTGCGCTGTTCAAAGCTTGGGAAATTGATGTAAAACCTAACCCTGCTTTAAACTTCTCCACAACTTTCTCCTTGGCCTGTCAGCTGTGTTCCTTGATTTTATGATGCTGGGATTAAATTTCACCTAAATTCTTGTTGTTTGCTAATTACGTGCCTTTTGAGGGGAGATGGTGAAGCTGTATTTTATATAGGGGTATCAGAGTAAAGGGGGCTAAATACAAATGCCTGCCAAACTTTTCCAATTTTTATTTCTAAAAAAAGTTACAAATCCTGAATCGTTCTGTTTCTGATTGAAGCTTGTGTAACATAGCAAGAAATGGCAAAGTTCAAGGGCGGTGAATATTTCTGCAAGGCACTGTACTTCTCATGAGGCACCCCTTGATTAAAACTTTAATAAAGGGGCAGTATTATGTAAAATAGACATTTTTGAACTTTATATCATGTTATAATGTTATTCCCTTATCAAAAACATACCTGGAGTGTTGCTTTGATTTTTTTCATGAATGTTTGAGAAATTCTTTAATCTCCTGTGGCAATCATTCAGCTGTGCAAAATGCATGGTTGTAGGCGCCGCCTTCGGGTTGTAGCTCCTCCTTAGAGCTGCAGTTTCTAAGCTTCCAAGCTTCCGCCTCACAGAACACCCCTCCCCCACCACTTCCCAACTCAGCTCCTTCAGACTAGCCAGCAGCAATTAGCAAACACCTGGTGGAACTGCGAATCGGCTGAGCTTATTATACGAGCAACTTCTCAGTGTAACACTGGTAAAAGCATTGCTTAAGGGCTAGCTGCTGTGATGATGTCCTGACAAAAGAGCAGGACTTTCTTAAAGAGACAGAGGCCCAATTTCAAGTTGTTAAATTACAAAATCAAATTTCTTTTAAGTCATATTTGATATATACAGCATTTTTGTAACAACTGAAGGTAACATAGTTAAATGATTCTGTGTGCCTGGAAAACACATAATATTGCCCCTTTTAAACATTATAAAAGTCATACAGCATTCCCAGCTTCATTTTGAGGTCAAATTTTGCTCACGTTGCATTACATGGGGATACTTATATGTTTGTTTGCATTCATATCCGTGAATCCCAGGAAAACATTTGCTCCCCTCAGCATTCCTGGGATGTGATGAGTCCAGCATTCAACAGGGACAACCTGTTATCCACTCATTCACTTCCCACAGATGGTGAGCCATTGTCCTCTCACCAGCCAGTCCTACAGTGCACACAAACAGTTAAGGAGGGGCATTTCAAGCAAAAATACTGTTTCAACATGCTGATAATCATGATTATTATTTAACAATCCACATATTGTCCAACACTATTTATCCATATTATGAAAAAGACTGTGTTAGCTACTCAGACTTTACCCAGTGCTTGTTTATTTCACTTATTACTTCTATGATGCTAATGCTAATAAATACAGCTCAATGGGCTCTGCACAGTTTCTAGGTATCCAGAGAGAAGATCATATAAAAGAAACAGTAACACTAATATGAACATTGCTGAGTTCATTTCTAAGAGGACTACTTTAAGTAACCGTTTAATGATACTGTACTATACTCTATGTTTTCTTAACACTCCTGGGTCCTTAAACATCTTTTTGTGTCTTTTTTACACTATTTTTGAATAACTTTGGCTTCACTATTGCAAATGGCGTAAAATCATGTCCAGAATTTTAACTGATCATGATTCTCATGATTTTTGTTTTATCAACTCTTTCACATGCCTTTTAAACTAAATAGGGGAATCCCCCAGTGTTGAAATCCCTTCAAGATCTTATGCTGAATTTATTTTTTCATGTACTGTAAATGTACCAGTTCTCAAATATGGGATGATGTTAATTTCTAAAAGTGGCATTTTGATCAAATATATTGATACATAATATTAACAATCAAGTTATTTATAAACAGCTTCACACAAAAGAATAAAACAAAGACCTCACAGCCTTTGTAATACAGTGTTAAAAATTCTAATTTGGGATGGACTAACTGTTCGTGTAATTTATATCAAATAATTACGCATAGGTTGTCAAGGTTGTAGAAAGACTCACCATTGTATCTTCTGTAATGGGTTATTTTGGCCAAAAGGTGTTCTGCAGCCTTCATGTAGTTTATTGTCAGGACTTGCTGTGATGATCATTAGTCTTTTGTCATCCTCCAGGCTAGAAAATCAAGTGAAGCATGGGTGACTGGAGCTTTCTAGGGCGACTGTTGGAGAATGCTCAAGAACACTCCACTGTGGTTGGAAAGGTAACTATCCATTAACATTACTAATTCACATCCTTCATTTATTTTTCCTTGGAATATTCTAATCCTATCCCCTTCCTCTTTTAATGTTATTAATTTAATTTCAGAAGTTATTTGGATAGTTTTGGGTTATTTTAAAGACGTAAAAAAAGGTTCAGTTTGTTTTAAAAAATCAGAATGTTTCACATGTTTTGTTCCTAACTTTATCCAAAGAAAGACCATGAATCTGGAGAAACCAAATTTATTTAAATATTATTGACCTGCTTGACGTAAAATGCTGAAGACGATTCTGTAACTTAAGATGATATGATAACATGGCATAAATTTGATTAATGTTGGAAATAATGTTACATCTTTGCCAACTATGTTCAAGGATCAAAACATAAGTAGATGTCTAATTTCTATAAATGAGACACTCTTTTCATCAATGACTAGATGTCCTTCCCAAGGCAAAAGTTCCTCAGACATCTTTGGCTAACTGGTGTTTTGTAATTGCTTCCTTTTTCAGGTTTGGCTTACTGTCCTATTCATTTTCCGTATCTTGGTTCTTGGCGCAGCCGCTGAAGAAGTTTGGGGTGACGAACAGTCGGACTTCACCTGTAATACCCAGCAGCCTGGTTGCGAGAACGTCTGCTACGACGAGGCCTTCCCCATCTCCCATATCCGTTTCTGGGTGCTGCAGATCATCTTTGTCTCTACACCCACTCTCATCTACCTTGGCCATGTGCTACACATCGTGCGCATGGAGGAGAAGAGAAGGGAGAGGGAGGAAGATCTCAGAAAATCTGGACGACATCAGGAGGACCATGACCCTTTCTATCACAATGGACTCGGTGATGGAGGGAGAGGAGGTGGTAGAAAGGAGAAACCGCCAATCCGGGATGAGCATGGGAAGATCCGTATCCGTGGAGCATTATTGAGGACCTATATCTTCAACATCATCTTCAAGACTCTGTTTGAGGTGGGCTTCATCTTGGGGCAGTATTTCCTCTATGGCTTCCAGCTGAGGCCGCTTTATAAATGTGGCCGCTGGCCCTGCCCCAACACTGTGGACTGCTTCATCTCCAGGTTAGAAAGAACAACTTTGTTCTTCTTCATTATACTTTAGCAAGTTTTTTATTCTTGGTTTCTGAAGACAAATAACCTTTTCCTCACTGTCTCACAGTAAATCAGATTCAACTTTTCCTATTTTAGGCTAATTAAGATTACCAAATACATTTATACTCGCTAAATATCATAATTGTAGTGGATGGAACACTATGAAGATCTTCTCAGTTCAGTCACCATGTCCTCTGCCCAGTTGTCTAAGTACACAGGGTCACAGACAGTTATCAGGGCTCTCGGAGTCAATGAACTTCATACCCATTCTGTCGTGGTTGAAACAACTCTTCAGTGCCATGTGAAGGGTTCTGTAACAGCTGGGGAGTGGCAGACCAGGGTGGTTGTCCCAATTTTCTATAATGTTAACTGGTCCAACAATAGGGGGATCACTTTTCTCAGCTTGCTTAAAAAACCTTCCTCCAGGCTGTCGAAAAGTACACTTGACCAGTTGTCGAACCTTGGATTCAATAGGGGCAGTGCAGGATTTGCCCTAGCTGTGGAAAAGTGGACCAGATTTTTTCCCATGGTCTTGGGATTTAGGTTGTGAAGTCCATATGAGTGTTCTTAATTAAGGGAAGTATGGAGTGCCTGAAATGCTTTTAAGGGTTATCTGGTCATTGGATAATCAAAGCAAGAGTTGTGTCTGTATTCTAAATACAGTGTGGGTTAAGTTTCACCAGGGCTGCCATTTGTTGCGTATTCCGTCTGTGGTGTACCTGGACAGGATCTCAATGTGTAGTCTTGGAGAAGAGGGTATCTAGGAAGCTCAGGGTCTCATCTTTGCTTTTTGCAGATGATGTTGTTCCTGGGCCATCAGTGCATGACCCCAGTACGCAATGGAGCAGTTCAAAGCCAAGTGTTAACTGGCTCCTCTAAGTCTGAGGCCATGGTTTTCAACCAGAAAAAGGTGGCATGTTCCCTCCAGGTTCGGTGTTAGTCTCTGCCTCAGGTGGAGGACTTTAGGTATCTTGGTGTCTGGAGCACAGGTGATGGTAGGATGGAGAGGGGGCTGGAAAGACAGATTGGGCCCTTGTCTAGTGTAATGTGGACAGTTCTCCGGTCTTTGGAATGAGCTGTGCCAAAATGTGATGCTCTTAATTTACCTATTCCTCTGTGTTCTGAGCCCCACTTGTAGCCATGAGAGATCAGTCATGACTAAAAACATGAGATGACTGAAATGAGCTTTCCCATTAGGTTGGCTGGGCCTTAGAGATGCTTAATTGTGACTGCTTCTCTGCATCTCAAGAGGTCAATTGAAGTGGTTAGTTGCATACGATCAAAAAGTCTCCTGGATGCCTTCCTTCGAAGACTTACAGAGAACGTCACACTGAGAGAAGACCCAGAACTCACTGAAGGGACAATATATCCCTTCTGGTCTGTTAACACCTTTGGATCTCCTAGAATGAACTTGAGAGGGTTGTTGGTGGGGGATGGATGCCTAGATTTCCTTCCTATATCTGTTATTCCCAAAACCTAATTGAGAATAAGCAAAAGATGGATGGATGGTGTTGATATTTTTGGATACCCTGAAGAAATGGTATTGCCATTTCAATGCCCAGTCCTACTGTGAACTAAAGACAAGCTAGTTTAGCATCAAGAATCATGTGGCCTGGCCTTGTTGACCAACTGAAAGGGTGTTCCTAAAAACTTTGATGTTGTAGCAAAAGCTCTGAGTTGGGCTGGAACAACATACTTAGTAGTTATTAAAACAGCTGCAACATTAGTGGTAATTGTTCTGGCTGAAACTCAAGAAAATCTTCATATTACTAGTTTTAATTTCTGTTACATTCCTTTTTTCTATGTTTTTGTTTGTTGTACTAGGCCAACTGAAAAGACAATCTTCATCATTTTCATGCTAGTGGTAGCATGTGTCTCCTTGGTCCTCAACCTACTTGAGATCTACCACCTGGGCTGGAAGAAAGTTAAGCACAGGGTCACAAAGGAGTTTGCTCCTGACAGTCTATCACTGATAGGAGTCAATGAACGAGGAGACACAGAGACAATTCCTGAACAGACCTCTCCCCCAGAGCTCGAGCGTTTGTCAGTGTGTTCTGATGTGTGTGTGGTGAGGGGTGAAGCAGCGAGAGGAGGAACTTACAGTCCAACTGGAACCTCCCACACAGTGATCTCCTTAAATACTAACATGGCTACAATACCGATGTCTGAAAGACCTAATGTAGACAGTGAAGCTTTCCACCAAGAAGACTTCCTGATGGAGTCGCTGCCTACCTCTATCTATGGTGAGAGTGAAGAGAGCTGTGGACACCTTACAGAAATGCAGCAGAATTGGAGAAACATGGCTTTGGAGCTTCACAATATAAATGAGGAAAATTTCCCCACATATCCCCTTCCTCATCCATCACCATTGCCCTCTACCTCCTACTCCTCTCAGGAGGAGACATGTCTGGAAGAGATGCAGCGTTCTACATTTCCAACACTTCCTCGCAATACACCTCTTTCTCTGCTCGCGCCTGAGGAGACAGCTGTGGATCCAGAAAACACTGCCACCACAGTACCTAGCATAGAACCACATGATGATTTCACAGTGATAACCAGGGCTATGATGCATCAGCCTCCCACTGCTGTAGGGAGAGACTTAAAAAGGCCTAGTATGGTGAGCAAGACCAGTGGTGCACGAGCTCGTCCTGATGATCTCTCCGTGTAGCTAAAATGTACACACTCCCACATTTATAAAATGATGCACATGTGCTTTTCCTTTACCCGTATGCACATAAACCCAAATCACAGTATGTTCTGAAACTTAAAACCAATTAATTGAAGAAGCAAATGGTTTCATGAAAGAAACACAAGGTATGAGAGTAAGATGGAAACATTAATATCATTCTGATGTCTGTGTAACTATGGAGATGTGTTGCCACTCATCATAGCATATACATGAATAACTTAGGAATATCCAATATTGCCTATCGCAAAGCTTAGAAGTACAGCAAAAAGGTGTTTCACAGCATAAAGGTCTTGTTTGTATTCTAAACACAAACTGAACTCTTAAAATTTAGTTAGCAGGTCTTCTGCTTCTGAGATATCAAGAAAGAATCTGGAAAAGTATGCTGGTAGTTAACAAGCAAGTTTTTTTTATGGTTTCTGCTAAGAGGTTATAACCATAGAGAAAGATAATAGTTTTAAAAAGCAGCAGGGCAAGAGTAAATAAACTTTTCATATTTAACTGACTAAAATGTCAAAAATATCACGTGGTTGATGCAAATACATTTTGTTTAAACAGTTGTCAAACTTTCATTGGATGGTTTTACAGATAGTAGGGTTGACTATCTCTGCTTTGCACCCAATAGGTATCTCAATACACTGCCATGGCTGTGGTGCCATGTGCTACATCAAAGAACAATGAGCAGCAAACTCCAGTTTCATATGATTCAACTCAATTATGATTCATTCTAATTCAACACTTTCATTCAATGGAGAATTATTTGATATCAGTTTAGGATGAAGCAAGGGAATAATGATATGCAATTACCATTAATTATTTTTTAAAAAGTATCTTTCAGTAAAAGCCTTATATTCTAATTAAACTACAATCAGCTTCTAAAGAATACAATAAATTTCAAATGTTCTTATAGAATAGAATAGAATTATCCTTTATTGTCCAACGATGGGGAAATTTTGGTGCAACAGCAGCAAAGTGGCAGTGGCAGGCAATAACAGAAAAAAACAGACTAGCACAAAGCATATAAAAATATGTATAAAAAACAGAAAAAAGAAAAAAAAAATACTGTACAATAAAGCAAAATTTCAACATGAATACTGTGTAGTTGTGAAAAATACTCCAGTACAGAGGAATGTGCAACTGAGTTGGTTAATTAAAAATGTACAAGATGTGCATGTTTCAGAGCATTAAAAATACAAACTATTTACAGTTAGTAGCAATAGAAAAACGGAAGTTGTGCAGATATTAGCATGGATATAAACACTTGTAAATTTTGTTGGGAGCAGTGATGGTTATAGAGTCTAACAGCTGCTGGGAGGAAGGATCTCCTATAACGCTCCTTATATGCACCTGGGATGCAGCAGTCTGTCACTGAAGGAGCTCTCCAGCTCAGGAACAGCTTTGTGCTGGGGGTGGGAGACTTTGTCCATCAGTGATGTTATTTTACCTACAGTCCTTCTATCTCCCACCACCTGCACTGGGTCGAGGGAGCATCCTAACACAGAGCTGGCCTTCCTGATGAGTTTATCTAACTGCTTCTTCTCAGCTGGAGATAAGCTACTGCTCCAACATACAGTCCCATAGAAGATGGCTGATGCCACTAGAGAGTCAAAGAAGGTCTTTAGGAGCACCCCATGCACTCCAAAAGACCTCAGCCTCCTCAGCAGGTAGAGTCTGCTCTGACCCTTCCTGTAAAGTACATCAGTGTTATGAGTCCAGTCCAGTTTATTGTTCAGGTGAACATCCAGGTACTTATAAGCAGAGGTGGTTCATCTGGCATCAGTCCACAAAGTCCTGAGTCCACTGTCTGTACTCTGAGTCGTCCACACCTGTGATGAGGCCAACTATGGCAGAGTCATCAGAAAACTTTTATCACCTATTCAGTAGCTTAACACACAAAAAAAAAATAAATAATAATAATAATAATTATATATATATATATATATATATATATATATATATATATATATATATATATATATATATATATATTTTTTTTTTTTTTTTTTTTATGAACACTATTATGACAGTTACAAACGTTTCAAAGATGAACATTTATAGCTGCACTTCAATGGAAAAATGGGAATTTAGTAACAGTCACTGGTTGCAAAACCTAGTCTCACTTTTAAAACATCAGTTATGTCAGTGCTGTGCGAGCTAAAAAAAAAAAAAAGATGCAATGCCAAAACGCCTTGTGGCAAATCATAATAGTGCACATACAACTGCACAATGGTTAGCACAGTATTTAATGCACATGCCATACAATGAGTGGTTTCTTCAGGAATATTGGTTGGCACATCATTGGGGTAAATTAAGATGTACTAGCATAATGAGATTCTAAAAATAGGTATTGGTGATATCACTCTTTCACAACTTTGTACCTTTACTGCTGTAAGCAATTTTGTGTATGTGGCCCCAACAAACAATATTCGCTTAGCACGACAAATGCAAAAATAAAGCAGTGTAAAAAACTAAAACATTAATGCCATTCAAATTAACTGATTTTTTATTGTTTTTCATACTCCCAATAGGTGTATGCACAACCGGAATTCTGCACCACAACACTTTAAGTGATGCACATCAATTTTTTGCACAAAAGTGCACACAGGAAATACAAACAGCTGAACTTCAGCCATGGGTAGTTTGTTCAAAAGCAGTGACACTGTGTATGCTAAATTTAAATGGGACATAGCGACTTAAAAACAATATTTCCAACGTTTTTTTCTGGGCTAAATAAAGACAAGTACCAGCCACCCTAAAATTGCCTAAGATATCAATGGACATTGCTCTTTTAGATGGCTGCTATTGTCTTTGCTCTGACAAGCTGTTAGCTAGCTCTGTTTCATCAGAGAAAAAGGCTAAGAAAGTTATCACCAGCAAGTAAGGTTTTGACAACTCATAACTTCCTAGCATAACCTACATCAAAAAATCTGAACTATCTCTTTAAGGTAACCAACACTTTTTCATCAAGCTCTTAATTGTTTTCACAACCTAGGCAATTCACTTGCTTTCAGCATTTATGTTAAGATAAGTTGGCCATTTTGTAGATAGTAGCTAAGCATGTTAAAGGATTGATATTTAAGTCTAACTTTCAAGTTAGATATTAACTCAACTACTTTCCATCCTGTTAAACGTTGTTGTGACAATTAGTAATAAGCAAGCTACCTACTTTTACCATTTATGTTAAGCTATAAGCTAGTCTCAAGTCCATTTAGGTAATCAGTAACCAAACATGTGAATGCTATTGACCTTTCAATCTAACTCTCAGGTCGGAGAGGGTTGTTTCATTCCACTCTGATAAATATTGTTTTTTTTATATTTGACTATATCCCAGCAGCTTATTCAACTGCTTTTTAGCATTTATGCTAAGCTAAGTTATCCATGAACGGAGTTTTATATAGTTAATAGCAAAACATGTTAAATGTATTGATCTTTCAATCTAACTTTGTTGTTAGATATCAACCCAGTTAATGTTCTTTTCCTGCTTCCCATCCTGTTATACATTGTTTTAAAAACTGGCCGTAACCAAGCTAGCTTATTCGGTGCTTTCAGCATTTAAGATAAGCTAACCAAGAGTTGGTTTTAGTAATAGTCAAACATATGAATGGTATTTTTTCAGAGTGCCCAAGTCCAGACCTCAAGAACTTCTATCCTACAGCTTTTAAATGCGTCCCATCTCCAACATACCTGAGTCAAATAAGCACTTGTTCCCAGGGCTGTGGTAATGAGGGAATTCAGACCATTTAATTTAGGTGTGTTGGAGAAAGGACGCATCAAGAAATTGCGGGCTAGTACCTCTCGAAGAGTGATTTTTCAAACTAACTCCTAGGTCAGAGCTTTACTAATTGGATTTTCTTTTCTTGCTTTTCTCCCTGGCAGGCTATATATTGTTTTAACATTTATCAATAACCAAGCTAGCATCTTCAAACTACTACTCTTAGCATCTATGCTAGGGTAAGATAGCCATGAGTCTGTTTTAGTAGGAAATAGCCAAATATCTTAATCACAATTACCTTTTAATCTAACTCAGCAAAATGATAATAATTTCCATCATAAAAGCTGAAGATCGCCTACGAGTTACCAGAGTCCTGGCAGTTTTATTCTATTGGCCATTCTTTAACTTTTTTGTGAAAACTGAAAGAGGAATAAATATTTGTCAAATATTATTTGATATTGCTGAAATTATAACATATGTCCCCAAATATATGGAGGCATATATTTGGGGGCAAACATCCTAAGTAAACACATGGCTAGCACAAACTCAAGTATGCATGATGTTTTTCATGGTGAGAATTATTACTGAGCTGACTAGTAAGCTTTGAATCTTGGGGGCAGCAATACTCTTTAAATGATACATTAGAAGAGGTTTGCGCTTTTATTTCTTTATTTTTTTTTATGATGACAGAGCTGATTAGTCTTTTGTTCTGTTGAAAATTTTCTGTATTTGTGTTTTGCTATCATGGAGCCTGTGGTTTCAATGAAGAGAGGGATTCACAGGTCTTACACTTGAAAGAGGGGGACGAAATTAAAGCAATCCCACCCTGAGAAAAACGTTATTAGGCTTTTCAGGCTGTGCATATGTATGGGTGTGTGTGCTCAGGTGCTTTAATCTTGTTCAAATGTTTACAAAATGAAATCTCTGTAGTTACATCAGGGTTAAACTATATAAAGTTTATAAATATGTAAATACTTGATGAAAAGTTGTGATCTATGACAACTACATCTTAGGAAAGCTTCTCTCTGATCATTAGGAGGAAATTTCAGGAGAGTTAAAACCCTTTTTTATCATCTTTGCAATTTAAGTTTTGCACCTTGAATAGAGGATAAAAATTGGTCTCTCTTTTTTAATGATTGTGTTTGCAGTGTGTTACAAAACTATTGAGTCTTCTTGAAGTGTTCTTTATGGGGGAATTCTCAGCTACTTTTCTAGATGAGCAGCAGAATATAGTGTAGATCTATATTTTTCATTAGTTTTTGAAAAAAGAAGAAAAAGCAATATAAACTAAAAAAAAAAAAAAAAATTCAGTTTGTTTTGACACTCCACCAGAGTATGTTTTTTTTTTTTTCTTATTTTTGTTATTAATTCCTGCCAAAAAAGCTAAAAGGAAAAAAAATACAAGAAAATATCATGGTGTATGTTCTCTTCCATTTCTAATACCAAGTTCCCAAAAGGGTCAGTTTTTGCCAACTTAGGTTATATTATTCCTAGGAGAGGGTTTTATAGGTGATGGTAATTTTGCCCTTTTGCCATTTCGTACCATTATAGTTTTGGTCTTTTTGGACCAGTTGTATTTGGGTATGCAATGGAGCTTTTTGCCACTGTAAGTTTCATACAAACCGGACATCAGTTTATATCTGTCAAAAGACAAAACATCCAGGAATGCAGCAGAAAGTTTGGCAAAAGCGTAATGACATTACATTTAGAATGTTGAACATATGCATCAATAATCACATTGACCATCTAAAACAGCAGTAGTGATAGCAACAACTCCTGGTAGAATTTAAGTACATAAAGTAAAGATTTATTATCCAGAGATGATGAAGATGTCAGGAGAAATGTCTGAGAGCAGTAACTTGACACATAATATAACTTGAGACATAACAAACTGGCACCCTACTGAGGGATTTAAAAGCTACAAGCTCATTTTTTTTCTATTGGTCACCACAGTGGCAAGAGACAATTTGTAACAAAAACTGTTAAAAAAAACTAAAATTTTGGCAGCATTCAGGGTAGATGTTGGTTCTGACCCACACTGTTGCTCTGATGTGCACAGACATGAGTTCTCCTGTTCCTATCAAAAGATGATAACCTAAATGGCCTACTTAACATTACCAAGCCATTGTGTAAGTCTCACTGTTCTCCATATAATCAGTCTGTGTTTTACTCACAATGGTCTACCTGTAATGCAGTGATGTACCTGTCATGCCACTTAAACTCCATAAGTCCATCTGCAGTTGGTCTCCCCACAACATTTTGTTAGGCCCTAAAAAGTCACTTTAAGCTAATGCCACAAATGTAGATGAAATTGAATGCAACATACCAAAAAACAGACTGCAGCTGCGGTTGAACACTATCTGGTTATTAATTTAACATAATTTATCTATGGACAGATTGGCAGACATTTTATACTGACAGAGGACACATATTAATCTAAAAACTCCACTAAAGAAAGTATTTTGATTATTGATCACAAATTTTAGCTGCATTCACCTCAGTGTTCTTGCTGTTTATATTAGTTCTTGTTTAAGCTATCTGCCTAACCATTGAGTTTTGCAGCAAAAATGTTCAATACATCCTTCTATGGTGTAAGTGGCCATCAAATCAATTCAGTATTAACCCATTTAAAGTCCTTCCTCGAAAGAAAATCTGCTCTTTACTTAGTTGCAATAAGTATATTACGTATATTACCAAAAATATTAACCAAAGACTGGTCATAGTTCCAGTTTTGAAAATTTCTGAATCCTGAAGCAAGAGAATTCTCTATGACATAATTCTGAACTTTGTCTAAAATGTGTTGAAACAAAGTTTATTTTGCTTATATCTTTTGCTGAAATGATCAGTTTTAATCTGTAATATTTGGTACTTTTGATATGTAAATGAAGATTTAAACAGTCAAACAGTTATAAAGTTCTGAAAATGAAATAGCTGGGGTTTTCTATGTCGAATTGTTCCTTTCTGGAAATAAAAAAAAATCCCCAAATATTTTAGGAATGGACCATAAATGAAAGTGGCTTTAAATCACAGTGGCTGATATTTCCTCTAACCTGGACATGGATTGAAAGACTTTTGCCCCGTCTTGCTCTTACACCACAGATGTGCCTTGAATCAGCCTCAGATGAAAAGATTTGGAAAGTGCTTTAGCTCTCTGGCTAGTAGGTTCTCTTGCTTGTGCTTGTTTTCTAGAAACATCACGTTAACCAGACTGAAACATGCCCTGTCTTTTAAAGCAAAGTGCCTATTGACTGAACATTTTGTTAGCAAACATGTTGATGTAAATGTTCATTTACCTCAAATGTTGACAGAACTGTTTCTGAATAAATTTTTTGTACTGTAGCTATTGTTTCTGGGGCTTTTTGTTTGTTTTTGTTTTTTTTAATCAAAAAGATAAAACTACACTACACACAAAATTTTAGGGATGTTTGACTTTTGGGTGAAATTTATGGAAAACCTAAAAGTTTGCGCTATGATATATCATGAGAGTAGCATGCAATGGGGATTTCCTCATCTCAAACAATGTATTGAAAGATAGGCCAACGACAGTGGCGGATATGCCACAACAAAAAATATCAATGTCTCAATAATGTGCCATGTGTCCTTGAGCATCAATTACAATTTGACGTCATCACATGTCATTCACAAATCCATTTGTTGTCTGTTGAGGCATGGCATCCCACTCTTCTTGGAGGGCGGCACTCAGGTCATTACGGCTTTGGGATACAGCTTTACATGCCTCTACATAGCGACTCAGCTGATTCCATAGGTTTTTTATTGGATTCAGGTCTGGAGAAACATCAGGCCACTCCATTCGAGGTACCCCAGTCTCCAGCAGCCATGCCTTAATGATGTGACCTCGATGAGCTGGAGGAATGTCGACCATGAAGATGAAATTAGGCCTGTTTTGTTCATGCAGCGGCACAATGTCTGGATTACTGTTATTCAGGTAGTATGGACTTTGTCACCATACCATTAAAGTGTAGGGCAGTTGTGTACTAGACACACCTGCCCAGACTGTAACAACACCACCATTTGGTGACAACAGTGACATCTCCAACATCGTTGGTGGTTGTAGTGAATTTTGCCATAAAGCACCATGTTAGATAACAGCAAGTTACAGAAAAAGTACTGAAACACTGAACAGCTGGACATGTGCATTTAGAAGTTCAGAGAAGGTCACCTGGAAAGGTTCTAGTGCATTTCAGGTTCATTCTGAAATTTCCCCTGAAAGCCGACAATCCCTAACATTTTGTGAGTGATGTATGTTTCCATGTAAGTCACAAAACACCATATCTAAAATGAATTAGATAATTGCACTATTATTCACAATAATTTTCAGTATTCCATATTAGAAAAGCTATTATTATGAATTAATCAGCTGTCCATGTATAGATTGACCACAGATATACAATAAGATTAAATTTAGCAAATTTAGCTGAACGTTAATATCCTGAAATAAGATAAATTCATAGCCGGATTGTTTCCAGATTTTGCTACTCTGACTTTTCTGTTGCGGTCCAACACACCTGAATCAAATAGCTTAATTACCTCCTCAGTTTGCACTCCAGTTCTCCAGAGTCCTGCTAATGACCTGATTATTTGACTCAGGTGTGTTGAGGCAGAGACATCTAAAAGCTCCTGCTGGTAAGACACTAACTTCTCATAACTTTTGTCAGTATCTTCTCTGCTTTACATAACTCGCTGAATGTCTTCAGTTTCCACTCTGGCTAGCTGTTATTTTTAAAGGCTGAAGCTACGACGTAGATGGCTAAAGCAAATAGTGGTAACAAAAGCAGATTTATGCTATCGTAATGACTCCGTTGTTAAAAATTTGTAGCGCTAAATGCTAAATTTATTTTTATAAACCTTTAACCAATATCTTAAATGGTTTGTGTGTGTATATATATATATATATATATATATATATATATATATATATATATATATATATATATATATATATAAATTTTTAAATTATTATTATTATTATTTTTTGTGGTTACTAACAAAGAAAATTAAATCGGTCTATAAGAATGGCCTTTCTGTGTGGAACGTGCTGTAACACAAAATGTGTAATTGTATTCAGCTGTAGTAGCTGTATGAAAGAAAAGTAAAAGTAATAAAATAGCATTCACTTAAACTTATACGTATGTATGTATGTATGTATGTACAATATTTCCAACATTTTCTTCGGGCTAAATAAGTACAAGTACTGAACAGCCTAAAATAACCCAAGATGTCAATGGACATCCATTATTGTCTGTTCTGACTAGCTGTTAGCTAGCTCTGTTTCATCAGAGTAAAAGGCTAAGAGGGTTATCATCAGCAAGATATTTACAACTTATTCCTCATAACCTACTTCCAAACAATCCTTCCTCTCAAGAAAACAGTCACTTTATTATGCACAGTAGTCCATCAGACTCTGTGAATCCAGGTAAATTAATTTGTATTTATACATACTGAACATATTGAAACAGATATTAGATATTACCTGAATGTAAACTCTCCAGGAAGCTGTACTTCAAGTAGACTGACCTACACCTTGAAATTGCTGTACTATTTTTTTTTTTTTTTTTTTTTTTCGTCCTTTTGAGTCCTTGGGCATAAAAGCCACAACTAAGTTTAAATTTAAGTTTAGAAAAGGAAATAACATTCAAATTAAGCAAATTAAGTTGATAACTAAATGTAGAATAACTAAGCTAAGTGACAAATAAACTGCTAACTGGTTGTAATAAATAACGTTTCTGGGTTTGCAATGAAAACAGTTTGTACTGTCTGCCATTCAGGTGTGTGTGCAGTTAGGTCCCCGTTTTTATGCATGTGTATATGAGTCCTCACTGTCTCGACTATGAATCTGTGCTGAGGCCAGCGTTTCCTTTTATGCTAGCTGAAAGTCCCAGGGATTTTGACTGAACAAAGACCTTCCAGGGAGTGAAAAGGCCTTGAATGCAGACTAATGCTGCCCTGACCTCGGGACAGGCTGAAGTATATGGGTCCATATGCTCCAATATGGACACAGGCAGTATGTAAACCTGGCCTGTAAGGTGTAATGATGAGCAAGACTCAGAGGATTATACTAATATTTTATCACATGCATGAGACAAATGCAAATATTTTAGGTCTGTTTAGAGGTGGAAGAGCAGGGCCAACGTTTATCCTGCCTTCAACGGAAGCTTCACACTAGTTACAAGCTCCTTGTTAAACTTTCTGAGGTTGTTTAGTTGTGCCTTAAAATAAAAATTGAAATAGAATATCTGTTGTGTCTAAACTCTAGCCACATACATATTTAAATTGTGCAGCTTTGTGATGTCTCTATATTTAAAATATTTTTAAAAACTATGTCATTTTGAGTTTACTGCTGAAGGAAAGAAATAAGAATTAAAAGAATAATTGAAGAGATGAATCTGATACTGAATAAAAGGTTAAAGGTGATGAAGGAATGTAGAGTGGTAAAGAAATTATTGAAGGAAGGATCTAAGGAAGAAAAGAAAGACAGATGAAAAAGAAGGGAGGGAGGCAGGAAGAAAGATGAGGAAGAACAAAAGCAAAGGTGGAAGTGTTAAAGAAATTATTGAAGAAACTAAAGGAAGCAGTAGAGGGTGTAAGGACTGATAAAACAAAGGAAGGAAAGATTGAAGGAGGATGTTATGGAAAGCTGAGGGAAGGAAGCACAAATCCAGTTCCCGACAAAACTTCATCAAATTCCATCCTTTTGGCGCTTGTGTAGAACCCTTTCTTTCTGGTGTAATATGGACAGTGGGTCCTCTAGTGGACAGATTGTGACATATCTTAGAACTACAATTGTTTCAGATCACTGATAATAAAAATAACACACAGTATGACTTACTCTCAAGTAGTTTTTTTCTTTTTGCTTTTTATTCACCAAATAACAGACAAACTTGACTGCATGAAACAAGACTTGTCCAACGTTCTAAACGAGATAGCCTACCATAATTTTTCCTGTCTTTGCCCCTTTCAACACTTGATACTTTTCATTTTATTCTGGCAGTTATTTTTGAGTTAGAGATCATTTCTTAGCATTTTTCATTGACTTTTAAAACTTTTCTTCACTGTTCCCTAATCCTCACATCCCATCAGTGCTGAGGTGATTTCCTCAGGCACCGGGGCGATCCTGCCCATCGCCAGTATCATGGGAGTTTCATAGTGGTAAAACTGTGAGCCTTTGAACAACTTAATTCCGTCTCCACCGCACAGAGCGGCGTCGATGTCAGACAACGGTAACGGCACATCTCGGCCAATAACCCTGGGTGTGGCGGTGAGGACAATGTCACGCATCCTGTTCCCTGTTGGAAGATATTTGTAAAGATATTCATTTATCCCTGAGCCTTCAATGAGCTTTTCTAGATTGTTATCATTCAAAACATGTCATTAAAAAAAATATTTAGAAATTTTACCTTGAATTATGTGAACTATGTTTTCATTTGGGCATACAAATGCAGCATCCACAGTTCCCTCAATGCCCAGCTCCTCCTTGACAGTTTTAGGGTAGCCTTCAATCAAGGTGAAGTGAGCGTCAGCTTTATAAATGTAAACCTGATCACCCTGCAAATGTTTGGTACATTAAGTAGCACTTAGTTTCTTATTTTCCCCATTTCGGTTTCATTCAAACACAAAAATAGGAAAGAATCTTAAGGATGAGGGCTACCTTAATCAAGTAGATTTTCCTGTCGTAAGAGAAAACGCTATCAACTCCATCGTTCACCTCCTTCCACGCTCTGGTTATTGGGAAGGCATGAAATCCATCACGGTGGGTATCTACACGCATGTAGATTGGACCTAAGGAGGTCAAACAGACAGTTATTTCTTCATATTCATAATCATATCAAGGTGTGCCAGCAATACATTTTTTCTGACTCAGTACAACTCAGTTTTATTGTGCCCATTTCATACCTGTTTGCTTTGTTTTTTGGATTTTTTAATTTTTTTTTCGGCAGAGAATGTTTGTGATAACTGGCACCAAGTCTTTTTTTGCCCGCTATTATTTGCAAAATTTGTTAATTCAGTCATACCAGACAGTTTGTCACAATAACCAGCCTATTTAAGGTCATGACTGCACCTCAATCGAATTTAAGTCCAGACTTTGTCTAGGCCACTTTGAACCTTAATTTTGTTTACTTTTTTAGCTATTCAGAGGTGGACTTGCTGGTGTGTTTTTGGATCATTGCCCCTCTGAATGACCCAAGATCAACTGAGTTTAAGTTGAGAAATTTCTGAATTTTTCTGGTACAGAGCAGAAATTCATGTTTCTATCATTTATAGCAAGTTACCATTGTCCTGAAACAGAAACGCAACAGCAAAACATGACACTACCACCACTGTTTGACTGTTTGTTTAATGTTCTTTTACTAAAATGCTGTTGGTTTTACACCGGATATAACTGGACACAAACCTTCCTCAAAGTTTCACTTTTCTCTTCAGTCCACAGAATATTTTCTCTAAAGTCTTGGAGATCGTCGAGATGTTTTTTGGAGAACGTGAGACGGGCCATTGTGTTCTTCATGATCAGGTGGGTTTGTCCTTGTAATCTCCCATGGAGGCTATTTTTGCACAGTCTCTTTCCTATTGTTGAACCGTAAACATTACTGTATGTGAGGGTTGTAAGAGTGGCAGTGCATAAGGTATTGTGTTCTTTCGTGATCAACTGGATAATTCTTCAATATGCTCTTGGTGAAATTGTGGTAGCCTGACCATTCCTTGGAAGGCTCCCCACTGTCCCATGTGTTCTTGGTTTGTGAATAAGGACTCTGTAGTCACTGAGGTCTTGAAGGCTTAGAAATGTCTTAGTAACACTTGAATGTTTTTTATTTAGGACATGTTGGTTACCTTTTACTTTTAGCTTACTTTATGTTATCTGGCAGGTTCTATTTAAGCAATTTTTTTCTGAAGTTCTTGCATTAGTTAGGCATGTCATTTGTAGGTAAATCACAATTGATCTGAGTCAAGAAGCGGGTAAAGTACTATTACTCATATGCTGGCTTGGATAGCTTTTAACTGTTAATTAAGGAAATTATTAGGGAGGCAATGATATGAAAATTTTTGCCGATATCGATATCTGATATTAATAGTTAAACTAGTTATAAATAGTTATAACCACTGTTTCGCTGCTTCAGTTAAACACCCCACAATGATGTGCTGCATCACTGTCACTGTCACATGACCAACCAAATACCACATGACTAACCTCCTCCCCTTTCAGAAACAAATGGCAACAAGACGGAAATACACATTTGTTGCTAACATCGGCCCAGTTTTATTCATCGGACTGATACCGATATGTTAAAAAATTACTAACATCAGCCAATACAGATGTTAATGCTGATACAGCATCCATCCTTAGAAATTATGATTAGATTTTTGGATTTACTCTGTAAATCATTGTCTGATATTACAATGTATTATGATGCTTTTGGTGATTTGAAACTTTTAAATGTGACAAACAAAACCAAAAAAAAACACAAGATATCTGTATGCAGCAAACGCTTTATCAGAGCACTTTAACTGATATCGAATTAATTAAAGGGGTCATGACAACATGACTGTGGTGTTGGGAGTATAATATGATCTGTTGTGCACTAATGAGGCCATGTGAAATCAAATCCCCTGCTCATAGATGGTCAGCTTTGTTTCTTTGCTCAAAAATGGACGAATCAGAGAACACTTTATACAGTGATGTCACCACCCCTTTAAGTAAACAGCCATTAAGTGGTTTAACAGGCAGAAAATGGAAATGGTAAGGGGTAAAATGGTGACGTGTGGGGACAAAATGGGGAAATGAGTTGGTGAATAAGTAAATCGATCTGGAACCAGTAGCTAAAGGAAGTGAGTTCCTTTAAAATGATTCTCTTGGTGAAAAAGGCAGAATTAGACATTTTATTTTTTCCAGTGTAGAAAAAATTCTGACTACAATGGGTGGTCATAAGAGCACCACCCATCACTCTTTTTAACTTATACCGTCTGAAACAAACATTAGCAACAGGCTACACGAGTTAGCATGTCGTAGACTCACTATGAGGTCGCTGAAATATGAAACTTTAACTTTTAATACCATTCTTGTGTTACCTGCAAAGAAATATGTCCTGCCCCCATCATCTGAGGTGGCTGCATTCAGCTTGACGTCACGGCATTTAAGGGGTTTACGATGACCTCCGTGACCTGCAGTCAAACAAAAGAAATCAAGCAAGTTTGAGGAACAAATGAAGCAGTAAATCTGTTATTTCTTTGACTAAACAATGAAAGTGATGATATTTACTCCTGAAAGAACTCACCAAAGTTGGGACAGCTCATGAAGTATTGTCGGGCATCCTTGGGATAGACACCAGTCACCTCTCCTGAGACGGGGTGGAAGCGGGTGAAGTTTTGTCCGTGGAAACAGTAGTAGTGCTCAAGCCAGCGGAAAGCAGAGGTGCAGGAGGGCAGGTGGGACCATGTCTTGGTCTTCACTGTTTTTGTTGCAATGTCATAAACATGCACATCCTGTCCTGTAGGGGGAGCGTTTCAGTATTTTTTTTTTTTTTTTTTTTTTTTTTTTTTTTTTTTAAATCTGTAGTTTTCTTGCTATTTTTATAACTTCAGTTTGTCTTTGTGAGATGAATATTTTAGCTTCAGTGTTCAACAAACCTTTAAAAAATAGAACTGAATCAGTCATGCACTCTCCTTTGGGACACTCCACTGCAGCATCGAGGTGAGTGGGAACTCCAGGAAAATCCTCTTGGATTTGTTTTGGATACCCTTCCTCCAGAGTTTGGTTAAAGTAACTGTACACTTTATCATCCTGGACGTCAAATCAGGAACAGAGTTCATTGTTAGATACTATATTAAATGTCCCTACTCTGCAGTCGCAGCTGAAACTATTGTTACCTTGAAAAGGTAGATGTGGTCATGGTCATCTGGGTTTTCAGTGTTGTGCATGCGGAAAGCAGCATTAACAGGACCGTTCACTTCACTGAAGTACAGATTGGAGAACTGAGCTGGACCAGTGAAGCCATTCCACACATGATTACCTGAGAAGAAAAATATTTGAGGAAAAATACATTTTGACATAAATTATAGCGGAAAAACAACATTAAAATGCAGGGTTTTTTGTTGGGCATAATGGATTGGACTGAAATGAGGTTAGAAGTTTTTTTTTCACACCTTTAAAGAAGAGAGTGTTCCCTTTTTCATTAGGAGTGATGGCGTCGAACTCAACACCAGCACATCGGTCTGGAACAGCAGGTCTAGTAGTTCCAGCTAGATAAAATTGTATTTATTACAAACAATACCTTTTTATTTTGAATTTGTAACATTACAACCAAAAACCTCAGTGTATTTCCTTTTGATTTAATGTGATGGACCACTACAAAGTAAACATTTTTACAAATAAAAATCTCATTAGTGTGCCGTTAGTATTTGGTTTTTACCTCCACTCATCTTTCCATCAGTGCTATCCAGCTTCCCTTTCATTGATAAAGAGAAGCATCCTCACAGCATGATGCTGCTGCCACCGTGTTTAACAAAACTTGGAGGCCCCACAATGTCCTTTTTTTTTTTTTTTCATTTCAGATGTTTCCTAAGAAAACCTCTAAGCCCATATTACCATATTACTGTGAAATCTAATTTAATATTCATGTTGACAACCACGACACAATTATTTGAAAACGATGACCTCAGAGCCCAGTGTCTGTATATATTCCACACTGACGTCTGTCCTCTTGGTGTATTTCAAAGACTGCATTGCATTTTGTTTTAAAAGTGTATGGTTAGAGCATCAAAATGTTCCCCAGCTTATGGGCCCAACTCATCCATCATTTAGTCCTGGTTCAGGATGATATGCAGTGTTAGTTTTCTTTCACACTCCCTCTCACTTATTAGCAAAATTTCAATGTCATCTGTTCCAAAGAAATGCATTGAAGTGTTTGGTTGTAAGCTGATAAAATGTGAAGTACTTTTTCAAAGCACTGATTTTGTAAGTAACTAAGTCCAAAAAGAACTCACCTTCTCCTGCTGCGTCTTGTCTGTGAATGATAGAAATTAAATCACTTTTTTGTTCTCCAGCATACCATTACATAGGAGGTCATTTCTAAATGGTGAGTCAACAGTGAATCAATGAGACCAGCACTCCTGAGCTTGCTTTATTGATCCAGCTGCTGAACTTTGTGTACCACCAAACAGAATTACATAACAAATCAGTGGTTTTTCTTGAAAATTCTAACTACAACAGAGAAATTAGAAAGAGGAAATTGAGAATATATTTATAACAAAAAAATAAAAACATGTTTTGGAATTGTTATGAAATTAAGTATAAATGTCATTTTGAAAAAAAAAAAAAAGAGTTAAGAACCACATCTCATGTTTAAGGTTTAAAATATTAGATTACCTTTAACATATAAACTGTTATGATTTTAAAAGTTGTTCTAACAAGTGGAGTCTGTCAGTACTTACAACGGTGCTGCTGTGGAGATGGTGAACAGAACGCACAGAAACAGAGTTCTGGTGACCACAGGCTCCATGTTTGCTCTGCTGATGTCCTCAGATGTAACTTCTCACACTGGAACAGAGCTGTGAAGTGTAGTTGAGCAGGAGTTGAGCCTGTGCTTTTATACTGATGTGTGTGTGGGGGTGGGTGGGTGGACCAGTTAGGAAATTTTGAGCTTGACAGTGTGTTTGTTTGCACAGATAAAGAGGTGGAAGTTTTGTTGTTGCATAATTTGCTTTTTACTATAATTTACGGTGATGCATTATTGTTTTCATGTTCTTTTAAAGGTTTTTGAGTGTACATGTTCTAGTAAAAGGGTAAAATCAGCCCCTCTAGTGACCCTTTCATGCAACTTGCAAAAAAACTAATTGATCAATTAATTTAATACTTTACAGACTGTAAGTTTGACTCTTTCATATTGATCAAGTCAAGATTTAAGGCATCCCTTTGCTAAACCTATCATAATTATTTTTTTATTGCTTTGCTGGATCAAAGATTTGAGTGGGTTCAACTCATGATTTAATCTTTCAGGTGGTATATGATTAGAAATATTGCTAGATCCAGATTTCAGTAATAAATACATATTTAACACCTTTTAAATGTAGAAGCCATGTTAGACATGTAGGTAAAATGCCTTTCTCCTCTGATCCTCTAAATAATTAACAAAAATACAGACGCTTAAATCCATTTTAATGTTTACCATACATTTTAATCATATAAGGAGGTTGCACATAAATTGAAACTACATCAGAATCATCTTTGCTGTATAGTTTTAAAAGTCAAGTTTATTTGTATAGCACACTTCAGCAACAAGGCAGTGTAAAGTGCTTTTCATCATGAAAAACATAAAAACATCATAAAGACATCAAACAGCCACCGGTTGTGAAACCAGTAACTTGTCAAGTGCCATCATTTAAAAACAAACAAACAAACAAACAAAAAAAACACCAATACACATCAAATATGTTGGTCAATGTTCCTGTTGCTATGGGTCAAAAGCAACTCTAAACAGGTGGGCTTTATGCCTTGATTTAAAGGAACTAAGTGTCTCAGCTGTTTTGTAGTATTCTGTTATTGTATTATATTTTGCAGTAAAAGAGAAAAGTATATTACTTTAGTATTGCTTGTACCCTGTTGTAGTCAATGCCACTGTTTACAGCTTAATCATAAAGAATTATCATTAGAGTAGTATTTAAATTTAAAGGGCTGTGGCTTGATTTGGCCTTTCACCAGGTCATATCTCTTTTTCAGACTCAGTAGAAGCCATTTTGTCTTTGTAAACAAACCAGTCTTGTACTTTAAAAGGTACTTTTCAGGTTAGTTTCCTAGGAGTTAAGTATGTTTTCATGAAATATGCAGATAGATCAAATTTCATGATTAATTGGATATAACTACATATTTTCAAAAAACCTTGTATTGCTGCCTGTTTCCACTGATTATGGTTTGAACTCTTACTGACAAGATGAGTCTTCCGCACTATTAGAGAGAAAGACCGCTGATCAAGATCAAATGACTCTGATTGACCTCTTGATATTGGATATGATTTATCAGAGCCATTTAAATACATTTTCATAGAAAAGACTTGGATCTATACAAAGAAAATTAGTTTAAACTTACAGCTGTCAATACTGGTATGAAATGTCTCCCTTTCAGGTACATATTGATCCAGAGTTGTTGGGAAACATTTTGTGAGAGATGACTCTTTTTCATTCTTGACAAAATTTAGGGTAAAAAATGATCAAAACAGCAAACTTACAAAATGAAGGAGAGATGAAATCACCAGTACACAGATTTAACCATTAACAGCAGTCTGTGTGACATCTTTTTAAAAAATATCCACCTTCTTCTGCAGTTCATTTGTAGCGATAGATCTTAATGCAGTGATTCATGCTGTCTGACACAACCATATGACCATCAGGGAGAAGTGCAAGTCCCCGTGGGCTATTGAGGTTGTCAGTCACAAGAGGCCAGCCCATACCCTTAGATGGGTAGATGAGTACACGATGGTGTTGCTTTCCCCAGTCTGCCACTAAGACATCTCCATCACGGTCTATACAAAGGCCCCAGGGGCAGGTCAGGACAGGACCCAGGCCAGAGCACACCCCAAGGATTCTGATAGTGTTCCAGCCAGGTTCCAGGACTCGAATGCATGGAACACGACCTGTTTCATTGCCTCTTTCTGACACTGCCATAAGGCCAGTGGTGAGACAGGCTGCTACCAAATAGGGTCTGTGATATCCGGTTACAACTGTACGTTCTAACCTTGCCCCAGTTTTGGGGTCCATCTTTAAAGCGGTCAAGGTGCCACGCTTGATGTCAGCAACTACAAATTCATCTTGATATGTAACAGTGACCCCTCTTGGAGCATCCATCTCTTCATTCGTGGAACCAGTCATGGTGCCGCCAAATGTTTGCAGAAGGCGACCATGGCGACTGAACACCAACAATGCTCGTTCTGCAGCACAGGTCAAGGCAATGAGGCCTTTTGAATTTACAGCCACATCAAAATAGTTGCAAATCCGGGAAGACCTATCTGATCCTGAAGGAGAGATTTGTTGCACTATGTTCTTCTGGACATCTGTCACTTGGATTCGGACATTACCACAATCCACCACAAACAGCTGCCCTCTGGCAGTTGCATGGACACCACTTGGGAGATTGAAGTCAGTTCGGCCTGATCCTTGTTTACCAAACTGTTTGACCAGATGAGCTGAGTCCAAGGCAGCTAAACCAATACCTTCCTCAGACTTCCTAAAAGGTATTTCAACTGTGTCTTTCTCGTTCTGGTCACATAGCATCAAGTCCCTGTCTTGGTTTATTTTATCACCATCGATGGCTGACATAGACAGAGATCTGCTGACACGGGTTACACTTAAACTATGTGTACCCTGGGTTTGAGATCTTGATTGCCTTTTAGGGCTGATGATGCTCCTGTTAGATTCTGTAAAGTTTCCATGGTATTGTTCAAATGTTGAAGGTTCTGAAGCAAGATGCATTCTATTGACTCTTCTCAGTTTTCTGCACTCAGTCTTGTCATCATTAATCAAAGGGTATTCCTTTCTAGACAGATCAGTGGTGGAGATTGAGCAGCAGTGGTCCAGCTTAAGAGACCCATTCCGTGGAGTATCTACATTATAAATGTTGCAGGAATCTTCACTGTCCACTGGGGATGACGGACTTCCACTATCCACTGCTGTTTCTTTTAAGGTGTTCTTCTTTGAAATGCTTTGCTGTGAAAGAGCAAGATGTTTTGTAGAAAGGTCCACAAGACTGTGTCTGGAGACTGAACCCTTGCATCTAGCCTTTGAAAATGTTGCTGCATTGCTTCTTTTATCATCACTTTCTCCCAGAGGGCATGATGGTTCTTCAGATGAGACCTTAACAAGGGCTTTTTGCCTTCTTTTGCCTTTCACCGTGTTGCGTCTCTTTGTTTCATTATGTCTGTAATCGGACTCATCACCTTCTGATTCTGCTTGACTGGAGACATGTGGAATAGCAAGAAAAAGATCTTGCCCTTGTGTGTCTGAACAGACTGATTCTACCTCTTCCTCTTGTGAAGATTCTGATACCCCACGGTTTCTTTGAATGGGAGACTTTGATTTAGTCTCCTCCTCATTCTCCGTGGAGCTTGACAGATGTAGTTTCCGGACAACACGAAAATTCCCACTGTTTGCCCTGATGTTCTCCACTGGACTGCTCCTTTGTCCACCTTTGTTTGGTTGGGGTTCCTTCCGGATTTCTTGAGGATTTATGTTTGAGAAATTTGTATCACCGGAGTGCAAGGCACATTTGTGTCCCTGATCCCCACAGACTCCAGTGTGGTAGGTCATACCCTGTTCCCGAATACTAATCTCGCCAAAATTTAAATTCGTATACTGAAAGCTTGAAAGAAAACGGACCCTTTTCAAGGTTAGAGAGATTTCCCATGGTTGGGTGACCTCTATGACACCTCTTTGAAGCTGACTTTTGTTTGATCCATCAGCCATAAAGCCCCATCTCTGGATCTGTTCCTTTAACTGTCCAATTTTATGAATTTGCTGATCAACAAGTGATTGCACAACTCTCACAGCTGCAGAGTTTTCTCTCTTCACTTGACTAAAGTGTCGCTGGGCTTCCCTGTAGTCCTGCTCCACCTTTTCAAGTAGGCGTCGCTCCTCTCGCTGAGCTCCAATCACTGCATTGTCCAGTTCACGGTTTACCTCCTCCACTTCGGTTTGTTGTCGCTCTCTTAGGTTCTGAAGTTCTCGCTCTCCTTTTTCCAGTGTTGAAAGTGCCTCTGTCACCCAAGGAGGTGATAAAGTAGGAGATCGTGGTGTAAAGATGGAGGCCCGTGGGGTAAAGTAAATGGGAGATGAGGAGGTCACATCTCTCTCTTTTGAAGTGCTGAGTGTCAGTAAGGCTGAGAAGCCAGGGAGGGCTTTTCTCTCAGAGTGAGACCTCATTAACATCATGAATGGTAAATTTCAGAAGCCACTTTTAAAGGGGTTCACCATTCTCTGTTTTATGTCTGTGAAGATAAAGAAATGCAGCAAACTAAAACAGTGTAACATATACAGTTGTTCAATTAGTGTCTATGTCTATACACACAAATAAATGCCTTTGAAATAGCCTGTTTTATTCAATACATCTCTAACCCATGATGCGTGAGCTACCATGCTTCTATGGCTTGAATTAGGTGTTTGGGCATCATCTGAAAAATTATCTGCAGCCTCTTCTTCAGCTCATGTCATTTTTTTTTTTCCAACAATGGGACTTTATGGAGGCTTTTTGCCAATAGCTTGGATTCATATAGGCATATTCTAATAATTAATTTGATCTTTATTTTTCTGTTTTCTTCCACATCCCTGTTGTTTTTCCCATTTTAATTATTTTGAGGTAATTTTGCCCAAACTGATGTGGTCATATACCAATGAACTATTCCAAGCCATTAACATATATAAAAGGCGTTCTAAAGAGTACTTTTAAAACAGAAAACCCCCATCATCATTTGTAGCTAACATGACTGTTTAGTCCTTGAGGCACCTTTTAAATTGATTATACTCTCTTTACCTTCGTGACCCGAAATGGTACCCTTTAGAAGTCCAATAAAAATTCAACATTTATTTTTTTTTTCCACTCTCACACCATTAAATCTTTTAACAGCAATGAGAGTTAAAAAGCAAAAACTGACACTCTTTACCTTTGTGACCCAAAAGGGTACCCTTATAAAAGTGCAATAAAAAGTCAGTATTTATCCCACTTTCATTAAATCTTTTTAATAACTTAAGACTTATCTATAGATATAAAGTTTTTTTTAAAAATATTTTTAAGATCTTTTCTATGTTTTTATGCAGATTTTGTCCTGTATAGCACTTTGAACTGCCTTGTTGCTGCTATAGAGATAAAGTTGAGTTTTTGTCAAAAAAAAAACAAAAAAAAAAACTGATTTTTTTTTTTTTTTTTTTTTTTTTAAGCTGGGAAACACAAAATATGCAATATTTTCAATATATAGACGTCAAAGCTGCTCTTCCTCATTCAAGTTATTCCATATATTTACTGACAACATCCCCTGTAGATTTCAGAAGTGCAGGATTAGTTGCAAGATGTCTCCATGGGAAGAAAGGCTAAATACAGTCAAAGTGCTGCTGATTTTTTCCAAGTGAGAAGTAATTTGGTCCTAGATTCAAGATAGGAGGAAGTTTAGCAGAGCCTCTTCATTTGTGGAAGACCACAGGATTTCCCCATTTTTGATCTCCATGGAGAGTTTCCATCACCTATTGGATCCTCCCTTTCCTCCTCATCATCTTGGCTGCAAGGTTCCTCCTTTGCCAGGCAGCCATTCCTCCAATAATCCCTCCTGCCCCTCATATGAATTCTGACTTCTGCTTATGTTCTCCCCAGAAAGCTCCTCACTCTCCCCAGACTTCAAAACTGCTGTAACAGTCCCTCTGGGGTTAGTCTTCCACTAATGGCCCCTCCTATATATCATTGTCAACAGACCAAGACTATTTTTTTGTAGTGTTCAATATTTTTATTGCCACCTTTTTGAAAGTTCATAGAACCATGTCCCCATTGAAACTTGATGGAATAATGTGATGGGGCTTGTGGTAATTTTAGGGGGTCATCACACCTAAAGCCAGTTTTGAGGGTAGAAGCTTAGATTATTTTGGTCTTCATGGGAAATGTATTTTAAAATGCTAGGATTACAGTCCATCGAAAATTTGTGGTTATAATGGGAGTCAATGGGACCAAAATGGGACTGAAGGTAAAGAGTGGACACAAAGTGCATATCCCTTGTTCGACATACCTTACAATCAAAATGACAAATCTAAAAAGTAAAATTCCTGGACAAGTTTCAATTAACCTTTTTAATCTGACTGAGATATTGAGAATCAAAAATAACAGTAAAGCAGGACGTCCCATTTTGGGCAGGCAAGGTGCCCCAAGGGTTAAGTTACATAATTCCTCACTTACATAGTCACCCCTTGTTGTGTTGTACATTACTTTCCCAGGTACTGACCTACCTGTTGACTGAGGTGTATCACATAAACCCCAAAAGGATGTGTGGCTGTTTAAAAACTGGGACACAGGTTTGCTTTCATTGTAACTTTACCTTGCCTAGACAAGATTTGGTTTCTCATGGGGACTCCAATTTGCTCTCAGGTTGCCAATGTTCTGGGACACAGGTTTGCTTTCATTGTAACTGTACCTTGCCTGGACAAGATTTAGTTTCTCATCAGGACTCTAATGTGCTCTCAGGTTGCCAATGTTCTTTTTTCTGAGAGGTTAATGATGTATTCAGACCACCTACTGGGCACTCCAACATTAAGGGTAACAGGGTTTTGATCGACATTTTGCATGGATAAATCCAATTTTAATTTGGCTTGCCCTAAAAAGAAGGTTAGTATTTTCAGCTGGCTTATTTTTTTTGTTTTTGTGGCTCCAAATATCCGGCTCATGTTTTAAATTAACTGTCTGTTTGGGTGCCATAAAAAGTATTTATAACCCTTAAAGTTTTTCACATTTTGTCATATCACAGCCACTAGACAGTCTAACACAAACTGGTAAATAACTGTGAAACTGAAGTAAAACGATAAATGGTATGGACTTTGACTGGGCCATTCTAAGACATGAATAAGCACTGACTGCATGTTTAGGACTGCTACCTGGCTGTAAGATGTATCTCTGCCCCAATCTTAACTTTTCCAGGATCGCCCTGTTTTTCATTCCATCCATCTTCCCATCAATCTGACCAGCTTCCTTGTCCCTGCTGAAGAAAACAACACTTAAGCAGACTCTATTTACTAACTAGCTGACTTCTGAAGGCAATTTGTTCCACTGAATTTTAAAGGGGGCTGAACATAAATGTGCTGCAAACTTTTCTAAATCTAATTTGTAAAAAAAAAAAAAAAAAAAAAAAAAAAAAAAAAAAAAAAAAAAAAAAAAAAAAAGAAAAAAAATTTTGAAAAGCATCTGTTATTTTTCTTTCTGTTCTGTTATGCTTTGTGTTGGTCTATCACATAAAATCCCAAGAAAACTCATTTGTAGAGGTAACATGACAAAATGTGAAAAAAGTTTAAGGGGTATTATTTTTGTACATTACCACTCTGCGTCTGGGTGCTATTTAACAGCCTGAAGCAAAACAAAAAGGCTTTTGCAAAACAGAAAGAGGCAGGTGTCAGCCACATGGTTACACAAAGGGACCTTTGGAAACGTGACCTCTTACTGTCAGTTGATTATTTCAGGTTGGAATTAAAAAACAAAAAACAACAAAAAAAAACATTTTGTAAACAATCTAATAAACTTCAAAAATAAATGTGTTGGTCAAAGTGAGGAAAAAATTCAGTTTACCTGTCAACAACAAATCCCTGTCGCCCCTCTGGATTGGAAAAGTTGGGTCGTCTGAAGTTACCCCACTTTAATGTTGAATGAGAGGCTCCAGTTGCTAAGTTACCAGGTGACCTTAGCTGAGGTACTGGGACTATAGCAAATATACCATTCATAATTGAGGAGAATATTCAGGATGTGCAGAAGGGTTTCATCACAGCAAAACTCAACAATGAAGGTAATTCACTGTGAGTTACACAAAATTAACCTGAGTTCAGTAAAAAAAAAATCCTTCTGGAAATGGCTATTCAGGTCTACTTCGTTTAGATAGATGAAAGAAAAAAAAACATTTAATCACATTTTGTTCCCTTTTTATTCTCATCATTTTTATACAGGATATTTCAAACTCTAAGATACAGTACTGACAATTACTCCTGAGTGTTTTTAAATACTGCAAATATAAGGTATACGCACCTGAGTTCAAGGTATGTGCTTTTTCCTTCCCTGCTGGCTCTACTCTGTGCTACAGTTGCCTGTTATCTTCCCTCCTCCCTTCACTGCCACACCTCCATCTCACCCTTCCACCCTCCCTCTTTGTGTCATTGTATGCTGACATGTTGGTTTACAGTAGCTCTAAAATGCCGATTTGTTTTACCAGATACCAAAAAACCTTTGACAATACTTCTGAAAAAATGGACAATTACTCACATTTTAAGCTGCTGGATCATAACTTGGTGGTAAAATTCAAACAGAAGAAACGGCAGCAAATTAAACAACAAAAGAAGAGACTTGGAGTAGAGTGGTTTGTTGAAAGTTGCGTGCAAACTCAAACAGACTGTTGACAATCTGATCAAAAATGTTAAACCATAGCCCAAACAAAAAACTCCACAACAAAACTTAACTGGCCCCATCATTGTTGTTATAATTTCATAAAGGTGTTTAAACATGCTTCATACCAAATAGGCAGAGGTAGGTAGAACACCTAAAATTTGTACTAGGAGTAGCACAACTTCAGCATAATTCTACTGAAGTAAAAGTACAACGTAGCCATCACTCCAGTAAGAGTAAAGAAGTATTTGTTTGAAAATCTTCTAAAGTACTGAGTAACTGATAACACCCGATTTTAATATTTTACAATGATGTTCTCTGATGGACAAAAATATAGCTATCTGTAAATTTTTGTATTAAAGCTGCAGTATATAACTTTTTATAAAAATATTTTGCTACATATTTGTTGAAACTGTCACTATGTCATGACAGAATGGTGTGAGAAATAATCTGTGAAAAAAATCGAGCTCCTCTGCCTTCTCCCAGTGCTCCCAGTACTATCTTGAAACAATTTATCAGAACCAGAAGGCGGGTCTTAGCGCTGTTAATAACCGTCTGAGTGGCACTGCTAAATGAATCCTAAAACTGTGTTCTTCTGGAGAATTTGAGTAAAAAATGAAAAGTCAATTTGGTCAATGTGGGTGGAGCCATAAATACAAACCTCCATATCTGCTGCTCGTTTACTGTTCCAAACCACCGGTATGATTCTGGTGAGTGCTACAGTAATTGGTGCCTCTGATTCAGTTGAGATCCTCTCAACAGATGGTGCTGTGCTTCAGGTTTTACAGCAGACTCCGGCTACTCTGCCTGCTCTGTTGGTCTGATTCTTCCTCTCTTTTTTAGTTTAAAGATGAGCCATAAAATCCTGAAGTTTGATGCTCGCGCACACGACCTCAAGTGACAGTGGATGTTTCATCCAGCACAACAGACAACACTTTGGCAGGATATAGACAGCAGTGGTGAGTTTAGCTTGTTTTTGATCTATCTTGTTAATAATGTTAATATATAAGGCGTAACATCACATCAGTGTGGCATGTGTCCAAGTCCTCTATCAATATGTATTTACACACTAGTTCTACACAACATTTCATGGCAGGGTGATGACCTCATGGTGCATTAATCTACCCCTCCTTCATTAAATCTCAAATTAAAATACAGAATAGGATATAATCAAAATTGGTTATCAAATGTCTTATCCAGCACTTTGTTCCCTGTAGATGAGGATTAAGGCCACTAGAAAAAAATAATTCAAAGTAAAAAGCCAGAATTCTGAGTTAAAGTTAGAATTTTGACTTTTCTCTTTCAGAATTCTAAGTAAAAAGTCAACATTCATTGCTTTATTTTTCAGCAGCCCTAATCCTCTTCTGTAACTCCTTGCACATCTACACTGGTCCAAAATAAAATCAAATTGTGATCAGAAAACTTTAATCCAGTCTTGATTAATAGCTAAATGTGATTTAATTGTGAACTGACTTCTGCAGCCTCTTTGAATGTTCAAGTTTTTATTAATACCAAGGTCAAACTGCCCAGTACCATGTTTATACACCCCCACCCCCACACACATAAGAGGTCCGGTCCAATGAGAATACAAGACTGATGTTCGCTATGTGCAGTAGGTCTCTGTTCTTAGGCACACTTAGTTTTTCTGAGTATTTTACAAATGTTGAAATAAGGAAATATATTTTTACCATCACAAGAAAATCAACACATCCATTAAGTGTAAGTATTATTAAGTTACACTAAGTTCTTAGGCTTGAAAGTGTTTTGCATGGTTAGTGTTTATGCTAACTATGCAAGAACTGGGATGTTTTCAGCTTCCAGGACTTGTGTACAGATCCTTGCAACATGGAGCCGTGCATTATCATGCTGCAACGTGAGGTGATGGTCGTGTATGAATGGCACAACAATGGGCCTCAGGATCTCGTCATGGTACCTCTGAGCATTCAAAATGCCATCGATAAAATGCACCTGTGTTCGATGTTCATGACATACGCCTGCCCATACCATAACCCCGTCGCCACCAAGGGCCACTCGATCCACAACGTTGACATCAGCAAACCGTTCACCCACACGACGCCACACACGCTGTCTGCCGTCTGCCCTGAACAGTGAAAACTAAGATTCATCCGTGGAGAGCACACCTCTCCAATGTGCCAGACACCACTGAATGTGAGCATTTTCCCACCCAAGTCAGTTACGACGATGAACTGCAGTCAGGTCAAGACCCCAATGAGGACGACAAGCATGCGGATGAGCTTCCCTGACACGGTTTTTGACAGTTTGTGCAGAAATTCTTTGGTTGTGCAAAGCGACTGTTTCAGCAGCCGTCTGGGTGGCTGGTCTCAGACAATCTTTGAGGTGAACATGTTGGATGTGGAGGTCCTGGGCTGGTGTGGTTACACGTGGGCTGCTATTGTGAGGCCGGTTGGATATACTGCCAAATTCTCTGAAACGCCTTTGGAGGTGGTTTATGGTAGAGGAATGAACATTCTGTTCATGGACAACAGCTCTGATTGACATCCCTGCAGTCAGCATGCCAATTGAACGCTCCCTCAAAACTTGCAATATCTATAGCATTGTGCTGTGTGATAAAACAGGATATTTCAGAGTGGTCTTTTATTGTGGCCAGCCTTAGGTCCACCTGTGCAATAATCATGCTGTCCAATCAGCCTCTTGATATGCCACACCTGCGAGGTGGGATGGATTATCTCTGCAAAGGGGAAATGCTCACTATCACAGATTTGGACAGATTTGTGAACAATATTTGAGAGAAATGGTTATTTTGTGTATATAGAAAATGATTTAGAACTTTGAGTTCAGCTCATGAAAAATGGGAGCAAAAACAAAAACAAGTGTTGTATCTATATTTTTGTTCAGTGTAGATCGGTGGAACATGCAGGATGGTCCAAATGAGGAACGTTAGTCTCTTAGAAGACCAGTGTTGTGAACTGTGCTGTTATACTGTTGAAAAATTTTGTGTGAGATGCCTGCTGCTATATCTCCACATAACCCAGCAGCAGTTAGTCTCTACTTACCATGAAGCTCCATAGTTCTATTGAAGGAAAAAGCTTCCTGATCATGACATTTAGCTACATCCACTGTGTTAAAATTGGTGTGATCCACCAAAAAAATACATGAATATTAATACCACTAACAATATCTGTCGTTTTACTTTTCTTATACAAATGCAGGTTCTTCATTACTGGATCTGAGATACAGACACAGAGAGGATTATATAAACTCTGAATATAAAATATAACAGCAAATTACTGATTTCAATTCATATGAATTGAACACTTGTCACATCAAATGTTCATACCATAATTTAGCCACTAGATGTCAGCAAATACAAAGACCACACTTCAGACTGCCTGATTTGTTTTATTGATCCAAAGTAAAATGTAAAAATAAGACAAATCTACCTCTTTATTGATTCATCCAGATGGCCCATATAGTTTAATATACAGAAATAGAGGATAAACTGTCATCAAATTTCCCTTTGATTTGATTGATCAGAAATATATTTTTGTTTTTCTGTTCTTATGACATGTTCACCTTTTTATTTGGAGATCCAGAACTAGATCTCAGTTCTCTGAGCTCAGTTATCTGCCTTATGCTCAAATAAATTTGTGGCAATCTGCACGAAAAACTCTACTTAACCTCATATTTCAGTGCCACTCAAAATCAAATAAGTTTGTAGGTGTAAGCAATACTACATTACTACTAAAATTGATCTATGCTGAATTTTAAAGTGACACACATGTCTTGAGCTTACTTTGCCTCAGCTTAACATTTGGTGGAAAGCAATTTCAGCATCTGGCCTTCAATATTCCGTTTCATTTTGGGACGCGGTTTGTCTAACTGCCATCATTATGGAGCAAATGCCCCCACTGCTTATGTAGAAATAGTTGCTGGGAACATCTCAGAGTTAACAAACGATGAATAATACAACAGAGAAGGTTTAGCGAGTACAGTGTTATTCACAGATGGTAACCTTTATTTGTTTCCATTCTTCAGGAATTTAACTTTGGTTGTTTCAATATAAAACAAGGAAGAAATGCCTCAAAACATACAATATAGTCCTTAACAGTTTTGTCATGTTAAAACAACAAACCGTGAAGAATGTAATGGATTAAAATTTTTTCACAGACAGAATTTGAAAAGTGCTGCATGCCCCCTTTACTCTGCTATATCCAAATACAACAAAATCCTATGCTTTGAACCTCTCATGTAGCACTGTTCTATCCAACGCGCTGGTGGCCGCATAATGTTGTGGTTTTCTTCAACAAGAACAAGGAGAGTCATCAGAGTTGACGAGTAGCTGGGTGGAGTTAAATACAGGACAATGTTGGAAGAAAACCTGTTAGAGGCTGCAAGTGACAGGTGAACCTCCACCTAAGTTTTCTATCAGCACAACACAAGCTTAAATATACAGAAGGTGCTCCAGTGGAATGGCTTAGGGTAAGGCATATTCACTTATTGGAATGGCCTAGTCAAAGTCCAGACTTGAACAGAGTTGTGAATATGTGGCAACGCTTCAAAATTGATGTTGATAATTGATGTTTTCTTGAACTGAAAAGACATTTTAAGCTTTATTTGCTTTGAATATTTTTTTATAGATAATGAATGAATATAAACACTTGCCACATTTTTATTTTTATGAAAAAAAATGAAAAACATGGACAATTGTCCTTTAGCCTCACAATTGTGCACTTTTTTGTTTTGTTTTATCACGTAAAATCCCAGTTAAATACATTGAAAGTAAAAGTCATCTTTGTTGATGAAAAGCAGCCCCATAGCATGATGTTGCCAGCACCATGTTTTACAGTTTTTATTTTGTTTTCATTCAGAGATTGTTAAAGGATATTGGCATACATGAGCTCCTAACTCTCATAAAGAGGTGTATACAAAATCTTGCAAACTCTTAAGATGTTGTGGATGAATTTAAAGTCTGTATATGTGATGTTGTTATTTCTTTCTATCTAATAAGACCTGTGAGCAGCAAGAGTTCCATCTTAGCGGATGATCCAACACCTTCTCACCAATTATCGTCACCCACGCTCTCAAAGACACACACACACACACACACACACACACACACACACACACACACACACACACACACCCAGCCAGATGCACGGAGTGCTGCCCCCTGGACACAGATGGGTCCAGAGACATCACTGTTGCTGGGTGTCACACGGGGTCCTACAGGCTGTCTTGCTGGGTGCTGTGACTGATTATTTCCATCTTTCGCTCTGTCAGGAGAGATGGAAAATCATACGGGCCTGAGGTGGCGCTCCGTTATTGATATCACTGTTAAAAGTCTCCTATCCAGCTGCTCGCCTCGCCTGCAACATCACTGCAATTAAATCTACATGCTGCTCCCAGCCTGTCTGTGTGGCAGAGAGTAATGGCCCCAATAGTTACTGTAACAAAACAATAATGGGATTCATCATGGCAGCAGAACAACCACATACATATATGTATACATATATTTTTCTGTCTAATATGACAGGGGGATAATGGGTTTTTATTATCTCTTCCAAATAAATGCGAGCAACACAATAAATTAGCTACAAAGTGGACTTGTTGTGGACAAACAATTAAGAATAAGTTTATAAGCTTCTTTCATACATGGAATTAGAAAGACAGTAAAGAAATTCATATTGCACTCTTCTCTTCCACTTTGCATACAAAAGGCAATATTAGGTGATGAATATGGTAATGGTCCTCATTCTAGTGGGACTATCTCCTTTCAGAGTGGAAGATCTGGTTCGGCTGTTAGATTCGATTAATTCCTCCTCATGCCACTCCTCATTTCTGTACCCCCCCACCCCCAAACCCACCACATCCTCTCTAACACTTTCAGGCCTATGATATTAGACGAACAATCGCAGAAACAAAACGAGCTGGAACAACCAGGATGGGAACAGATGGCACATAATTGCCTCGTGGAGGAAGCCAGGGAGTCAATTTTTACCCATCCTGGGGGAGTTGGAGTTGCAAGGAGGAAAAAAAAAAGTGCAGGTGCATTTGTTTTGATCAGCTTTGGCCCGGAGGAGGCATCTAAAAAATATTCATCACACGCACATTAAGAAGGGGGAATTTAACAAAAGCTTTGAGGGATGCGACGGTGAGCTTTCGTCGGGCTAAGATGGAGATGAGTGGCTGAGCTAAGAGCAACAGATGCACCGTGAATGAATATCGTACCAAAGTGTTGCAAAAACTGTCAAAGTCTCAGAGGGTAGCAGTCTGTCCACAGATTTACTAAGCACATTTTGGATATAATAATTACCCCCTAAATTAATAATTCAAGACAATAATTTACAATCAAATTATTTAAAATTACTTGTATAAAATAGAAACATTTTTAAAATATTTTTTTAGTTCATTTTTCACAAATTATATGCCTTATTTATTTGAAAAAAAAATCAGTTGCACAGCTTTCAACAGTTCACTAATGAAAGAAAATTTATTTTTAAAACTTGTGTTCAGGGGGCGCAGTTTGTTGTGTTGCAATAATTTTACCAAGATAAGCTTCTCTAAAATAAAACAGTAGTTTTATTGAGCTACGCTCGATATCAACAATAAGCAGTTTCTTAAATAAAAGGATAATAATCACTAAAGGGGACATTTTATTTAATATCTGTATTAGACTGTAAAAAAATTCTGATAATGAGCCTAATTAGCAACTTATTCAATATAATATATTATTATATTTACAGTTCCATTAAAACAAATGTGTGTAAAGCACAAGCTAAATTAAGTTGAGATTTTTCATTTGAATACTGCACATAAAACAGACATAATCGTAGGTACTTGGTATATAAAATGCAAAATTTAGCATGACTGGGTGTAACTCTGACCACTTTGTATACAGAATATGCATTAACCAGTTTAGTGGAATAAATAAGCCACCCAAACTGCATTAAGACCAGAAGCATTTTGAGGTGATTATGACAATAGGTGTCAATGGGTTTGTTGACTAATGTCACCAAATCGGCTCAAACTACTTTTGCTTTTAATGCAGCCGAGCTCCCTGTTGATGCATGTTTTACATGTACCAAAGATTGTATTGGAAACGCTTGTCTGAAATCTGGTGCTCACAGTATAAACAATATCCAGCTGTGATTTTCAGACTATTAAGTTGTATTTTAAATCATATGACAATGGCAGTATGAGGTTAAGCTGAGGGTAAATAGGCTAAACTTTGAACAAAGATAGTCAGATACTGCAAAAGGGTACCCCAGTGGTTTTGCTGAAGCTTATTGGTTGCTTCATGTTGGATTGTTCCTTTCTCAAGCAAATGAACTTAAGTAGCAGTTCATGTCGATACCTCCAGCAGCACCAGTTCTGCTTACCAAAAGTGGTCCACGGCTCAGCTTGTGATCTTTGTCTCATGCAGAAGGATTTAAGTATCTTGGTGTCTTGCCATCTTGTGATAGCAGGAAGAAGCAGGAAAAGGATAGATCGACTGGAGCTTCATTTACAGTAATACGGGTGTTGCTCCACTCTGCCATGATGAAGAAAGAGCTGAACTGAAAGCCAATGTTTTCCATTCACTGGTCCAGCTACTTGCCTACCCAACTGTAATTATGTGATATGAATCATGGCAAAAAAAATATACTTGTCCCATTAGACTGAAAAGAAGTCTGGATGTTCCATCAGTATGCCCCTTTGTGGAGGTTTTCTGGACTTGTTTCACTGGGAGGAGACCCTGGGACAGAGCCAGAACTTGCTGGAATTTAATAACATTTCAGCACCTCAGAATGCTTTCACTTCAAGTGTTGCCTCATAGTGAGTTGCATTCGTGGTTTCAGATGTCACTATGGCGTTTTGTTTTTGAGATTGCTTGTTCTCACTTACAGTGCAGTGGCAGGTTTTTATATTGGCAACATAGGCAGATGCCCAGACCGGCATTAGAAGAGAGGCCACTAGCACAAATTTTGAAAAAGGCAAACCAAAAAGAAGCCCTTTTGTTAGGTGTGCACCGATAAATCGGCCCTGATTTCCTTAATTTTGGGTGATAGGCCAATACTTGCATGTGAAATCGATCTTATCTGGCCTCCGTAAAGGTCAGAAAATCAGCCACTCTCCCCTTTTGCTCTTCCATGAGAGAAGGCTAACTGCCAGACCCACCCACCAAGTCATGTTTACGCGTGCGCGGTTAACAGTAATCACCCCAGTGTTGCCAACGTAGAGATTTTGTCACAGTAGCATTTATAAAAAAACAACAAAAAAAATCTGTTTAAGCCAAAAGTGGAATTTGCAGGTCAGGCTTTTTGAAGATCAGTGATTGACCAGAAAACTGCATCGGTGCACCCCTACTTTGCCTCTGTAGCACTGTGAATGAGGTGTGTGTGTGTGTGTGTGTGTGTGTGTGTGTGTGTGTGTGTGTGTGTGTGTGTGTGTGATTTTTCAGGATGTAACATTCATGATAGAAACGTATTTCATCTTTCATGGTTCAAGGCTTTTACTTGTACTAGACCTCATCAAGAGCAACAAACCAAGTGTAGCTTTAAGGGAGAATTTTTGTACCCTTATTCTAGTGTGCAACTTGGAAATAGCCTGCAGGTATGAAAGGGATCTGAAGACCTAAAGCAAAAACATTCATTCGATAAAATGTCAATCTAGCTTCCAACTCTTCTGGTTGTTCTTATGAAGCTTATGAAACTTGCGTGATATTTTTGTTAGAATGATAAAAGTTTTGCAGTACATTCATAGTGGGTGGTTCAATCCTGCCCGCAAAGCTGAATAACGCTATTTGTCTGTAGCTACTCCATCCTTGGACATGAATCAGTCACATATTGCACTGAGATGAGTTCTTGTTCCTCTGTCCTCTGAGCACTGACCACATCTGTTCAATTACCAGCATGGAAAGTGCATTACCATTGGCTTTGTTGTTGGAGATGCTTGATTTTCTTAGTAAAAAAGCAGATGAATTTATAATGCTGTGATCTCCTCTGTTGTGAATCTCTTCAGCGGACCGAGGCCCCTGGATCCAAATAAGCATTTTGATGAGCTATAGACGTCTCTTCTTTTTACAATCCCAAACTTGCGCTGGCTGCCCAATACCAAACTAATAAATTACAGCCCCCGTCTCCCACATAACTCACTGATAAATAAAAAAAGGTCTGCCATGGTGTGCAGCTGTGACCCAGGGTTACCTAGCAACAGGTCATGCCCAGACATGATGCACAAGGTGGAGATACACCTCTAAGGAGCAGGAGAGGAGGGAGGAATGGAGGGGGAGGAGGGACGGGTTTCATCCTCACTTTCTATGACCCTTGACAGATAGAAAACGCACTCAGAGGAAACGGTGTTTGATTGACAGGGATATTTGAAGAACCTGAGAGTCCTTGGTTCCTGTTTTATCACTTTCCACCTGGACTCTACCTGTCTTACAGTACTATAAAAAAGTATTTGCCCCTTTCTGGGGTTTTTTTCCCTCCTTTTTTTAATTTTTTAATTTTTTTTTTTTAATGTCATGTCTAAATGTTTCACATAATCACATAAAGTTTAATATCAGATAAGTATGAGCTTTTAATAAGTACAAAAGGCTGTTTTCATTTGTTGAGAGGAAAAAGCCCTTTACCCATCACCTTTTTGTTAAATTATGAATTAGCTGTAATTAATCACAGTTTCTGGAGTTCAACTTTGGAGCCTCATTCAGGCCTGATTACTGTCAGACCTGTAGGATCAAGAAGTCACTTATGTCGATCCTGTCTGACAACATGAAGTAGGCTAAAAGATCTCAAAATGCAACCTTACATGCCCCAAGCTAAAGAAATTCAAGAACACACAAGAAACAGTCACTGACATCTTTCAGTCTGGAAAGGATTACTAATCTGTTGCTATGGCTTTGGGATTGCAGTGAGAACCATTATTTACAAATGGAGTAAACATGGGACAGTGGAGAACCTTATCAAGAGTGGCAGACCTACCAAAATGACTCTAAAAACACAGTAATGACTCATGTAGGAGGTCGCCAAAGGAGCAGAACTGCATCTAAACCCTTGGTTACTAAATTAACACAAAAGTTCATCTCACATTTGCCCATAAAAACCCAATAAAACAATCATGATGACAACTTTAGAGAAAGGTTTCTGTACACTGAGATAAAATGTTTAGGAATGGTTTACAACTCGTTACATTGGACATAAAAGTAACAGAACTTCAGGAGAAAAAAACTGATTGTACTGACAGTCAAACATAGTGGTAGTAGTATAATGATTTGGGCGTTCTTTGCTGCTTCAGGCCATAACTGATGAATCCATGAATTCTGCTCTCTACCACCAAACCTTCAGATTGTGACCTAAAGCTCAAATACATTTGGGATATGCAGCAGGACCATGATCTGAAGCACACCAGCAAGTTCACTCAAAAAAGAGAGAAGAGAATGAAGGTTTTGGAGGGGCCTAATCAAAGTTTAGAAGCTAAAATAGAGTTTCCACTCTTGAGATGCTGTGACATGACACTAAATAGGCCATTCATCCTTGAAAACCCTCCAACGTGGCTTAATTAGAACAATTCTGCGAACAAGAGTTCGCAAAATTCCTCCACAGTCATGGAAAAGACTTATTAGGTTTAGGGAACAATGAATTTTTTTTTGTTTGTTTTTTTAACATATGGCCAGGGTTGGTTTGGATAGTTTTAATTCTCTTAAGAATGAAAACTATTTTTTGTATTTGCTCAGATTATCTCTGTTTGAAATGAATATTTGATTGATAATCTGAAATATTTTAGTAGGACAAAAAAGCAAAAATAGTTTAAAAAAAAAAAATCTGTAAGGGGGCAAATACTACTTCACAGCACAACAAAAATGAGAAAGTAAGGGAAAATTTACCAGCAAAAGCCTTCAGCTAAACCTCTGGAACACAGAGCAAATTGATTTGTATTGTATTTTACATGTGCCATAAAGGAAGCAATCACATCTCTTGATCGTAATTCCTCCTGAGGAGCCAACTTGTGTTGTTGTCCCCTGCATCCTGCTTGCATACATTACCGCACAGAGGAAACACATTTCCCTCAGTGAAGTACACAATCAGCCTCCCAACCTCGCTGTCTGGAGAATACTCTGATGAAAACCCTAACTGACAGGCCTAAAAAGATTGAGCAATAGCACAAGAGACACCAAACTGCAGAGGTGTGCGATGTCTTTGCCAGAGTACTGCGGGATGGAAATAAGTGTTCAGTGTTTCCCCCCCCACACCTCCCATCCCCAATTGCTCGTTTCTGCTTTTCTTCTGTTGCCCGCGCAACAAACCCTCAAGGGGGCTCTGCAGCTGTGTGGGGTTAGCACATGGTCGACTTAGGGGCCACACACACAAACAAACACACACACACACTGGCAGACAAATACAGACTTTGGTCTTTGCAAATATGGGCTATTTATGCTATGTAAACTGTAATAAAAGTCCTTTTAATTCGGAGAAATCATGTGGAATGTTTTCAAAAGGCTTCAGCAGCTGTCAAGATTATTCTTTCCATATGAACGCGCTTTCATCCATATTCTAATCTATGTACCATACAGTGCTTTAAGTATTCATTCCCTTTGAACTCTTGCACTCTGTCACTGTGCAACTGCAGAAGTTAGTGTATTTTATCGAGATTTTATCTAACAGACCAAGATAAAGTGGTGGATAGTTTTGAAATGGTAAATAAAAACGAGCAAAGCTTATTGTGTACTTGTGTTCAATTCCCTTTTACTTAGATGTTCCTAAATAAATAAATAAAAAAATACAACCAGCTGTACCTAAGTAGTAGAAAAAGTCCTGTCATCATGAGATTTTTCTCTAATTTTGATGGTATGATCATGAAGCCCAAGGAACACAGCAGGCAGATCAGGGATGAAATGAAGTAATGGTCAAAATTGATCAAAAGATGGATATACGTAAATCTAGGACAATACTGGAAGAAAAGCTTGAGTGCAGACTAGGGGTGGGGGATATGGACTTAAAGTTTTCTCACAATATTTTGTGGTACTGTTGTGATATTGATAAAAGTGGCAATAAGAACTATTTATTACCTCTTCTTTTAGGTAACTGTATGGGTGTGATTGCATATGACACGGCATTCATAGCCCCACAAACACAAATATTGCTCTTGAAAACCACATCCATATGTAATGCGGTTCTTTAGGCACGACACTTCACCCGCCTTGCCTGCTGGTGGTGGTCAGAGGGCCCGGTGCACGGCAGCCTTGCCTTTGTCAGACTCCTATAATCCAGTAGCTTGCCACCATCAGTGTGTGAATGACTGAATACAACACAATACACGTTTATTTATAAAGCACTTTAAAACAACACCATTGGCCAAAGAGCTGTACACTAAAACAAATAAAACAGACATATAAACAAAACAATAATTAAAACATTAAAGCCAACACCTCATGCTGAGGAAAAAAAAAACAGATTTAAGAAAAGATTTAAAAAGAGGAAGTTAATCAGGAAGTTAATCTGATTTTCAAAGGCAATTCATTTCAAAGTTTAGAATGTAGTAAATGTAGTCTGACGTGCTTTGGGGTACTCTGGACTTGATAAATCGCTATACAAGTACAGGTGATGTACCATTTACCAGTCCCATAAAGAAGTGTGATTTGTAGTATTAAATTGCACACAGTAACTGCATTTAATCATATTCTCAAATTTATTGACTTGTGATGATACTCTCATTGAACAAACAGAGAAAATAGTAAAACCAGTATGGATAGTTCTGATGGTTTTTAAGCATCATTATTTGGAATTTATAGTGACAACAATACATCAAAATTCTTATCATAATAAGAAATTTATCACAATAAAGATTAAACAATCAGATAAATGCCCACCTCTGGTCCAGACATAAATCCATCTCAGAGTCTGTAATTGTGTTTCCATAAATGTTTTTTATGCTCATTTTGAAGTATCACATTAGAAAAGGCTGATGGAAACAGCAAAATTTGAAATGACTTCCTCAATATTGCTAAAAAGTTTTTACGCTTGCTTGAAGTAGTTTATGGAGTTAGTTTATTTGCAGAATAACTTCTGACTTAGCAAAAAGTTACCTCACACGACTGATCGGATTACACCCACGAGTAATGTCAACATTAGTTATGCTTTGTGTAACTTGGTTGATTCACTCCAAACCAGTAGATGGAAACACGCCCAATTCGTTACTTCTCTGTATTTTTTTGCAATATTTTAAAAGTTCCCTCAAAATTTGTATGACAATTTGTTGGAAACACCTTGTGGCAGTTTTGAAAATCAGTGTTTAGAGTTTGACCTCCCATGCAGTGAAGAGTACGGTCAAATTTACTGACAAAGTTGGGCAATGTGTAAATGTGAATTGGTATAGTTGATTTAGTCATCACGTTACTTTTTCAGTATATCATACAATGAAAAAGATGCATTTGTTTTGATTATGCGTGAACTGGACATTGTGCCACAAAAACTAATCTACATTTATTCAAAATTAGGACTATGAGAGAATTTTATTTAGTAAAGGTAAGTTAATTACTTATAGAAGAATTTAATAATGCAATTTAGCAAAGGTAAAAGGAAACCCTCAGTAAAACAAATGCACAAATGCACTTCCCAAACATCTTCCTATACACCAGGTGAATGAAGTAAGGTGTTACACCAGCACCCGGGGGGGTTGTACACCTCTTCATGCAGTTAATGGACAGCTCACACATGGTGATAATTCACCGCTTGCAAACGTGACATACACCATCAGATGCTCGTATGAGTAAAACGGGTATCCATCACAGCTGCTAACAACTCTGATTAAAAATACATAATCTGCAAACGGCCCCCTGGTACCGCCGTCAAGCCATTTTGGGGATAATTGCAATTGGTCTCCGTTATGATCAAAGGCAAGTCACACCTGCTCGCCCAGCGCTTTCGTTTCGCTGATTACACTTTCAAATTTCATCAACGTCAAGTGGAAAGATATGAAATTATGGCATAAACCTGTTTACTGCTGGTCAGCACAGTCACACTCCCCGTCTTGAGGCTGGTCACTCAATCCATCCTTCTGATTCTCACCTTGTTTTAAATCTAATAAAGTATCATAGTGTGGTGGACAACCAAGAAAATAAGCAAGGGGGTCAAAGAGCAGCTGTGAAAGACAAAGTGTAACTCATAGTCCTGTGGAAATAAAAAAAAAAAAAAAAAATACATCTCTCTATTTCTCTTTACCTTACCCTCCACCTGTATCTCATTGTGGTGGGGGTGGCAGGGGCAAAGCATCAGAAGACAGAGCACCAAGCCTTCACTGAGAAGGCTTTGCACCCAACGCTCACCCAATTTACACCTCTAGCTTTCCTGCAAACCGCACCCTGCATCCCCTGGTGACAGCACCATGCTAACCATCACCTCCCTGCTGGCATGACTCTGTGTGTGTGTGTGTGTGTGTGTGTGTGTGTGTGTGTGTGTGTGTGTGTGTGTGTGTGTGTGACAGACAGAGAATAAAACGGGTGTGTTTGGATGTGTGTGTAGAAAACGGGGATGGAGGCAAGAGCATGTGTGATATCCTTGGAGAATAGAGTATTGGACCTTCAGAGAGGGTTCTTTTTTTTTTTAGAAATATTTAAGCAGGCTTTCATTTTTGCCTTTTTTTTTTCTTCACCAGAAAAGTGTGACCATTGACGCTAAATTTGAGATTAAATATTGGAGTAGCCTTTTCGTGCACAATTGTAACCTCACTCAGGTTTTTTTTCTATTTTCAATAATCTTCAAACATAAAAAGTAAAATCAATTTTTACAAAATTTGTAACATCTTTTTTTAAATGCCTGCTCTGGTGTGCAATGTGTGTTTAGATTTGGAAATGTCTTGTATACCTGTACGTCTTTAAGGCATTTAATGTGCTTCCACTTAATAAAAATGGCCACTAACTCTGCATTACACAACTAGTCTGAAGTCCAAAAATTGAAGAATTAGTTGCCAAAAAAAATACAAAGTTGCCTATTTAAGATTACTTTGGTTTTAAACGGGATGAAAGAGAAAAACCACAGGATGTAACCAAAGCGGTTTGCCACTTGTGTTGATGTATAGTTTCAGCAAAGGACTCAAACACAACAAACTTGCATGAGCATTATGTGTTCACCATCTGGCTGAGTAAGCTTCGCAATCACCAGGTGCTGCAGCTCTATCAACAAGCCTTTCCAAGTGCTTTTAACTAAAACTGTTAAATACGAAAAGGACAGCCCCGGATGGACACAGTGCACCTTGGCTGTAAATGTCTCTTGAAGGAAAATGCATGAAAAACATTTCCCATTGATGTCCCAAATGGCAGGAAAATATCTGTACATACCAGCCACAAGCGCACCCTCTAATGCGTTTTCAGCACCTCTGGTAATATTGTTAACCACCTGTGCACACACTGCTAAATCCCAAGATGAACATGCTTGTTTTTCTTGTCAAAGAATTTCAAAGCTTTATCCAGAAGAACTATTTTCCTTCTTTCTTTTGTTTCCGTATAGTTTTTAGATTTTTCTGTCGTGTATTTATTTTTAATGTTCCAAATCGCTCAAAAGACTAGCGTCTTAGGATACTACCTTTCTATTATAAGTTTGAGTAAATAAATCATCGCTGCATTTGGGGGCTCTCTGGGGAAAAGAAAAACTTTGCTTGCAGCAGGAAGGAGTTTGTATGAAGCATTAAAAACGGCATAAGTTTTGATTGTTTTTTTTTTTTTTTCTCCATGAGCTGCGTCTTTTGGCTTGCAACAAGCATTACTATTAATTAAGAAAGTAATATGGGCCAACAAAAACTGCTCTTAAAAACAACAGGTGAAGTGCTCAGCCTGTCGTCAATAAATTCATCCAATCACCCAGCCTGTCATTGTTTTTATACAATCTTAGATGTAAACTTAGTTTATGAAACTGTCACCAATGAAAATCACTACATCCCATTAGACGACTAGCATCATATGATACACGGCAGGCATAACCCTTATTAATTATAATTAAATGGTGAAAACAGAGGACTGGAATATTCTTCTTTGAACTAGTGGCCAAGGTGCTGAGTCTCGTCTCCAAATAGAGGCAGCTGCACCTCTCTTTCTGTGGAATAATCTGTGGTTCAACATAGACATCATTCAGAATTTTGACAATTAAGGACACTTTTGGTCTCTTACACTTTTTAGTCTCTTATCTTCTGTTATGGAATGTCGTTTACACATGGCCATCAGAAATTCCTAGATGAGTGTTACATGTCAGTAAAATCCAAATGCTCTCAGGTTTCCTAGCAGAACCTTTTTCAAAGCACATCCTGGTGCCCTCGGTTTCCCTGGTGAGTGATATATGTGCACTCTTCCATTCAAAAGACATAAAAGAATACGTGGTTCATCAGACCAAATCACTTTTTTCCATAGTTCTGTGGTCCAGTTCTGATACTCCCAAAACTGTTGTTCCCAAATGTAAAAAGCTGCTCTGTACTGTTTATCCTCCCACCAGCACTTACTTCTTCAGCAATTTGAGCTACAGTGGCTCATCTGTTGGATTAAACCACACTTAGCTTTGTTCCCAAACTTTTTTTTTTTCACCAGTGCACCATTGATGATTCCTTGGACCACTGGATCCCCCCTTGCCTAACAATTTGTCTTTAAGACACTAGATGGATGATCACTGGGAAATGCGAACAACCCACAAGGGCTGCAATTTTGGAGACACTCTGACCCTGTTGACTAGGCATCACAATTTGGTCCTTGTCAAGCTCACTCAAATCCTCCACCTTGCTCGTGTTTTACTGCTTCTAATACATTAAATTTAAGGAAGAAATGACAAACCCCCAATTCAACTGGATAGAGGGTTTTCTATCTAGCTTCATAGCAATACGTCACATCTAAATTATAAAAAGTTTGAACAGCAGTTACAATTTTCTTCTCTCCCTGAAGTAAAGTTCTTTGATCTGAGCCTCGCCTTCTGTTAGCCGAAATCCAGTTAACCAAAGAGACAAACTGTAGGGGGACACAGCTGGTGCTTATTGCACAAAAATTAACGTTGAATTTTACAGTTGCAAGCGATTAAATTTTGCAATTACGGTCAAGAAATAGATTTAAGATTGGCACACAAGTAGAGACTAAATGCACAAAAAGGAATGTGATTACCAAAAAGTATGAAGATATCAGCACCTGGAAAATGTTCACTCTAACTTCCTCCTGCCTGAACTTAACCCCAAGTTACAATGATGAATAAAGGGTCATGAAAAACTCACTGACAGGTTTTGAAATGATGTACCTACTGTACGTAAGGCTTGTTTAAACATCTTGACAGGATTAGAGTGGAGTTAAACTGCTTTGCGGGTGCAGTTAATTGAAGCGGATGAGGTTTTTAATAAAGCGTGCAGTGTTAGCAGCTGACAAATGGCTTCGCTGACACACATGGGAAATTGCATTTAATGGCATCAGGTATGTGCTTTGCTGGAGCTTATCACATTACACTGATGGGTGCACACATACATGCACACTTGTACTCACACAAACCCGCATAAATGTCCCCACACATGCTTTTATCTTAGGTGTGTGTGTGTGTGTGTGTGTGTGTGTGTGTGTGTGTGTGTGTGTGTGTGTGTGTGTGTGTGTGTGTGTGTGTGTACAGTAGCCCACATAACCCTTTAACATTACTTCATGGTTGCCTGACCACTCAAGGTGTTTTCCCTTGAGGATGATGAGTCGCTGAGATGTCCTAATCAGATGCAAAATGCTAGAATAGGTCAGTTCTATAGGATTAGATAGATGGACCTTGAACTCCTGTTGGAAGTTGTAAAGAAGTTTAAACAGCTACATTTTGAGGAGAATCTAGCACTATCAATGTAATTTATCAAATGGATCCTTTTTATTGTACTTTGGAGAAGCAGTGTGAAGTCACAGGGAAAATTATGTACACTTAATGTTTCTATGGCTTATTGAACAGCTATCAGTTACAGTAAGTTGAAGTAGCTGCAACTTCATAGTATAGTTGTACAATGACAAAGGAATCTGTCTGATTTTATTGTTTCATACATCATTGTGGAAGAATTTTGGCCCACTTTTCTTGAAGGAAGCAAAATTACTTGCAAAATTGATTCAGTCCAAAGAGTTTTGCGAGAATTCCTTCTTGCACGACTCTTACTCGTGCAAGATTAAGAGTCGTGCAAGATCATTTAGTTTAGTGTTTTGGATCATTTAGTTTGTTGATTAACCTTTAGCTTTCAGAAACAGGGTCTCATGTTGGACTCTAGAATATTTTATTATATGAAGAAGTGCATGGTCAACTCAATGACTGCAAAACAAAACAAACCCAGCTCTTTACTCCTCTACCACCTTGCTTGATGGTCTCTATAAGGTATGCTGGTAGGCTGTCTGGTTTTCTCCAAACATGGTGCTATGCTCTACTTGTAACTCTAGAACCTGATATGTGTTTGGGCTGTTTTGAGTCAGTTGAGCTTTCTGAGTTATCAAAAATATTAGCTTCTTTGAAACCTTTGACTTGCATGTTGCATCCCAACCAAATTATTTAAAGAGGTGTTACCTTTTATTACTGCCTCCATTTTAGATATAATTAACTTATCCTGAGTAAATGGACATGTACCACAGGCTTTTAAAGTAGTTGTAATTAAACCTTTACTTAAGAAACCTTCTCTCAATCAAGATGACTTAATAAATTACAGACCTATTTCTAATCTTCCTTTCTTATGTAAAATCCTTCAGAAAATAGTTGCTAATCAACTGTGTGAACAACTTAGGAGTAATGACCTGTTTGAAGCGTTTCAGTCAGGTTTCAGAGCTCAGCATAGCACTGAAAGGGCACTTGTGAAAGTTACAAATAATATTCTCTTTGCCTCAGATAACGTGTGTCTATTCTGGTTTTGCTGATCTCAGTGCTGCTTTTGATACAGTGGACCACAATATTCTCTTAGAAAGGCTTGAACGTGTTGTAGGTATCAAAGGAACAGCACTAGGCTGGTTTAAATCTTATCTGTCAGACAGATTCCAGTTTGTTCATGCGAACGATAAATCTTATACTGACTCTAGTGTTACTTGTGGAGAACCACAGGGCTCTGTGCTTGGACCAGTAACTTTTTAATAATAGTAACTTTTTAATATATATATATATATATATATATATATATATATATATATATATATATATATATATATATATATATATATATATACACACACTTCCAATTGGAAAAATTATCAAACAGCATGGAATCAATTTTCACTGTTATGCTGATGATACTCAGCTTTATCTATTCATAAATCCTGATGAATCCAATCCATTAGGTAGATTACAGGCATGCCTTGAGGACATTAAAACTTGGATGACACAAAATTTCCTTCTTTTAAATTCTGACAAGACAGAAGTTGTTTTTTTGGACCAGAACCTCTGAAACAGACACTGCTTAGTCAATCACTTGATCTGGATAACATAAAATTGGCCTAAGATAATAAAGTAAAAACCTTTGTGTTATTTTTAACCAGGATATGTCATTTAAATCCCATATTAAACAGGTTTTTTTTTTTAGAATTTCTTTCTTTATTTCTTTCTATCTTTCATCTCCGGAATAGCGGAAAAATTAGAAATATCCTTTCCATGAGTGATGCAGAAAAAATAGTCCATGCATTTACTTCAAGGCTAGACTACTGTAATTCTTTACTATCAGGAAGTCCACAGAATGTAGTTAAAAATCTCCAGGTGATCCAAAATGCTGCAGCGAGAGTTGTGATGATAATTATAAACAGAGATCATATTTCTCCTATTTTAGCTTCCCTTCATTGACGTCCTGTTTAATCCAGAATAGGATTTAAGATTCTCCTTCTCACGTATAAAGCCCTTAATAATCAAGCTCCATCATACATCAGAGATCTGATTGTTCCATATATTCCTAACAGAGCACTTCGCTCTCAGACTGCAGGTTTACTGCTGGTTCCTAGAAAGTAAAATGAGAGGCAGATCCTTTCGGTATCAGGCTCCTCTCCTGTGGAACCAGCTCCCAGTTTTAGTCCATGAGGCAGACACCCTGTCTACTGTTAAGACTAGGCTTAAAACTTTCCTTTTTGACAAAGCTTATACTTAAACTGGCTTAGGTTATCCTGAGCTATTTCTGTAGGTATGCTGCCATAGGCTTAGGCTACTGGAGGACAAACTGACCACTTTTTCTTCTTCTACTCTCCGATTAGCATTATTTGCTGTTATTTCAACTGCTAACTTTTTGTTTTCTCTGTTATTTTTCACTCCATGAAAGCTACACCTGGTCTGGCGGTCTGTTTGGCTGAAGGAGGGCTTCAGCTGAGATAATGCTGCCATCAATTAATCATTCTCCCTCTCCTACTATAAACTTTTTACCCTCATGAACATAGAAAATAATCCTACATCAGTTCATCTGTTTCTTCTTGTGCATTCTGCTCTGTCTTTTCAAACCCCGAGTCGGTCATGGCAGACGGCCACTTGTACTGAGCCAGGTTGTGGTTCTGCTGGAGGGTTCTTCCTGTTAAAGGGGAATTTTTCCTCTCCACTGTCACTCGTGCTCGGTATGAGGGATTGCTGTAAAGTCAACGACACAACGTAAACAATTGTCTACTGTCGCTACCTGCTCGTCCAGGAGGAGTGAATGCTGCAAGTCAATGACTCGATGCAATCTGCTGGCTTTCTGTGGAAACTTTTTGAACTACTTTGAATAATTGAGCTTCTGTACTGTTTGATAACTAGGATCAGTTGGAATGTATGTATGACTGGATTGAATTGAATTTTTTTTTTTTTTTTTTTTTTTTTTTTTTTTTTTTTTTTTTGTAAAGTTCCTTGAGATGATATTTGTTGTGAATTGGTGCTATATAAATAAACTGAACTGATTTGAAACTGAATTACTTTGCTTTTATCTTTATGAAGGACAGTGTTCCAGATGTGTTGTCTCCTTCTATTGTTAGCACTTAGTACCTTCAACACTCATTGGACACAGTTTGCTAAAATGTGCCAAGACAAAAAAATTACAGGACTTCAGATATGGGTTGCTTTATCTGAACTGCAGTGCTTATGAAAAGAGCAGGTTCCAAAAGGATTGTTGGCCGATACAGCACGAAGCATCACACAGTGACCAGAAACTGCTGGTGTGGGTTGTTTGATTACAAAATAAAAGTGGTGTGTTCTACTCTTCACAAAAGGCTTTCTCTGGAAGACTCTTTCTAGCAAACCATATTTATTTAGTTCTTTTAAAATCAGTGTTAACATTTACCATTCTACCTTATAACCTTGCTGGAAACAGCAACTTAGTTTCTCCCTTGGCTGGATTGAAAGTAATGGAAACTGTCTTTTTCAGTGACTTAACAGTAGTGGTGACCAAATCTTTTGCACGGTGGACAGAAATCACAGAGTTCAAAGGACTTGAGGGCAACAAGTTGATTTTTTTTTGTTTGTTTGTTTTTGTTTTTTGTTTGTTTTTGTTTGTTTGTTTGTTTGTTTTTTGGGTTTTTTTTTTTTTGTTGTTGTTTTTTCCAATTAAAAAATGTCATTGTATATTTCTTTTCCATTTACCAGCTCAGCAACAAATTAAACAGGCAATATAAAGAAAATAAAAAAAATTGTTGTGGGTCCAAAAATGGATATTTACTTTCTTTTCTTTCTTTTTTTTTTTTTTTCTTTTTCTTAAAGAAACATTTTCTAACTTTATGGGTCAAAAATGTTTGGTATTTTACAAAATATTTTTGGTTTATTCCCAGTAACATAAATGTGAACTTTCTTTAAAAACCCTCGATGTTTCTAGTAAAGTATAGTAGATGGATGTGCCAAAATCCATTTTTGAGCAAGTGACTTGATATTTGGTATCCTATTTACTGTGACATTAATGAAAGCAAAAAACAGGACTAATTAAAGAAAATACTATTTTGTTCCCAACCTTTTCTATTTAAAGCTGCAGTATGTAACTTTTATTAAAAAAAAATATTTTTCTACATATTTGCTGAAATTGTCAATGTGTCATGATAGTATGTTACGAAACAGATAATCTGTGAAAAAAATCGAGCTCTTCTGCCAGTGCTATCTAAGAATAACCAATCAGAACCAGGAGGCTGGTCTTAGTGCTGTCAATCACCGTGCCTGTGGTGCTGTTCACCCCCCCCCTCGAATCATTAATTTATTTTTATCATTTATCAAGCAAAATATGTTCACTCATGATTCTGCTGAGCAAAGAAAGATACAAACAGACCTAACAAATATAATGTTGATTCACCTCTACAAACTAATACTAAAAGGATATGTTTTCTAACTGGAGAATGAACATTCAAAATATTATTGTAAGAAAGGAGGTTTTACCACTTAGTTTTAACTGTTTCCCATCTCATGGAACCCACTGGATCCCTCTGTCTCACTGCTTGGATGAATCAAATCAGCCAGAAGGTCATTGTGAAGCAGACAGTCGATGGAAAATTTGTTCTTATGTTTTCTCTCCAACACTTATACACTAAAAGACTCCTTCATGTTCCAAAAATATCTGCAATCTATCACTTCAGTAATAAATTTCTCATGATTTAGACTGATTTCACATTCAGACTTTCAAATATGTAATCATTCTATTGAATAAAAGATTCATTCAAGGTTTGACACCATCAATTATATTTAATGGTTAATGTAATAATATTGAATTCAAATCTTTCTAATCTGTAAATTAGCAATACATATATCCTATAGAATAAAATGCTTTGACTAGACCTATGGTTCTACGAGCACATTTTAAAGGGACCTGAAGGACTGCGCTTTTCCTGTAGGTCAAAACTGAGACTTTTTCTGCTCTACATTCCTCTTCCTAGTTCATGACTTTCTCATTGTTGTGAGATAATTTACTCATGCATATATTACATGATGAAAGAAAGTATTTCAGTCATTTAATAGTACTGACTCAATATAATACCAACTTTAAGCAGTTTTAAGTTATACATATTTAATAATTTTACACAAACAGGAAAGGATGAAAGTCTTTGAGCAGTGTTGAAATTGGAAATATGATCATATGGTGTTATGGGAAATCTGGAGGAACTGGAAGTTGTTTTGACTAAACCTTTGGTCCTACAAGGACATTTTTGAGTTACCTGGAGAAAAGCAATTCTTGTAGGTGCAAGGTCAATTCTCATAAAGGAACAGCTTGCTTTAGCTTTTATAAAAATGATCAAAGCCTTAAAAAAACTAACCCCACCAAAATGTATTTTAATTTCTTCTTGTTTCTGGTGTTTTTGAAATAACTGGATCCCGTGTATGCGAAGAAGTGTCAGAAAGGACAACAGAGCCACATGAATTATTTCAAGTGATATGTCGGGAGACGACTGTGTAGATGCCCTTCAGGAGTTGTCAGTTTGATATCTCACCCAGCAGTGCACAAACACACATGCAGACACTCTCACACACACACACACACACACACACACACACACACACACACACACACACACACACACACACATATCCAGAATGTGGGCCTATAAGAAATTCCTCATATGAGAACAATTAGGGAGTCTCATTTTTTCCTAATATCAATCATGCAGCTCATGAATAAAGACAATTAGGTCCTGACGAATCCATACAATTGCATCTGCCCTTTGAGCCTCCCCCCTCCTCCGATGTGGGACTGATGCCTCTCGGGTATACAGCACTCTCATCACTGCAAAGTCAGTGTGAGCCACCACAGTCAATAATAGGAGACAAAACAGAAGAGGCATGGGCCCAGTTGCGGACTAGATCAGATCCTCCGGACGCGTGTCACTCTTCATTAGGGAGGCGGGGTAGCAGGGGACGCCCTTAAGGTGAGGACAGTCGCAGACTGAAGCTGGGGATGCAGCAGGGAGGGGAGGGGCCGAGTGGCAGCTGTGGAACAATGACAGAATCTGTGTCCAAGGGCCCCTCAGGCCAAACACCAGCTCTCCTCCACCCTGAACTGATCTCTCGCCTCTGGACCCACGGAGAGAGGGAGGGAGGGAAAGAGACAGAAATAGACCGGTCACACTCGGTAGACTTTCTATCCAGACTTGCTGTGTTGAAGATCGACAGACATTGATGGAAGACATCACATCAATGTGTCTAATGTCATATTCATAGAAATGTGATTGGTTTACCTCAGGCATGGGTGGTTCTCCCAACAGCACAGCAGCTTGGATAATGTCAGGTATTAATCTTTTATAGCCTCCATTAAATTAAGCACTTTGATCACCTATTATTAATTTATACTGATTACTGCAGTGTTGGTGAACATGCAGGCGAAGCCAGTTACTAAAGGATACCCCTCCCTGGGACTGCCATTTCAGGAGACTGTGATATTTGCACAAGCAGGAATAAACATTTTTCAGTTTAATTAAGTTTTAGTAGAACATATAACCTCATATCGCATGCTGTCTTATTCTAAATGATGCATTAAATACTATCAGATTAGTTTCCATTAATCTTTAAAACTACATTAATTGCGACTGCTACAGAAGGTACAGAAGACTTGGAAGAAGCTTCTCTGCTCAGGTGAAACTTAAATATTACTCTTAGGGCTACATGCAAAACATTATGTGTGGAGGGAAACTAAATTCACATCACCCTGAACATACCATCCCCACAGAAAAAAACATGGTGTTAGGAGCATCATGCCGGCGATGCTTTCCTTAGCAGGAATGGATTCATAGGAATATGGATGGAGCTAAATAAAAAGGAAACCTGGAAGAAAAGCTGTTGGAAGCTGCAAAAGCAGAATAAGGACTCTAAAGACAGCAAAAATGGAAAGGTTAAAATTTAAGTATATTGAGCTGTGATTGATGGAACTATGTTTTCTGTTCTCAACCAGAAAATCCTGAAAGAGAATGACTGATGTTTTGACCTTAAGTTCAAGTGCAGCACAATGGTCTGAGAACAGCTGCAAGTCCACCTGTGAATGTCTAAAGACAGCTAATTGTAGATTCCGGAGTGATCTTGTCAAAGTATGGACTTAAATGAAGATGTTGTGGGCGAATTAAACAATGGGTCAAAATACAGACTCATCAGGAAGGGTTGCACAACAAGTTCTTAGATCTGAGGGGGTGGCTCCTTCCTCAGATTCTAGCAAAAAATAAAAAATCACCAGCTGACTTGGGATTGGTTGTGGATACATCTGCAAGCCAACACCTAAATAAAATTCTGCAGCCATGAAGACAACTTGCAAAAAAACCACAAACCCCCCCCCCAAAAAAAAACCATGGTAGGTTAACGAGGAAAAAACAAAAACAATAAATACCAGAATTTTTTTTCCCCCATTGTTTTGCAGTTCAGTCAAATGGAACAATGGTTGAATTTCATTTCCATGCTATGTGCTGAAGTAAAAAGATAACTTTATTTTCTTTTTGTGACTATATTATTGTTTCACACCAAACAAAATGTACTCCATGTTTCTGCCACCAAGTGCAATTTGTAAGACAGAAATCTTTATTTTATATTATTGTAGTTGTTATCCTGTAAGTTCTTCAGCACAAATTTGTATTATTGTGAATAGAATATAAAACACCTACATGAGGAAAAAAATGTTTGTGTTATAGCTCCACCCACTAAGAACAGGAAATGAAATGAGAACGACTGATTGATTTCCCTGATGTCCCTGATCCTATACGATGTTACAAGTGGTGGGCACATTTTGGCTAATCCGCTAACAGCGGAGGTAATTTGTCATGTAGCACTTAACGCTTTTGCTAACTTTGAAAAACGTTTAACGCTCTAAACGTCCTCTAAATAGATTTTTTAGTATAAATTCTAAAGCGCTAATTTATTTGGCTGTTTTGTAAACTTTCAGTGGAATAAAGGTTGTTGACTGTTAAAAGGGCAGTATTATGTAAAATCTGCTTTTATGAGCTTTACATCATGTTATGTTATTCCCTCATCAAAAACATACCTGGAGTGTTGCCTTGATTCTTTAATGCATGTTTGAGAAGTCCTTTAATCTGCCGTGGCAACCATTCAACTGTACAAATGCTTCGGTGGGGACCGAGGCGCAGCTCCTCCTTAGAGCTACAGTTTCTAAGCTTCCAAGCTTCCAGCTCACAGAGCACCCCTCCCCTGCGACTTTCCCACTCAGCTCCTTCAGACCCGCCAGCAGCAATTAGCAAACACCTGGTGGAACTGCGCAGTTGCTGAGTGCGTTATACAAGCTACTTCTCAGTGAAACACTGACAAAAACGTTGTTAAAGGGTTAATAGAGGAGCACTGTTGTGACAACTTCTTGAAGGTGGATTTTCAGAAAGAGCAGAAGTTTTTAAAGAGACAGAGTCACAATTTCGAGGTGTTAAACTGAGAAGTCAAATTTCTTTTAAGTCATATTTTATATATCCACATTTTTGTAACAACTGAAGGTAACATAGTTACTTGATTGTGCTATAAAATGGTATTATGTGTCTGGAAAGTTCATAATACTGCCTCTTTAAGAATTCTTCAAGTAGTTGGACGTTTATTTTTCATGCTTCTATTTTGAAGCGAGTGAAGGCTGTTTAAGCAGCAGAATGTACTTGTGAAAATTTTGCTGTTTTGCTGATGGTGTGTAACTGACATTTTCCCACTGTCATCAAAAGGTTTTCACTTTTCATGAGCGCTAGCATTGCAGACTGTGAAAGTTATTACGGGTCTGGGCATCAACGGTTTGATAAATTTTTTTATTTTTTTTTCTAGCATGTAAAGCGGGAATGCATCACACTTAAAATATTCTTGTAAATTTTCCATCCAAGCAGTCCGTTTATGGTGCATGCCAATTTTGCAATCGCGATTCTGTGTATTGTACAGATCTACTTTCTACCCAGCAGAAAGATGGTAAATTCCCAAAGTTGACATTCGATTTCACCCAACTTCATAACAGACCTCAGAATTGAAAATGATTTTCAAGGCTTAAAAAAAAAACAGCTCCACCTAGTGGCTACATTAAAGCAATGTCAGTCAAGGTGTGAATGCACTGGTGGCAGTCCTCAAAAGCTGCAATTGCTACTTAGGCCAGAGTGCCACCAAATGTGCGAGCACCATTCAATGCTGATTGGGTTGGATTGCCAAAATAGCAAAAAAAAAAAAAAAAACACAAAACAAAACAGCAGCTTTGTCAATATTTGACAGAAGCCACACCCATCAACACATGACGATGCGCACCCAGTAGTGATCTTTGCCTGTGGTGATGTTTAGGGCTCAGGTTCCCACCTAAACAGTTGACATTTTAGGCTTAACAATTTTCTACTCCCAACATCCCATCATACATCACAGCAAGAACTGCATCATCAAAGCATCCAATGTTTGTGCAACACATCCTTTTTTGGCATCAGCAATACATCACACTAATAACCTTATCTTAAAAAGGACAATGGGCGCTGTGACGCAGGCCAGCGCTCTCCTGCCACACGTAGGTGGCACACGTTTGCCTTATTAGCCAGGTCAAACATAATCAGTGATAGACACTGCGCGGCTGCTTAATTATGGCTGGCAGCTGGCAGCGGGGGCCATCCTTTAGGGGCCGGGTTATGCCCATGCATAAACCTCTCCCCTCCCTTCAGCAGCAAGCGGCCCTCCACAGCCTCCCACACTGCCCCAAATGAAGAATAAATCTAACCTTCCTTTTGTTTGCAGTGATGCATGTAGCAGCCCCTTCATTTAGGGTACAAACAGAAATGTGGACAGAAGTTGGGATTAATAGAGGGGATGAAGCATTAAATTAGTGTAATTTTGTGATAAAATTGCTGTGTTGTTATTTACATATTTGTAAAGGTATTAAAATGTACAGCAGGGAGGGGGTGGTCTAGTAAAAACAGCAAGGTGTGCTGGTACTTGCAAAAAATTAAAAACAAAAAAAATATGTGAAATGATACAAGTACTTATATTTAACACAGAAAATACCCACATTAACAACTTGTCCTGTAACCAAGGACATTTTTTCTGCCACCTGCATTACTGTGCGCAGCAACAGTTAAGAATGGGGTAGCACTCATGCAGACCCCTCGATAATACTTTGATACCAGGGACCGGTTAATGCAATACTGTCAAACAGTATATTTTCTCTGAACAAGCCAACAAAGCTCCTGAGCTATTAGAGCACTCCGATTTTTCAAATTCATCACACAGACTGCCTGACAGCTTGTTTGCTGCACTCTGGATGACACAACAGATGTATTCACATCCCAACTAAGCAGAACGCATCCTGAAAAGGCACCTCAGCTCCTGTCGCAAACGGCTTGTAAATCTGCTCTTAAATGAGAGTGAGCGAGAGCCCAGCTGCTGGCGGACTGCCCGACGGCCTGCCCGCTGCGCCGTAGAAGAGATATAGCCTCATGAAGTTTGTAACAAAGCCGTCTGTAGCCTGACATGCTGTGTGATTAGATGTTTGCTACACCTAAATGTTACTAAAAAAACACTCTTCTTACAGACAGAAGCAGAGAGTCTGTCTGAGGCTAGAAACAGCAGTGCGCTGTGATCTTCCAAGGCCATTGTGCACACAAACACACATCTCTCACACATGCAGAGGCCTCCTGATTCAGTTCCCTCTGGTTTATTGATCCGCTTCATTCTCCTTCAATGAGATGCAGAGAGCATCTCGGCACCCAGACTGCTCATAATCATGGTATAACTCATGAGCGTATTGAAAGCTGCCATAGGTAGGGAGAAATCGGATAATGCCACAGCCAGGATAATGAACAATATCAGATGACATATCGATGTTGTCATGCACACCGGGTAATGAAACATATATGTGTGGTGTTAGGTTTGAATTGGCACGTTCAGGAGCAGAGGCACAGCTGCAGACATGGTTTATTTGCCTCTAACATGGTTTGCCATTTCCACCTTGTTGGGGGGCAAAGCAAAGAAGCTACTTACTTTACAAACCTTGTTTATTTCTCCTTTCAGATTCAAAGGTCAGGCTTGGGCATAGTGTTGTACAGTTAGGTTTTTATAGACGTTGTTGAAGCAAACTCAAGACCACCAGCCTCTCCTTCACCGCTTCCTTTCAATTCAGCCTCTCACCATCACATCACACAGTCACCATGGCAACTCTCCTGATCGATCAAGTGCCTTCTAATGCCAAATGTTTCTCCAAACTTAAACAATCAGACGGTCGTCAGTGACAGAGCATCGAGGTGGGGGCTCCAACAGAAGGGGATGATGCATGAGAGGTTCACCAGTGTGAGTTAGTAGGCCAACGGTGGTGTTAACTGTGGTGCTATCATGTAAACTAACTGAGCACGTTCTTATGGCTTTTTTTAAACAATGACTGTCTTCTTGTCACTCTTTTATAAAGGACACATTCATTGGGGTTCAAGTTGAGTAGATGAGAAGTCATGTTGACAAGTTCTCTCATCTGACTCCAGACTTATCTTGGACCTCTTACCTGGCCTGTCAGGGTAGGCAGATGTTCGTGTCTTCATAGGTTTGCCTATTATACCACACTTTTTCTACTTTGGAACTGAAAACCTCTTTTCAGTAGCTTGAGGCAATGGGCATATGGGTTTATGTGAGGTTCTGATGTGTCACATTTTCTTTATGTCAACACCCATGGCCAGTGGTTTAGGGTTCAGGGTTCACTCTGTGATATTTCACCATACCTCTGTTTTCTTTAGCTCACTGGTTGAGCTTGTGTCTGTGTCCAGAAGCATTGCGTCCTTTCGTGCCTTTGTGTGTGAGCGCGCCTCAAGACACGGAAAACACGGGGAACCTTTCAGAAACTCAAACGCACAGAGGAAGAAGAGCGAATGAGCCAAAGCAGAAGGAAGGGAAAGCTTATTACCACAAAACAGATGGCCCCCCAATTCACCGTGGCCCCACAGGGACCTGGAGGGACAACTCTTTGCACCTCCAGGTTACCAGCGCTGCCGAGAGGGGCGGGGTGCTTAAACACGACTGTGTGTGTGCACTTTTGTGTGTTAACTTGTAAACAAAAAGCAAATTTGAGACATCTCTGGCAGGGTGCCACTCTCCACTCGATTTCCCCAGAGTTCATGCTTTAAAAAAGGATTCATTTAGTGCTTTTCTTACTTCTGGAAATGGAACACTAAAGACAAACAGGCTGCATGCTTAGCAGAGTTTTGTTCCCTCTGTGGAGACTGAAAACTACCAGACTGGCATGTCCAAAACAGGGAAGTAATCCGTTTTTAACAAAACCACACACACATTTGGCATCAAGTTTTACTGCTTCAGAGCCATCACTCAGCATCGTCTCTGGATGAGCTGATGTCACAACATCCGTAAAATGAGATCTCACACACATCCAAGCATTCGCACCCTTTCTAGGTGACGCGTGCGACCGAATGGAGTGGACGTGCACGGTCTGGATGACAGGCAGCGAGTGGAAATGAAGGATTTGGAGTTCCATCCCGGTACATTATGCAGCAGATGGCGTTCAGGCCAAGCACGGCCAGGCCACTCCCAGGAGAACAGGAGCGAGAGAGGCGGCAGAGGGGAGGAGAGAACACGAGGGGGGGAGGTGTTGAAAACAGGGGTGAGAGACAAAGCTGATTTTTTTTTTTGTTTGTTTGTTTGTTTCTCTTTCTCTCTTTTTTTATTTGCATGAGCACATGTTTATTTCCCGGTATCCTGACGGACTCCCTCATGGTTCACCTAAGCTGCCTCCACTTTCTCCTCCTCACCTCCCCTCTTCCTCTCTTCTCGCCACCCCCCACCCCCTCCTGCCCAGCTGAGGCTACACCTGAGCCCAGCCACAGAGGCCCTGACCCCAGCTGACCCACTGCTGAGAGAGAGGAAGAGTGGGAAGGAAAAGGTAGAAGTGGAGTAAATGTAACAGATTAAGCTTTTTGTTTTTACCCAAGAACCTCCACCTAAAGAAGCTTCTGTATGTCCTGATAAATTTGAGCTAGATTCACTCACCACTGCTGAGTTGATCAAATACCATAATCGATACACACAGACTGATACACGCAAACACAAAGCGTTCAGCTAAGTCCCCCAGATCTTTGCCCCTGGCGCTTTTTGTTTTGTGTTTTCCGAATTAATTGAGCTAGCGCTCAAGTGTGGGGCCAGATGTCACTGCAACCTGTGGGGATTATTAGAAATCTGTTTCCCCCCTTTGTTTGCGCGGACCCCTTGAAACTGAAATGCCTTGTGCTCTTGCCGCTGAAGTTTCAGAGCAAATCAAGTCCCAAACCAGATTGCTAATGTACGGAATAATAGTCTGTGAGTTCCAAGAATAAACAGAGCCCACATATCGACATGTGGGACATTTGGGGACTTTTTTGACTCCACTCCAGTGACCGTGGCCTGTGCCCATTGGCCACCAGGGGCCCCCCATTGGCCTCCCAGTTTGGCCCAAACACTGCCATGCTCCTTGGCTGAGCTGTGAGCCTAATGAACTCATCAGCCAGCTGGAGGCCCTAGATGGAGGGGCAGAAAAAGAAAGAAAGGAAGAGGGGGTTAGTGGGTTGCTTGAAAGATAGAGGTGGGTGACTGAGGAAAGCTCACCAACACCTTGAAGGAGGCAGGTGCATCTTCAGAGGGGGGCCTGAGGCCAAAGTAGGAGGGTCAGCCGGTTGGAGGAAGAGGTATAGGAAGCTGAGCAGAACAGGGTGTTATGGAGACTATGAAAGATGGAGGCAGGAACTGGATTGATTATCCTTTGGCCCTTGCAAGGAGCCCAGATGAGCAGGTGAAGGTATTATTCTGTAGAAACAGAGTCAGAGCTTAGGCTAGCAAGTAACTTCACATTCTGCTGAACTGAAAACTTCAGAGCCAGGAAGTATTTGTACACCATGAACCTTTTTACATTTTGTCAGATTATAACCCTCATATGTTTTATGAGGGTTTTATGTGACAGATAAACACAAACAGTCTTACCACAGATTGTCAGTTGGGTGTAGGTCTGTGCTGTTGTAAACCATATGCCATAACCATACCATACCCTTATCTAAAACAATTTCATTATAGCTCAGGCTCTGTGATTGGGTCATTGTCCTGCTGAAAGGTAAAACTACACTTCGGTCTGGTCTCCAGTCTTTTGGACACTTTGTGTCATTCTATTAATAATAGTATTTAGCTCCATTCTTCTTCTCATCATCTCTTATTAGCTTCCCAGTTTCTGCTTGAGAAAAGCCTCCCAACAGCATGATGCTGACACCACCATGTTTCATGGTGGGGATGGTGTGTTAAGGGAGGTCTGTATGTCAAAAAGATCAGCTTTGGTCTCATGTAATCAGAGCACCTTCTTCCACGTTTGCCACTTGGCTTGTGGCAAACTTTGAACTGGAATTTTTCGACTGTTTTTAGAAAGGATTTCTTCTGGGCACTCTTTAATGTCCAGATGTGTGGAATACAAACCTGATGAAGGCCCTGTTGACAGATTCTCCCACCTGAGCTGTAAAAACTTTGCCATGGGTCTACTGACTTTTTTCAACTAATGCTCCCCTTGCTTAGCCAGGTAGTTAGGTAGTTGTGGTATACTTTTTCCATTTTCAGTTAATGGATTGAATAGTGTTCTGAAATGTTCAAAGCTTGGGATATTGTTTTATAACCCAATCCTGTTTTAATGTGCTGTGTTTCTGATGATGCTCTTTGTTCACTAATACTCTCGAACATATATCTGAAGCCTTCACAGAACATCTGGTTTAATAGACACAAATTGACTCTATTTACTAATTAGGCAATTACTTTCACTGTATTATATTTAGGGGTTTCATAGTAAAGGTGATTGGAAACAAAAAAAAGTGCAGAGCAGGGTTTTATGGAGACTAAAGCTGCTTCTCCACGGGCGTTGATTTAGCTGGTTCTTCCCCAGTCAGCCACGGCCAGATTCGTCTCCATTTGCAGGTGCTGCATGGTTCCTCCTTATTTTTTGTAACCACTTCAGGCGTGGAACAGGCCGGGCCACATCGTGTATTGTGCGCAAGCAATTTGATTGACCGCAGACCGCATTTGTTGATCGGCAGGAGATTTATGGCACTGCATGAGCAAATTCCTGAAACAACATCACAACCACTGCAGTGGACTGGTAGACAAGGCGGCTACAACCACAGAGCTGCTCAGTGTGTAGGAGCGCAATCATGAGCAGCGTTTGGAGCACATGCTTCAACTTTTGGAGTGGGAAGACCGTGATTTCCCAGCCCTGGAAGCAGCACGTCTCTCAGAAGAACAGGCATGAAATGAAGAAGCAAGAAACGGCGCAGCTCTGGTCAACGTTCTGTCCGAACTAGTTAGAGTTTTTGGCCAGCTCGTGTGAAACACCGGAACTACATAACATTAGTTTGGTGTGATGTGCATATTATTCTTTGTATGGGTTTGGCTTTTCAAAAAAGTTAATTTGTGGATATTGGCTTACATCTTCTGACTGCATTACCTAAATCCAAAAAGTTGCATATTTTAAAAAAAAAATTCCTTAATTTAGATAGATTTGTTCACATAACAAACTAATTAGCTTATCATGAATTGTTTTCATTATGCTTGGGGCAGCAATAAATTTCTATAAGACAAAACAAAATATCTGGGTTTATTTGAGTCCATCAAAACCACAACCTTGAGGTTCTCCATTGCAGTGTCATTGCAAACAACATCATCAAAGCGGCAACCACAGCTCCTGCATGCTCATGGCCTTCCTACATTCCTGCCCATATTTACACCCACAGTAGTGAGGAACACACTGCCAACAGAAACACACCCAACTTAGCTGGAACTGAACCAGACATTAACCAGCTAGAGTGAGACCTGACAATGGAGAAGGGGCTTAAGAAAGATGGAGGCAAGAACTGGATTGATGACTTCATCACCCTCACAAGGTGCCAGGATGAGAAGGTGATGATATCATCTAGTATTAGAAAAGAAAAGTTGTATCTCTAACAACTAACTAAACCTTCTGCAGAATGTAAGAGATAATTCTGCAGCAAGTAGTTATGATTGAGTTGTTTATTAAGAACTAAATTAGTTTAGTTGGACACGATATTTGAGTGTCTTTCTTAGTAAAATAATCTTAGTCTCATTGTGGTTCACCCCAGTGCTCTTACTTCCATTGTTCTGATGGGTTTCAGCTCCTACTCATGTCATCAGGTCAGACCTGCGTCAAAGAATTTTGTTCTTCAGGATCCCTTGAAAGCTTCGGTTGTACCTTCACTCTGCTGCCGTCTATGGAGAATTCGGCCATGACCAACGCGCTCTTGGCTTTTGTACCTTCCAGTGAGGGGCAACTTAAGCAGTGTCAGTTCCTATTGTAAACTGCAGATGGCACTGAAAATCAAAATATTTTGAAGAACTGGTAGCAGAAGAAGCATCTATAGAGGAAGTTATTTCCTGATGCAACTCTAACCATAAACTTTGGCCTCAATCCTCAGGCAAAGCTATGTTAAATTTAGCTTTGTCTTTAGGAAGCGGGTATTAAAGTTGTATATTTTCTTATACTCCATCTTTAGCTTCTAAAATTGAGCCAAAGGACAGCTTATAGTTTTCATGTAGGCTCCAAACAGTACCTTTCTGAAAATTAAACGTGATTTCGTGTGAATGTCAAATCACAGCTGGCTCGTTTGCTGACTAATGGTGCCTCAGAAGTCATCACACTTACATCAGCATCATCATCAAGACGCGATGTGTTCAGTGCACAGTGAACAAACTCATCATCCTACTTCTCATCTCTCCCTCTGTGGTCCCCAGTGTGTTTCTCCCTACTCCCTGTGAGTGTGTGTGTGGCTGCACATCCGCAAGGAGGAAGGGAGGGAGAGAAAGCGAGCACCTTTGTGTGTCCATATGTGTCTGGGTGGCGGCGAGCGCGCTCGGCGTCCTGCTGGGAGCACAGATGGTGCCGAGGCCTGCCACGGCAGCGCCTGACGATGGCCACATTCTCACATGGGACCCTCAGCTTTCTGAATCCCACACCTCCTGTTCGGGCTTGAGCCGACAACCCCCTTCCTCTGCCCGTCCACTCGCACACTCACTGAGGCGCACACAGGGCCAGGGTCCGGACCCACTGCCTGTTTTGCCACCCTGGAAAAAAAGGAACGAACACAACACATGGGAAAGTTGGCAGTCACACCCCATAGTGTTTCTCTGTGTGTGAGCAAGTGTCTGAGTGATGTAAATGATGCAAATGTAAGAGTTAGAGTGTTGTCAAATGCTGAGTTTCTGGGGCTAAATGATCAGTCACAGCATCTTCCTCTGTCTCATTTTTGTGTCCTTTATCCCCACTTTGTCTTCATTTTTGTTTCTGAAATGTTTGCTCTTCTGTCTTTTCTTTCAGACCCTCTAATTTGTCCTCGCTCCTCTCTCCCTCTTGCAGATGCCCCCTGTGGCTCGCCGTCCACCTGAGAGAGGCCTCATACATCTCCTGACAAAGTGACTAATCCTCCCCATTTCACAGCTCCAGCCCGCTGCTCCCTGCGAATGTTCAAAACTGAGCATGTATGTGTGTGATGGGTGACAGGTGGGTGCATGTCACACAAGTTCAAGGTGTTTTCTTTGTTGTAACAAGCGACTCAGACAGCTGCGGGGGTCTCCTGAGCTTTGACTGATTACAGATATAACTCCATCACAGACGCTTCACCTGAGTGACATCACTTCCTGAGTTCTTGTTGACAGATTCTTGAAAATGAGATCCACCTACACAAGAAAAAGTTTTCTCATGCTCCCTCAGATTGGAAAATAATTTTATCCTTCTTAGAAAAGTCAACTTCAAAATTAGCATCTTATTTCCGGAGAATCCACCTCCAGTATAAGGCCTCAGCTGGTGATACAAGCCGAGCAAAGAATAATCACAACTATAAATCACTGAACTCGGTTCTTGCTGTGTGTCTGCAAGCGCTGAATGATTATGGGAACTACAGTAAGAGGGCGCAGGAGCCTGTGCAAAATTTGTTTTCAGAGGGTGATCTTTTTAAAGAAATATTTCACCCTAAAATTGATAAAACCCCCAGAGATGAAGCAAGTACAGCATCCCGGTGTGTGTGTTCTTTTGCTGAAATATTAGTCATTTTTCACTTTTTAACCCTGATGTAATAAGTTTACTGAGAGGTAATTATGTAGTTATTACTTATCAACTAAATGCAGAACTATGATGAAATATATATATGTTTATGCGGGCAAACTATGTGCATTGCAGTCATACTCCAGGATATGAATAAAGTCTGCATTGTGATCTGACTAAGTCCAACTTAATCCAAACCACTCTTTCATTCTTTTTGGAAATTCTAGTATAATTTCATAAATAGTTTGGTGCTATAAAGCAACACAACTAAAATGGTTGGCAACCTTCAAGGCATTAATTAGTATTATTGAAACACTTTTCCAATGACTCATGTTGCAGTTGCACATTTTAAGGCAAGGGTAGGATTAGGGGTGCACCGATAAATCAGCCGGCCGATGAAACATCTGCTGAATTGGCCCTGATTTCCTTAATTTTGGGAGATCAGTGATTGCCCAATATATATGTGAGAAACCAATCTCATCTATCGCTGCAAAAGTCTGAAAAGCAGCCACTGTCCCCTTTTGCTCGGTATCAGCCAGAATCGGTCCGCTCAGGCTTTTTACAGATTGGTGATAGGCCAAAAAATGCAATGGGTGCATCCCTGCTTGGATTTTGTGTGTGCGTGTATATATATATATATATATATATATATATATATATATATATATATATATATATATATATATATATATATATATATATATATGTTTAAACTATAAGAAATGACTACAGTCTGAGTAGGTATAAAATGGAGTCACAAAGGCAGCTTTGTGAGAAAAATGAGTCAAAATAAAAGTGGGGTTCTGTTTAGAGACCCCTTTTTCTCATATTTTAGGTTCTGTGTGCGGTTTACAGCTTTGTACCAGTGCACTGTTACTCCATGCACTGTGCAGTATGTCACAACAGCAATGATTTGTTTTCTTTGGACCTGGAATTGTCAAGTATGTTTGTTGTCTGTCTTTTAACCCAGTTTTAATAATATTGCAGATTAATTACTCATTATCTTATTAATGATATGTGATGTTTTCTTAAACAGGCTTTAGTTGATGTAATTTGGCAGAGAAAAGAGTAAATACCGTGACTAAAGAACATCCATTAGCTGTTCTCTGGTGATTCCACCACCCTGCAGTGTGTTGCCTGTCTCCACTCTCACTACATCAGCTGTGGGATGTAATTGCAGCAGGCACCAACAAAACAGCCTTGGAGGTGTCCTTCATGTCTTTGGCCAAAAGCCTCGTGGACTGAGGCGGAGTCCGGGTGATGCAGACCACCAAACACAGGCCATTTCCCTTTTGCTGTCTGTGGAGCAATTAGGATGTGTGTGTGTGTGTGTGTGTGTGTGTGTGTGTGTGTGTGTGTGTGTGTGTGTGTGTGTGTGTGTCTGTGTGTGTGTGTGGACTCCAGCTGTCAGGAGGCCTCTGTCTCCTGGTCTTGACATGTCTCCAATACACCCCGCTGCGACTCTCTGTGTCACACGGACCCGGCCGGAGCCCAGGGCGAACTGTCCATCATCTCACACACACACACACACACACACACACACTTGTCCCGCACGTTCGCTTTTCTTCATTGATATGGTCCTTCTGGCACCGTGGTTGGAACTTTGCTCTCATTCACAGCGTGTTTGTCTGGGAGTGTGTCTGCTGTGGCAGTAAACATGGCGGTGGCTGTGGGCCACGCCAAGTCATCCGTGCTTCCCCTTATCGTTTTAATCACCTCGTTAGGCGCAGCTAGTAACCCACGCTTGCTGGCCGCTGCTCCTCCTCTGGAACCATGCCCTCCTGACCTGATGCTGGTGGTGCCACTGGGCATGAGGATGCTAGGGATGATGGGGAGAGGAGAATAGATGAGGAGCCTTGGTGTTTTTATCAGTAAACGTTGTTTTAGATAGGATATTTAACATGTGTTAGTGAAAACCAGAAAGGCGTTTTTGAAAGGTGGGAGTATTTCACTTCAAAGTTGAAATCATGGATAACAAAAGGTTATTTATGGTTATTTACAAAAGTATTCACAGCACTTTCAATTAATTTAACTGGATTTTTATGTGATAAACCTGGTAAAGTAGAATGAAAATACTAAATACTACAGTCAGATTGGATGGGTAAGATCTGTGAAGAGTCACAGAACTGAAGGAAAGTGAACCTCCACCCCACTTTCAAGTCTTCTACAGCCTTTAACAAGTTTTCCTCCTGTGTTGCTCTGTGTTTATCTCCATCTGTCACCTCATCAACTCTGACCAGCTTTCCTCCCCCAATGAGGCGCAGTATCCCCAAAGCATAATGCTGCCACCTTCATGTCTCACCACTGGGATGTTGTGTTGTGTTAGTTTTTTGTCTCACTGATCGTTTTGCAAGTTCAGTTCAAAAAGGTTCTGTTTCGGTCTCATCTTCTAACCAACTGCTCTTTTCTGTCGATTGATACTCCCACCCGAGCTATGAATCTCTGCAGCTCCTCCCTGACCCGTCCACGCTGTTTCTTGAGCTTCATGATGTTGTTTGTTCTCTAATGTTCTTTAACAAAACTCTGAGGCCCTCGCAGAACAGCTGGATTTATACTGAGATTACATTACTGACAGCTGGACGTTATTTAGTAATTAGGCATTTGCAGCAGATTTTCTTTAGGGGAGTCAGGGAAGAGTGGGGTCAAGATAAACCTGTGCAGAAACAAACAAAAAAAATATTTTACTTGTGCTTCACAATTATTAACTATTTTGTTTAAGTCTATTACATAAAATCCCAATATTATATAAGAATTGAAGTTTGGCTCGACCTATTTTTCTAAATGTCCATCATGCACCTGAAAATCAAAGCTTATAAAAAAAGGAAGAATGTTTAATTCTCTCATTTTATTCTCTCACAACTAGTGAAATTCACCTGCTAAACTGGCACAACAGGTATCTGCTCATAAAATGATGCTTTATTATGAACAACCTTAACGGAGAAATATTCCATGTTATTTTGCACGCACAACTTTTACCTGTTTCTCTCCTTTTTTCACTAAAACATGTAAGTGCATGAAGCCAACATGCATGATAAGAAGGTCTTTTAAGATTTGAGTTAACCCCCCCTCCTTCATCGCCCACCAACACGCCCCCCGTTGCCCTCTCTGCTTGCATCTCAAACAAAACAGTTTCTATTTTTTAATCATTGCTATTCACTAAAAACACGCACACGTGCACAAACTCACAACATGCATTTCTTTTTCTCTCTCCCCCCCCTCCCCTCTTCCCATCCTTTATCATGCACACATCTCTGCCTTCCCTTTGCCCACTTACTCCCACGGGAGGCAGAGCGCTTGAGGGCCGAGGGGCGTGAGGAGAGAAGGAGGAGGAGGAGGAGAGGCAGGCAGAGGGAAGGAAGGATTGGAGGGAGGGGGCGGCGTTAGACAATGCCCATTCCTCCAATATATTCCGTCCCCTCCGTCCATGAAGTGAGCCTTTATTAGTGAGGATCGTTTGGATCTTATCTTTCACATGACGCTTGGTGGATGAGGAGGAATCAGAGCAACGAGGTGGGGGGAATTTATCTGCGATCTGCCCGACTCCCGACCTGGAAGAGTGTCGCTTATCTTCAGCCTCTTCATCCCCATCTTCCACAGGCAGATGGACCAGTAGCCCTCTCTATCACTCCAGCTCATCTATTGTCTCTACTGCTGAAATCCAACGGAGGACTGGCTGATCCCCTCTTATCATCATCATCCTAATCAGCTTTTTACAATTTCCTTTTTTTTTTTTTTTTTTTTTTTTTTTTTTTTTTTTTTTTTGATTTTGACATTTTTCTGCAGATCTCCTGAACTGATCCCAGGAAGACTTCTAGCTCCGGTCTGTTTTCCAACAGATGCATTTTCCAACCATTCTGTGATGCTCATGTTGCAAGTTTCCAGCAGGAAAAAGTGAAAGAAGTACTTTCTCTCTGCATTTTTTTCCATTTCCTTGAGCCTGAGTGCACATCTCTTTGACATCTGATGCTTGTTCGGCTCGTGGAATATGAGTTAATTGGGAGTTGGGTTAATTAAAAGAAAAAAGAAATTGCCTCCCAACTCATTTTCAAGGTAAGAAAAAATGTCATTTAAGATTTTATTTGTTGCCATTTATTTTAGCTAGAAAACTCCTGTAATTTTACAACCAGCTGACGTCAACATTTTGTTTTATTTGAAATGTTTTGTTTATTAGTTTATTTTGCCATCAGATCTACTGTCAAGTCACTTCGGCCTCAGCTAAGCAGATGTGTTCATCACACTGTGACAGATGGCCAATTCTGATTATGTTAATTCAGGGGGAAAAAATGGCCAGTTTCTTTCTCAAAAAATAAACAAAAGTTAAATCCCGTTTTTTTTCAAAAAGAAAATCAGAAATACATTTTTTAATATTTGGCTCATCTTTAAGTCTTTTCTTTTTCCTAATTAAGATCCTTTTTTTCTCTTTTTAAATCAAAGAATTTATTCACTATGAGTTTGATTTATTATATTTGAAAATCTAACATACAGGAATTCTCAATCAGTAATGAAAGAGGGTTTTTTTTGCAGTATTTTGCTTCTAAAGCATGAAATATTCCAATTTTTTTGTATTTATAAAACTTAGGTATTTTGATAATTTATAAAGAAGATAAGAGAACACATTAAAGCTCACCCACGTTCATTCAAGAGAACTTGAATGAAATGGCCAAATGGGACTGAAAAGTGAAAGTTGAGAGAACGTCTAAAGACACCGATTGGTGTTTGAAACTTGGTTCAGGTTGATCATACTGGTTAAACAAGCTTGACTCTGAACCGGGTTTTTTTTTTTTTTTTTTTTTTTTTTTTTTTTTTTTTTTTTTTGGGGGGGGGGAAAAGCTAAATTCGGAATAAATAATATATATCTTTCCCTGAGCTAAATAAAGACAAGAACTGGCTGAGCTTAAATAGCCAAAAACACGTCCACGTGTTCGGACGTGATCATTACTATAATTTATTTATCTAAGATTAATCATATCAAAATTAGATTTGTAAGATTAAGATACTATATATATATATATATATATATATATATATATATATATATATATATATATATATATATATATATATATGTATGGAGGCCCGCTGAGGGATTTCTCCACTGGGTCCTCACTGCTAATTAAATCTTTTATTAATCGCTGTTTTAATTTGATGTATATGGTTACATGCTCCTAGATTTAAATGTGTTTTTTCCTGCAGGTTTTTGAGGAGGAACGCCCGCCAACACCCAGAGTGTAAAAATGATGCTGAGTCCTGATCAAGCCGAGGCGGACCTCTCCTGGACCCAGTCCGACCCGGAGACGATGCTCAACGGCCTCAAGTCGGCCGGCTGCACCTCGGACGAGCCGACCGAGGGCGAGGAGCAGCGGGCCAAGTGCAAAGCCGAGCAGCCGCTGAGCAGGGAGGAGAAGAGGAGGCGGCGGAGGGCCACGGCCAAGTACCGCTCCGCGCACGCCACCCGGGAGCGGATCCGGGTGGAGGCGTTCAACGTGGCCTTCGCGGAGCTGCGCAAGCTGCTGCCCACGTTGCCCCCGGACAAGAAACTCTCCAAGATCGAGATCCTCAGACTGGCTATATGTTACATCTCCTACCTGAACCACGTGTTGGATGTTTGAGTGGGAGGATTGGGGGGAATGGGTGGACTGGTGCGGGAGATTTTTACTGAACGCGCAGTATTTTCTAAGCCTTTCACAGCTGATACTTTGGGCAGACAAGCTACACTAAGAAAAACTAACTTAGAATTCAACCAATAAAATTGGAGAGACAATTTACATACACTTTAGTTGGGTAGAGTTATCATCAGTTTTGAGTCCAAATTATGTTAAGTTTAACAGCTAAAAGATCATTCGTCACTTTGCAAAGAAGATTTAAAAATAAATGACTGAAATTCTAAGTAATTAAATTAATCTTGCGCATCTTTTTTGTCCTCTATGCTAAAAAGAAACCAAACATAACATGGTGGCATATAAACCCATTCCCTGATGACCACAGCTAAGATGTGCTGTTGTGTAGCAATGACCGCCTCAGGGTTAAAAAGTTCAGCTTGCTAGCAAGTTTGACGTCAGCTTTGGCACTGTTGAGTATAAACTTACTAAATAGAAACTAAAAACTTTTATCAACCATAACTCCTATGACAGTGTTTGTTACAACCCATAACAGTCTTACTATTCTGCTGGGCAGTGTGCAGGATGAATTACGATAAAATAAAATGTGTGCTGTTTGAATTCAACAGGTATTAAACATTAAATTTGCAAACAAATATGCTGAATTATAATTTTAATTACCACCCTCTAAAATTAATTTTTGTAGTGTATTTTTAAATTCAAGGTAGAACATCTTACAATCTAAAATAACCTCCTCTGGCCTTTTTGTATGCTGTGTGTATGAGGATTTGACATTTTTCTAGAAATTTAGAGATGTGAAATTCATCTATCTACCAATTAAGTAAACCTCCATTTTTTTAAATATTTATTTATTTATTGACAAAAATGATTTAAATAAAGCCACTTTGTCCTCTCAGACTTTGGCATATGTTGGTTTGATGAGTTAGAGTGAGACCTGAGCTGGTTATTGTTGAGGCTTTTTAAACTCTGGATGCATTAAAAATAACATGCATACATTTCCTGAGCTAATCAATAGGTCTGTATTCTTGCCTAAAAAACAAACATAATAATTAATTTCTCATAAAACAAAACATTACAAGTTAACAACTAAAATTGGTGCAATGGTTTGCATTTATATGTTGAATATATTTTAAGCAGGTATTTCTGTTGGAAATTATGTATGTTTAACAGCTTAAAGACACTTAAACTAGATTCTAATTTAGTTTCAAAATGTGCATACTTCGCTATATCACTTAATTTCTAAGATCATTTTGGTGATCTGATTCGTTCTTCATGCTGGAAATTAACAAAAAAAATAATAATAATAATAATAATAATGCCTGGTTTTTGATTAAGGCGTAAAACATTGCTGAAATGGGAATAAACCTTTTGATTCTACACCAACAAAGTTGCCTGGTTAATTTTTCCCCTGAAAACTACAACTGCCTCAGGGTTGCAAAACTCCACTTGCTAGCACGTTTAACTTTAGCATTAGCGCTGTTGCTAAACTAGCTTAATCTGGACATGCAGTTTTAAATTCCTGCTTGAAATAGAATGTAAGCAATAATAAAAGTCACACTCACAAACTAAACTGCTTAATTAAACTTTAAAGAATTTTCATGGATAATTTTTATTATGCTCCAAAATTCACTTTTTACAGTGGATGTTTCCCTTTTTTTCCCACTGTGTCAGGCTGAGGTTTAACAAATAACCTGTGGAGGGGCATTTTCACATCAAAATGAAGGGATGTAAACAAAATAGCTGCTCTAGATCTTATAGTTTAGAAGATGTTTTCCGTAAAGGAAAAAAAAAAAAAGATTCAATGCGTCAAGTGCTACTTATGACATGAGAAATTGTGACCTTAATCATTTTAAAGTGTATTTATTTATTTATTTTATTTATTATTGCTAATTTATTTATGAGGATAATTGGTCTTTTTTTCTGTATAAATGTATATTGTTTGTTGATTCAATATATTTTTAGGCTGTGAAATTGAACGTGGTAAGTAATGGTGTTTTCCTGTTTAAAAAAAAAAAAAAAAGAAATATGGCACTTTTTGTTAATCCATTGCATCTCCTGTTTGCTTTTAATGTATGTTTGATGTCTCTGTTTTGCTTTGATAATGTATGTTATCGATCGATGGCAACGATGAGCACTTGAATTGTGGGGCTCCATGGCCCCGTAGATATTTGCTTCCCTAAAATGTTGTGTTGGGACGTCACCAAACGTCATTCAGTCTTCAGATTAGTCTAGGTTTTCTGTCAGTTCATGACAACAAGGGGTTATATTGTGATTTCCAGAAAGAAACCTCTTCTTTTGCTGTGACCAAAAACAAAAGTCTGACTTTATTCTCTTCAATGTGCTGATGTTAGGCTCTTATTTTAGAATACATTTATTTATTTGTCTCTTCTTTGTATCCTGAAAATTCCAATAAGTAATTTTATAGCAAAAGGAGAAAAAAAAAACATATCCTCTATCCAAAGATTTTTTTGTCTCTTCAGGGTTGTGTAGACTTGTTGCTTTATGCAGATTTTTTAGTAGAGTTATTGTGTGACAGCTGGTTTCTAATGGACAGACTTTTTTCATATTTTCCGGTGTTATTTTTAATTAAAAACAAATACTAAAGCAAGACTCCCTTTCATATTTTGGAATATTATTTAAAACATTTCAGTTCATGAGCTGGCTCCATTGAAAATATAAGCTAACATCAGTTAGCTCACTTGATTACATCAAAATTCATGCTCCCAGAGACCACTGTGTGGTATGGTAAGCCAGTAGTGACAAATATCAGGACTCCCCACACATCTGTCTAAAAAAATGTATTAAAAATCTAAATTAGTAAGTCATGACACTATAAAAAACCTCACTAGAACACTCTTTTACAGACATAAATAGTGTTATTGACACCTCCTTTTGAACATTACAATATTTAATCCAGTTAACAAACTACTCTGTTGCAGGCTGGTTACATAAAGGCCTGTTTATGAGTGGCAAAATAAGTGGCAACCAACTCAAAACAGCTCCTGTTGGCATAAAATATTGATTTCTGGCAGCACTTTAACAGATTTTTATAAAGTCCTGATGTATTGAACGACAACTGTTACCTAATTTCTTTCCCAGACAGGTTGGAAAATTGACTATATTAAGCACTGAGGACTTGCCATACACACACACTCACGAACTGTGTGTGGAAAAAAATTAAAAAGGGCAGCCCTTTGAGCTACGCTTGCTTTTGAGAGACAAAACTACTGATAAACAATTTATGACAACTTCTGTGTTTTATTTGAGGCGTGGTAATATCAAATTCTGAATTCAGGGTGAGTTGACATTCTCTACCTTCCTAATCAGAATTCAGTTTCTGCATTTCTATTTTTGCTGAACTTAGGAATTTAGAATCCTGAGTAAAAATAAAACTAACCATCAGCACACACACATTCACAGGGCTAGATTTAGGATGATGTGAGTGCTTTCAGGTTTCTTTTATGCATGCAAACAATAGATGCATATTTAGGTGCACATGGGGTTCAAGGTTTACAGGTCTAGTGCGCATGAAAGTAGAGTATCTCTAAAATGATTTTATTTCTCCTTTCAAAAATAATTGAAATGTAGCTGCCATCAACAGTCTGTGATAACTGCCAACACATTTTTTACATTGGTTTTCCACCATGAATGACGTGTTTAAGGTCATGTTACTGCATTATGGCTGGATAAAAGTCCACACTTTGACCAGTCTACTCCACAGCCTTTATGTTGTTGTGGCGTATAAACATGCTTGAGTTTATAGGCCGGACATTCTACTTTAGGATGTTCTGGTCGAGAGCATAATTAATGATTCCACCAGTTATGGCAGGTTATCCATGTGCTGAAGCAGAAAAGTAGCCCCAGACCATCACACTACCGCCACCTTGTTTGACTGTTGGTAAAGTCTTGGGAATTATTGTTTTTATGAAATGTGACATGGACCTTTCTGTTCTTTTTGGTCAGCAGAGGGTTTCATCATGAAACTATGGATGTCATTTTTGCTTAGTCTCTTTTATTACAGGTCATGACCACGAACTGTAACTGAGGCTAGTGGATTTGCTGTGCGTTGGTTGGTCTTTTGGGTGTTTTGTGACCTCCTGGATGAGTTGTAGATATATTCTTGGAGTAATGTTTTTTTGGCCAGACACTCATGGGAAGGTTTACCACTGTTGCATGTTTTCTACAGTTGTGGATAATAGTTTTCACTGTGGTTTACTGGAGTCCCAAATCCTTAGAAATGGCACTTAATGTTGTCAGATGGGTTCTGTATAGGTGGTACTATATCAAAGGTTACAAAATGAAGATTGATTGATTTAGACGGTTGTCCAGTGTGGGACTATTACATTATTGTTTTCAAATAGTTACATATTGGTTACATACACAAAACTTAAACCAATAAAACACCAAACAGAAAACTTTTAAAAGACAGAGTTTGTGGTAAAAATAATAATTGGTTTCCCCAAAACCCTCTTAAAGTCTGGTTCAGGACATTTACATTTGGCATTCTGTACAAACACACAGGCTGAAAGGTGGAATAAGTGCTTCACACTTTAGCATACTTATGAGACATCACCCCTTGTTCACTGTACTGTCCAAACACACATTCACAGCAAGAAAGAAAACCCATACACACAAACACACACTCAGTGGTCAGCAGCTAAAGGCAGTGGTAGGCTACATATATATATGCTCCTGGCTGAAAGGCTCTCTGCTTCCCCAGAGAGGGGGCAGGTGTTACTCCAGACGAGCCAAGACAACCAAATTACTGGCCGTCTGGCACCTCCCGTGGGAAACCCGGCGAGGAAGAAGGGATGGGAGAGATGGAAATTTATGAGAGAGCGAGAGAGGAGATGTAATATTGCCAAATGGTGTGAGCTACAGAGATCCAAATATTTATAATGATTTGTAAGATATCTACACGCCTCTCCTCATCGATTGTGCCAGAAAAGGCTTGTTGAGTTAGACTGAAAGAGATGCGTGAATGCTTTTATCCAAACTACATCAGATTATCAGGAGTCAACCTTTTTTGTGAAGCTTGGGTGGCCCAGTGGGAGCTGAACCCTCAACCATGGAATGCCACAGGCTGCCTTAATGCAACAGAATGCTTTATATAACAGAATATGTGATCAAAACTTCATCCATCCATCCATCCACCTATTCAGCCACACCACTCCTCTAATTTTTTTCTTAAGCTGCAAAAAAGATGATCAAGATCATCAAGTTTTAAAAATATTTATAATAGAACATTTCAAACCGAGAACAGAAAATAAACTTAAAGACCAAAGAAATTGTACTGAGAGAATGAACAATCTGAAAAAGACACTTAACTTTTACCCTAATGACACACAGACATACACGTTAAAAATCAGAACCAAAACATATTCTTTGTGTCATTATGGTAATTCTCTTGCTGAAATTCTTTGCAGATATTACATTAAACCCACTTTTATTCCCTTTATATATATCAAAGCACTGCTCATTTCTACACATGACTGACCAAAGTTATTAGGAGCCAATGTGGAGGCCCTAAAGAGCCATATGTGGTTCTGGAGCCACAGGTTGCAGACCCTCGGTTTAGTCAGACATCAAGGTCTCATTAGGGTTTGAAGTTGTGCCAAATGATGTCAATTTTCACATGACTGCTGTAAAACTTCTCCACATGTTTCTCCCTGACCTGTCTGCTGTGTTCCTGTTTCACACATTTATACTGAGATTATGAAAAATCTGACATATGTAACAACTTCTCTGTTGTGCTGAACTTTACTTGGGGGTGGTAGATTAAAAAGGGCAAAATCTAAATGCAAACCACAGTATCTATGTGTGTTTCTGCAGTCCTAGTTTTGTTTTTTGACCTTCCATCTGTCAGTTTGTGACTCATCTGCCTGGCTTTCTTTGTCTTTTACCATCATCTTTTGCAATGTCTGCTATGAGCATTTGCTGGGCAGAATTGTTAGAATGAAATCAGCAAAACAGTGTGACCTTCCAAAATACAAAAACTCTTGTTTTCCCTTAGATGATGAATTTAGGAGTATTTAAAACACTCAGTACTAGTGGCAGATTTATTACTAATGATGTTTTCCAATTGCATTCAAAGTTTGAAAAGTCAACTGAAATGATCCATGCACTCAGAATTCCCAACCTCAAAGTTCAGTATGGCTGCTGCCTCATGTAAACATAGTGTGTGTCCAAATTCAGGGGCTCGATCCTTTGAAGTCTGCATTTGAAGGCCGATTACGTCACAGCAATGCAGTGAAATCTGTCCAAATTCAAAGGCTCCTCCAAATACAATATCTATCTATCTATCGAGAGAGAGAGAGAAAGAGAGAGAGAGAGAGAGAGAGAGAGAGAGAGAGAGAGAGAGAGAGAGAGAGAGAGAGAGAGAGAGAGAGAGAGAGAGAGAGATGAAGAATGGGTCTGGTGTATTCTTTACAGACCACCACATCACAAGATGCTTTGCGGGCCAAACAGGAGATTTCATTCTCGTAACAATGGCAAATGAAGGAGAGGAGTGCAGTTTTAATCTGGCGGTACAAAAATTAAAAGCTTAAAGTGGTTGAAATGTTAGGCTTTTGTCATTTGCATTGAAATATTTTTTAATATAAATTTGTAAAAAAAAATAGAATAAATTTATCCATTAATTTAAATAATTAAAAATCTAATTAAAATAAACAATAAAAAATCTCAGCAAGATTTCTTGCTCCATTTTTACCAGATTTGTTTAGCACTCACAGTTGCTAGGCCACAGGACATAAATGTGGAAATAAATATGAAGGCTAGACCATCCAATTCCACAGCCACTCATTTTCGGTTTTTGAGGTTGACGAAAAACCCAGGTCCAGCCTATGTTGACTGGGTAGGCTGGGCCCTTTTGAGGGATGCAACCGCTGAAGTTGGACACACCCACAGTTAGCTGTTAACTATTACAAAACATTAATTTGTGCTTCTGATTGTTTGAACGTCATCAAATAAGCCAATTTTTTATTGACAGTGTTTTACTATTATACTTAAACATATAGAATGTTGAAAAATACTCATTATTGGCTTGTATTGCTCGCAGGAGCTAGCCTGGTTACTTGTGCCTTTTTTAACCGGATAATCAGCAAATGCCATGAGTTTTCCATCTTAAAACTGGAACACAGTTAAGCTAAGTGTGACATCGTTCCTATACCCAAGTTACTACATCTGAGGCAATCAGTGCACAACGTTGGACCTTATGAAAAAATAACTAGCAGCTACACGTAGCTGATTTGATATGATCCGAAGCTAACTTTAGCCGTAGAAGTCTGAAACTCCAATCTTCGAGGGCCAGTGTCCTGCAACTTTTGAATGCATCCTTACTCTAGCACTTCTGAATCAAATGAATAGTTTATGACCAGGCCTTTGCAAAACTTGCAGACATCTAAAGGATGGAATTCTGCCTTTTGATTCAGGTGTGTTGGGACAGGGAAGCATCCAAAAGTTGCAGGCCACTGCCCCTCGAAGGCTGGAATTGCTGATCCTTGCATGGTAAATTATGTTTTCCAGTAATTCTCAGTAAGTCACCTAAGTTTAATGTGTCACTGCAAAGAGCCCTACTTTTGAGTATAAAGATTTAAAATTCTTCATTTTATGGGCCAAATTTGCAACAATAGAACATTTTCCAGTATTACATTCTTTTGCTCTTACAATGCTTCAAAAGTTAACAGGTTCTCTATGATCTGACCATAAAATAGCAACAGGAAATACTGCACAGATGGTGAATATTAGTTAAACATAGTAATTAGCTAATGAATGTTAGCTAAAAACTGAAAGGGGGAGTGAATGGTTTTGCTTTTATGTGTGGAGAAGTATATTTTTAAATTTGATATTAATGGTGCTTAAGTTAATGCCTAGAGGTTTCACAGAGTCGAAAATTGCGTTCACTTGTTCTGAATGAAATACACTTATTACTTTAATAACTCATACTTTGTTAGGGTTTGTTTTACTGTAGATATAAGTAGTCTAGTCAACAGATATTTTGTCATGTAAAAATAACAGAGTTCAATGCTTTTCAATGGGATTTTATTTATTAGTCCAGCCCTAAGTGGTGTATATTGTGAAGTGTGTCGAGAGATGCATTGATAATGTTGCAATCTTTGGAATACACTTGTCAGGAGAAGAGTGTAGAAAAGCGGGCGAGGAGTTTACAGTTTTCCAGTTCATGTTTGATGAATAATTGAATACTTAGAGATGTTGCTTAAGCTAAACAGCCAATGTATCTGAGTTGTTTGATTCATTTCAGGTTTTCAAAGTATTACACTTATCCATATGTTTTTCAAATATTTTTGTTGTTTTTTTTGCTTGGTAAGTTGTTAATGTTTGCTGCAATCCTTCACCTAGGACCTAAGTAAGGAGGAATCGGTCAAGTTGGTTTTCTTTTACTTTTGCACATAAGCCAAGAAACATAACTGACAGGATGGAAAATGGGCGTATTATTGAGAGAAATGGCTGCAAAGATCTACATTTCAGGTGAGAGATTATGTTGCCTCAACAACTAGTATTTTTGTATTCTACAAATTTTCTTGAATGGAAAAGAAGTGATAAAATAGCTGTAAGAAGCCTTGTTAAAAGTTGCAAAAGACTTGAGAATGGGTCTTAAATTCACCTTCTAGCAAGATAACCAACCATAAGTACATTTAGAGCTACCTGTTAACCATTATTTAGAGGCTGAAGAAATAAGTTTACTCATATAAAACTTACTAAAGAAGAGGGAACCATTTTTAGTAAAAGCATAAACACACAATCTGTGATAGAATACCAGGACCCCTTTCTGTGAGGTAGTTGGACTGGCATGATGTGAAAAATATCTCGTCATTCAGTGGTGTCAGATTTATACTATTAAAACTTGTATGTCAAACCAATTTAAAGGTAACGAAACAGGTGAAAATATTATTCAGAAGATCAGCATATTGCACCTCACTGTTGCAGCTAGTTATTTCTTGAGGTACACAGAAGAAAGTGGTTCTGGATAATGCTAGTAAGGCCAAGATGGGGGCAAATTTAGCTATTTTAACTAACGCATCTGGAAAATAAGTCTAAGGCTGATATTTTTTGTCCTGGTCCACCTCTGGTGTCTAGATTTGCAAAACTACTGGAGACGTACCCAAACGACTTGAGAGGTGGATTCCTTTTTTTTAAGGGACTTTTGTATCATTTTCTCATGCTTCCACTATCATCTGTTTTTTTGTAACCTCTTCCCTCACATTTTTGTGCCCCTCTGTTTAATTAGAATAAATCTGATTTTAAAGGCCCATTATTCAAACCTGACAGGCTCTGTATTTTAGGTGGCTTCTGTCAAAGGCAGGGAAAACAGGAAGAAAAAGAAAAATCAGTATGTTTCATCAACAGATTGTCCTCTTCAGAACACAAAACAAGCTCTATGATTCTGGCATGGCGGGGAGACAGGCTTCTGCTCAAGCTTATTGAATGGAGGGGTCCATCTGTACGCTGCAATGGAGCACCACCAGGCCATTTGTGCTCTTCATCCCAGAAGCTTCCGTAGCATCGGTAGTCTTCAATTTATTCTTTAGAAAGCCCCTCAGAAAGAAAAGTGACAGGCGAAGCCCAAAGCGCTGAGGGCACTGAACAGCCTGGCTGACAGTGTGGCCCCTGTATGCTTGTGTGTCTGTGAGAAAGTAGCACATTTCAACCCCTCCACCCCACCCTGTCTGCGCAGTGTGGCTTATGTAATGGTGGAGGCCGAGGAGTGACCATATGTCAGGAGGTGTGTGCAGACGGCAGGGGATTATACATCAGCCATTAGCAGCATTTGGACATCCTTCTCCTCATAATCATTCAGGTACAGGCCCACTCAAAGCCTGGAGGAGAGCGCACACACATTGATCCACACTCATTTGATCCTGAGTGCTTTGTGTAAATTGGACAGGGAGAAAGAGTATGACAACAAACAGCCATATGTTCGCAGTGCGAGCAACAACATTTGGGGCTTTTTGTGCTGCCTCATTTTTTCACCCTCTCCTTTATTCTCTGCGTCGCTGGGTATTATGGAAGCGCTCGTGTTCCAGGCAAGAAGTCCCCCGTCAATATTGCAACTCTGTTTCCCCTGCTCTTCTCTCCTGTCTGTGTGTGTCTGGGAGCGAGCGAAGTGTGCACGTCCTGGTGTGTGCGTTTGTGCAGTTTGAAGGGTGTTCGTGCTGCAGAAGTACAAAGCCAGGTCCATGTGTTGAAATGCAGCCCCCGGGATGGGCCGTATTATCCCTGCCTACTTCACCAGCAGGGTCCCGGGGCTTGAGCTGGCTCGTGGCCCTTTGTCTCCAAACAGATGGAAATGGGCAGAGGAGGGAAGAAGTGGGGGAATCAGAGAGGAGGAGGAAGGTGGAGGGGAGAAAGAGTCAGTCTGTTCTCATTAAGTGCTGCATTGAAGACGACGTCCCCCCACAATGCGTCAGCAGCCGCGGATGGTCCCCCTCTCATTCAGCCTCACGCTCTGACCATCTGTATTGCAGGGTCTGTCATAAGGTGTGTGCGCATGCATGAGGACCCGGCACATGGCCCAATCTGGAGAGTTAAAACGAAGATATTCATTAGGTTTCAATTTGGTTAAGATTTTTTTTTAAATCCAATTGTTGGGCCTTTGTTGAGAAAGTCCCACTGGATGCAAGTCACCATGAGTCAGAAGGGGAGTTTATTCAGCATCCTGCTGTCCCGTTTTTTCAGTCCCAGAGGACAACAAACATCCAACCAGGATGCAGATCCAAAATTAGTCAATCATAAAGGAAGAGCTGTTTTAAAATGTATTCCTGTGTTATAGAAAATGATCTTGAAAGGTGTTAAATACTAACTATTAAAATTATTCACCTTTTATCTAGAATATTAGATTGTAGATGTCCAATCATAGATAAATCTCTGTAACTTGTTACACTGATACATATCTACTTTTAATTTATGTTGAAATTTTGCCTTACTATATAGAATTTTTTTATTCTTTATTCTGTTTTTACATGTTTAATATTTTTGTGTCTGTTTTCTGTTATTGCCTGTCACTGTCTCTTTGCTGCTGTTGCACAGAAATTTCCCCATCGTGGGATAATAAAGGATATTCTATTCTTAAAATAGTGTAGGATGAAACAATCCCTTTGGAAAATAATTCTCCTGCACCTTCCTACTGTAGCAAACAATTTCAGTTGTAAGACAATCATGGTGATTAACTACATCTTAAAAGCTTTAGTTGTTGCTTTTAAGTTTTCACATTCACCAGACAGAATTTACTTTTATTCCTAATGTCTTAAAATAAAATTGTGCATGTTATTATCCCTCAGAGTGCAATGGAGTGTGTCGATGGAGAGAGGGATGTCAAGGTTTCCCTCCTGGACCTACCAGCCACTCTTAACATCTTACTCTGTATCTCCATTTATGAAAAGACAAATGCAATGAAAAGACCATCCGTCTGTCAGTCTGACCAACCCTTGTCCACAGTCTTCTTCAGGTGACGCCACAGTTTATGTCAGATTTTCTTCTGGACTATGTCGAGGTCATTCTAAAACTTGAATATTCTTCAGGTGAGGCCATTCTTTTACTTTTATTTTTTGCTGATTTGCATATTCACTCCTCCTTCATCTCCAACCTTCAAGCATATACCTTAAAGATTTTAGTCCAAACTAACTGGTACCTAGAATTGTTCATTAAACTTCATTTACCTTGGAAAAAAACACAGTTCCATCTAAGGAAAAGTAACACCAGACCATGATGCTTCCCCCACCTTGTTTCACAGTGGGTGTTCCTTTGGTGATGTGCAGTGCTGTTTCTGTCTCGCAACCCTACTCATTTGACCAGACATAGGGAGATTGCAGAAGACTGTTTTCTCATGTAGAACACAACCAGTACTTGCTGGAATTTTCTGCAGCTGTTTCAATGTTACTGTCAGCCTCCGTGATCTGTTTCCATCCAGTTTTTGTGACTGTGGCTCCTATTTTTCTACCCTTCTCTTCCCTGATACCTTTGTACGGTAAGATTATTTTTGATCCTTTGTAACCTGTAAGCAATCTGTTACTTTTAGATAAAAATAAGCAGGCACATTTCAGAAAAATAATTTTGGATCAGCTGAATTTATTTCATGTTTGTGAGATTCTCCATAATTGATGTTGAACCAAAAATGCTTCAACGAAGTATTAAAGAGCCTGACTTAAGTATTAAAGTCAAACTTTTTAAGAAACCTTTATGGAAGTTAAAACTATGTAGCTAAATCTCAAAAATGTTACACATATGCTGGGATCGTCATGTGAAAAGTTCCATTCATCCAGCTGTAGACCCCCTCCCCTCTGTCTCCCTCTGCATGTATGTGTGGGGTCTCATAAACTCCATCTCTTCCCACTTCGTCTTCATTTTTACACGCTTCCATTTTTCTCCCCTATTTACCCAAAAACCCCGCTAAACTCATAAACTCCACGACGTTGAGGGGGGATCCATCCATCTTCCGGACACCAAATCGAATTGATCTCCGGAGGGGAGGTCGGTAACGCCTCGCTATCTCAACACCAACCATCTGCGCGCGCTTCCCGCTTTGAATGGAACGTGAAAAGTGACAGCACGTGCTGCCGCTTCTGCTGGTCGGACGTCGCTCGTGTCTCGGAGCCTTGTGCTTCCATTCAGCTGCTAACGAGATTTCAGAGCTTTCACTACATCTAATCGATTCAGAGGTAGAGGGCTCCCCTGTTAAGCTCTTCTTTAAAAAAAAAAAACAAAAAACAAAACAAAAAACCAAAACAAATAAATACAATTGATATAAAATGTCTAAGGAATAATTTAAGATGATAAATAAAAGCTAAACGGTTAACTGTATGACAGATGTCGAGCTTTGATGTACATCTGTCAACCGCCTCTGATGCAATGGTGGACTCTTGCCACACGGTGGCACGCTAATCTTTAACTTATATCGTTTAGCATTCATTTGTAAGGCAACTGTGGCCAACTATCATATAGAAGCTCCACTGTTAAATAGTAAAAAACAAAAAACAAAAACTAAATAACCAACAATGTTTCACAAATATAGTTGGATTTTATTTTGAAAATGGTGAAGAATCAAACCACATTACATATAAGTTACCTTGGTATATGGAATTGAATTAAACAAACAAACAAAAATAAGTAAATTTTCCTAAATTCCACAGTAAATTTTATTCTGTTTTTTTTTTTTGTTGAAATTGTTACACATATGCAGATTGAAACCCTAACTTTAGCAACTTAAAACCACTTTAAAAAATGTAGTTACATTGAAACCAATTTTTAAGATGGGCCTATGGAAAAAATGTTTTGATTTAAATTAAAATTTCCTAGTTTCCTATTATATTTTACTTAGATATTTCTGAAATGAAAAATTGTAAGTTTAATAGCAAAAAACATTTAAATAAATTAAAATGCAACCAGTTTTGGAAATGTACTAATTAAAGAAAATATTCATTGGCATGTCTAAGTAGAAAATCTGAATAAACAGTTCAAGACTTAAACTGAAATACATTTCTGAATTAATAAAAATAGTAATATATGATTTTACTCAGTTAATAACTCAAATTTTCAAAGAAAAAGTTAAGCGAGTTAAACAGCTGAAAGATGCCAAAATTGGTCAAATTCCAACCAATTCTTAAATTCTCAAAACGTATTAATTTAATCCTTTAAACCAGTTTTAATAGGCATACATGCTGATTCAAATTTTACTCATCTAATTGAAGCACAAAGCATTGCACAATCCACTGTTCAGACACAACAGGATCATTTCTCAGTCCAGAATAATTTTTCTGAATATAAATTCAAACCTTCAAGATTAGGTCGATCAATCACACATACAGGTAAGGGTAAGGATAGAGCTGAAGTTATTAGCGTGGACAAAGAGGTTTTATAGATGCCTCTACTGGGTTCTTCTTGGTAAGAGAATTATGACTAACAATAAGAAGACTTACTTAAATATAATACCCTCAAAATGAGTTTTAGTAGTGGAAGTCAATCTCTCATTCTTCATATTAGACTGGTGTCCTCATGGGGATATAAACATGGCAGCTCAGGGGTCATGTTCCAGTCATGACCTCCACTATGCTCTGCAGCAGATTAGATGTATCGAAGTGTGTGCTTGTGAGTAATGGTAAAGAGGCAGTTCAAAGGAGGACAAAAAATTGATTTTTATACAGGCATGTAATTGCTGGAGGCATCTGTTGCATTGTGTTTTGTAAGCAGGCTGAAATTGGTTTATTTTGTGACACAGGATAAAGGATAAGAGAAATACATGAAAGTTGATAAATGTATACATGTATACAGTCATGTGGAATGCAGTGTTTGATAAAAGAAACAACTACATTAATCTAAAACATAACTCTATGGTGGGTTATGGTTTCATGTTTTGCATTACCAGGGCGAAGAAAACTTACCATCAATAGAGAAGCAGTTATTGCCAGTCAATAAAAAACAAAATATATCACTCTAATTGACCTCGTTCTAGTATATATTATTAATTGGACTAAGAACCACATCTTCCTCAGGTAGGTATCAATTTTGTCCCCTTAATTTGTGAAACAAACAAAACTAAACACATGTAACATGGTCAATGGGCAAACGGACCAGAACCCTGAGTGAGTAAACTTACAAACCCGACTAAATTAGGTAATGCGAGAAGCAATGTTCCAAAGGAAACAGTTTCTTGGCCAGCAATGATGTTGGGCCAAGTCAGAATCCCCATCCTCTTTCCAAATTGTTAATCCAGTCATGGCAGACACTAAAAAGAAGGCTTTCTAAACCCACTCGTGTATGTTATAATTTCTATCATTTACCTCACTGAATCATGTACGTGTAAAACATCTGAATGACACAAACATTAATTCAGAGTAAAATATTACACAATAGTGTTGTTTTCATACTATCAAGGGAGAAGAATAAAGAGTAATTTGTTTACATGCTTTAAGAGGCTGCCTGAAGGCCTCGTTGGCTTCATTGTGTCTCTTTCAGTGACTGAGTCCGAGACAGATTGTTATCGCTCAACTCTGTTTTGCTGCCATGGAGCGAGTGTCAACTGTTTACCTTATTCTGCCTTGTGGACTATGACAAAAACATTAGCTGTGTGAGGAAGGGAGAAAACAGGCAGGTTGTTCGACTGAAAATACAGTTCCTTGGAATGTATTCATACATCTTTAATTTTTTCACTTCACTGGATTTTATGCCATAGACAAACACATGCATTTAGGTCACTGAAATCAAATGGTTCTATTTGATCAACAGTAAAGTGGCGTGAATACAAACACTTGGCATACTTTTCAGATTTTTACTTGCAGTAAATGTTGAAAACCATCATTGTTTTCCTTTTACTTCACAATAATTGGCCACCTTAATGTTGATCCATCACATAAAATCCTCCCCAAAATGCTTTGAATGTTGCGTTTGTAACGTGGCAAGCTGTAAAAAAGTTAAAGGGGTATGAATACTTTTGCAAGGCAGCAATCAGGTGGCGTGCTGGCTGTTGGCGTATATATAAAGCGCCCCCTACTGCCATGCTCTGGTATTACACCACCCCCCTGTCTTCCCGAAAAACACTGCCCCCTGTGAAATTCCTAACTGCCAGGGTGATTCCTGGTTACCGCGGTCTGCTTCTTACTGTATCTTACCGCGAACTATTTTTTACAACCTCTGGATAAATATTCAACTACGGCAATGATATGATATCTCCGCCGATAAGGGGTGAGTTATGTTTTTATAACAGCTGATTTACTGTCAAGCGTGTTCTGCATATGTGCGGACTCACTTGTGTGTGAAGCTCAGTCTTGTATGTCATAAATGTCCTGTGTTAATTCCCAACGGGTATAAAAATGTGGGTTAGCTCGACTAGCTGCTTGTGCTAACATAATATTGGGTGAATTTAGGATCAGTGTGCGTTTTTAAAGGAAAGACTTAGGAACACGCCCTTGGTGTGTTTCCTACCTGTATGAAAGGGAATGCTTTCAACTTCATGTCCTCAAACTGGATCAGAACGCACAGACGGGGACAGTTAACCGTATTTCTTCATATTTCGATACAGTGTTGAATGTCTTGCTAACACATATGCAGCTTTTAAGCTTCTCAATCGAGCGGAAAGTGTCACAAGCACTGTGAGACTAGAGGAAAAGTCAACAGTGCTTTCCACGGTTGAATGGATCCGCATAACCCCGGCTGGTGCACCGCAGCTCTGCTGTAAACTGTAACCTGCGGCGGCGGAGTTGACGGTAACTAACGCAATGTAGACCTCCTTGTTCCCAAAAACCAGCCGTAAAAGCAATTTGGACTCGACTTGTTTTTATAAATGATTTTTTAATTGTTGGTGTTTTTAAAGAAAAAAAAAAAAAACAAAAAAAAAAAACAACAAAACATGACCGTGTGGTGAGAGAAACCACGAAGGAGGTGACGGTGGGGGAGGCGGAGGGGTACCGAAGGCCACGGTGAAACCGGGGAGTTTCCTGTCTGCAGGTTCGCCCGCCACCGGGTCACAGGTGGGGGTAGAGGTGGGTAAACCTGCTCCGGTCAGACATTTCAGCTGGTTATTGTTACAGAGCTTAGACTTTCTGCCATAAAATCCATCAAACTTTCTTAAACATTGCAACCTTTGTAACTACACGACGTTGCCAAATTCTCAATTTGTTTAGTTATAATTTCATTCAATTAAGATTAAATCTGCTGTCCCAAAAACAAGCATTCACCCTGCACATGCCTCTTGTGACGTTACATAAGGCATAATGCAACAAGTGTTCCTTTTCAGTAAATACAAAAGTAGCAGAAAAGTCACTAAATGAGTCCTCATCTAATTTGTATAGTTACCCATCTGCATGTGACTGTTGTTTACCTTTTTAAAGATGATACAGTGCTGTGAAAAAGTATTTACCCCTTTATAAATCTAGTTTTAATGTCAGGCATTGATAACCTGAGTAAATACAAAAAGCAGTTTTTAAATTACAAATTCATTTATAGCGGAAAAGGTTATCCAAGCCTACCTATTGGGCTAGTGTTCTGTGGAGAACTTATTCTCCTCCTCTGAATCATAAATTGACCTAGATTAACCAACATTTTGAGTTTAGTCACACAAAGACCAGAAGAATCAAAAAGCATCTCATAGAACTTGACTCACAGCATGAAGCTGGCTAAAAGATCTCAAAAAGAAAAACATATCCTGCCCTGATCTAAAGGACTGGAAGGAAATGATACAGAATTTTCCTTTTTCTTTACCAGTATAGATCTGGGAAGTGTGGCATGCATTTGTAATCGCCCCCTTTTCACTCTGATACCCTCAAGTAGCTTGCAGTTCAACCAGCTGCCTTCAGAAGTATAGTCCAGCTGTATGTAATTTATCCTCCTTCAACCTGAGAGGTTTTCCTAGCAGTGTTAATGTTTGTCATAGTTTTAGTCAACAATCTTTTTTTCTTAAGACATTTTTGTTAACTAATAAAAGTGAATGATTGTGATCTTGAGTTGCACTTCACAATTCAATTACAATGCTTATGACAAAATGTCCAAGAAGTATGAATACTTTTTCAAGGCTCTGAATGCTCTTGATTTTAATTTATCTTTGATTTGAAATGTAATTGATTTACTATAAAAAGTGAAAAATACATTCTCGTTGCCATTTTCAAATAGTTGCAAACCAGAACAACAATCGCCAGCTCATGCAGTCATCAACATCCGACCTCTGAGCAAGGATCAGCACACAGTAGTTGCCTAGTAACGGCTGAAAAATGCAACAGGTAGACGCCAACTGTGAATGGAGCATCGGGTTTGGAGGGAGTCGCTGTGACACGGCTTTTGCTCGCTGCAGACGGGGGTTGATAGTGATCTGTAATTAACGTTGTCAGTCCAAACTGCAGCACAGGTGCATGATAAGGAACAGGGGTAACTGGTAAGATGTGGATTCTGAGTATCCAGTGGCTTTTAGGCCCAATAGAGTCTGTGAGCCCGCCATTGTCTCCCTGCCTCTACTTTGCTTGATATCTTCAGCCATTAATCCGGTGACATTCGAGAATGTTGATTGAATTCCACAGAATTGGTGGCCCTCATTCCCTCAGTCATGGACAGCGTCCCGTAGAGCATGTGACCGGGTCAGGACTTCCTCGGTGACTTGTCCTAGCATGTCTTGTGACTGCTGCACCCCCACGCACACACACACACCTTTTTGCACAAGTGAAGGCATCGTTTTGCATGTGCTGGTTGTGTCCTATTACAATGCGAGGAGATGTGTTATCGCTGCGAGAATAGAGGCAGTGCTATGAGGGTGTTATGGGGGCAGGAGGTGAGAGGGAGAGCTGTCATCGAGACGGGCAAATGAACTGCATGCTGGGATCTTAGATTAGATTATTTTTGTGTCTTTTCTCACGTCAGTTCCTAATTGTTAAGCCAGTCAATAACTACACCGGAGATTTTTCAAGCATTTCGGTATTTTACCAGCTTTGCACAATTAGAAACTGAAATGTTTTTAAGCCAGACTACTGATGGCTTTCTTCTTCTGATGCCTCGAATCCAGATGCTCACTAGGGCTGTTGCAAACGGTTATTTGAGTAAATGAGTAATCTATTGATTGTTCTGACGATTAGTCAAGTAATTGAATAAAGCATTTTCTCGTTGTGTAGAAGCTGCTTAAGCAAGTAAAAAAAAATATATGAAAGAGAAAAGGTTAGTAAAAAATAATTCAGTTTCTTTTTTTTAATAATGAAACATTTTATTGCTTCAAATGCAATGTGATTCAAAAATCACTTTGTCTCAAGTTTGAAAAAGCATTTTAATATAATAGATATTTCTAATCAATTTCTTCCTTTTTTCACATTACTTCTCTTGATCAGTAAGTACATGTAACGTTAGCCGAACTGTATTTCCTTGTACTTGTATAACATACCAGATGCTGCATTAACGATCACAGAGCAAAGTTAGTCTTTTGCAAAGGGAGCGAAAGCATCGGCTGTGAGCAGCCAGGAACGATGTCGTCGATGTTTCCTGCTGAGGTGTTTCAGGACTGAGCATCGAGGACGTGCTGTTGTGAAACGCCAGTTCTGTTTTGCAATACAGGAACTGGACTGTGTTGTCTTTTCTATTTAGTTTAAAGTGATTTTCTTTGACTACGCAGTAGAGATGAGTGGCTCTTATCTGGTTCATTGGATGCCTAATTTGCCACTGTACACCAGACAACTGGAGGAGCTCTTCCTGTCCTTTCTGTGACTCCTCCAGTTTCAGAGTGTGTGCCTTCAGAGGTTTAGGACCAGGTCAGCCTCCATGGTTCAGCAACTCCTGATCATGTGACCACGGCAGGCTGAGCGCAGCATCTCTTGTCCAGCCTGTAAAAGTTCATTGCTGCATTTAGGGAGTGTGGGTCAGCAAGTCCAGCTGGGTGTGACCGAGCCATGTGCCTCCTGGAGTTTTCCCGGAACGAGTTCGGAAAGGTCAGCCTCATAAATTAGTCCCAATCAGCTCAGTCCGGAGCGCTGCCAGGCACATTTAAAATAACAAGGATTTTTGAGTTTGACTTTTTTTGTTGTTGTTGTTGTTCTTGCTGCTTTCGACAGATTTGATTTTAATTAGAAGAAACAAGACCAGGTTCTTAAGGAGTTAAAGGTTCAGCTGTAATTTGTGTTGCAAAAGCATAAAAAAAAGCCATAATATGAGGGTTTCTTTACAGGAAGAAGCCTCAGATACAACCAAGAGTTTGAAGATCAAACCAGTTTACAGCCTCAGCCTGTCATAGCAGAGCATCAGGGTTGTTTCATAAAGAGCTGTTCAACCAGAAACTGGTAGATTATAGTTACTTGCTGATTAATTAGTGCAGCATAAATCAGTTCTGGAGAGACCCTTGACTTATTTTTTTCTTTTATTGGACGTAAAGTGAAGCCGAGTAGGACTGTTAGTTTACGGTCGCTGACAGCAGATGGCCCGTGGCTCTGGGGTTGCTTTTCCTCTTGACATGAAAGTATTTCCATGTCCTTCTGTTTGAGGAGGGTTTTTCTGAGTGAGGGGCCAAAATTTCTCCAATGCAAGTTTTATACAGAATCTTGAAAAAGTATTCACACCTCCTTTTATACTTTGTTACGTAATAGCCACAAACTTCACTGCATTGTGCTGGAACTTTATGTGATAAAGTAGTGCATAATTAAAGAATGTGTTTAGCCCCTTTTTACTCCGATACTCCTAAATAAAATCTGGATCAACAAGTAAGATCCGACTGGGTCATTCAAGCTTGATTGCAGGCCAATCATTTTGCCCGGTCTCCTGTTCCGCTTCACGCCGCCAGCGTTACTCTCGGAGAGAAGCCTGCAGCTCAGCAGGGGTCCTGGATTTCTGCTGGGAATTCCAGAGCAGGAGATTCCTGTTTCAGCTCCTGTTTCGGAAACTTGAAGTGGTTCCACTCACCAGTTTGTTTGTTTGTTTGTTTTTCTGGCTTTGCAAAGACAGAGACCACATCGGAGAGCTCTGCCGTATCCTGTTACACTTTAGTGTGAAAGCCCAGAGCCAGAGCTCTCTCTGGGTCGCCGCTTTGCAGAATGCGTGCTCACGTTGACGTATCGAAGGTGGTCAGCTCAGGAAATTCAACGTGGCAGATACTGAACCAGCTTTTAACCCAGCTGCTCTTACTGAAACCTGACCCTGCACTCATTTAACCTGAGTAATCCCTCATTTAGTGGCGTGTTCTTGCTTTTAAACAGATTAAAGCAGGTGTTCGTGTTGGAAATTGCTTTTATGTGTGAAGCTTGAGATTTTGTACCTCTTAAACTTTCATACTAAACCATCATAGACCATCAGGGTGAAACTGGGGCTCTGGGAAGAGTTGTCGGCTTGCAATTCAAAATTTGGAGGTTTAATTCCAGCTCTCTCCTCCTACCACATGTCGATGGGCCCCAAGTTGCCTGCTGATCTGCGTGTCGGTGTAAGAATGGATGCTCGTTTTCTGTGTGACCATGTAACAGGGCTCTGATTGGTCAGCATGACTAGAGAAAGGCTATATAAATTCAGTGACTCAAGCTCACAACCAGAAGATTTCTTTTGATGAAAGCCAGTAATCACAGACTCACCAGGGCCAAGCACGTTTCCTTCCCAGATTAGCTTTTATTTTGCTATGCTGCCACCATGTTTCACTGTGGAGGTTGTGTGTTCAGGAAGATGTGCACCGTTATGTTGCCACACAAATTGTTCAATTTCAATTTTAGTCTTGTCTGATCAGAACACTCTCTTCCATATGCTCTAAACCAGAACTTGTCTGGCTTTCTTGTTGCCACTCTTCTAAAACAGCCAGATTCATGGAGTGCATGACTTAATAGTGCTGTCAACATGTTCTCCCACCTGAGCTGTTTAACTGCTGCTCTTCCAGAGTTATCATGGGCAACATTAGCAGTGTTGTTTATCCCTTTTAACTAAGATTAATCCCTTTTTTCTCATGGTTTGTGAACCCAAACTGATCTTCTGGAAGCATTTTTATGAAGTGTGCGAGGCTCTGAGCAGGACTCTCTGGGATTCCCAGTGAGGAAACTCGTTGGGAGACCGTTAAGAACCAGTTAAGGATGGATTTTTTTTTTTTTTTTTAAACATGTGAGGATGATTCAGGCAGTTGAAATGATTTACAAGTATGAGGATCCCAGTATGCAGTTACACAACCCGCAAAGCCCATTCAGGAGTCTGTGACAACTATGAGAGCAATGCACACACTCTGACCCGTAGAGCAGAGTTACTCAAATATAAAAAACTGCCTTTTAGACGCTTTGCTCCACAGTTTACAAGCATGCTACCTCTAACTGGCTGATTAAGCTTCGTTGTTGGGACTAATGGTGGAGATTTTCTGACTAACTCCAAATAAAAGCGAGTCACGGTGCAGCTGAAGGAAGGCGTATCTGTGCAGAAACTGTACTCACTTCTCAGTTTGGTTGGGTTTTAACTACCTCGGTGCACTGAGAGGTTGTGATTGTGTGTGTCCCGCACCCTCACTACATCAAAGCGAGCCTCAAGGTATGTGTGACTCACGCTTTGCCATCTCTCAGAAAAATGCAGTTAAATTTGACCCAGAGCCAAATGTGCCTCTCAAACACCTCTTCCCAGCTCTCATGCAGTACTTGGTGATTTATAGATCATGTTTACCCACTTCCTCCGATTGCACTAAAACCACTGCATTCTGTTACCCACTTGTCATAACGATCGTAATGTGGTTTTGAACACTATGTCGAGCCGATCTAAGGTTTTGCTTTGAGTTCGAGCTGTGTTTGTTTGGTTGGGACCTCTAGAGATTCTGCTGTCTAGGTAATGGCCTGTCTGAGAGTTGGACTATTTGGGTGTGTGTTCTGTAACGTTTAGTTGCCATAAGGAAGGTTCTGGCATGATTCATCCTGAATATTAGAGCGTTCTCATATCCAGAGTTGGATATTTTACTCTTAAAGCCCCTTGTCCATTGGATCCAAGAAAATGCGGAGGAACCGCACAAGATCTGCAAATGGAGACCAATCTGGTCGGGGCTGACTGGGTAAGAACTGGTTAAGGCCACACCCGTGGGGTAGCGGCTTTAGTCCATCTTTGGGGCAATTCCGGATGCTTTTTTTTAGTGATTTGTTGATTCTGCTGGTCTGGTGGTAATCAGGCCTGGGCTCATTAAATTAAACCAAGAACATGTGCTCAGTTATAGTTAATTTAGTTGTTCACATCAGGCCATGTTGTTTTCATAGTTTAGTTCATTTATTAGATGACATCCTAATGAGAACTGCTTTACATATTAACTCAGGCTGTCAAAAGCTGGTTTACCGCACTGAGAACTGGGATAATCCTGTTGGAATAAAAAAAAAAGCAGAAATCGGTATCAGCCATGAAAAGCCTGATCAGTGCATTTCTTCAGCACATTCATCTCTAGAATCCTGGTATTTAACATCCATGACACTCGAAGTTACAGGACATCTGAAGTATTGTTGCAGTGAAGTTGTACAATAGATTTCTCCATCCTGCTGGGTGGTGATCGTCTCCTGGCTTGTTAGGGTTATGCTTAGTTTGCTGAGTGTCAGATATTTATTGCCCAGAGTGAAGGGAGAGTAACTTGTCCTTTCAGGACTGAAGTGTTTCTTTGATTTGAAAAGCTCAGCTGGAGTGGAACCTGTTCAGAGCTGCCTGTAACGGTGCTGTCACTGTGCAGCTTCAGAGCTGGAAAAACTGATTGATAATGCAGCTGCAGAGCAACACGGGCAAATCCGAGGATTTTTTGCATGAGGGGAGCAAATAGGCGTGATGGAAAAGGATGTGAGTTGAATGCTTCATTTCATCTTTACTCCCGTCAGACGCTATTTCCTCCTCCTTGTCTCCGTTAGTCTCTGACGGATGCATGTCGGCAGGTTTTCCAGACACTTCAGATTGTGAATTTAAATTTCCCCATCCTTGCTCTCCTCTCCGCAGGTTGATGTTTCCTCACCGGGCGCCCACAGGGTCGCTTTCAAGCCTGACCGCCGACAGCTCGCCACCCCAGTCAGCCTCTTGAGTGGGCTGATCGATCGCCTCAGAGCTTAACGAGACGAGCACGCCGGGTTCCGCTGCGTCTGCCAGCGGTCGAGCAGAGCAGCCTCTGTGTTGCCTGGAGCCTGCCGGCCTCTGCTGGCCTCCATTGCCATGGATACGGAGTCCACCTACTCTGGCTATTCCCATTACTCTGGGCGCTCCCGGGGATCGCACAGGCATGGGTAAGACGAAATCCTGCTGGTTAATAATTTATCTTCATGCCTCTGGTGCTACGTGGAGGACTGGGCTGTTTGACATTATGTACACAGTTTAATCCAGAAGTCGGAGTAGCTCGGAGGACGCACTGCTGCCTCTCGCAGGAGCAGAATATCTAATTGATGAGTCCCATCATTGATTTGGCAGTGATGTTGTTGACAAGTAAATATTCATTATTGATGGGGGGAAAAAAAAAATCAACATTTCTTCATCCATATTGCTGTGTGTGACATGAAAAGCTGCTCTAGATTTCACACCACCAGGGATCCTCTGCTGTCTGGAAAAGTCTGGAATTTGGTTTGTATTTTCCAGGTCTGGTTAAGTATATGGAAAATAACAACACTGTATGGAAAAATATTTTTACTTTATTTTCTATCATAAAGTCTAAAAGTCCTTCTTTCCTTCCTTGTTACCTAATACCCTTCTCTCCTAGTGTCCTTCCTTCCATTTTTCCTCATCTTCAGTGCATTTATTCCTTAGACCATTTCTTCCTTGCTTCCTTGTTCTCCTTTCTTTCCTTCCTTCCTTCCTTCCTTCCTTCCTTTCTACCTAGTATTTCTGTTTTCCTAGTGTACTTGCTTGCTACCTTGGACCCTTCTCTTCATGTATCCTTTCTTACTCACTTTTTCCTTGTCTTTCAGTTTCTTATGTATTCCTTAGGCCCCTTCTTCCTTGCCTCCTTGTTTTCCTTTCCCGCCTCCCCTTTTTTCTTTCCTTCCTTTCATCCCAATACCTGTCCTCCTTACTTCCTGTCTTGTCTTCATTCTTCCTCATGTCCTTCTGTCCCTGTCCATGTCCTTCCTTATCTTACCTTCATTCATTCTTCTGTGTTCTTTCTTTCTTTCCTCCAACTGTCTTTCCTAACCTTCATGTGTTTTTCCTTCCTTCCCTCCCTCCTTCCTTCCTTCTACTCTAGTATGCTCTTTGCTTTTACCCTTTGTTTCCTTTCTTCCTTATCTGGAAATGTGAATCTGGGAAAGTCTGGAATGTTTACATCAAAAATGTGAATCCTGAGACCCAAACATTCTCATATTTTATTGGGATTTTATGTGCTCGACCAACACATAACATAAAATGGTGAAGTGAAATAGAAAATGATTCATGCGTCTAAATAAACCCCAGTACAATCGACTGGTTATACTTGCTCAACCAATGCCAGACCCTTACAAAAAAGAGCAGCTTACTCAACTTTTCAGTCTTGCTCGAGAAGTGTTTCTAACTCGCGCTGAAGAAAATGAAAGCGGCTGGGTCTGTGGGAGGAGTCTACAGCATAGTGGCGAAGGAACAAATATCGATCATTATGTTTTTATGATCGTTCAACTGGAATCGCAGTCAAGATCAAAATCCGATTAATCGTCCAGCCCGAGAGTCCACTGCTCCACCTCCCTCATGTCTCTGTCTTCGCTCCAGCTGGGACATTAGTCTGTCAGAAGCCAAATGGACGTGGTTGACAGGCCTCAGGAAGGCGGGGGGGAGGTGGGGGGGAGACAGGTGCTGACTGATGGCTCTGCAGATGCACTGAGAGGAGATGAGAGTTGGTCCCCCCCCTGGCCTCTGACAGCCCCTGCCGGATTGTTCGTCACAGATCTCTCTGTGTTCGCTCCCACTCCTGCTGCCACCTGTTGCCTCTCATGTCATCTGCAGCTTATGTTCCTCCTCCTCCTGAAACTCCCACCCCCTTGAACACATCCCTCATCGGAATAAAGAACGGCTTGGTGCAGGCGTGTCACTTGAACTCCTAAAGGACAGGAATTTGCCCTGGTAGCTCAAAGTTTTGCTCTGGAAAGGTGGCCGAACTCTCTCCTGGATATGGTAGCTTGACAGAAAATTGGAAAAGCAACATATGGGCTCCACAGCCAGGCTCCGTCTCTCTCCCCTGTTCTTCCTCCCAGCGCCAAAACCACCGGCTGGCTCCTGATTTCATAGACAAAACCCTAAATTGTTTCCTTTGATAGCTCTTCTGAAGGTAATCTCTTTACATGCCATGAATGGAGGTGATCCAGATCGCTGCTGTCTAACCCCCCCGATGCCAGACCCTTACAAAAAAGAGCTGCTTCTTCTGTTTTCTCTGGTGGTCTTTGGTGCGCAGTACACGCACGCTCCTTGAAGTTTTTTATATATATTTTTTTTTTAATACGACCACAACCTTCAGTAGGTTTAATCTGGATTCTTTTAATTCTTTTAATTGGAGCATTAAAAATGCTATGAAGCTAATCTAGGTGTTTGCTTTCGAAGCTTCTCCACAGCTGGAGTTTTTCCCTCCTTCAGTAATGAATGTTTAAATGAAGAAGATCTCATATTAGCAGCTGCTCATGTGGAAAATGTGTTCATTTCACTGGTATTAGTCCAATTTACAGAGCAGCACTCAGCTTTGATACAGGGCTGGAGAGTGGAGGCTAATTATGCATCTGCAGCTGGAGTGGCTCACAGTGACCTGTTTTTAAAACTTACGTTTTTCAGTTTAGTTTGGAAGCAAATTGAATGAAGCAATCAAATATTCCTGCTTGAGTTTTCTCCAGTCTATGCCTCCTTGGACATGTTCAGGAAATGAAAACCTTGTACTTCTATCCGTACAGTCAAAGAAGAGAGGAAAGGGTTTTATACAATGGAATATGTGCCCAAATTTCCATTCCATTCAGTTTTCCACAAATGCTTGAGTTCAGATGGTTGTGTTGCCCTCCAGTTTTGGCTCCCAGGTGTCTAGGTCGCAGTGCCAAAGAAGAAGAGATGGACAGTTTGGTTCTCAGAGAGTCTGGCGTGTCATCCTGGTCGGCCTCGGATTGGATCGTGGAGGAAGTGATGCTTCCACAGCCTAACTGACAGGACTCTGCCCCAGCTTGCCAGGTTTCCCTGCTTTCACAAAGCCCCTCCTCTAATTCTTCCTGCTGCAGCCTTTCCAAGACGCCATATTTATTTCCAGGATCCACGCTGGAAAGTCAGATTCCATTAATCAAATCCGAGCTCAGCATGGTGGTGGAAAACCAAAGCGGCCAGCTGCATGCTGATGAGGCTGTGGGAAGGGTGGAGAGGTGTGTTTGAAGCTGAAGGTGTGGTAGGAGGAGATTTCACTCTATAACTACATTTACACATCATTTAGACCAAGAGTGTCCAAAGTGGGGGCCACAATTCAAGAATAAATTAGGACAAAAATACAACTTTTAAATCAAAATCTGCTTAGAGAAATGCTAGATGTAACAAAGCGATCATCTTTTCCAGGCTTTCTGGTTTCCGTCTATTCTCATGGTAATTAGGAGCACATCCACTCATTGACTTATCCTCTAAAGTCCACCTTGGTGCACCCAAATCTGCTTTAAATTGCCGTATTAAAACTTGACTAAATACAGCAAGTATTTTCAAATGATCTCGATCCTGTTTTTATAGCTGAGAATAGACAAAATCTGTTTTCAGTTTTCTTCAATTGAGCCCAGAATAAAAAGCAAACCGGATGCCTTTCATTTAACAAGGAAAAGATGGTGCAAAAACTGTTTGAAATTTTAATTTTAATTTAATTAAAACGGTTCATGCTTACTTTATGATTGAGTGAAGATTATTGAATGGTTGGTGAGTTTAGTTTTTAAGAATGATATATATATATTTTTTGGTCTGTGAGTCCTTTTGAGCTGACAATTTTGGCCACAAAACGTCTGGAAACCCCTGCTTTAGACAGAAGGCAAGGTTGAATCCTCATTTTTGTCACTTTTCATCTACCTAAACAGCGTTTTTTTCCTCCTCCGTTTCTCCTCTGTTTCTTGCTTATATTCCCCCGAGTTGCTCCTGATTTTCATAAAGACTTTGATGTCGGATCGCTGCTCGGTGAGCGCTGCTGCTTTTCCTCCCAGCTACTTCTTCTACAGCGCTCTGCTCCAATTAATCAGCATAATCAGTGCCAGCGTTTGACTGATGATCGCTCCCTCTAGAGTAACCATCACCACAGTGATTAGGGTAGTTGTAATAATATTTAAAGTAATAATGATGATGGTAACGCATTGAAAGGCTTCCATCACCCTCCTAATCTGTTGGCTTTAAATGATAAGAACATGTCAGTCTGTCAGTGAAGGAGGCCGCTGCAGGCTATCCAAACTCTGCTCTCGCTTTCTGTGTGCACGTATAATAGCAGCTGAGATTTTGTGTTGGAAATCAAGATCATATTCAAAAGGAAGTAGAGGAAGAGAGGCTGGTAACGCCCTGTAGTCACAGCCACAGCGGTTCTGGTAAACTGTTGTATTTCCACTGCTGTCAATCACCCGGTTTCCTCCATTCTCCCTGCAAGCAGGATATCCTCTGTGGTTTGGAGTCTCCGTTAGAGGTTTTTATTGGTGGTGGTTGTTTACAGGCCACCGATCTTATGAAGCCATGGCAGAAAGCTCTGCAATGCATTTTATTAGGATTTTCTGGTGGCGTCCACCTTCTGCTGCAGCAACAGCTGCACAGGCTTTCATCGCTCCCTTATCTCCTAGATCTAAATGACACAGGCTTGATGGTAAGTTAGGCTACGTCCACACAGCAGGTCTTGATGCCCTATTCCATGTTTTTTCGCTGAAATCTGATTTTTTTTTTTTTTTGCCTGGTTCTTCATACTGTTATAGTAATAAAATGCGACCGCAGTCAGAACGGTTTGTGACGCACATACGCAGAGTAACAATGAGCACAACTCGTAGCAAAGTTTGTGGAGCGCTGACTGCAGCGTCTGTAGAGGAGTTGGAACCAGGAGTGGTGGGAATGTGATGTGATGTGCTTTACTGACACAGACTTCTTTCATAATTTCATAGTTTTCAGAATTATAATTTATAGCTGTTGTTTGTAAGCCATTTTGATGATACTTTATAATACATTTTATTTATTGTTTTTGGTTGTTGTGTCATCTTTGGATATTTAAAATATAGTCCAGTTCCAGTGTGTAGTGTTCTGTACAAAATTAAAGTTTTATGGTCTTTAAGAGGGCAAACTTGCATTATTATGCCATTGTGAAGACATTACTGGAAAACGGTCTGAAAAAAACATTATTGTTTATCGCATTAATTTGTGGAACAGTTTATCAAACTGTAACATATGTTATCATGAAAGGCCTAATTGTTTATGTCCAGATTTACTGCATCTGGCTTCTTCTGGCGCAGAATTATGATGCACGTCTCACGTCAGTGACGTAAAAGTTGAATAAAATGCGACATGACCGTTCAGACTGGAAGCGATCAGATACGTATCCGATTCAGTACCGCATATGGAAGTGGCACGAATCAGTTTTTTTGTTTGTTTGTTTGTTTGTGTGAGAAGATGGGAATTGGGCCGGTCAGACTAACGTGAATAATTTGGATATAGGTCGCATTTGCCTGCTGGGTGAGCGTAGCCGTAGGATTGTCCTGTATTTAGCTCCTTCCATTTTCCCATTTATTCTCAGCAGCTTCCCCTGCGGAAGAAAAGCATCCCTGCAGCATGATATTGCCACTCCCGTGTTTCACTGTGATGCTTTGCTAGTTTTTCACCACACTTAGAGCTTTGCATGTAGACCAATTCTTCAGATTTTTTTTCTTTCATGGTTTAATTGGTTAGTCACATAAAATCCCAGTAAATCCATTAGGATCTGTGGTTGTCATGAGACAAGGAGCATATAAACTTTTGCAAGGCACTGCTCAGACTGAGTGTATTCTGCACTATAGCATGCTTTACCTTAAAGCCTGCAGGGGGAGGACACAGATGAGGGATTAGCAAGGCTTTTCTCCGTTAACGGAACCCGTGAGTGGGGAGTCGGGCCACAGTGGGATGACGTTACCTGCTGTTCACGCTCCACGCAGGATTAGGGCTGTAACTGCTGGGGGTCAGTCAAGCTAATGGAGCTCATATGTTGCAGGTCACACAGATGGAGCGATTCAAGAGGAAGGATGGGGCTGACGTGAGGCACCCATCATGATTCTTTCTTTCTTTTTCTTCCAGGGAGCGAAGTCGGGACCGGCACAAGTCACGCAGCAAAGACAGTCGTTCTGAAAAGTCCGTCACAATCAACACGCCGCCCGCCGAGCCGCTGCTGGGCGACTCCTCGGTGCGGGGCGAGCAGGTTCAGGTAAGACTGCGCTACAGTCCCTACAAGCTACTGTAAGCAGGTTTCTGGCCGGATGACTAGGCCGGTCTGATTTGTACAGGATTTGAGGAGCTTTATCAGTTAAATGAGCTGGAGGGAGAGTCGTGTTTATCAGCCTGGGCTGCGGCGGGCCATCTGGTACGTCAGGGCAAAAGCCAGGAGGGCCAGTCCACTTTCTGGTGGATCCAGCAGGAAGCCTGAAACAGACAAACGGGATACGGATGCAGAAAGCTGCCTCGGCTGACAGTAGAGCTTTGCTTGATCCTGTTTGTAGACTCAGCAGACTCTGGTTTTGGCTGCAGGAACTGGGTCAGTTTATCGAGAGGCGAGGCGGGAGACCTGGGAAACCCCTTTAGAATGGACCAGGCCAAGCTGAAGCTGCAGCTACGGCTTTTTACGGTCAGTCTAATAGGAAAACTCCGAAATCATGTTGACTCGGACGTCTGCAAATATAAGATCAAAGTATGGATTATGTGATGGATTATTTGGTAAAGGAGACATTTAAGGTAGGACTCCGAGATATCTGGCTCTTCAGATAAAGATGAGCTACAGAACTGGATGTCTGAGTGTTTGGGTTGGCAGTTAGAAACTACCTGCTGATGTTTGAATTTTAAATCTGGATAAGACATTTTGATTGTGTTGTTTGGACTGAGATAAAAGGCCGCAGAAAGATGTGATGGGTGGATCAGAGAGCAGTGCCTCAGCTGGCATGTTAAGACGGGACTGTAGAGGTTTCACTGGAGGGCTACAAACAATCTGAGTCCAATAACAGCAACTGTGCGAGAACCTTCGCTGCAGACAGCCTGCGAGTTTCTCCTTTTCTGACCTTTAAAGTGGTGATAATTAGAGGTAGACAAGTCTTTAAAATGAAATTAGGTCACTGTGACATTTCAGGCATGGTGGATGAAAAAAAATAGTTCATATAAATCAGAATAGTGTTTCCATTGCATTTTAAATAGTCAGAGTTTAAGCTGACCCAGTTCTGTAGCCGCTGAATAATAATCCTCTTATATTGTATCTTAGATCAGTTACACTGATGCTGATGTGGCTGTTTTGTGATAATTGCCTCAGTTTCTCTAAACAGCTCTTGATATGATTGTTTTTGTGAACTTTTGTCTGATTTGGCTCCATATTGGAGGACAGCTTGGCCAAAATAAACAGACTCTCAGATCCAGGGAATGTTTCTGAAGTAGTTTGGGGTCCCTAACAGAGTTTAGCCTTCATTACCTCACCGATGAAAAGAAATCCTTCCTTTTGTTCATAGAAATGAAGTTCTTGATAATTCAGGGTTTCTTTCATTGCAAGAATGTTGTGTTTAAGATGATGATGCAGTCAGCGTTAGGTTTCCAACACACACAGCACTTTGCATGTTTTGGCCAAAACATGCAAAGTTCTATGAGTTTGCGGTCCCATCTACCTCAGCACCACGGGGCTTGTGGCAAACTTCAAATGTGACCTCTTGTGGTTACCCTTCAACAAAGGCCTTCTTTTTGTCACTCTTTCATTGAAGCCATGTTTGTGCACAACTAATTGTGGTCCTGTTGACCAATTCTCCTACCTCAGCAGTACATCTCTGTAGCATCTCCAGTTACCATGGGTTATCGTTCTTTCTTTTAAATGAGCTCCCTACCTTGATGGCCCTCAACAAACTTGAGTGTTTGTTGCATGTGTAATATTTGCTGACTCACATGTGCTGTGTTTTGAATGACTGAATCATCAGTGCAAAGAACATCTGCTTTCAAGTCAGTCTGCTAAGGATGGGTATAACAGCGTTAGCAGACAGACTCCCACATGATACTTGGTGAAGCAGACATGACGTCAATTTTATTTTTGCTCATTTTGGCAACTGGAGGCAAATAAGATTAGTTATAAAAATAATTGAATCCAGAATCCACGACTGCTTTAATGTGTCAAACAAAAATCTATTTTCATTTCTTTTCATCAGACTTCCACCTATAAACAATATATTTTCATAATAAGATGAAATCTGTGCATATACTCATAATGATTGCAAACTTGACACGAACAGACCTGACCATAGGTGGTGACTTGCCAACAGCGTAATGTCGAGACACGCCGATAAGAGACTTTTGTCGGTTTCTGATCTCCAATTTTTGTAAAGCTTTGACCCATCAGTAGCAGTTCAACCAAGTCCAATTTCTCCTCAAGATCTACAATTAAAAGCTTTTAAAATATTTACCTTTGCCTTTCTGCCTTGAGTGGTCATTAAAGATCTAGATTAGAAGCAGAGGCGACGTCACACTGTGAGAGGGATAAATTGTTCCTTAACAGAGTTTAGTGTTTTAAACAAATAATTCAAGAGTTGTCGTTTTAATCAGGCTTTAGCATCATATGCTAGCCATTAGCACCAATGTTAGTATTACTAGCTGTAAGCAGCAGTCTCCTTGTTTTCTTTTCCTCCGCCTTTTGTGATGACTCTGACCTTATTCAGCTGGTCACAGATCTGCAACGATCAACACCGAACGCTTCAGTGGACAATAACACATTGTAATCCTTAAGGTCTCTCCCAGCAGAAGTTTTTGCAGCAGCCTTTCATCAACTATAAAGATGAATGGACTGTTGAGAAAACATGAGGTTAACTGGCCTATTTGGCTCACTTTCACCAGTGGCAAACCTCAATAGTAGATTCTTTGTGTGTGTGTCTAATTTTAACACTCAACAGGATTTACCACACAGCGCAGCCATCCTGTACTGTTTTGCTCATCATGTCTTGTTCATGCCATGTCCTGCAGTTAGAGTAGGGAGGGTTTGCCTTCAGTTCACGTAATCAGACGCTCCAAATCTACTGAGAGTGAGGCTCAACACAGATCCGCTGGGGTCCAGAACTCAGATATGCTCCAGAATGTGAATGTTTCTCCTTTTGTCCGCCTGCGTCAGTCTGATCTCAGCGTCTCGCGGTGCAGCGCTGCGCTCGTTACTCCACTGCTGGGACTTAATCAGAGTCTTGGCTGACAAAGCATCACGTTGCTTAAGGCAGGGATGTCCTCACAATCCTGCAGAGAGCTTTCTCATGACTGTCTGTGATGTTTCGCCCCAGGAATTATTAAAGAGAGGGAGAGGTTTGCATGGGAATGTGTTGGAAAGCACGACTGGGGAATGAGTTTAACACCAGGAGTGTTAAGCTGTTCAGAGGATTTACCTGTTAAAACTTTCAAGGTTGGGTGCTGTGGGTGCTGAGGAGCTCTGACACAGCAGTCCTGAGCCAAACATGCAGCAGGAAGAACGTGTTGCAGAGGAAATGTTGGATAATTCTGCAGAAAATATTCTCTCCACTTCAAATTATACAAACCAACAACTAAAATACGCTAACAAGTGGTTTTCTCAAATTAAACACAAAATTGCATTTTTACTGGCTACTCCAGTCTCCAAATTATTCAACCCCTTCCTGACCAGGATCTTAAGAACTTCATAGAGCATCCCTTTGTTGGAAGGACCTGTTGCAAACATGCTGCTCCACCAGCTTATGGCAGCGTTCCTGAGGAATCTTAACCCACTCCTCATGTGAAAACGCCTTCAGGCATTGGCGGTTCTAGACGGGGGCTAACAGGGGCTAGTGGCCCTGTAGAACTGGTCCTGGCACCTGTACCAAAGAGAAAATACTAAATCAGTTTCTCATGATGATATGCGCTGACACAGAAAATAGAACTAATTTCTCCCTTGGACTAATTTCAATTTGTACCTTCACAGTTTTACTTTAAGAATGAGTTAAAATGAAGGTGTTGCAGTGTTAGGTTTAGTCATATTGAGATGGGAATCACAGTTTTTATCTGCTAGATCAGGGGTCTGCAACCTGCAGCTCTGGAGCCTTTGTTGCTAACTTAATATATTAATTAAATATTGCAAACCCTAAATTTTCCTTAGAAGAAAAATAAAATTTTTAAAGAAAATAAAAACCCACTGCACAGAAATGGTTAATTTCTCTTTTCACATTTTAGAATATAGAACCAAAGAAAAAGGAAACATTTCAAACAAGTTGAAATAAATTCTTTAGTAAAACAAACTCAATTGAGTCCTTCACTGTTTATAAAAACAATGAATATAAATAAACAAAGCACAATCACATTTTAAAAAATCAGACCGTTAAAGTCCTGGTTTAAGGTCAGCCTAACCCCCATTCTCAACTCTCCTGCAATCTCTAACTGTATTGTTCTGTATTTAACTCCAACCATCTTCTCTTCCACCCTGACCATCTTCTGACCACCGTTTGTCACCGCGGGGGTTGTATTTTCAGAGTAATTATAGCTTTTCCTAAATTGTCTTTAGCTGTCACACAAGCTCTGCTTCTTAAAACGGTTCGATCCGGTAAACATCCCGTTAGATATCACGTGAAAAACAAACGGCACCCTGTGTCTGGACCTTGACTGAATAATGTCTGCAGTTCACGAGGGAAAACATCTGATATTATTAAGAGATGATGAATATGCTTGAACAGAACTGTTCTAGCAGGTTCTTTTACTTTTAAGAACCGCTCCAAAGCCCCAAGCTGTATGCAAATGTGAGTGAGTTTGGAGAAAGAGACTCCTCAGCAGCAGAACGTGTAGTTCGGCCTGCGTGCTGTCAGCAGTCTGTGGCTCGTCTACAGCTGCTCGCTGCAGCTGGTTGGATGTTCGTGAGTACAGCAGACACATTGACTTTGTATTGATGAGCTGATACGGGCACGACTCGTGTGAGTAGCAGTCAATTTATTGGCTTGTTATTCGGGGTTTAACTGGAGATTGGATTTGGTGTTAAGTGGCAGATTGTCACTCAAGTCGATGGAGCCTGGCAGCTCCCCAGCTTAGGGATGCGTTGCAGGATGTGTCTAACAGAAGAAATGGGATCAGAAGTAGCAACTGGGTTGCAGTGTAGAAAATCAGCGTCATGTTGCAAGAAGCTGTGTTTTCTGTATTGCTGTTTGTGCTGTTGAGCATTTATTCTGAGGTGTGACAGTCAGAGGTAATTTGACTTGAAATGCACTTGAGCCTGTTTTCTTTGCATTGCTTGCATTTGATTGCACAACTGAATGAGGGGGATTTATAACCATTTTATGAATTTCTAATAGTCTCTAAAGAAGAAATCCCTAACCTAACATTTCTCTCCAATCTCCATGAAGTCTCACAATTCCCACCCTTCTTGCAGCTCATTTCATTGTAGCTATTTAACCTCAGCTGCTCTGTGATCTCAGCTGTTTGTCAACTAGAGCTGAACGTTGCACATGGACCATACGGTACAAGCAACACAAACCGTTTGGCGCACCTCGGCAGTCGGCCGCACAGGTAGCTTTGCCGCCGTACACTGGGAGAAAGGGGACACAGAAGCAGATATGTCCAGGACTTGGAAGAGGCAGAAAGCTTGTGTTCATGTTTGGGACCCCTTTTTTCTGGTGAGTGTGTCCTGCCTCTGATTTCAGAGACGTCAAATTGATCGGATATCCGGCTGTCTTTGGTTCTTTGTGGCTCCACAGAATATCGGGGCTCCGAGCTTCATCGTTTAGTAGATCCCACTTTTTCTGCTTTTTCTACTTTCAGTTGAACTTGTTGAAATGAAAGAATATTCAGTCAAGATGGCAAAGGTTTATCAAATCCTTAGGGTTGGCTTTGGGTAATTTGGCCCTTTTGGCAATTTCTCCCCCTCACCTTGCCATTTTGTCCCTTTCTATAGCCATTCTGTATCAGTGTGAGATCATCTATAGTTTTCCTCCATTTTGTAGTCAGAATGTAATGCTAACTGATTTTAATGATTACTATGGTAGTAGTGAAGTATTAATCTAGCTAACTGTATTGCCTGTGAACAAACAGACAATAATTTTAAACTGTACACTTATTAAACAAAGCCTAATGATCAGGAAATGAATTCAGCACACCCATAGTTGAATTAGAATGAGATTCTTAGATTCTCAGAAACTAAATGGAAAAGGATTGTTTGGCCTAATTCTAAATTCAAATACATAACTCAAAGTTAAGAATATGGCATCACGTTCCTGCAAAAAACCTGAGTTTATTAAGCAATTGCAACAAATCATTTATTAACTGAGTGAGCGTCTAGCTCCGAATGTGGGAATTTCCATTTATATGTCCACTAAGCACAGAGAAGTAGTGCAATTTTTGGTGAGCGTATACAAATTAGTGGAGAGGGCGTGTTTTACCGCTTGCTGTGCTGTGTTCATGGATCTGCAAATAAATGGAAATGCCCGTGATAAGTGCTTTGCACTCTTCTATTGGGAGGTGGGGGTATTATGTATTTTCCAAGCACATAGTGCCATTTTATAGGACAATCAAGTAACTGTTACTTTCAGTTGTGATGAAAATATTGTATATATATCAAAAGCAACTTAAAAGAATTTTGACTTCTCATCACAGCTGTATCTTATGGCTTGAATTTGTCTCTTTAAGAAACTACCACCCTTTCCAACACTCCCCCTTCAGCACATCATCACAACAATGCTTCTCCATGCTGTCCATTGGTGCCGTTTAAAATCGTTCTTAAGAGCACTGGACTGAGTAGTAGTTCGTATGATGAGCTCCATCAGGTGTTTACTAATTGCTGCTGCCGCTAGTCTGGAGGAACTGCAAGGCGGAACTTTGAGTAAATAGGTAGTGCATTATATGAACAGGCATTTAGACACCCCCGAACGGCTGCACACAGGAGGTTCAAGGATTTCTCTAATATGCATGAATGAATCAAAGCAACACTCTGGGTATGTGTTTGATGAGGAAATAACATTATAACGTGATATAAAGCTCAAAAAGTCAATTTTACATAATACCCCCCCTTTTAACGTATGTGCTGTTGCGGTCGCTTAATATGCTGCTCAAGGTTTTTGGCTGGATTGTGACGCCATATTAAAGGAAAAATACCAACAGCCATGAGCCACTAGTTTATCTAGGACTGCAGGTCCGACACAAATATAGGATTCAAACTGGGTCTCTGAGGTTCTTGAGTTCTGGCATTTGTCTCTTAGCTCAGCGGTCTAATAGGAGGTAAGAAGGAGAACATGAACTTTAACAAAAACTTAACACAAAATATACGAAATGTCTGAAGGTGACATGAGAGCTAACTGCGGAAATGGTGCACCGATGCATCTCTGGTTTTTAAGAGTATTTGGAACCTGGCTTGAACTCTTTGGTGTAGTAGAGTTGAAACTTTGAGGTGTCTAAATAGTTTATAATGCAGAGAGTGCGACCTGATTTTAATGGCGTAGAGGGATTGGAGTGGCTGTGTTTTACCTTCCCAGAAGCACGCACGTGAACATGCATGTGACTGTTCCCGTGGCGGCAAAAGAGACGCCACAGTGCTCACTGGGTCAGAAGCAATAAATGGAGAGTGGTGCTGAGGAGAGAGATGAGCACAGAGTGAGTGGGGGTGGGAGTGGGGGGTGGGGAACAAGGGTTGGGATTAGATAGAGGCTTTCCCAGGTGGGGGGCAGTGGCACCTATTTTAATTTGCTGATTGAAGTCAGATCTGTGCTCCTGTGGTTGTCATTCCTCTCCATCCATCCTTTCATCCCTCCTCCCAGCTCCAGCTGCTGTCAGGACCGCCCGTGTGATTGGCTCTTCACTCCCTCCTTCCCAACTCCTCTTCATCTCCCCACACTCCCTTGCTCTACGTCTTTCTTCACAAAGCCCCCTCACATTATGTGCCAAGTGAGCGTGCAGTCCCATACAATATCTCCTGAGGCATGATGGGAAAGGTTTCTATATAAAGACGGATAAAGCGAGGGGGGGCTGGACAGTCAGTGAGGTCACACACAGTCAAATTGACACCGGGATGGATCAGGGGAAAGAAAGCTCTGGCTTAGTACCGACTGGACGTTTGAGTCTGCAAAACTGAGGTCAAGTTCAAAAACTGGATTATTTCGGATGCTGTCGCCAACGGTGATGGAGGAGGGGGACGAGGTTTTGCAGGTGCTGGAGATCGGTGAGGCTGTAGAGGAAATAAAAGAGGTGATCATCAGCACCATAGAAGGAGAAACCCGCAGGAATTCACCTCCTATGGCCAGCTGTGGACCTGACTCTAAAACAAGCCAGGTAGGATTGACAAATTGGGTAGGCTAATCTGATTACTACCTCTACACAGGATTATATGATGGCTGTTAATTCACTGTAAACAACAGATGTTAGCTTTTAATGCTCAGAGTTGTTTTAGTTCCTAATGAAATCATTTGCATGATCTGGGATGCATGTGCACTCAGGCGTAAACTTTAAATGACATATTTCTCTCTGTTTACATGTGCTGCTCTTAGATCTAATGCTGCTGGATCACAGGATGCTTGTGAAGGCAGCTGAAGTGGAAACAAGAACACTGGTGTCTTCTGATCACGACCCCATCGCGATATTTATTGCCTTTTTACAGAGAATTAAAAAGATTTTTTTTTTTTTTTTTTTTTTTTTGCAATATTTCTAAAACTGATATGAAATATTTCTTTACAGCTCTCCAAATTTCCTCTTTCAAGTTCAGCTCAGCCCTCAGTTCTCCATTGTCTACCCTAACAGTCTTGTTGTTTTTTCTTGTTTCCTTCCTTGTCCTGACAAGTTCCTGGCAGCCACACACATCATCCACACTGTGTTGAAGCTGCTTTGAGGAGCTCTTGGGGAATGCATGTTATATTTTTCACAAACAGGCACACGCACACACACACACACACCTTGCCAGCCTCCCAGGAGTAAGTAGTGTTCCTGCACAGCGTGAGAGGGGGCTTTGTTTGCAGCCCACTTAGAGCTGAACAACAGAAAACAAGCTTTTAGGGGACGCTTGATTTACTGAGGGACAGTAGCTGTTATTTACACTCTAGCGGAGAAAGTACCATCTAAGTCTTCATACATTTTGAACCTTTTTTTTAGATTTTCTTACATAAGAATGACCCTTTTGTTTTTTTTTTTTTTTTTTTTTTGTTTTGTTTTTTGGTTTTTGTTTTTTTTTTTTTTTGTGAAATGCCCCCACAGTCTAAAACATATCTAAGAAAGTGGGCCTACGCTTTGATTAAATGTTAGTTGGAAGTCTTTTGGATGTGTTTCTACCAGTTTAGTACATCTAGAAGCTGAAATTTTCCCCCGTTCTTCTTTCCAAAGTAGCTCAAGTTCAGTTAGATTGAATACTGAGCATCTGCAAATATGCATTTTTAAGTCAGTTGGATTTATGTCTCAACTATGACTAGGCCATTCTAAGCCATAAATCTCCTGCTGGAAGGTGAATGTCCATCTATCTTTTGTCTGACCTGCTTTCCCGTCTCCTGACAAAAACATCCTCACATCATGATGCTGCCACCACTATGTTTCACCATGGCGATAGTGTGTTTAGCGTGAGGTGTAGGGTTTTCTGCTGCACGCAGAGTCGGTAAAATAAGTATTGAACACATCACACTTTTTCATGGTAAACATATTTATAAAGGTGCTATTAACATGAAATTTTCACCAGGTGTTGGTAACGGCCCAATGGTAACCAAACCCATTTTTTTGGTTTCTTTCTACGTAGAAAGAAACCAAAAAAATGAGTTCAGAAACTTCTCTGTCTTGAAGGTTCACAATGTCTGCTGGAGAGAAGCATCAACATATCATAATAGTTCCACTGCCATGTTTCAGAATGGAGGCAGTGGTGATAGAGCTTTTTTTAGAGAACATGCTATGTTTTGAGAACTAACAGTTTTATTCCTTTGCTCAATACCAGATCACCTAGGCAACTGAGGGTAAGTCTGTATTGCAGCACAACAGTTAAGTGCACATTCTGACCAGAAATGGAGAATTTCTTTTCCCATAACTCCTGAAATAGACACGACAAAATGGAACCTTTTTTTTTTTACCATTTTGATTTAAAAAAAGAAAATTTACCCAGAAGTATGAAAAACGGCTGCTTTTCTTACAACATTGCGGAGCATCTCATGTTTTAAGCATTCGCAAGGTTTTGATTTGAGCTTCTTAATGTAGTGTGAAGTTGGGAACAGAAGAATTTTTATTTGGTTTAAATGTCCTACTGAGTGTGTTTAACGCTCAGCATCAAATACTTCATGATATAGCACTTAGTTTATAGTTTTGATGGATTTTTATCAGACAAAGAACCTTTTGTGGGACTTTTTACATTTTATCTCCAATCTTCTGGCATGCTTTTTACACTGCTTCATCTGAGCCATTTGTCGTGCTTGGTGGAACGAGATGGAGAGATTTACCCTGAAGTTGGACCATAGGCTGTTGTTGTTAGGGATGCTTGCTTCTGCTGTGTTGGAGCCATTTTTTCTGCCTTTAGCGTGTATAATTTCTCAAACCTGCAATTTAAATCCGCACTAAAGATATTCCAGCATGTAGTCTCTTATACTGACTCCTTATTTATAGGCAGCAAATTAAAAAAAAAAAAGTTGAGACAGTAATTCTAGCAAAAAATGGAGCCCCTATCATGTTGTAGCAGGTAACGTTTATTCTAGTAATAAATTTTTCATGTTTTAAATAAAATGGCACGTTGAGCTTTAAAAGCCTTACAGTAACTGCGGACCCAAGACTGAGTTATTTTGTTTTTCTTTTGGCGTCCCCCGACCACAATTCCAGAATAAATTAAATAAATTAGGACAAAAATACGACTTCAAAATCAAAATCTTCTTACAAAAATGTTATATGCAACACAAAGTCATCATCTTTTTCCAAGTTTTCTGGTTTCCTTCTATCTTCATGGTAAATAGGACCACCTCTACTCATTGACTTATACTTTAAAGTACACCTTGGTGCACCCAAATCTGCTTTTAATTGGTGCATGAAAACTTGGCTAAACACAATAAGGGTTTTCAAGTGAAGACTGACTTAGATCCTGTCTTTATTGCTGAGGAGAATAGACAAAACACTTTTTTTTTTTTTCCCAGTCAAGGCCAAAACAATAAGCAAACTAGATGCTTTTCATTTAAGAAGGAAAACATACAAAAACCATTTGAAGTTTTGAATCTACGATCCTGTTCCTACAAAAAAAATCTGATTACTTTGCTCAGTTAAAACAGTTCATGCTTAGTTTGAGTAGGTAAAAAAAATAAATAAATAAATAAAAAAATCAGAAATTATTGGTGATTTTAGTTTTTAAAAACTCCATAAGTACCTTTGAGCTGATGATTTTGGCCCACGTGGAAAAATGTTTGGACATCTCTGTTTTAGCCACTGGCCAATATGATGGATGAGGATCCATATTTATCTTGCCACCATGCACAGTTTGTAGGATGATGATGTAGGTAAAAAAAAAAATCTCCAGACCTCTTTGTTGGTGAACTGCACCAATGAGTGGCGTCTTGGGTTCACTAAGTCTCCATAGAAACCATATTGTGACACTTTAATTTTTGCATGGTTAGTCTCTCTTTTTTTTATCAGAAATATTTCCAAACAGCCAAATTTGCTTTTCTTGTAGTGGTAGCAGTAGGCTCTTTTTCAGCCATCTGACCAGCAGTCCATAGCACCAGGTGGGGTAGGGGCAGTGCAGTTCTACACTATGCTCTATACAGGCTAAGAGGCGTCTCATTAATGACTTTAAACCATTGGAGCAGCACGTTGGGACATTTTAGCAGGTTTTATGTCCTAAAGAAATCCTTGATATATCTCGATAACCAGCCCATCCCTAAACTACTGGTGATTCTGGCATTAAACAGAGGATAAATATGTGGAGAAGCACCTCATGTCCACTGCTACATACAGTAGAGGATCTGTGATGCAGTGGGCCTGTCTCATGGATGGTGTCATTAACTCTGAAATACCACTGTTTAAAACTGAAAATGGTTGACTTTAGGTTTTCAACAGGTTAATGATCCTAAACATGTGGTTGAAGCAACATCTTCATCTCTCTTTGAACCGTACTTATTTATGTAGGGCTTAATCTTTGGATGATTGACGTTGAGTAAATGACTGAGACATATTCTCTCTCTTTTTATATTTTTCTTTCCTTTCTTGTTCAGTATTTTATTTAATTTCTGCCTTCCAACGAACACTTTAGCTCCTTCCATCACAAGAGCTGCTGGGCCAAGTGCATCACTGTAGATGTAGAATAAGAGCAGATCTGACAGCTTCGGGGTAGCCTTGTGTGTTTTCATGATGCACAGTCAGTGTATGTGTAGAGGAGTTCACCGGTTCATTTGTCTGTCTCTCTGAATCACTTGTTTTTCTCTTTTTAATTGGCCGTCTTGTTATCGAACATCCATATCATCCTCTTGCCCTTTTTCCTCTTTGTTCTCCATCTCCACTAATGTTCCTATCTGTTTCATTTATTTTCACCTGACGAATGGCACGAGAGCTGATGGAAGGCCGGTGAGCTGGATCCAGATCAGCCTCTGGTTATTGGGTAATCCCATGAGAAAATGTGGGTCACTTATGTTTATTTTTTGTCCCGCCAGCAAAGGGGAAACCCAGGGTATACCTAATCTTTTAGAAAGTTCCTAAATCTGGTCAAACTGATGGTGAGTGCTGTATTTTCTTTAATTAATAAGACCACAGTTTTTTGGGACAGTTTCAGGACATTAAAAGAAACAAAAAAGAGGTTTCATTAGGGTAGCGATGGAGATTTATAGCTGCTGCTGAGAGGTTGTGCAAGTAATGTCCATTGATTTTCCCCGCTTATACACACAAAGATCTTTAGCTTGTAGACGTTATTAGACTGTAAGAATTAGTCGACATCTGAGCAGAAGTTCCAATTGCATTTCAGTGGCCAATTTCAGATTTTTAAGTTTTGAAGTTGTCTCTAGGAAATATAATCAACAGCATCTGAAATATGTTCCAGGCATAAGCTTACATGCACTCATCTGCATGACTGTCATAATAACTTTGGGCTTTTAAGCATTTATATAACATGTAATTTCTTATTATATACATCACAACTACAGTTGTTTTTGAAAACAAGAATTGGGTGGAGAAATTACATTTTTGTGTGTATTTACTTTTAATACGTGTATAAATGTGTCTTAGCAAGTTCCAGTGAATCAGCACATTTTTTTGGTAACCATCAGCGGGCTTCTAGTAAAGTTGGACGTCTCTTCTCATCAGAACTGGTAAAGATCAATAAAATTGGTCAGTTTTTTAACACCAAGGCAGCTTTTAAGCAATATTCATAAATCTTCAATTGGATTAAGATCAGCGCCTTTCCAGGAAACTAATGTTAGCCCTTATTATCCAGTCCAAAACCAGTTTTGATGTGTTTGATGTGATGTTTCAACACTCAGTTGGGTCTAAAGGGAAACACACATCAGTGGCATCTAAATATTTTTTTATGAAACAGCGCACAGCGGCGCAGTCCTGGGAACAGCACCCTTTTCAAACATGTTTAATTCAGGGATGTCGACACCCATGAATGGAACAGAAATGTAACCATATTTCAGCTCACGTTGCTACTCTTCTTTGGCATTGCTTTGGTGGTTCTTCTTCTATGGTTTAGTTGTAGGGCTTTTTCTTTTTCAGTTAGTTTATTTTGGATTTTCAATCCCTTTCAGTAACGCTTTTCCTTTTCTCACTCTTCCATGAAGAGCAAATTTATGAAGTGCACCATGAGGTGAAAACAAAAAGGTTTTGCCTGTTTTAGTTCTCCTCAGGAGATAGTTGCTCTGTGTGAAAAGACAACCTGTTACATTAATCTGGCAGAGGGCTCTCCATGCCTCTTCTCTAGTATTGTTCTCTTTTGCAAATGCTCCCTTCTATATTTGGCTGGAATCGAGCAGAAATAATTTGTTACCTAATGAGCTCTCCTCCATGCTTTCCAACTACATTGCCTCCCCTTATTTGTTAAATTCCATAAATAAGTTGCATGTTTATTCAAGTTTAATCTGGCTAAATTTGTGAGGTTTGATTTAGAATGACCGATATCGGATCCATCCCCTCCCCCCAGGAATGTGCCATGTGAACTCTGACACTTTGAACCCAGGTCCTGCATTCCAGAGTCTAGTTCAGCCTCATGAGGTTGGTCGATGGACATGTCTCTCTCTAGAGAAATTTAGACAGTGACACGGAGATTTACAATCACAGGTGAAAGGCCAGATGAATCTGAGGTGGACCTCATCAAAGAGAGACTCGGGGGGAGTACTACACCAAGTGAGCAGCCGACTTGTCATCAGTTCTGATGGATATTCCGCTGCAGCTATAAATGGAATACGATTGATGGTTTTACAAACCAGAAAGTCTTCTTAAATTTTAAATATGTTACAAACCTTAAAGCTGGCTAGAAATCACCAGAGCCTTACTCCTACATGTTTCGCTTTGATGAAATGTGGATTCTGTTTAACTACATTAAATAATGAACAGAAAAAGACAGTAGTTTAAAGGAAACATCTGTTCTGCTGTTTTGGCTCCATGAGCAATGGTCAGGGAGAAAAATCAGAAGTTAAAAACTGCGTAAGGCTCCTGTGTGTTCCTGCCTGGGAGTATAAAGTGTGTGTGGGGAGTGTGAGTGGGTGTACATCATCCATTCTTGTGTGTTTTTCCGCTGGTGGTGTGTGTCCCTGTTTATCTGTCAGGTTGGGTCTTTGGCTGCCCCCTCTCCTGGATCATCTCAATCACCTGGTGTAGAAACATAACTTGACATTTTACATTTCAATGCTGGGAAATATGACTTTCAGTTTGTTGTTTAACACACGGACTTGTTTGCTGAAAGTTCTCCAGAAAGTTGACACTTAATCAGCAATACCCTCATTTGAATGTGTTTATGCACTGATTAATATACCTGTTACAAACATAACTCAATATATCACAAAAGATGGTACTATACTTTTTGTCTTTTTCAGCTCCAAGCCCACAGTGCTTATGATTTGTTCTTTATAAAATCTCATATTTCAATGAAATTGTGTTATAGCATGTATTGTATCACATGCCTTGTACAGCCTTTCGAGACAGTTAAACAAGGTTAAATGGAGCCATATAAGAGCAGAATATTCACCACAGTTTCAGCCTCTTGAATGCTGATCTATAGTTGGTTAAGCTAACGTAGAAGAAAGCTGCGTAAAGACAGCCTGGATCCTTCCATTGTTTTCCATCTTTCTATCTTTAACCCACAAGCCAGTCACCCTAAATACAACTCCCTCCTCCTTGTCTCCCTCCTATTCTCACCAGTTCTCTGTTTATGTCTCTCCTTTTCTTTTATGGAGCTCATTTGATATGATCTTTAGAATGCACTTAGAATAAACTCTGATATTGCACTTCATTGGTTGCTCTATTGTTTTTCCATTTAATGTTCTTTTTTTAGCTGCTGGCTATCCATGCTCTGGGCTTTTTCTTTTGCCTTTGTAACACTCAGCCACTCTCAAAATCTACATTAGCCCCGTGTTGCGACCGCTATGTAAAGATTCCTTATCTCTGTTGTTTTAACCGCTCTGCTCCGGCTCTGCTGACGCTCATTATCTGCGGATGCTGTCGGACCCAGACGTCAGCGAATTGCCCACTTGGCAGCTCACTTTTGTTTACTTTTTCCACACAATTCCTTTCTTTCTCATGGGCTTGGAAATAGCCTAACCTCATATTTTATCAAGAAGAGCTTCAGTAGAAAGCAGGAAGATTATAAGTATACCTGACTGGATTAGATTCTACTAACTTCTCAGTGGTCATTTTCTTTATGACTTTATCAGTCATTGTTTTGGAGGAATTTTAACCCACTCTTCACAAAATTGCTTCAGTTTATTGTTGTTGATGGTGGATATCATTCCTGCTCAGCTCTCTGAAGGTCTCACCCCACCATTTCAGTCAGTTTGATGACTCTTCACTGGGGCATTGCAGCACCTTGCTTCTTTCTTTTTCAGCCACTGATGTATTTAGTCTTTCTACACAAGTTCTCTATTTTGGCCAGCTGATAATAATGGCTTGTGTAAAATCTGTTGTTACCTACCTAATCCTTTAAAGTGATAGACATGTCTTAATGTATAAATAATGCATTTAAATTCAAAATGACTTCTTAAATCTTCTTAAAGAGTCAATCGATTCCAGTCACCAACTGACTTCTTGGTACATCTTTAGCTGAAATTGACCTAAAATATCTAAAAACTATTTGAAGGAAACATTAAAAGTTAAATGTTGCATCTTTTACTCACAATAATTTCTGGTTTCGTCATACCTTCAGGATGACAACTGGGGAGAGACCACCACAGCTATCACCGGCACCTCGGAGCACAGCCTCTCCCAGGAGGACATCGTCCGCATCACCAAAGATCTCGAGGACAGCGTCGGGCTCGACTGCCGCCGGTACATCACCCGGACCATTGCTGTGATCATGGGCCTGCTGGTGTTCTTCACACCGCTGGCCTTCCTCGTGTTGCCTCACATCCTTTGGCCAGAGAAGCTGCAGAGCTGCGGGACGGCCTGCGAGGGCCTCTTCATCTCTGTGGCCTTCAAGCTGCTCATCCTGCTGCTGGCGGTCTGGGCGCTCTTCTTCAGGCCAGCGCGGGCAGGCCTTCCGCGCGTCTTCGTTTTCAGGATCCTACTCGCTGTGCTGGTGTTTCTCTTCGTTGTCTCCTATTGGCTCTTCTACAGTGTCCGGATACTCGACTCTCAAGTATGTTAAAAGACTATAGATTATGGCTTTTGCTGCTTTTTAGGGAACCAATATAGAGCTGGAAATTGAAGGTATTCTGCGGAGACATTTTAAGTGGCATTAGCGGGGGAGGTCTGATACGCTGCAAACATATTTATTTTTAATGCCTTCAAGAGCTTAACTTAATCAAAACCAAGCAAAACAGAGATTTCTGCTTTCTGCAGTGATGTGTTTACTTTGTGAGTCATGATTTTAAATCCCAGTTGGTTCTTGTTTCAGAATGCAGGAGGAAACGCACAGAGTGTTTAAAAGGCTACAGGAATAATGTTTAGATGCTCTACATCTAGTCTTACACAGCTTATTACTGCAGGAGTTATAGAAGTAATAAATAGGTGAACTACAGTTGAACTACATATTCAAAAACCTTGATGATCTGATTAAAAACAAACCGTCTTTGTTCACGTAGGATGAGAACTACCAGGGCATTGTTCAGTACGCGGTGTCCCTGGTGGACGCGCTGCTCTTCATCCACTACCTGGCTGTCGTCCTGCTGGAGCTCCGGCAGCTCCAGCCGTGCTTCTCCGTGTGTGTCACCCGCGCCACGGATGGCGAGACGAGGCACTACAACCTCGGACAGCTCAGGTGAGGAGAACATGGTGGCTCATTTTGTTTCTGCTTTGCTCTGTACAGAGTACCTGTTTACGTCCCCAAAGATTTCTTCTGCTCTTCCTTTTAACAAGATAACCTGATTGAATAAAAAATGTTGTTTTCCTAATGATTAATTCATTTATGAAGGGAAAAAGCGATCCAAGCCAACTTGGCTCTATGTCAAAATATCAATTACAGCCTTCTTAAATTATAGAATAACAATAATTTGGCTCAGTTTTTACTAACCAGACTGATTTTTACCCGACCTGTAGAATCAAAAAATCATCTAAACAGAACCTGACAGCATAAAGTAGACCAAAATATCTCAAAAAAACCTATATATTTTGTGATCTAAACAAATTCAAGAAGACATGAGAAACAAAGTCATTGAGATTCATCAGTTTGGAAGGTTTGCAAGGTCATTTACAGTGGTGGGCACCGCTAACTAAAATTGTGCTGACTCTAAAGCGCTAATCATAAATGTTAGTTCCGCTAAAGCGCTAAACCAACATGGTATTTTTGGAAGCTAATGCTAAAGTGTTAAATTACATGATATTAATGTGAGGAGTACCAACAAAAAGGCTCTTAAAAAATCATATATTTGAATTTTTGCGTGTAGTTTTATTTAGAGGGAGCTAAGTTTGCTAAATGTTTTCAAAGTTAGCAAAAACTCTAAAGCTCTAAACCAAAAAAATAGCTCTGCTATTAGGAGATTAGCAGAAATGTACCCACCACTGGCTGTTTGTAGGGCTTTGGGTTCCAGTGAAACACCATGAGAGCCATTATCCACCAAAATTACTCCAAGAGGGAATTGATGACTCATCCAGCAGGTCACAAAAGAACCCAGACCAACATCTAAAACACTGCAGCCCTCACTTTCCTTAGTTGAGGTCAGGGTTCATGATTCAACAAGAAGAAAGAGAGAGTAGGCAAAAATGGCATCTATATAGACATCCTAGTGTTCCAACTGTACCTGGATGCAAAATTAGGAATATCCCTTCTCATCAATGGCTCCAAGACTTTCTCTACTTGCATAAATCCACGATTTTCCTTCTATAATCCTCACCGAGTTTCTTTGATCTAAGAAAACTGGTAACATCTGTCAAATGAGTTCTGTTAAACAAATCCTTTAACCAAGATTTAGCTCAACATGAGCATATGTTTGACCCTGTGCAAGTAAATTAAGTCAAAATAAACTTTGCTTCGAAGTTAGCTGGATGGTGAAAGAACGTATGAACGTATTAGTTAGTGAGAGACCTAGAAACCCCAGCACTTCTGTGAGACGAGAGGCTTGAAAAGACAAGATGGAGGAAGAGAAGTGTGCTAATATCAATGAGGAAGAGAAAACAGAAAACATGTGAAGGAGATGAAGGCAGAATGAAAGCCAGAAACTGGGACACCTCAAGTCAAAGAGACTGGAAAACAAGATGGTTGTGTAATCCATAATGGGAGGAAAGATTTCATATGGCTGAGCCTCAGTTAGGTCAGAAAGCACTGGGCGATTGGGAAGAGATGAACTGAAAAATTTATTTTGCAGTTTAGGATTGGGGGTGGGGGGAGACACCTTAAATCACATCAGATAGGGTTAGGAGACCTGCCAGGAGAAGGATAACAGAGGGGAGGGGAAGACTTCAGAGAAGAAGCTGCAGCAGAAAGAGGGGGGAACTGAGGAGCAGACACTGGAGACTGAAGCAGGGAAAAACTGAAAGGAGACGGTAAGAGACAGAATAGAAAACAAGGGTTTAATAGTTAATGCTTGAGTAATGCTGAACAACCCAGAAGTGTCCTGTTTGTTGGGCAGGAGAGAAGCAAAACCTTGTTTATGTTCTACTGTTTGGGAGTGAAGAGCTCATCATCGAGCAACCTGTTTCCTATATCCTCATCAGCTCTACAGAAAACCAGGAAAATACCATTTTTAGCTAAACACAGCAGCTCTGGTTACCACAGGCAGCTTCCAGTTTCTCACACACTTATTGCTCATGGCTTACTATAAAACTTGATGGATTTATAGATGAAGCTTCTTCTTTGACAGGAGCGAGAAAATCGGATCAGAATTGTCAGATTTATAACTTGAAATGATTGCATAGGTGCATTTCTCATATTGCCTACTCCCTTCACATTATTGAGCATACAGTTTATTGCAAAAACATTCATACCTGTTGAAGGTTGCAGCACACATCACAATTTTATAAGCTGCAGAGATCCACGGCTCAGGAGGGAGAATCTATTAGATGTGCTCTTCTAGAATCCTGACCTTTCAGTCAGCCGATTTCTTATTGATCTGCTTTGGTATAAACATGTCAGACGGTGTGTGTGTGTGTGTGTGTGTGTGTGTGTGTGTGTGTGTGTGTGTGTGTGTGTGTGTGTGTGTGTGTGTGTGTGTGTAATGGTCCGGTTGGAGTGTCGGCTGGCTGACTTGCGGTTATTTTTCTTTTTGTACTCTGACAGTCCGTTCTGCTCTGGCCGGCTCTGTTTTCTGTCTATGACTGTAAACACATGGCTAATTGGTGCTCCCTGCAGACGGCAGGACAGCATCTGCTCTGACTGACTCATGCATGGGTATGCCGGGCGTGGACATGCCGCATATTCATGCAGAATGCGCAGCTTGTGCACAAGTAGCCCGAAATAAGAATACTGCATCTTAACTTCACTGAAGCAGGTTTTCCTTCAGAGTTTTCTCCTTTTTAATGCCGACCTTCAGTTTTAAAACCCAGACCAATTTCTCTAAGCTCACAGGTATTTGGTTGAGGTGTTTTCCAGGGCAGAATAAGCATGATAAGAGTCTATGATTATGGAAGAAAGTAGTTAGTAATTCCAAACTTTATTCCCTAGACCTTGTTGTCTGAAAGATGCATCTTTCCTTCCTCTCTTCCCTGGTTTCTGTTCTTCATTCCTTCCAAATTTTCTTCCTCCGTTCGTTCTTTGTCTTCAGCTTCTCCTTCCCCTCTGTCTGCATATTTTCTTGTCATTCTTTGCTCCTTTCTTTCCTTCCATCCTATATTAGAATTTTGCTTACTATATTCATCCCTTCTATTTGTCCTTCCTTAAGCTTGTCCTTTTTTCCATTCTTCATGGTGTCCTACCTGTTGTCCTACTTCCTGGCTTGTGTCCTTCCCTCCTCACTTTTCTCGCTGTCTTACCTTCTTTTACTTCAACCTTCCTATCTTTATTCCTTGTGCCCTTCATTCTATTGTTCCACCCATGTTTCCTAGTTTCCCTCTGTCTATCCTTCCTTGTTTTGTTTATTTCCATCCTTTAATCTCTCCTTCCTTCTGTCTTTCCTTCCTCCCTCATGTTTCTAGATGTTCCATATTGAAAACCTGCCCACAGTAGAAAAATATGCATTATTTATTTATTTTTTGTTCATTGTAAAAATGTTTAAGAACCTTGAATGAAAAACATTTGCACAGTATAATACCTCCCCCTCTGTGTTTTACTGTGGGTACAGTGTTGTTTTTAAGCTCAAAACATTTGTTTTAGTGATCTGCTGCTTCTGCTGTGGGGCTCTCTGACTAATTGGGCCATTATAGATCTGGAAATGTGGCCACAAACGTTTAGTTCCTCCCTCTCATTCTTCTTTTTCTTGCTTGCTTGGCTTTATAACTGATTATAGTTGAGGTAGGAGCTGGTCTCCTCACTATCAGCTCCTGTGCATGTGACTGTTGGCTAAAGGGACAGAACAAGCGAGATTGTAATGCTGGCCGCATGCCTGGGTGGTTTGTGATGCAGTAAATGAGCCGTCACTTAATGTATGCTTCGTTCAGAGCCAGAAGTGGAAGCAAAAAGAGGACAGAATGTGGATAAAGAGCCTCCATCAGTGGATCAGGGGTCACGCTGTTATCCTCGTCTGGGATAATAGGAAGCGCATGCTGCAGGCTAGTGTCTGCTGTTGTATATTAAGTTAGCGTTCCATATGGACAAAAGGCTGGACACAGCAGGCCCTTAGAAATCTCTGCATAGAGTGTGTGTTTGTGTGTGTTTTATACCTCTGGAACAGAATGAAGGAGGGCAGTGTTAAGCAGTTAAGTTGTGATGTTTTTGTGAACAGCTGCCAACATCTGCTGCCCTCCTGTCAGACTCAGGAGGTCATTGAACTGGGCTCATGGTGTCACAACAGAATTACTGCAGTTGTTTAGGTTTTCAGATTGTCTATCAAAAAAGGAAGCATGTCTGTGCTGGAAATATTGAATGACATAAATTTGTTCAAAGGAGCCCAAGTGTTGCCTTTCCTGTTCAGTTCCAGTTGAATGTCCACCTTCCATCCCTGGATGGAAATTCCTCGTCAAGCGTCTATTTCCACTCCTTCAAAAATGCACCGTCATCTTTTGTTTCATGTTTACATTCAGTGTGAGGTGAAAGTTTCCACACGTTTCCCATGAAGTAGTCAGGCAGCCTATGCAGTAAGTTTTTAGAACAGGATTATCTCATTTCCGTTTGGAAAGGGTGGTCCAGGGTTTCCTGTACTTAAGGGACAAAAGGAGGGTTGAAAGTACCTCCCCTTCTCACTGCAGACAGGACTGCAGCGCCTTACAAAATGTTCAAACTACTTGAGCTTCTCCATATTTTGCAATCTAAAACTTGGATGTATTCTATTGGAATTTTAATGGGAAAGAGCAACACAATGTAGTGCATATTTGTGGAGAATAAGGAAAGTGGTATCTGCATGTTTTTGGTCAATATAGTGTAGAAACACATTTTTGCTGCAGGTCATTTGGGATACGTCTCTATCATCTGTGTATTTTTCTATCCAAGTAGCTCAAGTTTAGTCAGGTTGGACCCTTCCTGCAGAATCCCAGTTGGGTTTAGAGCTGGACTTTGACTGGACCGGTCTGCACGAATATACTTAGATCAAAACTGTTGAATCTCTGGCTGTATGTTGGTTGTTGTCCTGCTGGAAATTTGCAGTGGATTTTATTTATGGATGTTTAGCAAAGGTGGCTGAAAATGAATGCACCAATACAGCACATCACCCTGGACACACAATTCTCTACCTTATATATAATTATAATGGTAAAGTAAATTGGTGCTCGAGGGTTGTTGTCTTTCAAAGACGGATATAATTTGAATTGAAGTTAGCGCTTTAGCATTAGCTTCTGCTAAATACCGTGTTGGTGTAGAGCTTTAGCGTTAACAGAGCTAATGTTTATGATTGAACTTTTTAATTAGCGGTGCCCACCATTACTACTTTAAACTCTATAAAAATAGAAAACTGGAACATTTAAAGCAATGAAGTTTGTATTGAACACAACAATGCAGTGTTTAGTGGTTTCTAACATTAGCTGCTAAACATAAAGTGCAGGCATTACCAGTTTCAGTTGAATAAAAGAACCATGGAAAGTATTTCCTGGAACACAGAGGCTGCTCATTATAAAGAGCAGATGATTTATGGAATATAATGTGAAAACAGCCTGCTTGTGTATAGTTGTTTTAATAGTCCTGCATTGTGAAAGACAAGACCCAGCATGCTGATCCAAGCTGCAGCTGCCGACTCCTCCTCCGGCCGTCTTCCTCTCTCCTGTCGCCTCTGAAGTTGCATCATATGTCACATTTCAAAATGCAGCATCTAAATATGACATATAAGGAGAGTGCTTCTGTTGATCAGATAGACTAAAAGTTCAGTGTCATGTTTTCTTGTATTTCCCTCTGAGCTACAGCTCACCTGTCGCCAACTTGTGTTTTGTCAGGAAGTGATGTCACCGTGACCTCCATTAATGAGGCTGTTGGAAAAGTCTGAAGAAAATACATGAAGCAGCATGAAGCAGTTTTCTGTGTTGATCCTTCTCTTTTAAATGTGTGACAAACATGGTGCTTCTCTGAGGGAATTTCCCACAAAGCCATTATTTTTAGTGTTGCAGTGCAACAGCACTAATCTGCTTTGAGCATTTCTTTTATCATGTTACAGCCACAAACTAAAAGTATTTATTATATCTACATGTAATAAAACAACACAATATTGTAAAATGACACATGGATTGTCAGGGTGTTTTTTTGTTTGTTTGTTTTTTACAAATAACTATTTGATCTAAGCCATTCCGTTTTAGTCTTTTGAGGTCCCCATGTTAATTGATTTTCAATCAACTCAGTTGGATTTAGATAAATAAAAGTATGTTTACGGTTGTTTCCCATCAGCACGATCAGTTTGGTAATTTTTGCCAAAGCAATTCCACAT